>JAYRBT010000093.1:9611068-9635470 GCA_036023395.1 Myiotriccus ornatus
CCCCAGCAGTCCCAGCACAGGGCCGGGCACTGTGACACCCCATGGCTGGGACAGCGCAGGGGCCATTGGCCTCTTGCACACCTGGGCTCACCTGGGCTCATGTCCAGCTGCTGTCACAAACATTAATTAGTTTTTTGCACCTAGTGAGTGAAATGGGGCCAAACTGCTTGGAGGAAAATGTTTGCCAGTGTCCAATGTGCAGTGCAACATTTTATGGTCAATGTCAAAGTAATAAGTCTGTCTGAAAGAGCAGTGGGCCCTTGAGAGTGTGAGAGTTTGAGCTTTTATAGATCAGCATCTGCTTTCTGCTGGATCAGTCCCTAAAGCTTCTTATTTTGGCTGATGTTTTGGTGTTTAATCTGTTTTGCTAAGGAGCTCTAATATAAATGTTAATATTTTATAGTATGGTGTTTCTTGCAAACAACAAGAAAGCCCAGGAACATGTCTGAAAGGAAGTTCCTGTAATTTTCTGAACAAGGCAGAAGACCACATTGGAAGAAAATTTTGCATCATTATTCACAAGAATTTTCCCGTGCACAGTCTATGGGTTTTAATGGATTAACATTGTTAATCTGTTACCTCAGAATTCTTGAAAGTTAGCCATAATCTGCTTTAATTACCCATAATCTGGGTTAATGAACATTTGAAATGAGTTCAGTAAATTTCATATTTTTCTAGTGCAGAAAGATGCAAAGTTCATAATAGGACATAATTTTATAATAGTCCTGACAGGCAAAACATATATATATATATAACTAAGGAAACCTTGATGGATGTAGTGTACCAAGGAACTCAGGAAAGAAAAACATAAGTAATTTTTACTAATTTAAAGATGTTATTTTCTCTATTCTTGGGTTCCTGGTATGGGAACACCAGCGGATGCTTTTACACCATTTTGTTTTTTATTAATCTTGATGAAAAATACGAGGTCTAATAATGAGACAGTTTTAATTACATTTAGTACTTTAGCACAAATGTACAGGTCATATGTCCTTTTTTTGAGTAAGAAGACAAAATATGCACACCACTTCTGGAAAAAATATTAAAGATGACACTAAAGTATTGCAGGAAAAATGAGAGATTATTTTAGTAGAAATTAAAGCTTAAAAGAGAATGATAACCAGAAACTGTTTCAATATTATATTTTGATCTGAAAGTCAATGCATCTCCAAGAACAGTTTTGATAAAAGGTTTTGCTTGTGAGGTTTTTTTTAAAATTATTATTATTTTTATATTATTTAAACACTATCCATTGCCAAGCAGTTTTGTTCAGGATCAGTTTGTTGAAATGCTGGAATGAAGGGAAGGGAGGATTTTCACATTAAAATTTATGACATTTAAACAGTCAGTTTTGGAAAGAAAGACATAACTGTCAGAGTCACTGGAGAAAAAAATTTTTCAGATATTCAAGAAACAGAATAAAGCAATAAATTTAGTATCAATGCCACTCAGAAGAGGCATTTTGTGTTGATTTTATCAGTACAAGTATATCAAGAACCTGCCTCTTTTTCAGACTAATTTTAGGTTTGTGCAGCTCAACAACGTTATAGTAAGTGCAAATTTTTTCTGAAGTTTACACTTGCAGAAGGCTGTAAAATTTTATTTTTACCAGAGTACAAAAAAATTATAGTTGTCTGCTTTCGCATGTGTATAAAAACAATATAAGAATGTGAAACTGGAACACTGTGGATATGACAATGTTCAAGCAACATAGATTTGTTACAGGGGTAGAGATCTGGATGGAAAAAAAATGTACTGCCAGAATCCACTTAAATATTGAGAAGCAATGGGAAGGCTTGGGTACACTACTTTGAATTCTAAAACCTGAAGTTTTGATTGAAAATAAATTATCTTGGGAAAGGGTTTAACACTTTTGTGATGAAATGCTCTCTGTTTTTCAAATAACTGAGCTATCTCGCTGAAGACCAGGAATGATTTCTGGCCTCAGATTTCCATTTGGCTAATGACTCTTTGCATAGAGTATGACTAAGGCTGTCACTGCAGTGATGATAGTAATACATCAATAAACAATATTTCTATGGTTTTGTTATCTTTACCCGTAGAATGAAAAGTCTGTAGACTAATCAGGCTGCTGTTGGGAGAATAAAAATTCACAAAATATGTTCAACTGGTTGTACAGAGCTTGTTTTTTTTTTTTTTTATAAACATAATAAGATTTTCATATCTGCTCACACCAATAATTAAGCATTGATCTACAGAAGGTAACATATTAGTCTCTCAGATCTTCACAAATATTTTATGAAGTGTAGAGTTTTACCTGTTTTTACCAGTTTGATGTTGCTCAGATAGCCTTTCAGTTCTAGAAACTGGTAAAACACTAAGACTGAGTCTTTTTGAGTACATCTTAAAGGACACTTTTGCTTAAGATTAGGAACCAAACCATCTAATATATACTCTATAATTTTCTCTGAATTGCTTCCTACACAAGTCGATATGAATGAATTGTTAATTGAATAAGGTAAATTTATTTATGTTCTAACACATGTGAAACCTGGATTACTTAGCAGTGATTACACCCTTCATTGATAAGTTCAGTTTTCAGTAGATGAGGTGCTCACCTTTCAGTTTTATTTGAAAATTTAAAAAAATTATTTTTTTTAAATTTTTGTACCGTTTCAAGGTGATTTTCAAAAGCTATGGATCATGACGAGCAAACAAAAAAATAAAAAATGTATTCTTAATGAACACAAGTCACAAAGCTTTTTTCTGCGTAACATATTCTGAAAATATTCAAATACCAACTTGACACTACAAGCTCCCAAGAATTTATAGGCACATCTTTTTTTCACTGTCCAAATACAAGACAATTTTATGCTTATTTGTCATATCTGATTGTTCCTCTCAACAAGCATGTTCTTGCCTTCTCAGACCTTTTTTAATTCAGTTATTTGACCCTGGGCTCACCCCATATCATTGACCTATTTTGTGTGTTCCCAGGTATCCACTCACAAGCTGATAAAAAGGAATGATGTTGGATTTAGGAGTCTGAATAAGTAGGACAGAGATCACTGCTATGTAGGTAGAGCAGCTGGAAACATGAGGGGAAAAAAAAAGGATTTACCTGATCTTACAAGCAGAAGCTGCATGTAACTAAAATATAGGCAATTATAGTGATTGAATATGTTATATATTAACAACAGATGATGAATCTGAAGGTTAAATGTTGACTTTTTTCAAAGAAATAAAGGAAAAACAATAAAAGAGCTTTGTCGTGTGAGGAAGCACTGTATTTTAAACAAGAAGGAGTTGTTTTAAATTGGTTTATTTAATGTTTAATAGGTGTTATTTGAAAAAGGTCCTTTGATAATACTTTTTCAGTAGATAAAATGCATAGAGGGTGTCAAGAAGAGACTGTGTCTATGGGATGTGTGTTCCTCAGAAGTTAATGTTGTCAAATAAACTATCTGAGTGCTTTCACCTTACAGAGGAGTTAATCTACATCCTGGTGTGAATAAGCAGACAAAATGCACTTGTTCAGTACAAATAAATACAAACAAATATATATTTTATATATGTATCCAAATACATATATTTGAATACAGTTAAAATCATGCTACGTCTTATCAGTTCTTCTTGAAGTTAATTTGAGGTTTAGGCCATAAAGAGAGGTCAGGAAGGAAGGAAGGAAGGAAGGAAGAAAAAATAAAAGGAGACAAAAGAAAAAGAAAAAAAAAGCATGGAACTGAGGAAAGTTAATTCTTACAGACTTTTTCTCTGCATGGGAAATTTGATAACAAGTACTGCAGCTTAAAAGTCTGAGTAAATGCAAATGAAGGAGAAACTGAAACATATGGGTATAAAAGTATATTATGTAGTTGCTAGAGGTCCAGTGGCAGTAGTGATGTGTATATTCAAGAAGAATAAAATAGATATTAGATCCTTGTAGACTATTTTGCTTACCATTCTATAAGTTGTATTTAAATCTCAGTGATCTGAATGCTAATTAATAGAATAAATTAATCTTTTTAACCCAAAGAAAATTTACAAACATGTTTTTCTCACACTTACATGTGTATTTATGTTGGCTTTCAATGGCTCTGTTGCAAAGACAAAGAGACATGGGGCTGTCCCAAATCAAAATTAAGAAGAATCAGGTTTTAATCAGTGAGGCTTTTTAGAATGTAATTGTTAGAGGAGAGCAAAGTTGTCCATCAACTCGGTGTCAAAACAGTCTGACATCTCAGAGGAGACAATTTTCTCAGAAAGAAACCATTTTTTTCCCCATTGTAGTTTATAAATCAATATTTGTTCTCTAAAGGTATCCAGAGGTTTTCCTAGTGTGTTTTGCTAATGGACAGCAAGGAAAATAAGATTACAGCGGATGCCAAATGGGAAAAGGTATCTGAATGTGAAGAAAAGGAAAATGTCCAATTTCAATCGTTGAGGTACAAACTCAGCTGGTGAGGGCATTGTGAGCGAGAATGAGAGGTTAAAGGTTCCAAAAGAAGTCCTTTGCAGCTGCTACATTTTGGGTTGGTGAGGAATGTCAAGGAGATCTATAGAGCAGGAAGGAGATAAAAGACCTTGAAAGAATATTTTTGCCAGAGAAATAAAATAAAAAATTTGGATCATTTCATATTTATATTAAGAAATTTCTTAGAGCATGGGAAAGGTTTTCCTGAATAAATATCTTCTCGATAAATGCTATGATTTTAAATTTGAATCCCTGATCTGCAAAGATACATCCTTGCCTATTTGCCCTTGTAAAGTTTCATACTATGATAGAAAATACCAAGTTTACTTTCTGTACTTTTCCTCACTGTTCATGAATTCACGTATACTCACTGGTTCTCAGGAAAAGCTGGTCAGTTAATTTTATTATTATTTGTCCAAGGCCAGGTTGGACGGGTCTTGGTGCAACCTGGTCCAGTGAAAGGTGTCCCTGCCCATGGGAGGGGGGTTCACAGATGATCTCGAAGGTCCTTTCCCACCTAAACTATTCTGTGACTCTATGATTCAACTATTCTATTTATTGTTTGTTTGAAAATTTCAGAAATAACTATAATAACAATAATACTAGTCATAGTAACAATAGCAACAATAATAATAATTTCTCTCAATTATTAAACTTCTCTTAACTGACAGTTTTCCATTTCTTTTTAATTCTCCTCCCCAACTAGGCGTTGTTTGTGATTTTCGGGAGTGAGCATGTGGCTGCAAAGTTGTTATTTTCTGGCTGGGTTTAGATCACAAAATTGCTGTCATCTCTTCCATGCACAATTGCAAACTTTACTCTGGTACTGTCCTGCCTTAGCTTCAAGCTATACAACTGGCCAGTTATAAGACCACTTCTCAGGCAGATCTTTAAACACATAAGCGTATTAGACTTCAAGGCTGCAGACCATGGAGATAAATCATCTCACAAACTCAGATCCATAGAGTGGTGAATATCTTTTTGCTACCATCTATGTTCTGGTCTAAATCAACTGGTTTTGTCATCCCCCAAAATTTACAGGATTTTCATCAGTGGAAGGTTGTAACATGACAACTGCAACAGTTTTAACTTCCTTCCTGACGTTATTCTCTTCTAAGACAAAGAACAGCTTTGTCTTAGCACCATTTGTCATTCTGTCCTCAGCCTTGCATGTAAACACACTTATGCAAGCTTGTTGCCTAGCTATCCTCGTTCATTTTGTTGGGATCATCCAGTCAAAAAATTGGTCACTTCAGCTTGGATGTCAGGAGGGACTGAGCAAATTCATATATACATGACAAGCCATCTTGACAATAAAAAAAATCTACATTTCTATAGAAATGGTCAAGTAAAAATACTTTATAATCAAACCTGAATCTCTGAGGCCCAAAGCTTGGCAGTGTTTATTCAGCCAGGCAAGGTTTACAGCTGGCCAGACTTCCTCAAAAATCTTTTTGGTCTAAATAGGGGAGTGCTGGTGGTACCGAGCATCCACAATCAGATTGCACAAGCACATTGTCTGCCCTGGGAAGAGGTGTAGCATAGAAACAGCCTGACCGTTAGAGCTTCTCTGACCTTATGAGTGCCTGTGTAAGATGTCAAGAGTTTTCATTTTCATCAGTGAAAGCAAAATCAGGATGTCAGGTCAAGACAACTTATATAGTGTGGCACAAAAGAAAATGGACAGGAACCGTATTTTACTTTGACTTTTTCCTACTAGACTAACATTTTTATGTAATTTATTTCTAACTGTTGAAAACCATTCTCTGTGGGCTGTTTACATGGAGGGAAAAAAAGTGTTTGTGTTTTTTTTCTAAGGCTGGCAGAAAACCCAAGTGTTCTGAATTTTCACCCCCATGGAAAAGTCATACCCAGAAGATGTATTTCAGCATATGTAATGAAAAAAAAAAACCACCACAGCTGAGACTTATGTTGATCATACCTTTCTAACAACTTTGTTAGCTGCCCCTGCCCTAAACTGTGCACACACAGTATACCAGACTTAGTCTCTTCTTTTTTGTTTCTCAAAAATGTGAACCTTCTGATGATGTAAAAATAGTAACTGAGGAAGATCTTGGCCCAGTGTATCTCCTGAAATTATAAGAAGAGTACTGTGTCATTAAAACACCAAGCCTTTCTTTCATTTGACTACAACACATGAAATATTGGTGGTGTTTTTCTCTTTCAACTATCAGAATCAAGTACGATCATAGAATGGCCTGGGCTAGAAGGAACCTTGAAGACCATCCAGTTCTGCCCCCTGCCGTGGACAGGTACAGACACATTCTACTAGACCAAGTTGCTCCAAGCCTTGTGCAACCTGGCCTTGGCCACTCCCATGTTGAACAATCCCAATTCTCTCAGCCTTTCATCATATTCAGACGTTATTTAACCTCCTTTTTTCCCATGGCAGTCAGGTCTCTGGCTGCAGCTTTATCAACAGACTCTGCTCAGGTGACATATGAAAAATATAGCACTCAGCTAGGATGGCCCAAGAGAAGTCATTCATGTCATGGAGCTCCTCAGCCAAGAGAGCAATTTTACAAGGCCTTTTTATCAGTATTAGTATTATATATGGATACTCTATCTTAGCAGAATGTAGCAAAATAATTAAAGTGAGCAAACTGCCAAAGTAAATGTTAATTAACTTTGGTTAACTTCCTCCACTATTAGCTGTAAGAGTGACATCATTTGAAATAATTAGGCATCAGAGACCTCTAAAAGTTGATCAGCTCAATTTGTTTGCTAATGCTGTGCCCTCACTGAACACTTGTGGACCTCAGGGACCTGGCTGAACTGTGCTACTACCACTGGCATCTCATAAGCACATATTCTGATGCTGCATTTTTGCAAAAAGCAGGAACCTCACATTAGTGTCAAGTCACTTACTCGGATGAAAATGATGGACAGTGAGCTTTACAGGGCACCAGCAGGATGAAAACCTGCATGGTAGTAATACAAACCAATGGAACAGGCATGTTTCCTTCCATCCAATGATGAAATGTGTACTCAAATAAGGATAGAATGAAAAATACTTTCAGTTTAAAAAGAAGCATGCACGTGATTCTTCATGCACTAATATGTGTCCTTATGATTTTGCTAATTCCTCCAAACCTTCTACATTAGTCTAAAGAAAATTTTGCTAATAAACTTTATAGGTGGTAACTTTTTACCTTTGCCAGGGACATGCTGTAATTTTAGACAGCTGCACTACAGATGTGGTCATTGTGTTTCCCAGAAAGACAGTAGTAACCTTCTTCCCATTCCTGGTCCTGGAGAAGGTACTTACCTTTTAGAAATCTTTTGAGAGCACTGTTGAATCTCTTGAACAAGAGAGGAAAGTAAAAACAGAAACCTAACAAACAACAGAACAGACAGAACAGTTCTAGGAAACCAGGTATGACGTAAATATGCAGGGAAAAACCCCAACAAACCAACAAAAACCCCAGAGCCCCTATCACTAACCATCTCATTATCTCTTTCTCTAGTTTTCAGGATAACTATTATTTTCAAAATACCACCATTTGCTCATAAATTTGTGCAAGTGTTGCCTCTAAGATGCGTCCTAGTGGCATCCTGCTTATTATGCACACAGCATTACCCTTCCATGTACCCAACCCACCAATTCAGAAAACTACAAGTTTCCCAAATCATTCATCTTTCTTCTAACATTGAACATCCACCTACTCCAAATCAACACCCTGAGCCCAGAAGAAATGTGCAGCATTGTACAGTGCCTCAGTTCTTGAAGATGGTGAGCAACATTCTGTTTCACTGTCAAATTTTTACAAAGATAGACTTCTGGATATATCTGTCACTAAGTGTAAAAGAAAACATCTGAAAGGAAAGAAGGATCCTGAGTTTGGGAATGCTCGAGTGTAATTTTTAAACCAGTTCTTGTGTATGGTCACAGCCCGAAGCAGCTTTTATGCATGTTCTGCATTAATTCCTGTTTGGTTGAACTGTCTCAAGACCAGGTCATCCTGTACCAAGGAAGCATGAATGTTTCGCAGAGCAGAACCTTTGATGTATTGTATCAATAAATTTGGATTTATCTATCATGACCATTTCTCACAACTGTAGCACAACCCTCAGGCTCCTCATCATTGATCTTGTCCTTTCCTTCCTTCCGGCCGCACATCTCTCCCAGAAAGGACACCATTCCTGAGTGACTCTGCACAGGATTTGAGAGGCAACATTTTGGCAGTGGGGGATAGAGAAGTGGCCTCTCTGAGAAACTGCTGGAAGCTTCTCCCATTTCTGACCCACTGCTGTCCAAGGCCAAGCCCATCAGTGGTAGCGGGGAAAGAGAAAGAATTCAGGAGGCAAGTTAGCCCAGGGAGAAGGGATGGGTGAGGGAAACTGTCTGAAGGTTTGGTTACCCTATTTGATTTTATCGGTAATAAATCAAACTAATTTCCCCAAGACAAATCTGTTTTGCCTGTGACAGTAATTGCTGGGTAGTGTCTCCCTGCCCTTATCTCGACCCACCAGCCTTTTATCACATTTTCTCTCCCTTATTCAGCTGGGGAGGGGAGTGACACAGCAGTTTTGGTGGGCACCTGGCATCCAGCTGGGGTCAACCCATCAGAGCCCTACAGGTAAGTATAACCTAGGTTAAAAAAGGAAGTTAAAAAAAAACCCAAATCCTTGCTTTTATTTTTTGTTGTCTTAGTCAAAGGTATGAAGGGGATTTTTTCAACATAAAGGATTTCTTATACAATCATAATCCAAGGATAATATCACTATATTCTTGAAGGTCTTGGAAAGGTGTTTTGAAATTCCCTCTGCAAGGACTTGCCTCCCTCAATATTTTAAGTCCTGGTGTGCTGTCACTGCCCAGCATCCACAGGACATCTCCATACCTTGCCCATGGCTTAGGACCTGTTTTCATCCCAACCTGGTTCAGTCAGGATGTCACAGCCCTGCCCTTCTTGGCCCATGGGCTGTGCTGGGACAGGTCCCATATGCCAGCTGACACCCTGCACACCCTGGCACCACAGTCTGTAGGCCAGCTTGGGAGCTTCACCTCTCTGAGATAGAGGTGAAACCATAAAAATACTAATTTCTCCTTCTCTGTCCTTATTACTGCAGCTCTCAGGTCATTACACAATGTAACTTCATCTCTGCAAGAAAGCTCATCTCTTTATGACTATAGACCATCTTAAAAAAAATGCTTCAAATTGTGTAATCTAGTGAAGCATTAGGCCAAGGGGAAAATTGTTTCTTGAAAAAAAAAACCACTGGTAATTTCTAAGTCCCTTCAGTCCTCTCTTAGAGTCTTTTCCCATGAGCATCAGGATAAATCATCACAACAATCAGTTCTGAATCCTGTAATCTACTGAGAGATGGTTTCTGCACTCTTTGTGCTGATGAACAAGTGTTTGTTTCGTCATTTTCACAGGTCTTCAGAATGACTCCAGCAAATTAAACTAGGGATTTTATTATGTGTCAAGAACTGTAGCATAGTGATGAGCAACTGTGTTGTAAAAGTGAATGTCAGCTCGCAGTGCCATTTTTTACAGCTTCAATGAAAAGTCTTTCCAGGTGCAGCTTTGTATTACTCAAATATGTGTATTTCACCTGTTCAGTACAAAACTCTTTCTTGCCTCTCATTCACCTTAATTAGCAGAATAGGTTTAATTGCTTTTTCCTGTTCTTTATTCATAGAATACTCTTGTACACTGCTGAAGTTGCTAATTTGTGCTTTTTCTTTCCCATCCCTCACTTTCACCAACAGTCTGAAGACTTTGTATATGTCCCTGCTAGAGACACCTGCTTTTTAAAATCTGCACTTGTCAGCTAACAATGCTTATCTAAAAATCAGGTACCTATGAATGGAGATCTATATCTTGAATTTTCTTAAATTTTTTAGCAAAACTTATTTTATTTTCAAAACAAACATTGTTAAAAATTTGTATTTAGGTTTTCTAGCTCAGTTTCTTTATTCCTTCCATTACTAGAACAAAAGTAGTGCTTAGACCAGTGAGAAATCCTAACTTACTCCCTTTTGGATAAAATATTTTGAAAATAATTTAATTTTTAATCATTTAACAATATAAAGTTGTAATTTATTTCTAGTGAACAAGGCAGGCTTAAAAAGAAAAAGTAAAACTTGAAAAATATGTATCTGAACCATCAATATCTTAATCTTTTCACATACAAAACTATTTAAAGGCCAAGAATACAAAACAATTCCATATTGATGGAAAATTAAAATTCTATATTTCCAAATCTCAGTTGCATAGGTACTCTCCACATTACAATAGGCTGTGCAAAGTTAAATTGACTGAAACACATTCCAAAAAAATTCAAGAGGTGGCAGCTTCAGAAAAGAAGTGTTTCTGTAAGGTCAGTCACTTGAAAAAATGAAATTTTTTTCATAGCACACAAATAAAAGTAAATTTTTTTTTCAATCAGTTTGGGCTTTTCTTCTTCTTTTCCTGTCATTTACTACAGTTATGGCTGGGGAAACAGGAAGAAATATAAAGCTCCTCTAGCTCAAGACAATTTTACTTCTGATCTACATTGATTTATAGTTTTTGGATATTTTTGTTTCAAAGAACAAGAAATAATTGAATAAGAATAAAAGTCTTTGTTTAATTTGACCTATTCTATTTGGCTATTAATACAGCAGGATATTTTAAGAACACTGTGAAATTCTGCTGGCCAAAAAACCCATGCAGGATGGCAAATATATTTTATATCATAACAATACTTAAGCATTTGAGTGGATTACAGCCAATTGCAATTACATCTGATGTGCTGAAGCGTAATTATAATTTTTTTCTGAAATTAAAACCAGAGTTTCATAAACTTCAGCTAAATTCAACTATATTTTTTGTGAAGCCTACATTTTGGCAGTCTAAATTTTTTTTAACCTTATCAAATCAGTCAGGTATTAAACCCATGTCAACAAAACATTGTTGTTTGGAATATTGCTTTCCAATTAGGAGAATCCCTCATCCTTAACAAATTAATTTCATATCTGTATTGCTTTCACGTTATCACAGCTAAGTGCAAAAACAGGGCAATAATATTTAATGAGAAATCACATGAGACCAAGAAATAAAGTAATAAATAGAGGAAGTAGGAAGCAGAGCCAGTTTTTCACCTGTTGTGTACAGCAGTGTAGCTCTCCTGAAACTCCACTGAGCTGAAGTTTTTCTGAAATAATGTAATGAGAATTTGCATCAGTAAAATCCACAGCTACGCTTTCTGTTCATTTTTTCGGTTTTGTTTTGGGGTGTCGTTGGTTGTTTTTTTATTGCTTTTTTTCCTCATTTTGTATTCTTTCATTCTGATTACAAAAATCTTTTCTGATCCATTCTAGACTATTTAAAATGTTGCTTGTGCAATTCAAACTGGGTTTTTCTATTAAAAGAAAGCCTCACCTTGATTTGCTTTCTAAATTCCTCCTCTACTGGTTGATTGATATTTCTACAGTAATTTGAAAAAACTGAGAGTTTTATAAGCACCGTTAGAACATCTCTAGAGGTTAAAACTTAGTGCTGACCTACATAGAGCATTCTTTGATTTGTATCTTAGTTCTGTATAGTAATAGAACTCGGACAATTTAATTTCTAAGTTTATAATGAGCTTTAAAAGGAAAGTAAAAATATACCACAGGAAAAACTGAGTTAACGTTCTCAGAAAACATCATGTAATGTCTTTGTGCAGAAATTTAAAATATAGTCAGGAAGTGGTTTGGTTGCAGGATTATAGTCTTTGTGCCTCTCCATTGTACAGTAAATTCCGCCCTTTTTTACTGATATTTACATTAGGAAGCTAAGCTCTGGAAAAGCTGCCACTTCCTACATTTTACTGGTAGAATTTCTTATCAGTCCAGGTACTAAAGCATTTCAGGGGACCAGACAGAGTGGTATTGACATAGAACATTGGCTTGAAAAGGACAGCCTTTGAGAATTTCTTGCAGAAAATTTTGGCTTATATGACTGCATTCTGCATGTGTGATCATATTTTGTGTGTATGAAGGTAGAAGAGGTTTTTTCCCTTCTTCTAACTGGACAAATGGGTGTGACCATCCACAATTTTTTAAAATATGAGGACCCTTGCCTTTCCTTTCATGAAACCTAGAAAGATAGCAGGACTCCCTTGAAAGCAATGGGAGTAATAGTTAACACACCTTAATATTTTTTGAAACATGTTGTGATATCAAGAATTTGGAAGTTAAAGCTACAAAAATGTATTTTAGAAATAAAATACAATTTTATTAACAAACGCAAGACTATTTAAATAGGAACTTTCCAAGGATGAAATGAGCTCACGTAATCTTTAGAACAGGGATAGATATTTTCCTCACTGAAAACATCTGCACAACTCAAATTATTTGCCAGATTCAATGGATTAATTCCTCGAACCATAGAAATATTGAAGTTAGAAGGGGCATCTGATGATGTTTAGTTCAATTCCTCTATTAAAACAGAGTCAGCAACAACACATTGTCCATGACACTGTTCAGTCAGGGTTTGACTCTCCAAGAATGGAGAGTCTCCAAACTCTATTCTTGAAAACATTTAAATATGCGATAAACCAAGCTACCAAAACCCTCCACTTGGAGATGCTGAAATTTTAGGCTGCTATTTCTCAGGAATTTTGAAAATATTTTGATTCCAAGTGAAATCAAGCAGGTAAATAACAAAAGCCTCTTGGAAATGGAATTCTAGATCTCTAACTAGGACTTTTTAACTGTGTTAAAAAAATGCAGTACCTGTAATTTGTTAAATCAAATCTACACATGGAGAACACCTAGAATTTAGGTCAATATGACTTACAACTACATCTTGCTTTTCTGTCTAAAGTATGCTTTCTTCAGTATATAGAAATTTAATAATCTACATTTTGCATTTATTTAGTGTTAGAGTTCAGAATATTCAGAGATAATGAGAAAATTTAAGAAAGTGTTCATCCATGTGGATAATGAAAGAGACGTATTGTCTTACTGAATTTTGATTGCACAATACAGAAAGGGTTATTTTCTTTCCACTGAAAAAGCATATCAGTTTAGAAGGAGAAAAGGTTTAAAGTCAGAGTAACCTGGAACAAATTCTGCAGCCTCTGTAAATGAGTGACAGACTAAAATAGTTTGGATTCTCTTGTGTGCTGTCCTGATGGTTGAATGAGAGTTTCTAAAGCTCTTAGGTTTGACTCAATGAATTTGAAAACATTTTAAAATTATTTTCTAGATGGTCAGTAAAAATAGACAAAACCCCAGCTTTATTTTCTTACAAAGTTTCCTATAGTAACACTCATATTTATAAAGTCTATTGGGTAAAAACATATCTGTAATACTTATATCTCTCAATAGGTATATCTTTTTTCATTTTTTCCAATACAAGTTATATTACTTCTTTGAGACAACGTAAGTTAGACATAAGTTAGATATGCAGAGCATATGCAGATATGCAGAAGCAAACACTTGAATGAGACAGTATAACATTATTTAAATTGAAGCACTTTATGATGACCTAAATGCATTTGAAACTACCAAAGTTTGCGTTGTTATTTAGTCTTTTAAGATTACCCTTCTCAGATGCCCTAGAACTCCTAGTAGTAATCATTTATTTTAATTTTCGTTGAAGAATCCATCCATTTTCAAGTGTTTGGCTTAATAACTGCATTTAAATTGACATGGTAGGAAACAAGAAGGGATCAGCTTTCACTAGTTTTATTTAAAGTTGTTTAGAAGCCCAAAAGAATCAATTGTTCTGTATATGCACTTTAAATGTCAGCAAATGGGAAGTGAAATGAAATGAATTTTTGATGATATCAGGAAAGTCAGCTTTCATACATCAGTTAAACTAGAATTCATCCAATAGACCCAATATGTGTTATATTCTATTACATTTCTATTAGAAACAGTGGTATTTCGCATACTAAAAAAGGTCTTTCTGATTCATGGAATTTTTTTCTTAAACAAATTTTGAAATGCATTCTCATATTGCAGGGATGCAAAAAAGCTAAATACATGGGATTTTTCCGTATTCTTCTAGCTCATGTGGAATTGTTTTATTTTTCAAAAGGAGAATGTGTTGGCATATTGATATTTAAAATATAAAAAAAAATTTGTAAAATGGGATATTCTGAATAGGGATATGTAGACACCATGGAGAGAGGGCCTGCATTTTCAAATACAACCATCCACACCTGTGATCATTTTTGCAAGAAATTTTAAAGGTTATTTTTTGGACCAGCAGGGATTGTCATCAGATTACCATTGGCTCACAAATCAGTGTTCCATGACCTGATTTAAGGTGCAGACTGAGAGACTTAGGACAAGTACCAGATAGTCCAAACAAGAAAAAAAAAATATTTAATGAAAATATGAATTAAATACCAGCAGAAAAAATAAAATTATGTTTTTATATTTCTTGCAATGATATGAATCCTTTCAGAGCCACTGTTTTGTATGATATTGTTTCCCTTTATACGAGCATGGGCACACCCCTTTTATTTACAGGTCTTAAGTTGCACGGATTCTAAAGGAATAATCTGAAATACCTTTCTCTATCAATTCTGCTTTTATTTAGCCAGACAGCCAGATTAGGTTTCAGCTGAGACACAGAGTTGTGGTGCAAATGACCAGATGGAAGAATTGTGTGAATGAAAATGCCTATTTTGCTGTCAGGACAAATACTGAAGCAAAGCTGTGCTGCTGCAGATGGCAATAAATGGGAAATAATTAGGTCTGGTTATATGAGAGAACTGGGGATTATTATCAAGTTATATTAAAGTCTACTGTAGTAATCATAGTTTGTCATGATACGTGTCTTTATGGCTTTTTATCACCTGGAAGTGTATATGTAAAAGTAAGCCTTCTTTTTTCTTTTTTTTTTTTTTTTTTTTTTTAAATGCAGCAAAATTTACTTCAGAGTCTAAGCTGAGTTTAGTGTTCTGTGTTCCAGCGGCCATATACTGATGGAAAAATGAAACATCTGTTGTAATTACCTACATAGCTCCTACTGCTGAGAGCCAAAATCACGACTTTATATACCAGCAATGAAACAGGGAGGTGACAAGAATAGTGGCCATGGAGAAATAAAGGTATTGCAATTCAGTTTTGAAGTTCCAGCTCTTCAAAAGTATCTGTAAGAGAGGCATTCCTGATTCTAAGGTGAGAAATCAGTGTTCACACAGACTATGTACAAATCTAACTCACTGCATACCACAAATAATGTGTAGTCAGAGCTTGGTGGGAATTTAAACGTTTCTTTTTTTTATGGTAAAACAGTATTTTTGTTTTACTGTTCTGAAAGATTACACAGTTTCTTTTTCACAGGGTGAGGGGAAAAGTCACCTCAAGAATATCACAACTGAAATCAAGCAAAATGACCGATAATCGGGTCCTCGGTAGAATTTCATGATAAGGGTTCAGCAGTTTTTCCTCCACAATATATAGGGGTGGGTATTTAAAGGCTTCAAAGCGGATATCGTAAAAAACCGGACTGCAACACAGAACTTTTATATACTTTTTGCTAGATAGCAAAAAATATAATAATTATAGAGGAGAGCAAATACATCAGTTAAAACTCCAGTTGCCTCCAGAGTTTGAGTTATTCTTCTTATCTGAGATTGGCAAGCTTGAAGCTTTTCTTAAATGCTCTTTTATTTTAGAACAGAGAGGAAGATCCTGCCCTTCCACCAAGGTTAGGAAAACAATCAGCATCATCCTACACAGCAGCTGAGAGGTGAGAGAGCAGCACACCATCACCTGGGTCAAACATATTGTGTTTCCTTTTCCATATGAAAGGTTCAAAACCTCACATCTCCTGCTTCCTTAGACAGTATCCTTCATAACAGATGCTAATCCATGTTAGAGTGATGGGAAATATTAAAATAATGGATGTGACTGTGTGTCACTGAAATTCAAGTTGCCGAGGGAAGTATGGTGGTAGGCAGCCTGAACAGCCTTTTCTTGGCCTCATAGAGCTGAGTGTTTCAAAGCTATCAAATATAAAGATTCAGGGGGTGTGACAAGGAAGTAAGAGAAGCCTGTGTCAAAGTGACTGCTTTCTGAATTCAAATGCCTCAAGAATTGCTTATAGTGCAGTCTTTCTGAATTAATTTCTTTTCGCTAAATCTCTTCTTTAACGATTAGTATACTCTCAGAAAACTATTTTTTTTCCACTCCATAATTCCTAATAACTGAAACACATTTGAAGAGTTTGCGATCTTTCTCTGTAATTTAGAAGTTCTCTCCAGGAAAGAGAAAGTTTCTTATTTGATAACTTGAGATGAGCAAGCATTGCACATGTTCCTGCAGAGAATAGGGTCTGAACCCTTTACTCCATCTGCTACCAATCAGTGTTCAATGAATAGACAATCCTATTGATTGCAAAATCACATGGCTACCAATCTTTCTACCACATCAAACCACTCTTTTTCCATTTTCTGGAATTATTTTTTGGTAGGATACAGCTGCCAAAGTCATTCCCTTTTCAGTCTCATTGAAATCATGCAAAATATTTAGCTTTTTTTAGCTTTAAATTGGTAATAGTTGTATTAAAAATATTTTTTTAAAATGGAAATATTTTTATTTGGAAAAAAAGGAACAAAACAAATACTATATTTACTAACTACTTATTCTGTAAATAGTATAATTAAAAAATTTTACCAAAACATGGAAGGTGTTACTTATGGGGAGAAAAAGTATGAATTCCCAGTGAATATTCTAAAAATCTGTATAAGATGACTTACAGTAATTATAAGCACTTGTGAAAAACACCCCAAAATCCTCTTCTGTTAGTTTCTGACTGGGATAACCATTTAAGAGTAACTCTGATGCTAATAGATTTCACTGGCTTCACTTAACACTATAGTAGCTTTTTGTGTCCCATTGTATAGCAAAATGGCTGCCTAAATCAAAGCTCTTTGGTATTTCCATTGTAGTTAATGAATAATCTCACATGACATTGAAAATTAACATAAACCTTTGTTTCTTTCTGAATCAGAGTGAAAAAAAATACTATAGGTCAGCTTGTAAATTGATATTTGTTTTAACTGCTGATTACAAAGGTCTGCTTGGCTTTACAGTGACTTTTAAGATTAGCTCAAGTCATGGTATGGACTGAATCTGGTTATATATTTTGCCAAAATCTAGAAAATTGTTAGAGTAGAAAAAAACTATAAACCTTGCTGCTGAGGATGTTACTCTTTTTTAATGTCTCACTCTGTCAGGGGAGTAAACATGCCATAATCATAGCACAGCTTGAGTATTACCTGTTCAAAAAAACCTTGTGTCTCTCAAAAATTGGAGAGGTACAACATGGATTGGTAAAATGAGCAGCTCCCTCTCAGATTTAAATTCAGTGGGTGAAATATTTAATACATGGTGCAAATTGTTTCAGTCTCCTCCCGTTGCCAGACTACAGGCAGATTTATTTCTGGTAGCACATTAGTAATGATTGGAGACATTTTCCTTGAAAACATTAATTTCAGTGGTACCAATTTGGAAAGAATTTTTTTTTTTTCCTAAGCGAAAAATTTCCTCTCTATGACATCTTTTAGACAGAGTTTAAATATTTGATTTACAGAGAGAACATTCACCTGAATGTGACTTGTTCAATTCATGTACCAGAAGGTTTATGTTTTCTTCTTCCATGAAACTGAGAGATTCTTGGGTTTTTGAGGGTCATAATGCTATCCTGAAAATTTAGGATTAGGAAGCAGTCACACTTTGGCCATTTGAGAGTCCAAAGGACTCTGAAGGTACCTCAGAACATTCCTATAGCAGATATATGCAGCCAAACACAGGGAGATGCACAACCACAACCACAAAACCTGAATTTTCCTGTGTAGATTAATCCAAACATATGTTCCATGTTCCTTTTTCCCGTTGACCCACTGGTGCTGATAAAATAAGAAAGACATGTGTTGTATGTCTTTATCATTTTGCACTAGGAATTAGCAAAAGTGCACTTTTAAAGCAAAACAGAGAATCGCAACATGAAAATAATTATCAACTTCCTTTTTACTTGTAGAACCTACAGAAAATCATTAGCTACTGATATAAATTTTGGTATTGCCTGCTTTATTATATCATATTAGTTTATTATGTCCTGCCCCATACATTATTTAATTGGGATTTATATATAATAATTACCCTTCACTTTCTTAGACATAGTTAAAAATGTAACGTTTCATTTTAATAATTAAAATAAATTGTAAAAAACCCCACATTATTCCACGCATTGGAGTTGGATCGTATATCTTGCAGAATGTGTATGAATTTAATGGGAATAGACTCTGATTGATGCAGTAGAACCATGATGGATTTTTTTTACATAAAATACAGTACAGATCCTTAGCACTCTTACTTTGTATTAACTTAGAAGGGAAACTTTCCTGTTTTACCATGTTTATTTTTTTTAACTTTTAATTATTCTTTCTTTATTTAAGTCCCCTTCTCAGTTATGATATAGAATTGAGCACAGATTAATTATGGGGGGAGTTTATAGTTAAATTCACTTGTACTTGGTCTTATTTTTACATCTGCATTTCATACAACACAAACCAGTTCTCCTGGTTTGAAAATGGCTGTCAAATTGAATTTGTGTATATTTTATTGGTCAATACTGATTTGTTTTGTGTCCTGCTGTTTTCATCTCTTGTATTTTTCTACTTTTTTACCTTGTTTACAATTTTTGCTACTTTTTTCCCTAACCTTACAAGATCTGCAGCAGGATGCAGAGGCTCATCTTCTGGATCAATTCTCAGTGAAACAGAAGTTTTTGGAGGCTTAGAAATAATTTGAGAGTGTTTTGTCTGTTCCCACGACCTCATTAGGCATCTGAAGTTGATCCCTTCCACCTGCAGTCCACAAGATCAGAGAATTTTGATCAACCTTGGTATGGCTGCTCTCACATTATTATCAATATTTAATACAGTGACAACAAAATTCTTATTTTTCTGCAAATCCTTAAATTTCTCTACATTATTGTTTGGGTTCTCCTTTTGTTTCTACAGAAAGACCTGGACATATGTTACAACTGAATTGCTGTAAGATCTTAGTGTGCCTGTTTTTTAAAGCTTCATTTAGACTGGAGCTTATTGATACTTATCACTGATCCATATCACCCATTGCAGGATGCATTTTTATGCAATTGCTGAGAAAAAATTCTGAAGTCAGTCTATCCAATACCATTGTAGATTAAAGCCCTTTTCCTATAGTCACTCAACACTAAACTAAACTACTGCCCTCTCATCTGTAAAATGTGAATTTCTTATTTACTCATTATCATCTTACATTTATTGTCAACATTTCTGGTTACTTTTAGGAGCTGTGGACCCCATTTTAACTTGAATTTTAGGAAATACAAATGAATATCATAAGCACTACGATCAGAAGAATGAAGACTTTAGTGCATTATGTCTCCCTTCCTTGGACTGTATCAAAGGTTTGTTTCTGTCCTTAAAGTCTAAATAGGCATGCAGAAATAGCCAGTTGTAAGTCTATTTGCTGCACGGAATATTTCTACTTATTTTTGCTCTTCCCCATATAACAGCATTGTGTTCTCACCTGTAGCTTAAAAAGGGAAAGTCACAAACATTAATGTTTCGTTGCTTGGCTGTAGAATTTTTCGAAGAATTGGCTTACTTAGTTTCTACTATATAACTTCCTTTAGAGTGATGTCAGAAAATAAAATATTATAATTAAAATAATAAAAAATAGCAATAATTCAATTACTTATCAATAAATCAATAAATAATAAAATAATTAATAATATAATTAGAATATTAACTAAAATGAGAGGGAAAATGTTAGGTAGTGCATCTGATTTTTTTGTTTGCTTTTCATTTTTTTTGTTTCAGTTTGTTGGGATTTTTGGGAAAAAAAAATTTGGAAAAGTGCTGTTAAAATTTGTAGTATATTTGAAATTCTTGAGTTTCTTCAAAGAGTCCTGGAGAAATGCTTTCCTTATTTATGCCATAGATTCTAGAGAAATAGTCTGTAAAGCAGACTTTGTCCTCAATTATAGCACAGGCAACTAAAGTGAGATGTTTTATTGATTCATCTAAAAGTAGAGAATTTATATATCCAAACAACTGCAGCACAGAGTAACTAAAAAACAAAAAACGAAAAAGAAAAGAAATAAAAATGCCCTGAGTTGCCTTATCAAGCCAGAAAATATATGACCAACTTTTTTAATTTTCAAGAGTTCAAAAATTTCTAAAACCTTTCAAAAAACAAAACTCATGTTTTTAAACCAGTTTAATTTAAATTTTAAAAATAAAAATTTAGAATTAAGTACTTAAAGTACTTAAGTACTAAAAGTACTTTGTACTTTTATGGACTGAAATTCCTTCTGTCAGTTTGACCTATTTGCAACATGAGATTTGTGTGAATGTATTCTGGAGAAGAAGAGACTGGAGATTATACAAGTTTCTTTGGCTGGTGAAAATGATGTAAAAATGGCATTTAGTGTTCTAAGAGAAACACCCAGGCCCTGTCAATTATAGAAGCCTAAATTAAATCAACAATGAAAAAAGCCTCAAACAAACAAACAAACAAACCAACCCACCGAAAACCTAGTAAATAAATTTACCCAACAGCAGTTAAAAAAATATGCATATTTGATAGTCAGTTTCATTTTTTTTAATGTCAAGAATACTGCTTTTCTTTCCTTACACACCATTGTTTCTCACCCTTTGGAACTCAGCGAAGGTGGAATTTGTTGACTTTTGGTTTTGTTTTTGGAGGTTTTTTGTTTGTTTTGTTTTAGTTTGGGAGGCTTGTTTTTGTTTTCTTGTTTTTGTTTGGGTTTTGTTTGATTGGGTTTTGGTTTTGGTGTTTTTTGTTTGTTTTCATTTGTTTTCATTCTGGTTTGTGATTTTTTTTTCCTTTCCAGTTTTCAAAGTCACCCAGTTCAGCGAAGAATTCAAAATCTGAAAAATCTTATTTGTTTTAACTGGAGTTAAAGTTTAGAGTCTATAGTTTGTTTAGCCCAACCACAAATGTCAGTAATTCTCTAGGTCTAAAGGTTTCTTCCTGCATAACACAGTCAGTTACTGTCATGAAAAATTCAGCAAAAATCCTCTGCTAGCAATTTGTTAATCTGTCCCTAACGTGTTGTTGTTGTTTACACGACCTGTCCTGAGCATTATTTTGAATTTTAAGCTCCAGTTTTAGAAACTGACTTGGATAGAAGGAGTGTTTCAACAAGGTAGAGCCTATCTGACCCCAGAACAAAGACGGACCATTTGTCCAATTGAAAACTTTATTAAAATTAGAAAAAAACCAAAAAAACAACCAACCAAACAAAAAAAAAACAACCCCAAAAAAACAAACAGAGGCAAACCTAATCTTTCAGCACATACAACTGTCTAATCTCAGTGCAAATTTGCTCAAACATATGGACAATGTTTAATAAAGGAGATAATTTGATGGATTTCACACTTTAAATAATACCCTTTGTTTTTTTTAAAAAAAAATTTATTCAGGCATTTGTCTCGGTATTCTTTATTATTATTTTTATTCTTCTGAAGTCTTCACTTTCTTCACTTTTCAGAGCAGAAGATACAGCTCTTCTTCCCTTTATTTCCTGCAATACCAACCAAAGAGTACCAATGGACATAGAGGGGAAGAATTGGCTGCAGTAACAACAGTTTCACACTCCTGCCCCATACTATTTGTGTGAGTCTGGAAAACTAAATTAAAGTATTTTTGTTTCTAGTATAAGGCATGAGAAAGGATAACAGAGAAGTACTGGAATAATAATTAGGTTTGAAATGTGTGTAGAAAACATCTAGCTAAAGGTGGTGAAGACATACCTTATACATGATAGTGTTTAGTAAATGTAACATTTTGGGTCAAAGCTGACAGAGAACTGTGAGAAAGTTTCTACTGGGGATCTCTAAATCTGCTTCTAATTCACTAGTTTTGATCTAATAATTTCAAAAATATGAGACGGAAAATGTTAAAGGGAGTTATGCCTTATGAGAAATTCAAACTAAGATATTTACAAACCACTTGAGTAAATATTTCTGGAAATAGAGAAGATGAATTAAAAGAACTCTTAATTCTTTTGCAAACTGGGAAAGAAATTCAGGTAGGGCTGGGAACTGAGTGTGTTAAAAGGAGAGTGTGTTTGAAGGACATCACAGAAAATTTCACAAGAACTCCAGCTGCTGGACATTATTTGCCTTTTTCATTTAGAATCTGGCACACAGACTGGAGTTTTTACAGCTAAACTCTGTAGCAGCACAAAGCTGGTAGGAATTATCCATACAGAAAGGATTGCAAAATTATACAGGAAGAATTTAATGATTTTGGAAAAGCAGAAATAAATTGGATGATATTTCATAATAGAAAGTAAAGTGATCATATAGATCTTGTACTTGGAGGCCAACAAAGGGATTATTAGGAATGAAGGATTATTAGGAACAGAAAAAGGAAAAAGAAAGTGATTTCTAGCTGACCCCAATGTGCAAAAATAACAAATATCTGTTGTTTGAGATGTGTTTTCTTCAGTGACAGTGACTGTTGTCTGGTGACATTGCTTTGAAAAGGCTTAAAAATTTGATTAGGTGACTAAATTGTTTATGACAACATTAGCTTAAATTGCTCCAAGAATTTAGTGGCATGGAATACAGTTCCTTTATCTTACAGATACCATCAGTTATGTTTTCCTGACTTCTAAGGTGAGTACATTTTTCTGAAAATATAATGCTTGTAAAGCATCTTATTTTAAACGAGACATAGTAGGCTGTAGCCAGGTTAGAGCTTAAGTATATTTTTTTTGTATAAAGTCTCTAGAAGCACAAATAATGATCACAGGAGATTTCAGGAAAAAAAAAAAAAAAACCAAACCTGTTCAAAGCTCCAATTTTTTCCAGGTGACAAATACTTCAAGAACTGATAAGATAATGAGATCACAAATGGAAATAATTTTGTTTTTGTGCTGTTATGGGATGAATTTTCTGTTTGCCAGTTTTGATATGGTTTCTGTGGTGGGTGGATCCTGGATGGACACCAGGTGCACCTCAAAGATGCTCTATCCCATCTAAGGGGGTGAAAAAATATAAAGAAAGGCTCAAAGAAGGACTAAGGACAGGGAGAGATCACTCACAAGTTGTTGTCTGACAAAACGGACTCCACTGAAGGAAAATGGTTTCATTTATTACTTTTGAATTGATTAAAATCAAATGGTACAGTTCTGTCACATAATTAAAACATTCTTTGCAATAGAATCATTGTTCTTTTCGACCACTACCATAAATTATAGTCCTGTAAAACAAGGATTAAAATGCAGATAGTTCCCTCTAAAATGTAACATTGCAATTATTCTCTATGACAGTTCTAAATAAGTGTCAAAATTATAAATTTACATATATACTAAGATAGATGGAGGAAACAGGGGTAAAGTTGGTGGGTACAGAATCTAATGCAGCCATAGGAAGCCAAGCATATGTGGTGTGCTGATTCCAACAAGAACCAAATGTCAGCAGGCCTTTCTCTGCTCAGCTCGCTCAAATTTTTGGTAGAGCTGAGTATCAGTATTCAAGTCAGGACTAGGATGCCCAGGAAATACAGTGAATACATAAAATTAGTATCTATAGAATTTTCCTGTCAGAAATATAGAGTGTCAGGTCTATGAAGTAGAGACTATAAATCCAGACATGCTTCACATTTTGGGCTGTTTAGACTGTGAATGTCTTGTGACTTCTGTATTTGTATAACGATTAGGAGAATGAGGACCAAACTCACGTGAGACATACTGGCTACACAAAAACTTCCAGGCTTAGAAGCATCTAACTGGGTGTAGTTCAAGTCCAGCACTTTTCACACTGAAACCAGCTCTAGACAAGCACTGGCACATCACAGTTTTGTGAATATGACAAAAACCCAACAACACAAATCTCAAAATTGTGTGTGTTGGTGGGCATGCCATGGAGAGCCATGACAAACTCTGGCACCTGTGTTGGTGGAAATATCTTGGAAATCAAGA
>JAYRBT010000093.1:9651961-9671510 GCA_036023395.1 Myiotriccus ornatus
TCTTCAGGTAAAAAAAAAAAAAAAAAAAAAAAGAGAGAGAAAAAAAAGAAAAAGGGGGCATAAAACTACAGTGGAGACAGCAGGAAATGTTTAGGCAGGAAATGTTTAGGTAGCAACTGCAGATACAGGCTGATAAATTGAAAAAGTCTCTCCAGGGATATATATATAAAAAAGAAGATATCTCCAGTTCTGCTCAGTATTTTCCTGAAACTCCCAATTTCCCAATTTGCAAGTGGGAATCAACTTACAGGCTGTTGCAATTGCAGTGCTTAGCACCCATTAGCTGTAATCATCATAGGATTGACTAGAGTTGCTTATTGCTCCAGAACTACCACATGGGTGTAATTGAGTTCCTTGTCCTAAAACACAGGGAGCTACCTCATGAATTTATCATTACAGAGGTGGAGCAAGGACTGTATTTTGATCCTGGCTTAATACAGAATACACCACATTATGGGCTTTCATTCCTTAAAAAGAAAATATAGTAAGATATTGCAGTAGAGAAATTCATTAGTTTGTTTTCTGTTCTGTTTCAGTACATACCCCCAACACATACACACCCATTCCCCTGGCCCCTTCAACTTCAGCAGAAAGGAAAGCAGTAATGCAGAGAATCTAGTTTATTTCTGCTCTTCCCACATATATTCTATATGTGCACCTAAAAATACACACATAAACTACTAAATAATAGTAGGTCTTGCTGCTCAAATCTGCTCGAAGCAATGACAATTAGAGGTGCCTCTATTAGATGGTTTCCTTTATGATTTAACATGTGTAGCTACAGTAATTATGAACAGCTGATAAACAGCCATTTTACAGTAGTATGTAAACGTGCTGATAATGCTATAAATAATCACTACATACACCATAAAACACACTGTGTTAATTATTTCTCCCCTACCTGTTTTCCCAATTAAGTTAGTCTCAGAAATTTCTCTCTACTATGCAACCTTTGTCAGGCAGTTCTTTCAATGCATTATCTTCTTTATTGCTAGATGAAATATTATTGATGCTTTGTTTTGGCATTTCCTTTCCTAGGAAAAGATGTCTTGCTTGGGACAATTTCAAAAGCTATCCATTACAAGTGAAAAACACACTTGAGATGACAGCGCTGGAATTTCTTTCACCTGTTTCCAGGGAGGGCAGAAAACAATTCTGCAGAGCTGACAGGACAGGGAGCCAGACCCTCATCAGCATAAATCAGAGATGCTTTGTTGAAGACAAGGGAATTATTTTTCATGTAAGGAGCTGGCCAAGTTTTCTCTCTGCAGCAGTCCTGGAGTGGCATCAAACACTGATCTCAGGCTGGAGGAGACTCAGAATGCAGGAATCCCCATGTCAGTAGGGATTTTTATTATTATTTTGAATGGCTGGAGTTTCATGATAATATATCAGAGTGAGTTCCTATTCTCCGAGCAATGTAAGTGCTCCATACCATACAGCAACTAAACATTAGCAGATCTCCTCTGCCTTTGGGGCTATACTGAGGTCTCACCTCTGAGACCTCTGAGAGAAAGCTCAGACATGGGACCTTTTTTCTGATTTTATGCTACCTGGGCTAAAAGTTGGGCTTTGCTGCCAGTTTAAGGAAACAAGTGACACAGACTTCCAGGCAAACAGTTCAATTTTTGAGTGGTTTAAACCATAACCACTTCATAGTAACACTTGACAGATATTCTGCGATAAATCGAGTTTCTCTTTCTGGATTACACAGATAGTCATAATAAAGTACAGTAGCCACCACTACCCACCTACCAAATGAACACAAGGTACACATCATGTCAGTTGTCTGGAGTAACAGCATTACAGGTGCCATCTTCTGACACACAACTCTACCCAGGCAGTTTTCTGCTTCTTTTTTCTTATTATTTGGGGAATAACATTCTATGAGAGGAAGACACAAGTAGAATTTGTATTCTTGGAAATATTTCTATAGCAGTGTGTGGGCAGTAATTATTAGCGAGAGATTTTAGTTACTGATAAACTCACAGCTTAGTTACAGACGCATGAGCAAGGTTATATGTAACACACAAACCTGACCCACCCCCTGCAGTGCAGGTGTTTGTGGTACAGATTGCTGCTGTACAGGGTTTCTTGGTGGTCAAACATGAATGATGCCAATAAGACACTCAAGTTAATTAAAGGATTCCTACCCTACATGAAAAGGGTGGGTCAGTAGAAAAGGGTGGGAGTGCTCCCGTTTTTCATCGTTGCAGTTGGGGTTCCCAACAAACGCAACATCAGTCCTGTTAATGTAAGGAGTGGAGAGGTGCCATGTTTGTGCCATTTGTTTCATAATGTTTTCTCCATGAACCTCCCTCAAGGGTAAAGCTCAAAAAGGGGAAGTTAACAATCAATTCCCAGAAAACACAGACAGTGAACAGTCGGTCTTGGCTCTCTGCTGATGAAGGACTTGCTCTACAGTTCATTGACTGTATTCTGTCGAACAGTATTTGCTTTTACAAATGCAAAGACACCACAAATAATGGATTCTCGTACATGTTGAACACATCATCTCATTAGGGAAATGGCATGAATTCCTTGGTCTTTGGCTGATTCTCTTCCCACAACAGGTTCTCTGCTCTGACTGAACAACAAGCTCTCTGCAGCACAGAAAGGCTTTGTTGTGAACTGTGTCCATCCCTGTGTATTCAGTCAGACCACATTTCCACAGGAGAAAACAAAGCATCTGTGACAGTATACTGAGAGCCTATTGCATTAACCTCCCCTTTTGATTTTATTCACAGACACTGCAAATGGGCATCAAGCATTTTTCAGGGCTCTTTGTGATGTTGTGCATTGGGTTTGGTTTGTCCATTCTCACCACCATTGGGGAACACATTGTGTACAGACTGGTCCTGCCACGAATCAAGAAGAAATCTAAGATGAAGTACTGGCTTCACACAAGTCAGGTACGTATTCAAAAGTGACCCTGTGAAAGAAGACCCTGTAATCCTGTGGCTGATTAAGCAAGCCTGGACAAGAACAAGGTATAAAAAGTAGTAAAAGCACTGATGATTGATATTTGAAGTGTGCCAGCAGCTTCTGGAACTTGAAAAGGCTTACCTAATGATGGAATGGGAAGCACAGAGGACACAGTTCAAATATTCACAGTTGCAAAGGTTACAGAGGGACTTTTCCATTTGCACTTGTAACCTCACAGCCCTTTTGGATGACAGAAGCAACAGTGTTGTCATCCTGGACTGGCTAACCAGAACATTTTATCTCACTGTTACAGGTTCCCAAACTTTTGATCCATGCAGAAAGTGCTGGGTAACCTCCTTCATTATTCTAGAGAAACTAATGGGACAAAATTGCTGTAGATATTTGCTCTAAAGGAAGAAGTTACTTTGCAGCAAAAGACATAAAAGGGAAGACCTTTTGTTGCTTTAAAGCTGCACAGTGGAAGGAATCTTTTAGAACATAATGAAGTTTGCCAAGACACACTTTTTTTTTTAATGAGGTATTTTAAAACCAAGGATTGTTTGCAAACTATTTGTCAGCCTTTCAGATTGCCCTTCCTTGGGAAACTACAGGAAAACATATCTGTTGTAATGGCAAAGGACAGACAAAGCTTGTATCCTTCAATTGGAAAATAATTTATGTTCAAGTCCATCACAAAAGCCCAAATTGTTTACCTATTTGTGGAGCTATTCTTAATCTTGGTTTTACTAATTTAATTTCCTCTCTTCCCTCTAGAGGTTACATCGTGCTCTGAACAGTTCATTTACTGAAGAAAAACATCAGCCTAAGAAAAAACGAGTTGAAAAGAGGTGGGAAGTTTCCCATGGCTTAAAGCACAAACTATAAAAATTAGAATTTTATATGTCATGTCTGGATATCTAGTTATGGATCTAATGCACCCCAAAGAGAATAGAATACAAAAAAAGGAAACAAGATAGAAGTGATGAGGGAGGGAGGCAGAAATAAATTCATTTTTTGAAATAGAGAGTATTAAACCCAGAAATTTTGGGTTTTTTCATGACTCTGCATACAGCTAATAAAAGCACCCCCATTCCAAAGACAGGCTTTGCAGTCTAAGTCCACTCTCCTTCTGTTTAGGTAATTAATTACTCACATACTAAAGCACTGGCAGGTAACTAGAGCCCTGTGAGAGCTTCACAGTGACTGAGAGATCAGACACTAGTATGTTAGAAAGTCTTTCAGCTTTCTTATTTTTTAGAATGAAAAATAAGAAAGCTGAGAAGTGGAAAATGAAGTCCTTTCAGAAACCTTTGTGTTGAACAACTCTTGTTGAGAAACAAAAGTAAGAAACAACCTTGCCTTGTTTTCATAGCCTGTGTCTTCTGAAGAGGAGACAATCTTATCTACAGCTACCAGGAACATAAGGCATTGTATTAAAACTATGCATTTGCTGAGTAACTCAGAATTATTAGTGCACTTTTTAAGGACACAGGCAGCAGTGTTGCTTTTCTACAGGTAAGCTCAACCACAGACTATAAAAAGTCTTCCAGGCTCTTGATGGATGTTTGGCATTACTGAAACCCACAGATGTAAACATATGTTATGCTTATTTGTCATTCCTGCACTAGTGGCAGCAAAAGTAAGAAGTAAGCCTCTATAAGCTCCTAGACTGGCTTTATACGCACAGATATGTAGAAGTGCGTGCAGTTCATTTCCTCTGTTCATAGACAGGGATCAAAAAGCACCAGCTGAATTATCTGCCAGGTGTTGAGCAGCGCAGAAATTTTGTAACACAAGATGACCCACAAGCCCCACAGAGAATGGCTTAGAAAAAGATCCATGCAAATACTGTTTCAGCATGGAGAGTGAAGATGTGCTGCTGTCCAAAAACTTCTACCCACACAACATTCAGTCCATGTGTGTGTGCATGCGTGCGCACACACACACCCTGTCCTGGCTCTTCTCGTGGTCTGAGTTGCTGGTTGCACAGAATTATGGTGAATTTAACTCAACAACGTGTCCAGCTTGTCATGAACACTGATGTGGCAAGGCACAACCCAGATCTCTCATATCAATTACTTTATCACACTTTCTTTTTATTCCTGGTGGAGACTGAAGAGCTACTAAAAGCACCAAGATGTAGAAAAGAGGTAGAAAGAATCCGCATTACGCTACTGCTGTTATCCTCACGGAAGAAAATCCACTGGGTTTTTTTAGGTCTAAGTTTCCAAAAACTAGGGGAGCTGCTAAGCATCAGTAGCAAATTGTAATCAGTTTTATTTACTGGGTGAAACTTGAGTATTAACTGTGGACTCTGGCCTTTGTTAAATCACCTGCTGAGACCCCCAGACAAAAGCACCACCACCAGCAGAAGCTATGCTCGTTATTAACACCTTATCAAAAAGCTGTTTTGATTGAAAGACTAGAGAAAAATGTATCAAACACCATGGATTAACGGTAAGACTTGAGAAATACTTACAGAACAAAGGGCTGCAGCTTCTCTGAAACAGGTGGTACTTCTCCAAAGCAAGTTGGAGCCCAGGACCACTGGGACCTTGGGCTCTGCAAAGCTGCACAGCCGGAGGCAGTTTTGGGCACCTCAGCCCCTTGTCACTGGTGGCCTTGTCTAGACTGCTGCCTGTGTAGAAATGCAATTCTGCTCTTGGCCTTGAAGATACTTTGCCAGTTTCTACTTGCCAGGCTAATCCTGTTCCCTGTCTGAACTTGCTTAAGAGGTACTGGTTTTCATTTCTTCAGGGCATTAATATGCACCACAAAACACACATCCAAGTTTAGCACAAGACTTGAGCCTTCTGGAGCTGTGACCCAGGATGGGGCTGCTGCTCCTGCCTGAAACCACCCCCCTCCTCCTTTTCTGCCATCCCACCTCTTTGAAAACATTTCCAACTTCCTTTTTTGGAAGTAGGTGAGAAAAGTATCTACTCCCAGCTTCAGACTCCTCCTGAAACCCACTGTTTTCAGCAGCCCCCGTCCTGAAATGTTAACCTCCTTCCTTAACCTACTGATTGGTAGCTCACACTAATAGGTGTTTTGTCCCAAGATACGCACAGAAGACCCCTGTGATGGAGCACTTTTAAACTTCAGTTTGAACCTCACTTTATAAAATGAATGCCCACAGATCTATCCCAAAGGTAAAGCAGATAGGAAAGCTAAGGCTCCTCTCCCACAACAGCAGACTCTGTGCTTCCTTATGTTCCAATTGGAGAGTGGAGGCCACAGGGTGCTCCTTTGTTTGGGAAGGAACCCTGGGAAATGCACTGATTTGGGAGGGTGGCAAAGTTCCCTCTAAATAAAAGGGAAAAAATTCTCTGGAATCATAATATTACAGAAATATTTCTGCAGGTAAAAAATTGAAGCACTTGCAAAAGTTCCCAAATGGGAATTTCTCCCCCAACATGACAACTTCAAAGTCTGTTTTTTCTGTCAGGAAGCTCATGAACGTACCTGCAAGGTTTGGGTACAGCACATCATTGCGTCCATCCTTAGAAGTGCAAGTAGCTCTCTACAACTTCAAATCCGAAGGGCACCCCTTCTCCTTCACCACTCTACATCAACTCAAGGCAGTCTCTTTTTTTTCCTCCATGCAAGCAAATGCCCAAGCCAGCACAGAGCATGCAAAGGACTAACACTGTAATATGCTTGGGCACTGCAACCACAAAATCTTTCACAAAGCTTTGAAGAACTTACATTTTCCTGAGCTGGAACAGAGAGGACTGTAATTTCATAACAAACAATTTTGGGGAAGATTTAGAGTTCTGTTCTAGTCTCTGCTGCAGTTTAATCACGAAAATTAGGTCATTACTCTCATGAATTGTGCTTTGCAAGAAAAGATAATTCCAGGGATAAAGGGATAATATTTCCATGTAATACGTAACAGCAGCCTCGTATTTTTCCAGTAGGATGGCTCACAGGGGAGGGCTCCACACATACAAGAGCAGGCTCTGATGTGGCATTAACCTCCACCTCTCTGTTCAGGTCCCACATCGGGAACAGTCAGCATGCCGTGTGGAACACAGCCAACCTGGGCAACTGCCACCGGAAAAAATACATCTGCACGGACCAAGGGCAGAACGAGGTGACAATCCGTCAGCATCAGGACATCCCCCTGCCACAGGTGAGGAGGGAGGCCCCAGCTTCCTTAACTACCAATGGCAAAGCAGAGTCCCTCAACACTGCAAGGACCTCGGTGATGCAGGAGCTAACGGAGCTGGAGAAGCAGATCGAAATCATCAAGCAGGAGCTGCAGCTTGCCATGGACAGGAAATCAGAGCTGGAGGAGTATCAGAGGACAAACAGGACTGCAGAGCCCTAGGCCAGGACACCTGGGCCCTCCCACCTTTTCTTCCTTTTCCCCCTGTTCCTCTGTGAAATTTGTAACACTTTTGTAATGTCAGAAAGGGGTGCAAAAATAAAGCAGGCAACATGCTCTTCACATGAGCAGGACTGCAGCAGCCCACAGCCACTGCCACCCTCCTGGGTCCTCCTTTCACAGCAAGTTTCTCACTCTTCTGGAAAACACCAGCCATTCCCAAGGGACTGGAGAGACAAGGAGCATCCAAAAAAGAGTTTCTCATTCCTCCACTTGACAGTACAGTGAGGTTCCCACCTTTTCAGCCCTTTCTGTGCATTAACTCAAAATAAGATTAAAAAAAAAAAAAAAGGAAGAAAATGTAAACTGCTCATGGGCAGCATGTCCCTTGTTGGTACATTTTTGTTGTGTTATCTGTGGGTCTAGTCTCTGTTCATGACAAGGCTCCTCACGGATGCCTCATTATGCCAGGTGCTAGTTCTGTGTTGGCAGTCCCTCCGCTCCTGGCACAGGGTCACAAGACAAAACTCTTGGTGGCAAACTCAGTACACACCACTCCCTCAGCTCTGTCAGCACAAATGCAGATGCGGCTGCTCTTAGACTGTGGTGAAGGAACTCACCCAGCTTAAAAAATAACTTGGCAAAAACCAAACCACCACCTCTGTCTGCTTCTGAGCCCAGGCTTGGCTTCCACTGCACCCAGGGAGCAGCCAAGCAAACAGCTGCACCAGCAGGTTTGAAGGGATGGATTCACAGTGGCACAGAGCAAGAATAAGGGAAGAGAGGGTGGCAGTACTGTAAATCAGTGTTTACCTCAAAAAGTGTTTTGCCAGTGTGAAACTACTCCCTTAATAATGACTGTCTTCAGCTATAGTAGGGTTCTTTCTCACAGACGAGGTGACATAAAGGGGATCTTGTCCATTATTCATTTCATCAAAGTGAAAGGGGGGAACAAAGGCCTCCCTACAGATGAAGGAGAATGACAGTTGCGGTTTCAAAGGCAATGTACCGAGTGGAGCCCTTGCCTACCTGGATGATGGGTAGGGGGTGAAGGAAGGGTAAGCTGTTGAACATCTGAATAAATACTTCATCAACCCAGCTGATTCTGTCTTTTGAGTAGGATTTCTATCCATTTTTAAACACTGCTTCCCAACCCATCCCATATTAGAGAAAAAGAATGTTTTGTAATGCTGTCAGAATTAACTCTGGTCTCTGAGATACCTTTTACCCTCCCTTTGTCTCCAGCCACCTGCATGAATGTTGCCCAAGGTGATGTTCTTGTCAGGTGCCGTTAAAATGCTACAAACAGATCTGAAACTGTATTTTGGGGTCTGAAAAAGACACTTTACCTTTTTGCACCTCTAACCTTTGAAAAACCTCTTGCAAATGAAAAGCTCTGCATGGACCACTAAAAGCTAATGACTACTTAGCCTCATCAAGAGTTCATATTTTATTCCCTGCTCAGTCCTTGGCCTCTGATTTTGGGCAGCAGGTGTGTCTACCCCTTTTAATACAGTCAATAACACAGGAAAGAGAAATCAGAATGTAAAACAAGAAAGTGGGATCCACAGCCTTGCACATCTAAGACACCTGGAATACCCCTGCTCTTCTTGTTCCTGACAAGCCAGATGGCAAGCCACTGAGGATGCTTTTGTCACCTTCCCTTCCCCTCCCTCCCTCATTTGGATATTCAGCTTTATTAGGAAGAGCTTTTTATTTGTGTAGCACCTGGTACACCACACCCTCCAACAGCACTTGCCTAGAACAGATAAACACTGCTTTCTTCTCTTAGTTAAAACATTAGGAAAAAAAGATTTCAGTCTAATCTTACAAGTATTTTTATCAAGTTTTTAATGTCCTTATGTCCACGGAATAAGCTCAGAGATAGATTAAAAAAAAAAAAAGTAAAATTAAGTGAAAATGTTAGTATTTTAAACAAAAATATGTTTTGCCTCAAAGTTCCAACCCAAACACCCAATCCTGCAAAAAATGAGCCTTCATTTAAAACCAAAACTATAACTGTAAGAATGTTCACCACCTAATAATTAATGTTATGCAAATATCTTCATTTCTGATGGATGCCTGAGGGGCTGCACCCATGTCAAATGTAAAATAGGGATTGCTCCAAATTACCGCAGCACTAACTAGAACCTTTTGGGAGGTCTAGTTATTGCTGCCCAAGAGAGATGTATTTTGGCATGTTATTTTCTTCAGTTATTGCTCCAGCCTGATTCCCTAGAAGACAGAAAATATTGCTGTAGCTTTCCATGGATGTCAGTGACATGTCATGGGGGAGGATTTGCTGTGACAGAGAGTGCACTGGAGACTGGAAATGAGGCTTTTTCTTTGTCACCTGAAACACTGAATTTAGAGGGACTTTTGATAATACTTGTCACCCCTTTACTTCTTTTACCCTCACGCTTCTAGTCCTGTTAAGTTTTTAATTATTTTAATGATTTCTACTTATTCTGGGACAATGGACCATCTAAAATTTTCACAGTTTCTCAATGTTTAAATTACAAGCACAGAGAGAAATTCAGTGACTTCCAAAATGAGCCTGAAAACTATTAAAACTTATTATTTTAAAACAAACCACTAACATTTTTCTTGGTAAAGAAAGAGAAAATAGGAGTTTCCAAATCTCCTATGTGAAACTAATCCAGATTGTTTCAAGTATCTCTTTCCTACCATGATCAGAGTGATCCCAGCATGGCCAGCATACACACAGAAGTTTCAACCTTGATTTCAGTAGAAACGTGATGCAACTTTGTGACTGGGAGAGGAGCAACAGGCTTTGTTCAAGGACTGTTTAGTTCAGATGGTTGTTCACAGCTGTAAAGGGAAGTCTGCTGTTGTAACAAAGCTTGTTTGAAGATGCAGTTTGTTGTTGATCCATGTCCCGATTTTGATGAACAAGCATTTGTACCTCAACCAGCATTAACACATGGCTCTTTCCTTGACTTGATGCCGCAAACTGTAATCCAGGGAGCAACTTGCAGTAAAAGAGGAGAGACTTCTACTTTCCTTTCTTCTAACGGCACTTACACCATACCAGCAGCTCTCAGCATCCCAGCTTTCCCTTGGCAGGGCCACGTGTTTCTTCTCTTTTCAGGGTTCATTATAATTTACAAGATTTTATTCATATATTCTGAATATTTTCAGAATATTTTCAGAAAGATAATAAGACAGTCTGTGATTAATTCATTTTACTGCTATTTCTATTACTACTATTTCTACTATTTCCTATGGCGAATACAGGAAGGTAGCACACATTTCATGGTTCGGGAAGAGACACACACAAGACAAACCTGTTGAAAGGTGCACCTTCCAAGAAAATGAAGTTTACAGGAGAAACACTACACCCTGTGAAGGAATGTTGCAAATTAATTACTTCACATTTTGCTTTTAGGAGCAGACTTAAAATACAGCCTCCAACCAGAGGGAGCATAGAGACTATAACCCATGCCACATCCTTTCTCAAAATTCACAGCAGCCATATCAAAACGGCTGCAGAAACAGTCCAGCATCTTGGCCCTTCTCTTGTGTCAAGAATAAGATACTGGAGTTACATCTAAAAGAACAAAACTTGTTTTAGTCATGCATAATGTGAAGGTGGCGGAAGGAAGAAGTTAGTCTCTCTACTTCAGAAGCTTAAAACTTGTGAAAAATGTTTCCAATAACTGGACAAAGAATGGGAGACCAGGCAGATACTACCAGAGGCAAGAAAAACAGAAAAAAACCAAACAACACCTTTAACTAGATTTTGTGCATAAAGAGATTCATCTTTGTGGCAAAGCTGCAACAAAGGAACCCCAAAAAATCCTTATCTTATAAGGAAAATGACGGTGATGCCTCAGCCTAGGGGAAGGTGTCCATATCAAGCAGAGTTCATCAGTGGAATGCTATTTTCTAAGATTCTCTGACATCTTACCTTTCTTTTCTTCTGGATATTAAGATGTATGTGTGTGCTTTTGGGGCTAGGCAGGATGTTTACTAATGCACCAGCCCTCAGAGGTTCTTGCCCTGACTCAGGAAGATACATGCCTAAGGAGTCACTCCACTGAAGTCTAAAGATTCAGTTATTTGGCCTGTTAAAAGGGAAACTATTCACTCTCAGAAGCACTACCATACCTTGATGGGATTTAATTAACATCCAAAGTAAATTCCTCATAATAATATAGGTCTCACTAATCTCTGCTGCACCACAGACAGCTTTCATCATATCAAGGCAGGACTTCAGTCAGAGGTTCCCAGCTTAGCAGTGTGATGGTGATGAATGGAATTTCCTCTCAGGCACAAAATATCCAAAAAAAACAAAAGCAAGAACAAAAGGAAAGGGGGCAAGAAAAGAACCAAGATCTGGAATCTGTTTCTTTCCATACCCTAAACACACTTCCCAGAAGACACTGCAGATCAGCTGACAGAAGCCATGACTGCCCCGTGGGTGGCAGCCGCAGAAGGTGAGGGGAGGCTGGGTGATCAGTGTGAGCAGCAGCTTCCTGGGATCAGCCGATGTAGATCCTGTGGAAGTCGTTGGCCCCAAAGGCTGCGTTGCACTTGGGGCATTTGCGCTGCCGGGTGTCATAGCGTGTCTTCACACACTCGAAGCAGAAAACGTGGAAGCACTTGGTGAGCACAGCATCCTTCTTGCGCATGTTGCAGCATGGGCAGGTCAGACGGGCCTGCAACACACAAATGTTACTGTGAGGGCCCACTGTGTTCGATTAGACATGTTAAAAGATGTCTGGAGATGAAGGTCCCTCCATTCCTCAGAAGGAGAATACGGTTTCTTCAATGCCAGATTACAGATAAGAGATGCGAAATACTCAAAGCATGTCTACAGAGCTTTTTGACTGAAGAGGGAAGTTAATAAAGACAACTACTCACCTTGTAATCCTTGATTTCTTCCATTAGTATCTCATCACAGTTGGGAACCATGTCGGGTTTCTTTGTGGTCTCCAGCTTCCTGCGCAACCTAGAAATGTCTTCCTGCGTAAAAACAAGAAACTAAGTGAATGAGCCACATATTCTCTGTCACAGCTTCTTCAGGGACCAAAGAGAACGTGCCAACAGTGGACCTGGTTAAGTTGTGCCACCCATACATTCATCCCCAATAATCCAACAGCATTATCTGATGCCACAAGTATTGTCAGTTATCAGTGGATAAAACCTGAAAGAGCCAAGACCTGATGAAGCTGAAGTCAAAGTGAAAGTGGACACCAAAATAGCATAGTCAAAACCCACTCCAAGCTCAATGTCCAAGGAGATGGATGTTAAAGCAGACAGATACTATAGGACTGTGCACAGAGTATATACCTCCGCCCTTTTGAAGTTAAACATCTCTTTCTCTCTAGTTACTCTGTTTTCCACAATCTCCTCCTGGAAGTCATGTAACTTCTTCTGAGCCAGCTCCAGCTGGGCTTTCAGATCATCTGCAAGCTGGGCTGCATCCATAGCCTGAAAAAGAAAACCAGTATAGAAGTATCAAATGTGGAAAAAACAACGCTAGTGCTTTCTAGTCCCTCTGCCTGGCAATTCAAGACTGCTCACAGAATACTACTCAGGCTGATGAAGTTCTGTTTTTTCAATCTATTTTTAGTACTTCCAAGTGAAATAACTGGAATTATTCCCTAAGCATCACTTCAATGGCAAAATACCTTATTATTAACAATTTCTAATCATTTAGCTCCAAGATCCCTCTTCAGCCAAACCCTGTCACAAAGCAAAGCATGTCTCTTAGAAAAACATTAATGACCATGTAATTTTCTTCTTCATGTATTTTCAGCCTTCCAGCCTCCACATTTTCTCTACTGTTTAGAGGCAGTTCTATGGGTGAAGTAGACAGAAATTCAAGATAAGTGTTTTTAAGTATTTTCTCTCTTCACCAGTTCTCCCATAACCTTCTAACCAAGTTCCCTTAATACCACAGATTGTCATATTATGCACAAGTGACTGTGCTAAATTCCCTTCAGGCTCCTCTTCACAGTGAAATTTCTGCTTTCCTTTCTGCCTGTTTTAATGTCATTCCGGCATTTCTACTAAAACTCTAAAAGCAAAGGCAGCATCAACCATAAGACCTAGTCTTACTTTACTGGTAACAGACCTACTTTATTGATCTTAGACATTTGTTTAAAGTCTTAGCATTCCCCAGCCATATTCCCCCTTTATTTATCCCATCTTTCCTGTAAAAGCTTTGACCCCAGTTAACTTCATCTGTCTGCCACCTCTTCTCTCACGACAGGTTTCCTATAAAGACACCTTGCTTCAGCTCTCTGATCAGCCTTTCACAGAAATACATACGACTTGCTCCTCCTTATCAAAGGAAACATTACTCTACAGTACTTTAATCAGTATTCTCTTCAAGACTCCTAAGCCTTCTGTCCAAAACCAGGGAATATTAGGTTCTGTAACACCAGTGAGAGCTGAGAGCCTGCTATGCCTCCCGCAAGGCAACAGCTCCACCTTACAGTCCAAGAGAGAATCACTCACTCACCTTGCGTTTGTTCATTTCCAGGGCTTGTGTTCGCAGACCCAGCTCCTTCTCTCCTGTGCCAATACTGCTCTGCAGTAAGTGTTCCTTCTCCTCCAGCTTACGTACAACCTGCAGCTGGGCATCCACCTTGGAAAGCAGGAGAGAAGGTGCAAAAGGAATGACATACACACTCTGCAGGTCTTAAGAGCTGCCATTAAAGCTGCATGTTCAAACTATCCCTGCCTTCCCAGCACCAAGGAGCTTCAGCTTGCCTTTTTCTCCCTAAACAGTCACCCAGCACTCTTAAGAGCTGTACCCAGATCTCTCTGGTGAGCACTTTAAAACTTAGCAAATATTTGCAATGAAGACGTCTTAATTTTTGGACAGTGGCTTAAGGAATTGCTGCAAGGCAGTGCATAGTTTCCACTTTGGTTCCAAGGATGGCAGAATACAGAATCACAGAATGGTTTGGATCAGAAGGGACCTTAAGGATCATCCAGTTCCAACACCCCTGCCATGGGCAGGGACACTTTCCACTGAACCAGGTTGCTCAAAGCCTTGTCTGACCTTGCCTTGAGCAGTTCCAGGGATGGAGCACCTACAACCTTTCTGGGAAACCCATGCCAGGGCATCACCATCCTTTGAGTAAAGAATTTCTTCCTAATATCCAGTCTAAACCTGCTTTCAGTTTAAAACCATTGCCCCTTGTCCTGTCACCATCTGCTCGTATAAGAAGTCACTCTCCCTCTTTTTTCTAAGCCACCTTCAGATACAAGAAGGCTGCAATGAGGTCTCCTCAGACCCTTCTCCAAGCCTGTCCTCGTAGCAGAGGTGCTCATTCCCTCTGATCATATTTGTGGCCTCCTCTGGACTTGTTCCAAGAGGTCAATGTCCTTCCTGTGCTGAGGACTCTAGAGCTGGAAGCAGCACTGCAGGGGGGTCTCACAAGGCCAGAGTAGAAGAACTGCTTTTGATGCAGCCTAGGACATGTTTGGCTTTCTGGGCTGCCAGCACACACTGCCAGCCCATGTCCAGCTTTTCATCAACCAGCACCTCCAAGTCCTTCTCCACAGGGCTCAGTGACTTCTTTCCCAGCCTGTACTTGTACTTAGAGACAGTTCTAACTGAATCACAGTTTCCAGCTTCTCCTGCTAATTCCAACATATACGGATATATGTAGAATATACAGGTAGAAGTATCATTACAACATGAAAATTACTTCCCACTTTCCTTCTCCCATCTGTTCTCCATAGCAATGAACCTCTAAGACATTTCATGGTCCATACAGCAGTCTCAGTTTCTTACTGAGACAGGTCTCTTTGAAGTCTGACACACCATTCCTAAGCTGATAGGGGAACATTCCCTCCTATACTGACTTTGGTGGGGACACAGTTAATTCTCTTAACAGCAGCTCACATGCTGCTGTATTTTGCATTTGAGAGAAAACCAGTGTCAATACCTACTCTTCCAGCTATTGCTGAGCAGTACTTAAACAGCATCAAGAGCTTGTGTGTCTCATGCTACCCACCAGCAAGTAGGCTGAGGGTGCACAAGAAGCTGGGATACCACATAGCCAGGACAGCTGATCCACCTGACCCAAGGGGTATTCCATGCCATATGATGCTGTGCTCAGCAATAAAAGCTGGTGAGAAGGAAGAAGTGGGAGGGTGTTCCAACTTGTAGCATTTATTAAGTAATAATTACGTACGATGGATCCTTGCTCTCCCAGAGATGGCTAAACTCCTGCCTGCCATAGGAAGTGCTGAATTAATTCACTTTTTGTGCTTTGCTTGTGTGCACATCTTTCCTGTAATTGTTGAACTGCCTTTATCTCAACTCATTCATTTTCTCACTTTTGCCTTTCTGATTCTCTTCCTTGATCCTCTTTGGAGCTGCCTACCAGAGATAACCCACAACACCTCCACCTTTTCCCACCAGTCCTGTTGTCCTCTCTTTTCCCAAGTTACCTGTGTCTTCAGTGTCAAAACTTGGTCTGCCAGCTCCTCCTTCTCCTCTTTCAGGAGCTTGTGGATTTGGTTGGACTTGATGCGTTCTGACATCAACTTGAAGTTGGCATCATCCTTCTCCCGGAGCTGCTGCATCAGGCGGATGTTCTGCTCTTGCATATCTTCAAAGGCTTGCCCTGTGACATCCATTTCAGACAGCAAGGCCTCTTCCTCCTGCAAAACAATCACAAGCTCTGGCAATATTGTCTCCTGTACCTTCTGCAGTGACCCTGAACATTTTACTGAGACACTAAACCTACCACAGATGAAGGAAGATGTCTCCGTATCAAAGAACAGTATCTTCCCAACAACCAAAGGAAAGCGCTCCCTAGAAATCTGCACCACAGTGGAGATACTCTGAAATCTGAAGGTGTAGAAAAGTGATGGATAGCTGTACAAGCATTCAGAGACTGTGACTTGTCTGCTGGCAGAATCATCTGTGACACAGTCATTGCCAGAGCTGGGCAGAAACCAACTCTCAACTTCCAGCAGCTACTTGGACAGCTATCAGATACACCAGGCCAGGGATTCTACATGTGGACAGCTTGGCAGCATTCAACTACCACACCGCCAAGCCCCTCAGACTCACTTTGACCTCTTCAACATTAAAGGAGTAAGTGACAAGACAGACCAGTTCTGCTCTATAGTTAAAAGAATCTGAAATCTAAAAAAGTACATGTCAAGTCATTGGCTTGCCTCTCTCCTACTGAGGTGGTCCTGCTCTGTCACTGGCTTAAGCCCTTTTTTGTAGAAAAGGATATGTACCCCTGCAAACATATTCACTATATGAACTTTCACAGATAATAACTTTTACAAATAAACTGTAACCTCCTCTCCTATTTGCTGATTCAGCCATTTCTCCTCCAACCAACATGTGGTCTTCACCAAGGCCACATGTTTAATCACTACTAAACATTCCCCCCCATCACATGCCATGAGGTTTGTAACACCCTCCAGCTGTGGGATTTTTGATAGCTGTTGGTGGGGTTTTTGCATGTTCATTTTTTTGCCTTCAATAAACAAGGACCAAACTCACATCTCCGGCCCATACAGATATCTCTCAGATAATCTTCCTGGCTGCAACCCGAAGTCAGTTCCTTCACAGGTGCTCCATCCAGAACAGAACTCATCAGGAATTTCTCACCTGCTTAGCCATGGCTAGTTTCTTCTGTAAATACTCAATTTGTTCCTCCACCGCTCGGATCTTGCGGAGGGCATCCTCATCAGCCATCTTTTTACTCTCCTTCTTCTCCTTGTCTTCCAATTCTTTCACCCTCTGCCTTAGTTCTTCCAGCTACAACAACGGCAAACCATAAACATCTCTTAACACAAGGATGTGGCCTGAATATTTTTAAGTCTCTGCTTTACCCACAATTCTCTGAAACACTGAAGAAATGCCTTCAGTCAAGGACCTGCTTCAATGCAGAAAGAGATAAGAACAAGGAAGTAAAACAAAACATACAGAGACACAAATCTAGAAGACAAATGGCAAGGGAGGCAGTCGATGCCTTAGGATTTTCAGCTTTTTGTAATTTTAACGTAGCTGTATAGTCTGTCACACTTAGAAAAGTAGTTAACACTCATCAAACCCTATTCCCCTATTCCATATTGAGTTTTCTAAATTCTTTAGGCTTGTTTAGGCTCCTTTTCAAGGTACAACTACAGTAAACACATTCTGTTTACAGACATTTGTGCACCAGGCCTGAACAACAAGATACTATCACAGTCAAAGCAATCTTCAAGCTTGGAACCTTGGAATATCTCCAAAGACAGTAGGTGTTGTGAAGAAGAGGAAAATTAGGAAGAAAGGAGTTGTCGTGGTTTAGCTAACTCTTGTACACCAGGCAAAGAATTTTCTCCCTTCCCCCTGGCCATCAGATAAGGACTTAACAACACAAAAGAGATAGCTCCTTGGCTAATGGCCGAGAGATTAGTCTCCTAGGAAACGGGGCAGATGAAAAGGTAATGGTTACCTTTTCCTCCTGTCTCCTGAACAACGGGAGAGGAGGAGTTTTGGTAGGCTGGGCTGTGGCTGGAACACAGGTGGGAGGGGGGAGGGGGGGGTTGCCTGTTGGGCTCAGGACCTGCTGCCAGTTGTAGAGGCTGCCCGTTTTTTTTTCTCATCAGAGGGGAGTTTGCTGCTGCTCTCTGCTCAGCTGTTGCTGGCTGCAGGCCCTATCTGAAGCGAATTCTGACCAGCTGAAGTTCGTGAGTTTTCTTCCATTTGGAAAACTTTCTGTTTTGTTGCTGTTTTTCCCTTCCCCTTTCCCCTCTCCCTCCCCCCTTTCCAGGTGTGTGGGAAGGGAAGGGGAACCGAGTTTTTTGGGTTTTTTTTTCTTTTCCCTGACACACCATGGAGGGCATTTCCCCACTCCGACCCCCCGTGGCAGCAACCAGGGATCCCACAGTGCCACCTGCTGGCGGGCACAGGACATTACAAGTTCTGCATCTCCAGTGACCCGACAGCGGCCCCTGCTGACTGTGGTTGGAATTGCACCAAATGGTGCAAAAATTGAACTGCTTACTTTTCTTTTTTTGCCAGTTTATTGGTTTGTTTTGAAGGGGATTATTTGTGGGTATAGGAATATTGTTTGGTTGTTTTACTTGTTTTTTTCGTGTTTCTATTAATACACACATATTTTTTAAAAAAGGGCTGTTATTTTTTTCCTCTTCCATAATTTGTTCTTTTCCTTCAATCGGAGCCTTTTAATTTTAGATTTATAATTGCTTAGAGAGAGAAGTCTGGGTTTTTTCTCCTAACTCATCCTCAGCAAAAGACCCTTGTCTCATTTAAACTGGGACAGGCGTCTTAGAACTCCCCGACTCAGTTCCAGAGAGGTGTGCCAGGGGGCAGATTTGGGGAGGATCTGAGGGGCGGACAGTTACGGGATTGGATGGATAATACTATAAGATTGTGGAACCCTTGGACATGGGCATCCGTCTTTTCATACTCCTTGCATCAAAAGGCCTTCATTAAAGAGCTGTTCTCTATCTTATTTATACTTGTGAGTTTTTTTCTGCTCCCGATTTTTAGGCAACACAGTGATAACCTGGACAGACACACAAAGTGATGAGAGCACATGAGACTGTGAGAATGTTTATTCCAACAAGGTTATGTGACTTTGGGAGAATGAGGAAACCAAAAACAATATATGTAGAGACACCGACCTGACAAAACAAACAGATGAAGCAAACCTCCCCAGTCACAAAAGTGACTTCCAAGAAAATAAAGGCAGCACTTCCAGGAAGATCAACCTGGACTTTGCAATTGGTAAAACTGTAAACCAGGGGTGGATCCTGAACTGTGAGGGCCGTGGGAATTGACAGAGCTGTGCAAACCCAGAAGTGAGGTGCAGGGAAAGGGAGAACAAGGATGAACAAACTGGCATTAGACAGAAGTGTGTAAAAGGAGCTAGTCAGTCACATGTAAAAGGCAGGCAGTCAGGACACACCTGTCTCACTTAGCTCTGCACATGATCACTGCAGCCTGTCCTATCTTCTTGTATCCTTATATTAGGTATTTTCTTAACTGCCTCTGTGTAATCTACCTCTTTACCTTATGTATGTATGTGCTGCATAGAGTAAGTGTTAGCTGTAGGTGAGGTTTGTGAAGGTAAAAGGGGCCTGGAACGACAGGGGTACGAAACACATGTAGGAGTGTGCTGGTACTTGTGTATGCCTGTGAACCTGGAGACGGGTGTGTGCATGTGCCCGCACTAGTGACGTTCTGTGTGGGAGAACATGATGTATGTGTGAGCAATTTATATTGTGTGTGGTACTTTTATAGACTTTTATAAACTTTTATATAGTTTTGTA
>JAYRBT010000093.1:9677331-9708158 GCA_036023395.1 Myiotriccus ornatus
GGCTTTCGGGGGGAAAAAGGGCGGCCGCACCGAGGCTGGGGGGAACAGGGAAAGGGGGAGGCCACGAAGTTGCCGGCTTATGAGCAGCGGGGAAGGGTGTGATCTGCGGGAATCGGCGGGGCTGGGCAGCGGCGGCTGCGGCACCGCAGGCAGCGAGGCAGGGAGAAGCGTCCAGTGATCGAGGAGATGTGTTTGTGCTTACTCTGAGGATGTGACTATGCATGGTGACGAGCAGGAGGGCAGGTGGTCAGAGCCTGACTGGGCCTAAATAAATGGCCCTTCCGTTAGGGACGGTTGGTACAACTCTTAAGGAGAGAGGAATAAACCCAAGCCGGCTCCAGCCCCCTGCTTAGTGCCACCCAAACCCTAAGCCGAGGCAGAATCGTGGCCAGAACTTCCCTGATCAAAAGCCCGGGCAAGGAGGCTGAGGACTGGGCATACTGAAGTGCCATCTGCGTGCCCTGCCTGGCAAGGAGGGCAGAGAGTGGAGGTGGGATCAGCTTTTCTTATCTACCGCCCTCTCCTCTTTGACCACTACCACTGAGGTAACTGCTATTAATCCCAGTGATTTAAGGGTCACCTTGTGCTACCTGGCAGCTCTCCCGATGGGAATGAGGAGCACCTAAGAAGCCCGATGGTGGAAATCACTGACATTTAAAATCAAAGGCTGTTTAGGAAATTTGCAGGTGCTGATGGTCTGGCAAAAAACTATACCCGTGTACACTGCAGATTCATAGGCTGGCTTGCTCTCATACAGTCGCTGAGAAAATCATTTCATAGAGGCACATCAGGTTCAGCAAGCAATTGCAAGCACAAAAGCCAGGATAAACACCCTCCTGTACATGTGAAATCTGCTGCTTGCTTGTCAGTCCAACAAGGGCAACACTAATTATACCACAGATTATTTTTCAGCTACTGCATTTATCCCATCTTCTTCCCTTGGGGCTCAAGCAGATCACCAGTATCCCAGAGAACCAGGGCATCCCATTTATCAAGCTTTCGTATGCAGGATAAATAGTCTGTCTCATACATTGCAGGGGGAGGGGAGGAAGACTGTATTCCTCAGGCAGAGATGGTGAATACAGAGGAAAAGTTGGTAGTTTAACAGTAGTGGAGAGTGTCTCTTAAAAAAGGAATGTTTTTTGTCAGTATGACTAAACATTTTTTCTTTCAAACAAAGGTCAGAGTCACAATATTTTCGTTGTTGCCTGGTACAGTTTTGCATTTTGATTGTTATATGGACCTGTCCCAACTGGAAACTTACAGCCTTATCATCAAAGGCCTTTGCTCACAAAGCATTTCCTTATTACAGTGCTTTATTCTTTACAGTCATAAATGAACAACAGTAAAGCTGCCACATCTGTTGTATTAGCAGCCATCAACACACCTATTTCTTCTTCCCCCTTCCCCCATTTATACACCCACAGCTCTACTGCTGCAGGTGAATTTTTAAGAGAAGTCATCACTGTGGGGATAATAAAAGGGTTTTATTAATGATTAGATGATATTCGAATGGTAATTATTTAATGATAATGAAATTATAAATGGTGATTAAGCAATAATTGAATGATAATTTAACTACAGTTTAACAATGATTTAACAATAATAACAAGCTCTAATAAAATGGTAATTGAACAATGATGTAGTTGATGATTTCAACAGTGATTTAAATAATGATTATACTTTGCTACGTATTAACACTTCTAAACCTAAAGCTATAGCTGGGCATATAAATGTCACTAACATACAATATAGTTTTAGGCTTAATGCAAAATGTTCTTACTTCATTATAGGTATCAGATGCTGGGTAAGGGGGTCTCTGATTCTCAGGAGGTAACCTTGAGCTATGTCCTTGCTCACAGGGAGATCACCACTATGCCATACGGGAGAGCTCCCTGTGCTACAACCACAGCCTGCAGTGACTGAGTTGTAATCACGCCCATTGGGTGTTCGTGCAGGAGTGCAGCGGTAGAAGTTCTAGTTTTGTCGAGTCCCTGCTCAGGTTAGTACTGTTTGCTCCTGATAAGACATGGCCTATATTTCTGAATTCCTGAGAAGACAGGGCCTAGCACAGTCACAGAGCGGGTAAGCTTGGAAGGGCCCACAGTGGGTCATCCAGTCCAAACTCCCTGTTGCAGGGTCATCCCAGAGAACATTGCACAGGATTGTGTCCAGACAGTTCTGAAATATCTCCAGTGAGGGAGACTCTCCAGTCTCTCTGGGAAACCTGTTCCAGTGCACTGTCACATCAGTGTAAAGACGTTCTCCCTTACATTTTGGTGGATCTTCCTGGGCATCAGTTTCTGCTTTTTACCTCTTGTCCCATTGCTGGGCACCCCCGAGCAAAGCTTGGTCCATCTTCTGACCCCTCCCTGCAGACACTGACAGACCTTGATGAGGTGCCTTCTCAGCCATCTCTCCTCAACACTGAGCAGGCCCAGCTCCCTCAGCCTTTCCTCATAAGAGAGATGCTCTGGTCTCTTAATCATCTTCTGGAGCACAGGTAGTTTTTTCACCAGTTTTTCCAGGCAATGAGAAGGGGGTTTGAAAGCACCAACCTGTTGAATTTGGCAAATCATTAAATTTGGTTACAGGACTGGTGCCACAGCCAGGGGTTCAGTTTAGACTGTAGGGCTTGCTTTGAGAAACCTGGTCTGCTGGGGTCTGTGGGCTCCCCAGCAGGGAGGAGAAGAGCATCTTTGGCAATGTGCTTGCCAACTTGGTGAGGGCTTTAATTAATGTTGCTGGGGAAGGAGAACCTCAACCCATCCCAATCCTATGTGTTTAAAGCCAGGGCTTGCAAGAGATGCCCAGAATGGGATCACAGGTCAGCAGGAAAGCCCCTGAATAGCAGCACAAAGGATCCCAGCCACTCCAGCCAGTATTTGGGCTTCATCAGAGCCCAACTCAACTGCCTCTGCACAAAGACACGGGCAACGGACAAGGGGAGTTAGAGACTTACACTCACCTGCAGGGCTGTGATCTTACTGGCATCGTGGCAAAGTGGTGGGATGGCTTGTGACACTGCAGTGTTGGAATGGAAGGACATAAGCTCTTTAGGAAGGGCAGATGGGGAAAATGAGGAGAGGGGGCTCACACTCAATCAATGAGCAGCTGTGCCTGGGGATGGATGAGGAACTGACCAAAGGTGATGAATTAGGATTAAAAGAGGGCAGGGATGGGTGACTTTATTAGGTTCTGCTCCAGGCCACCCTACCAGGAAGACTGACTGGACAAGGCCCTCTGTAGACTATAAAATGCCAGTTATTCATGACAGGAAAACCAGGCTGATATGCTACATGAGAAAAACAGATTCCTTCCTATGTTTTATATTCTTCAGCTGAGGATCCACTAAGGCAGAAATTACCTCTTGCAATGTGTACAGTATGCCCTGCAGCATGCAGGGTCCCTAGTTTTATTCTAGCAAAAGGCTATGACACAAAGAATTAAATGCAAATTATCTATATCATCTCTGATCATTCAGTGCACATTTAGCTCTGAGATTCTAAGAGCAGACAGCAAAAGGTAGAAAGCTGGTACCATTGTTAGCAGCAGTATTGTTTAAGGTAATTTCTGTTGGTTTGTTTTGGTTTTTTTTAATAGAGACATTTTATACTACAGCAAACATTTAAAATTTTGTAGACCTTAATGACAAAACAAAGCAGTTTTTAGACATCTTTTATCAAATTCCCTAACATACCCTGTCATTTCGGACAGATATGGATTGCATAATTAATTTTAAAACCACATAAACCTTTGCGTCATCTTCTAAAAGACAGCTCCTCAAAAACCTCATTGTCTTAAGTCTGTGTGTTTAGCTTTTATCTTGCAGAACTCTCTTCTCCAGGCTGCTTTCCATTCCCACTTGATCTGATTTACTTCACTGCCTGGTAGCAACATGGAAGAGCATTGCACTGCAGGCAGGCTGCCAGGTAAAAGTCAGCAGCTGTTGAGAATGGGCTCCCTTAAGGTTTATATGGCGAGGAAAATTATTATACATGAGAAGCAGGATGGAAACTGGGGAAATAATTGAAATTAATATATATCCAGTTCATAGCCTGTTTCACTTGTGGCATAGTTTTATCCTCTTAGTTCAGATAAAATGGAGAAAGTATCATGCAGCTGCCACATCCACATACCTTGTTTCTTAGTCCAGTAGCCAGGAAATAGAATCAAAAAACAGCTGATTTCTTACCACTAAGGTCTTGCTGAATGTTTTTAAAGCACAGCTCTTTTTGTTTTCTAGGGAGCCCAACTTCCACTTAGGCATCTGAGTGTAATGGTCAGATCTGTAGGTGCTTGGCTTCTACTGGACACTGCTGTTGTCAAGGCAGGCCTGACACATTGCAGAAATATTATCTGGCACCTGACCTACTAAAAGCTGTCAGAAAACAAGGGGAATTGCAGATGAGAAAAGCTGGCCATCTGGCCCAGTAATAGGGATCAGCTCATGGTAGGGACCTCAGGTTTCAGAATTTGAGGATATCTGTGCACCACATTCAGCTGTCAGCATGCATATAGGGAACAGGAGGAGATCAGTGTAGCGCTCTGTGAAGCCTGCATCAGTTTCCTCAGATTCAGGCAGGATTGTTTGACACAGCCAGACAAAGGCCCTCTCTCTGCCAGAGGGGTTAATGAGTAGAGATCTTGGTCCTGAGCTTGCAGCTGGCCCGTGTAATCTTAGGCTGGGGCACAGAAGTGTTTTTCACACATAAGTTTTAACTTGGGATGCTGCTATAGGATCAATACACTAATGAAAACTGGAGCTTGTGTGAACACCTTTACTGCTGCCACTGTTGTGGCTCAGGTGGGTACTGTGACTGCCAAACTTTCTGTGATATTTTCCATGCCTTTGTTTCTCACAGAGACAACCCTGTGGCTTCTGACCCCACAGCTTCCTCCAGCTGTTTCTATGGTAGGAAAGGAACATCTTTCCTACTGAGACTGAGAAGTGTAGATAGGCGAAAAGGAATCATTTAATATTTTAATTGTAAACAAATAGTTGTGTCCTTCTCTCATGGAGCAGGGAGTAGAAGGCAGATGCCCTCTCTTACATTAGCTAAGCAGGAACCTAAAATTTTTTATGCTTTGAAACACGTAGGAAACTTTTTTGCTCCCTGTGGGAATACGTCTATGGAGAGGAGTTTGGACCAGACAGAAAATCAGCTTTCTCTCAAAGCACAAACACAGCAGACGATGTTCTGCACCCCAAAGAGGATATTACTCATTTTTCTACTCTTCCTCGTGTGTGCAGAGGTGACTTTTTCCTGAGCAGTGTAATTCAGCCAAGAAATTAGGGGACCAATGAATCTAGGAACATAGATTTGGAATCAGGTGTTTCTGAAAGGAATCTTCATCATGAGGATCTAAGAAAAGGAAGAAGCAACTTCTATAGCTTTATATTCACCACTGATTCTAGACATGTTTAAGCAATGGCTCAGTTCTACACAGAACATGTATAAAGCTGATCTCCTTTGCAAGTATTTATATGTTTGCTAGGTGGTTACTACTCAGGTTTAATATAGTGGGATTTCTTAAAGCACTATAAAATCCAATTCTGATTCTTGGTTTTCCCCTCAAACTTCATTGTTTTTCTGTCTGAAATGCCTTACTTGAAGAAAAACAAACAAGATTTTTTTCCCCCTAGAAAGGGAAACAGATGAAAATTACAGTACCAACAGCTTCTGAAAACAGAGTGGCTTCTGTGAAGTCAGAACCATCCTAATGGATAGAGAACAGCCTGAACAGAAACTCGGGATTCAAAGCCTGCAGATAAGATCAAACTTCACCTCTGCAGAAGTAAGAAATTTTTATATCTATGTCGGAATTCTCAGGTTCCCAGTCTTACAGACAGAAGGTGGGAAGGAGGTCAGTGTCTTCCCTCTTTTTGAGATCCTTCAGCTTGGTTTTTGCATGAATTGCAGTATTTGACCTGATTTAATATGCTCCTGTCTGTTTTAACTTCTCTGGTTATTTCACTGCCCAGGGAAAATAGCCTTTGTTTTCCCTGTGTGACAGTCAGTGTGACTGCAAACAGCCCAGGCAGCAGAGGAAGACTGAAAAGAGTTCCAGAAGTGTGTGTGTGATTATTGCTTTCCTTGAGGCTCTCTGAGTTGCAGAACCAGGATAAGAGCTCTGAGATCTTGAGTTCAGTTACTGATGAGGTGAAGCCAGGGTTAAATCATAAATGCTTGTGACCGTGGCTGGCTTCCAATCCCCTTTCCCAGGGGCAGCTACTTCCTTGTGTGAAGCAGGAGATACCTCCAGATGGGTTGATGCTCCCCTGCACCACCTCACCCACCCTGTCCCGAGCCAGGAGCTGGGACACCAGCAGGTGGAGTCCCAGCACTACTTTCTCAATAGGAAGGGTGGGTGGAGAAGGGGCTGTTGGGCTTCAGACCCTGTGTGAGTCCCTCTGCGGGGGCCTGGGAGTCACCTTCAGGTGACCCTTAAACGACACGGGCTGCAGAAGAGCAGGACCTCAGGTGAAAATCTGTTTGATTCATCTCATGAGGCTGAATCATGAGGCCAGCTCTGCTGGCCACCAGAGAAGACAGGAGACCCATTTTTCCCCCTTCAGGAGAAGATGTTATGAGGGAAGGAGGCCTCCTTGAGTGGTTTGGGTTGGAAGGAACCTTAAAGACCAGCTAGTTCTAATCCCTCCAGTGAGAGATGCCACTCCCTAGATCAGGTTGCTCAGAGAATTATTAATTAAGAAATGCTCAAAGAATTATTAATGTATATTCATATATTCAGTGTATATCCCAAGAGCTCACTGCTGGCTCACAGTTTTTGTAGCTCAGATCTTCGTTATAGCTGGCAGGTGGAAAGTAATCTTCTTCACTCCCAAGAACTAAGCTACCTTCTAGTTTTTCTTCATCTCTTTTTCCCACTGTGGTCCTCACTTTCACATTTGGAGTCTGGCTCAGATACAGTGCCCACAGTGATGCTCACATCAAGAGGAGACTTAGCAGTATGCCACTGTGACTTGTAGAATATGATTCTGCATTTGTGCGTTCCCTTAATGCTTGTGGCAGGTTAGCTGGAAAGCCCAGGACTTCGGATGAATAAATGGATTTAAATGCCAGGTCTTTGCATCTGCTAGATTTCAGGTCTTCATGTCCTGAATTCTTATGACTTGGATCTCACAGCTGAAAGGCAGCCATCATCACCTTTAAGGCCTTTACAAGGTCCACTGATGCAATGCAATGCAGTGTCTGTGAAACAGGATTGTTTCACAATTGTTTGAAAAAGAAAAAAAACTAAACTGTATGGGTGCAGATTCTCATGCATCAACATGTAGATTTGTTATCCCTATTTAATTACTCTAAATCTTTTCTTGAATTGTAAGAGAGCACAATGCTGACACCACAGTCTATTTAAGGATCATTTGAGATCTCACGGCATGAAGTGCCTGTTCTCTATCAAATATTTGGAATAACTCTTGTGTATTTTCCATTAATCTTGTTAAAAGGCCTTTCATAGAATGTTGTCACATTCCCATATGGCAATAGGAAAAGTTTCTCTTAATGGTAAAACCAGCAAATCTGTGACTACAGTAATGAAGGCAGTTTTGAAGTTCCCCCAGTCAGATGCTGCTCTGTCTCCTCCGAGTCGTTCCTTGTACAAGATCCATTTTTCTGAGACCGAGGAGAAAAGCCATGATTTCTTTCTGCCCACCCAACATTGCTTAAGCTCCTTCAGATGACAGTGCAGAGGAGAACAAAGAGTAACATTTTGTCCTCGAGCACCACTTGATGATTAGAACTTGATGAAGGCAGAAGCTTAAAAGTCAGAGAAGCTCTCCACTGAACACCTAGTGTAGTCAGTCAGCTCAGTTGAGGTGTATGGATAACTCAGTTCAGGAGAGGGAATAGGAAATTCAAGAGAGAATGAAACAGCAGATTAAAAAGGGAGATTAGTGGCACAACAGAATTTCTTTGAACAGCCTAATTACCCTGATTTTGTGTAAGCTTCTGACAGCCAGGCTGTGAGGTGTTCATAGCAGCCAGAGAAGCAGAACAGAAAAGCCAATTGTGACAAACTCTTAACTTTTGCAAAGGTGGATGTTTATTTAAAGTGCGCATCTATACAAAAAAATTATGTATTTATATGAATGTTTCAGTTTTAAATAAAAGGCATATACTTTTAAATTGCAAACTTTTAAATAAGAAATATGAGTCAGTGGCTCAACTGCAACATCTTGCTGTGCCCATGTATTTCACAGGGTATAGCAAGGAGGAGACATCTGAAAGAGACAGGCACACAGACACACACATTACACTTAGCATGTATGCGGGCCCTTCGTGAAGTAAATTGGTGTCTTTGTTATCTGGCTTCACACTCTAGGGAGGAAAGTGAAAAGGCAGGTGCTTGGAATTGTGTGAGCAACAGAAGGGAAGCATGTGTCATTCCAGAAAGGTAAAAGTTTGTCTCTCAAATACATGCAAGAGATCTGGCTGTGGTTCTTGGCTGTAACACAAATCTTACTGTGTCACTGTGACCAGAAAGTGGTATCTCAGTTCTCTGCCTTTAACAGGAAGGGATTTCCACACATCCTCCGTCCACATTGTCTGTTGTTGCGCGTTTGAAGCACAGTAACAAACACAACAAAGTCCTATCGAGCTAAGTTAGATCAGAGCTTCTATGTGATGAAAAGGCCTTAGGGGCACTTTGCTGGAAACTAAGTTTGGCTTATCTATCCTAAACCTCCCAGGACTATTCTGCGATGCCCCCATACCACAGGGGACTCCTAAAGGCCCATGTATTTTGATTTACTCAGTGACTAACCCCCTGCTTTCCATTTTCTCCGCCAGTTCCTATTTCAGTAACCATACTTTTTCTTCCTTTCTAGGCTTGGACAACTTGTGCAGGTTTGGCAGCCACTGTCCCAGTGATACCTTGCGATCCAGGGAGGAAGATGGACTGGAAGTGAAGGATTGAGGGATGAGCAGCACAGGAGCGCCCTCCTTCTGCAGCAGTTATGTTACACCAAGCCTGGCAGCTCTGTGGGAGGTGGTGCCGCTGGTCCAGTCCTGTTGTCCATCTTCTCATGCTGACTGTGGTGACATTCGGAGTGGTTGCTCCTTTGATTTGCCACCGGCTCCTCCATTCCTATTTTTATTTGCGGCGCTGGCACCTGAACCCCATGAGCCAGGAGTTCCTGGAGCACAACCAGCAGGAGGGACAGGATGCCCTCAATTACTTTGAGAAGATGCAGATACCAAATGCCTCCGAGGCCTCTGGCAGCGATGCCTTCCAGCCCTTGCTACTGATCACCATTATCACTGTCCAGAGGCGGTATGATTTCCACTATGTCCTGCAAGTGGCCTCCCGCTTCCACCACCTCCTCCAGGAATGTGGTGCACGCTGCCGGAGCCACCGCATGCTCCTCTGCAACGTGGAGTCAGACCCCAGTAGCCATCAGGATGTCAGGCTGCTAAGCAGCTTCTTTCCTATGGTCAGTCGTGATAGAACTGCAGAGAACCCTGACCCCAGACTGAACCAGTTCGAGAAGGAGAAGCAGGACTATGTCTTCTGCCTTGAGCAGTCCCTGTTATCATACAACCCGCAGTACATACTTGTAGTGGAAGATGATGCTGTGCCAGAGAAGGAGATATTCTCTGTCCTGCAGCACCTCTTCTTGGCCCGGTTCTCCAAGCCGTACCTCAGAGATGCTCTATACTTCAAGCTTTACCATCCCGAGCGACTCCAGCGCTACTTCAACCCTGAGCCCATGAGGATCCTGGAGTGGCTGGGCCTGGGCATGTTGCTGGGGCCAGTGCTGAGCTGTGTGTACTCGTGGGCCCTGGGGCGGCCCGGCCCCAGCTGGCTGCTTGTGCTGTTCTTTGCTCTGTACAGCATGGCCCTGTCGGAGCTGGTGGGGCGGCACTACCTGCTGGAGCTGCGCCGCCTGCACCCTGCGCTCTACAACGTGGTGCCAGTCACCGAGTGCTGCACCCCAGCTATGCTCTTCCCTGCTCCCTCTGCCCGGCGTGCCTTAGGTTACCTGCAGGAGCTGCACTGCCGGCAGGGGTTTGCTAAGGACACTGCCCTCTACTCCCTGCTGTGGGCCAAGGGGGAGAACGCCTACGTGGTGGAACCCAACCTGGTCCGGCATGTGGGAATGTATTCCAGCCTTCGACTGAACAGCAACCCCAAGCTGCTGTGATCAAGTCATGCCTTTCCAGACACAAAAGCCAGGGAACTTGCCACTGGGCAGAAGGAGAAGTGTGCAAACTTGGATATGGTGCTGCTTGCAGTGGGCTTCCTGTGCCTCCAAATGGACAAAGAATAACTCTCTTTAACAAAAACAACCACGAGGTTCCTTTAAAAAATCAACTATGTACATATAAACCCTATTTAATATATGCCATGCACCACCTGGGAGGGGAGAGGATGATTCTAGCTGAAGGTGTGGGTTGCCAACTCTCCTTAACCGTTCTCAAAGAAATGCTCCCACACCAACACGCACAGCTATCCTGCCTACTTTCTTGTACACTGATTACAAAATTCCTTGCCTTAGGGCAACAGAAATGTTGGACAAAGTGAATGTTTCAAATTTCAGCTAATGAGGAAGGAAGGGCCTTATTTCCTCATCTTTACTAAGGTCTGACCTCTGTCTGTTTCAGAGCTGTGGTTTTGAGCAGACCCTTCAAAAGCAGAAGTGGTTTATGGGAATTCCCCCTCAAATTCTGTCTGGATACTTCAAATTTTATGAAGCCTCTTAGTTACGGTTTTCTCCTGCAGATCATATCTGCACCTCCACCCTTCCCATTCTGTTTGCTCGGACCAGAGGCTCTTAAAAAAACCTCTGCTGCTCCATTAATTGTCAACTCTGAGGGTAGGAATAGGAAAACAGAATCACATCCATTGTTGTTGCACAGACGGGTCACAAACGCACATTTTCGTTGATACATGACAGATGTTAATACACATCACAGGATGATTCCTGTGCTAGTTGGTATCATCACTAGTTGTACTGAGTCCAGCTCATTAAAGGAGGTCTTATCAGTCACTGATTGAACTTAGGTATTCAAGATTAATTTACCTTGCCTTCCTACCAGCACCGAGGCAAAGGAAAGATTAGATCAGGTGCAGCTGTTGTTCAGGATCCTTGTTCATTTTGGAGCTGTAATTCCCATCTCAGCCTGAGTGGCTCATTTGCTGCTCCTGGCAGGAAGCAAAACACCTGTTATCTGTTTGCAAGGACAGGCACCAGTAGCACAGCACATCAAGGGGCCACTCTAATAGTGACCCATTAACTTTGTGTTGCCTGGTTGTTAGGCATTTGGATAGGTACTTTGTACCAGGTATGTGGGCACAGTTAAATATAAAACCATGCAGGTGACAAAAGATCTCACACAGATTGAAAACAGGTAAAAAGTATGTGTATCTAATGAAAAGCCCACCTTGGGCTTTGCATCACATTCCACTTATATGTGGAATTGGGTTGAACTGTTTTTAAAACCACAGTCCTAACTTTAGAATGAACCATAGACAATATTTTTGTTGAGTTCAGTTCTTTGGGGTTTTTTATTTTGGTGATGGAAGAGCTCTCTTTTGAATTTTCTTCCCACAGGTCTCTCCCAGGTGATTTATGCCTTAACAGGTCTGGTTATAGGTGTGAAAGACATAAAACTCCTGAGAGATGAAACCAAAGAAAATGCCAAACCTTCATCTGTCAGGACACAATAGGTACCAATTACACAACACAAACAGATAGTGCAGGTTAGCAGAGAAACGGTGTCAGAGCAGTGCTTTGCTCTTGCAAAAATCAGCTGGGATACTTTCAGAAAAGCTTTGAAAATCAGAGGATTCCATGTCATTCCAAAGGCAAACCACCTCTCCTGCCAGAAGACACTGGAAAAATGGCACAGCTAAAATTCCCAGCTGCTGAAAACTCTGAGGATACCGAGGCAGATGGGCAAACCTCTTCTCAGGCTTTAGACAGGGTCAGGATAACAGGATTTGAGCTTTGTCGTGTATTTATTTCACCAAGTGCCTGCATATGCAACTTGTTTCTGCATCTTCAGCTCCGAATGTTTCACTGGTAGCACTCTCTTTCTCTTCACGCTTTTATATCTTTGTGCTATACAAATCCAGGACAGTGCCCTGTTTTTTTCATGAGGGCCCATTCATATTCATTCTTGCAAAAAAGATCTCATAGCAATGTACAATAAATGGGTCAGGAAATGAAAAAAGAAGGAGGGAAAAGAAAGATGTCTTAGAAAAGAAACCAATGAACTATAAATAAATGTTTTGATGTGGGGAAATGATTTATCCATTTGTTTCAAAGTTATTTTCCTTGTTTGTACAGTAGTACTTTGTCATCCCAAAAGTCCAGGGGAGGTCAGTAATTTCACTTAGCTTCAGAGCTGAAAATTGAAAACACAAACGTGAGGCATCCCTTCTAAACAAGAAGACAATTTTCAGGTCATAAGAGATGAGAGAAGTTGACTGGGAGACAAAACAATATGCAGAGGGCCTAGGGCTTGAACTTGCAAATGTGAGAGTTTCAGATAAATCAGTGGAGAACAAACTCTTTTGTGCAAGAAGCAAGTTAATAAATTCTTTATGTCCTTCTGGAATTACTTTCTTAAGTGCACAACTCACCTTCACAACAGAGGCACTGCTTTTACTTAGCCTGCTGGGAGCTGTTTCTGAGTTACTGGTGCTTGGGCAGTGCCCACTCTGCCAGTGGGTCATCTCAGGCAAGGGCTCCTTCTATTGCTGCTGCCTCTGACCGATCACATGTAGAATGATTTTTGTTCCTCTTTTCTGTGCCACAAGTCAGAGAAGTGTACATCACCCTTGGAACAGAAAATAGGAGGTTACTGTGAATTCTTAATTTCTGTTGGATTTTGTTCTGCAGTTCAGGCTAAAAATGCAATTTCAAACACACAAAAGCCTTTTCCCTCTCTTTTCTACCAGGGGAGAGTGGAGCTGAGTTGCTGTATCACAGGCTGTATTAAAGTTCAAGGCATAGCATTAGCTCTTTGAAATGTGGCCTTAAGATTTTGGTTTCATTCCCTTTAAAATGGACTTAGTGACTATTTTTTAAACAGTGTCATTTTTCTTGGGTGTTGGTTCATTCCCAATAGTTTGGAGACTATTTTTGAACATAGCAACTGCTGCTTGCACAAGAGGATTCTTTCTTGATGGGCCTGCAGCAGAACTCAAGGCTTTATTGTCCAAGGCAAGTTATTAAATTAGACCAAAGCTACATTTGTTTCTAAGACATGTCCAACATAAGCATTATTCTGGCAGAACACAGGACATAAAATTACAGGTCTCTATTAGATTAGAAGCCCAAGAGGATTTTCTAACTACAGTAGGTATCAATGAATTAATGAGAAGACACTGCATTTGAAGAGAGAAGGGAAAAGCCTTCCTTCCAGCTGTGAATTTTCAGACTAGGTATTTCAACAGCAATTTGTCTGGATGCAGGCGGAATTTTTTTTTTTTTTTAATAGTTATTTACAAGCAAACTTTCTACAAAATAAATACCCTTTGTAGTAAAACTCTGTTGTCTGTTCTCTCTGTTTATATTCCTGAGTGGCAGATCCATTTTTCCTTACCATATCTGACAAAAAAAGATACTTCCATGTTCATGCATCTGCACAGATGTAATAATTTTGATTCTACAGCAACACAGGTTGAAAAGGACCGATGAAGGTCCATGGTCCAATTCCATGCTCAGAGCAGGTCTTATTAGACCAGAGTCCCCAGGCTCATTTCCAGTCAAGTTCTGAGACATTTTAACAGGGACTTCAGATAAAATTGAGCTCTGAGTGCTGAAATTTAACTTTAGCTTACATTTGTATAGAGAGGGTATGTATTTCACAAAATAAGAAAGGTAATATTCTGCGGGAGACAGTTGTAGCTACAAAGGCATTGGCAGTTTCTCTCCCGAAGGCAGAGTTTCATTTTGTTTTTTCCACACCAGCTTTGCAGACATCGTATCCAAATTCAGCAGATGGCAGGGCCCAACACGTGGTTCTGAATAATCTTCAGTAAAACATACATCTGCCAAAAATGTAGAGAGAATTACTTACTCTGTGGTCTGTCCTTTTTCACTGTATGTGAAACCCTAACCCTAACCCTAACCCTAAGTGTCTCTGTGCTGATGAAGCTTTGTTCCCACAGACTATCTGTCCTCGGGGAGAATCCACCCCATCAGCCACTTTATCCATGCACTTACAGGCCATGTCAGCAACTTCAATGTCCCTTTCCATGACTTTGTTCTTCGTGGCAAGCTATGAATGCCACATTCGCAGCTGTATAACAACAGTGACCTTTAAATGTTGATAATGAAAAATAAGACTTATATTTTATTGCCCTGTTCCATAAACCTCTCGACAGCCGTGCCTTCCTTCTCTTTGAATTTCTGCCACAGTGTCCAGTATTCCTGTAGCGGTGCAGAAACCACGGTCTTTTCAGCAGGCTGATTCACTTCAGACATCTGCTGGGGTTTGTGTTTTGCAAACTGTATGCGAATATTAACATGCAGCACCTGATTGAGCTTTTTTGGAGGGACTATGTGCTGACTAGAGAAACAGGTAATAAACAGTTAAGTGTCTCTTTCTGCAGAAGCCCATTGTTTGCCTACTTGCTTTTTCAAAAACAAAGTCAACAGAAAGGCACAGAGACCAGTGTCAGCACAGCACTTACCTTCATGTCCTGTTACAGGTGTTTTGCACAGCCCTAAAATGTTGCCTCAGGCAGCTTGATTTAAAGTCACATCATGGTTTGCTATGGTCACTATTGAAATTATTACAAAGATTTGGGTTCTGATAACAGTGATGTTGTGTGCTTTCCTGTTTTTTGTTCCAAGTCATGCTGTTTGTTGCAGCCCAGCTTCAAGTCACACAGAACAAAGAGCAAAATGAACCCTCCCTTGTTCAATCCCCTTGGTGGGCTCTGTGGGCATGAGTCTGGTCTGCCCAACAACCACATATGCCCATGATGTTCATTTCTGTGGTGCCAAAAATACAGGGGAATTCCTTTCAGAGGGGTTAATAGCCAGGCTGTCCACACTGTGGGTGAGGGCTGTAGGCAAGTTGGGAAAACAAACTTCTTAATAAACAATATCTGATTAGATAAGGATGAACAAGCTGGACTTTGAGATGGTTGAGCAAGACTGCAGAGTACAGAAAACAGGAAACATCCAGCACAGTGTGGAGAGGTGGGCAGGAGACAAACTCAGCTCGGATTAGACTTTAACCCCATCACGCAGGCAGCAGCCTCTCGGGGCCACAGAGCCAAGTGTTTTTCATGTGAATGCATATGATTCTTGGACACGCTTCCAACTCCCAGTGTTTTTTTCCATTCCATTTCAATACCTTTTACAGGTCTGACCACATCCAAAAGTGCTGATAAGGTTAAATAGTATTTCATTTACAGAGAGAAGCTTTAAGCTTTTAATTTTTCTCTTGGTGACCACATCATCTCTGAAATTGCTTCATCCATTTCTTTCATCATTCTTTCTCAAATGTACTACAGTTTGCCTCTCTTCACATTTGCCTATTATTTGTTTTTAAAATGCTAGTTAATTTGAGTAATTAAATGGAAAAACAGAATTATTCTGGTAGAACCAGACAGAAAAAAACACAATCACCAACCTGGAAGAATATGAGCAATTCAAAAATTTTTACCTGTTGCCTTTAAACCAGAATTTCCATTGATTTTAATGTACTTTATCCAGCAAGACTTCACTCAAAATTTCAGTGAAGAACTGGCAGATCCTTTGACAGCAAGGCTGGATATAAAAAAGACAGCAATTAAATTAACTTCTACTACAAAAACCTGGTACTTGCATTGTCAGTCTCCAGAAAGAAAATCCACAAATTAAGACCTAAGTAATAACCTCAGACATCTGTGAATACAGTTTTTAGTGTTCTTTAACATTTTAAAATGCATACTTCTGTCAACTTTTGTATGGTGATTTCAGATGGAAAAGTCAACACCAGCAAAATTTCCAAGCTATTCAGACAGAAAATACACTTACGTTGTGCCATAAATGTGACAGAAAGTGCCAGATACTTGTGTTTTAACATTAGCAGTCTCTTTTATACTTAGCTACTATTTTCTATTTCCATGCTATAAAAGGCAGAACAATGAACATTTGAGCTCTTACTGGTTATGCATCTGATTTGCAGTGATGTTTTAAACACAGATTTGAGCAAGCTGTAAAGTTTTTTATATTGCGAGGCTGTTTATATCAGCTATCTCATGAACACATAAAAAACCCATATTCTCTGCAAAATCACTGTATTTGGTTAGCTATGTGTTTAAGTAATCAATTCTCAGACATTCAAAACTCTCAAGAAACAGTAATCCTTTCTCTATTAAAAGATTACACTCTTCACAAAGAAAGGGCATCAGCAATCATTGCATTAGTCCGTAAAATTTTTAAGAATACAAAAAAAATGAGAGTAGTTGTTCTTTAGGGCAACTGACATCCCCTCCCATTCTCCCTGCCCTTATCCTCAGCCTGGGATCTTTGTAGTAGGTCCTCCTTCCCATGCAAGAGGCAGAGGGCGATGAGGAATCCCAGGGATGCAGAGAAGAGATGGTCCTTCCTCTGAAACTGAACTCCCACTGGCAAACCTGCAAACTGCAAAAGACAAATCCAAGGTAGCACTCAAAGGGTGGCAACACAAACAGCAATGGATGCTACAAAATGCATGTTTCACACTGTTAAGGAGCAACTTTGTCACCAAGTGGTTACCTGGACCCCTCAACAGTTGTTGAGGCATGGCATCTGCCTCTCTTTGCCTCTCGTTTTCCTGCTGTCCATGGCCACAAATCCAGTCTCTGCCCCCATAATGTCTGGGTGTAGCCCCCTCTACTCACACCAGCAGACAGCCCCTGTCTAGCCACAGCCCTAGGGCTGCATCACCTTAGTCTGAAAAGGCTTAAGCAGAAAAAGAAGCCATTAAAAAAATCAGTTGAGTCACTGGAAAGGTGAGTGAACTGGCAATATTGAGTTCAATCACTAACTCCCTGACACTTGCAACTTGGATAATACACCAATTTTGCCACAGAATGATTATTTCAGGCAATGATTTGTACTTTTTATGGACCAGGTTAGTAGTTCGGTTAAATGCAAGTACACTGCATTCCCCTCACGGTGCAAGCTTATTCCTCTTATCATTTAAGGATATGCAATACCACTATAACCTAATTTTTAGAGCTACAAATATTGTATGATTACTTATGATGAAAGTATGTACTCCTTTCCGTTTTAATATCACTGCAGTTTCTTGTCAGTGTCATGGGTCTGCATGCTAACAGGACCAAACCTTACAGTGACATCATCTAGCATAATTCCTCATTCTATGTTATTCCCTGAAAAGACTCCTAAACTAAGTGGAAAAGTTAACCATCATGTCCACTCACCTTTTTATCTTCTCATTCCTCAATATCTCTGCTAGGACCTGTAATCCTAGTGCTTGGAGTGCTGAGTGTTGGCTCAGAAGGTCTAGATAGGCACATACCAGTAAGTATCCACCTGGAAAAAACATGTATGTACTTCTGAAAGAGTTAAGAATGCAACGTGGGCTGCAGGGGAGTATCTGAAGTGGTTTCTAAATGTCAGACACTGATTTTTTTTTTGAGATGACTCCCACAGACTTTCTCTAATAGCCTGTCAGACCATATCACAGATGACACTGGAAAAGAAACACTTCCAAGTACTTTCCTCCTGTAACAGTTTCTACCAAACCAGAAGCGACAGGACTCAAACCCTGATTTTTTCTGTGGCCCTGTAGAAGACCACCAGTATGACACCTTCTTGGTCTCAAGAGGGTCTTATATACTGTACTTAATTAAAGATATTTCAATCTATATTGGATGTCTCTGTTGTGGTAGTCGGAGAAGCTTTAGTACATCATGGGGTTTGTCTTTCTGCTAGGATGGGTGAAATGGAATTTAAAGTAAACACTGTAAAGCAGGGAAGGCTTTATGTCCATGTTATGTGGCACAGCATTCTTCAGCAAAAAAGTATGGATCAGGAAGGACAACATTAAAGAAAATAAAAGGAACACAGCACAAGCCTTCAGCTGGACTGCATTCTCAGCTTTTTCACTTTCTGCTGACTGTTATGAAGTGCTACTGCTGGCAGCATGCAGGTTGCTAAGATTCTCTACAAGTCCAGTAAAGGCTAAAGGTGTCACTGCATGAGCCAAACAAATTGAGAAACTACGTCATTCCTCAGGCAAACACTGTGTCTTTGTGGTAAAAAACACGCCAATGTCCAAGGTTGCTGTGTTGTTGCTGAGGGTATGATGTTTGCATAACAATCCCTGCACTGATCTTCCCTCCAGGAAAACTGACCTGCAGTATGGGGGTGAGAGAATAAAACAAATACTCAAATCTACCTGGTTTTAGGGAATAGCTGTAGTGTGATTTCATGTAAACTGGAGTGCTGATACACTGTTTATACAGGATCAGTATCTTTCACAGAAAAATTCTGCAACTGTTTGTATGTCATTCCCATGTGGGTGAGCATTTCAGTGGGATTTTGGTGGAAAATTTGGCTTGGAGTTGTGCACCTCAGTGCACATCAGACATAGTTTGTCTGATAACCATCGTTCTCACGTATACACTGGGTTACAGAACATCAGAATTTGCTGTGTCATTAACCCTGATGCTGTAGCATCACATTTTGCCTTTCCATATACTGACTGGAAAAGGAAAATATGTTTCCGTGCTAAATTTTCCAGTGAGGAAGAGCAGTGTAACACTTATGAAGCCACTGAAATGATACCAACTCATGCCAATTAAGGCTCTGTTGCAGTGTTTCTGTATTTTGTTTTCTACTCTTCCTTCCTGCACTGTGTAGTTTCCGAAGTATAAGGTTTCAAAAGATCTAACCCTAAACACAAAGCTATTCCCAAGATCCCTGTAAACAATTTCCATGGTTCCTCTTGCAGTTCTTTTCAGTCTGTTTTAGAAAGAGGGGGAATAATGTGAAATAATTGGAAAACACCTCTGTTTCAGTGCATGGTAAATGGCCTTATATATATATACATAGGAGGGAAAAGGGAAGGAACAACAGCAGCATGACCAGGTCCCATTGGAGGTGTGTGGTGGTGGTCTGATAGCCAATGACAGACCTTGAGCACTGACACCTCCCCAGTCAGCCTGGAGAGGGAGGAGGGACAGTGAAGGAGTGTGGGGGGGGAGCTGTCAAGAATTTTATAAAAGTTAGTGATTAGAAGGACTGGGTCTCTTTGCCTGCAAACACCTCACCAGAAGCTTGTAGCAGCAGAGGCACTGCCCACAAATAAGTAAGTATAATAATTTAGTTTATAAACTGTAAAGGTGGTATGTATATCAGCAGCTGAGACCTGGCATGTTTATCTACACTGGGCTTGGAATGTTGTTTTGGTGCTGTTTTTATTTTTTTGTTACAGGAACAGCTTGTAAGAAATAAGCACTCAGCGGTTCTGCAGTGGTCTTCCAAAGTAACCCATTTGGTGCTAACACTGGCTTTCTAACTTAGCTTAGTCACTCAGAACTCCTGGAATAAGTGAATCCTTAGTCTACGGGGACTAGAACAATAACATACCTGCAGTGCTTTCTGTTGCTTTGTTTTGTGTCTGGTTTTGCTTGTGGCATACCCAAATTTATGTTTTGCAAGGGGAATACAGAATGACTGCAGAAGGCAGCTGGCCCTGACAGGCACCAGTGCTGACAGAAGTGTAATTACGTTGTGTTCGTTGTGCAGCTTCTTCTGAAGCATTAGTGCAGTAGTGTGGATAAGATCCTTTGACAGGGGATGTAGGATGGTCTGCAGTGCAGGAAAACAAAACCTGCTCTCGCATTAGGCTGTAACCTCTCTAGCTGTGAACACAGAGCTTCAGGAAATTGCTCAACAAACTCAAATCCTCACTTGAGTCTGTGATCCTCCATCACATTTTCAACATGTGCTGAGAACCCAAAACTATTTTTAGCCCACCTGAGACTCTCACCACTGCTTCCCCCAGTCTGCCCTGCTGGCAATACAAGACTGGAATTCTCATACAAGTCTGACAGCATTTTATTACCTTCTCTGAGAAGAGCCCAGCCCTGAAATGGGGGTACATTTGCTCAGAGCTTGACTATAGCTCTGAGGCTAACGTGGGAATCAGGACAGGAGATAGGATGTTGAACCAAGGTCCCTAGACAGAACCTGAAGACGTTAAAGAAAAATTCACCAAAAGAGGAAGAAACAACCAGGCAATTTACCATCAAACATACCCCAAAGGACCTATCGAGATGGTGAAATAAGTATGTCAAACGAAAACATCTGTCCCTTTTTCCAGGTGATAGAAGTCTGAGTATCTTTTGTCCCTTACCCTTGAGACTTTTTAGAACCCAGAAATGAAATTTTGCTGTACTAAAACCATCACTCTCAGTGCAAAGATGATGGGAGAAACATCCTGTTCTTTCCTCAGAGCTCCTGCCTACATACAGGAGGCAGAGCGTCCACCTCAGCTCCTGAAGCAGGTAGTCACAGAGAGTCACAGGGTAATTCAGGATGAAAGGGACACCTTCTACAGTCCCACCACCTCCTGCTCAAAGTAGGGTTAGACATGAGGTGAGATCAAGGTGCTCAGGGCTTTATTCAGATGTGCCTTGGCAACCTCCAAGGATGGAGACACCACAGCCTCTTTGTCAACCTGCTCCATTGCTTGGCTGTCCTATGAAAATTTTTTCTTCATATCCAGTCCAAATCACTCTAGTTTCAGCTTATGCCTGTTGTCTCTCACTGTCCCTCCACATGCCCTTGTGAAGAGCCTGGTTCTGCCTGTGCAGTCACCACTCTGTAGGTGCTGGGGACTGCTGAGAGGTGCCCCCAAAGCCATGGCTGTCTGAGGCTGAACTGGACCCATCTCTGCAAACTTCTCCTCACAGAACAAGTGCTGCAGCCCCCAACCCTCTTGGTGGCACGTGCTGAACTGACTTGCTTCAGTTTGTCATGTCTTTCCTGTACTGCAGGGACCCAACACTGGATGCAGTACCCATGTGTAATCTTAGAGTGCTGAGCCAAGGGGGATAACCCCTGTCCTCCTCTGGGCTGGCCTCCTGCTCACACAGGATGCTTGGGCCCTTGTTGATGGCCCCCTGTTCAGCTCAGCGACTGACTGGGCCCTGGGTCATCCCTAAAGAGCTGTTCCCCCATCCCACTAGTCTGGGGTGATCACTGCCAGGGTTGTGTGCCCCAGGCAATGGCTGGGCATTTGTCCTGGCTGGACTTCATGAAGCTCTGTTGGCCTCTTCCCTCTCCTGTCCAGGCTGCTCTGGATGACTACCCATCAATCAAGTGTATCCATCAGTCCTGCTAGCTTGGTGTCATCTGCAGGTTGGATAAGGATGTGCTCTCTCAACAGGACTGGGTCAGGCTCACCCAGCAGCTCATACCTACCTGTTTTTACAATGCCTGAGTAACCAGACTTATGAACAGCTCTTTAACAGAGCTCTACAGAGAAGTGAAGCCAGTAACTTGATTTATCCACTGCAATGAGAATACAAGGTGCCTAACCCATTACATGTCTGTCTCTCCCAAACATACAAGTGTAAAAGAGGAATAAATCCAGTCAGTTCAACACTGTGCCTACATGAAATGAGCTAAGCTTTTGAATACTTTTCATTCTCCCTATCAGTTGTATTTATCCATTTATGTATTCCACATCTCCTTCTTCAAACCCTGCTCTTTGGAAGCAGAGTCTTTTGTGTGCAGAATTTGTATTGCTGACTGTCAGAGATGGAGACACCACAGCCTCTGTCTTTACTAGTAATTGAACAGGAAAAGCTACATGCATGAGATACAAACTGTAGTTTGAGAGCTTGGTCCTGCACCATCGGAACCAATTTTATAAGAGATGGCAATGAACAGACCCAAGAGAAAAACTTACAGATTCTGATCCAACCTTTCCCATCTGCAAACCAGGACTCAGGTGAGATTTTCTGTAAGACTAGAAGACGCCACTTGAACTGTTTGGAAAGAAACATCACCACATCAATGGTGTCTTTTCTTTCTAGGATGACCCGAAGTAAAATGTAACATTTTTCCTTCTGCTTTTTTTCTTGACTATGTTCTTTGGGTCTCAGTATTATCAGGATACAGTGCTTGTGCTGATATCCATGAAGATACTTCCCCTCCTCCTTTATGGTAGCTGAGAAAAACATGAGATTTCAGCAGTAAATATTCACTTTTACAACTGTTCTGTTCCCTTTCCCCCACCCTCACCTCCTGCTGGCCACAAGCTGGGGGCTGAACAAAACTTTGCTTAAGGAGCTGCTGGAACCTGACAAACTCCAGGTAACCACAAAACTGGTTTGGTTTTTGTTTGTGTTTTGTTTCGTTTGGTTTCGTTTTGGATTCTACAGTTTTAGTGTTTTGTATTTTTTTCTTCTAATTCTAAAAAAAGTTATGTAAGCAGTTACTACAAAGAGAATGCATTGTGTTAATACAATGTAAAATCAACGTGAAATCACTTGAGCTTCTGACACTTAGCCCACAGCGTAAAATGGGTAAATAAAAACAAAAATTCTTGAAAACTTTAGTGGTGGGACAACTCCCACGTATTGTTACTGGGATCACAGCTCATTTGAGCTTTTTTCTTCCTGGAAAAGTTGACAAATTAAACAGATAAATAAGGCAAAGATACATATTTGTTCTTGGAAGACTGAAATGAGCTGTGCAGCTCTGGCAGCCTGGGCACAACTGTTTTTCCTCAGGACCTGTGAGGTGACATATCCAGCTTTTTAAGGGGAGACACTAGTGTTTCTGTGGATGTGCTGGGAGCTTGCTCTTTACAAGGTAGCTGTACAAAACGTTACTGAAGTGTAAGGCTTCTCCACTCCTCTTTAAATGCTCAGAGCAGGACCTTACAGCAGAGACACCCTTTTTGAATCCAACCATGAAGATCCTCAGAAATTATGCTCCTCATGAAGAATCACAGAAAAAGAAAATTCTAAATCAAGAGTACTTGAACATTCTGCACCTTTGAGTTCTTATTAGGTTTACAATTGCTCTTTTGCTCTCATTTCTTCACCATTTCAGCTAGAAACACGGTGCCTTTTATTTGTCCTTGTAGCTCAGCAGGGTAGATGGGAACCACTCACCAAGGCCTGAAAGATAATTCTGGGGAGACTTTTGGCAAACCTCCACCTACTCCTTCACACTCAGTGAGATCCTTGCATAGAAACTGGAACTAATCTGCCGGATTCCAATTCATTCTTGTGGAACTATATTGTATAGTTTCAGTCTCTCAGAGTACTCACTTGGAGCAGCATTATTTGCTTGAAAGCTTGTAGTTCAGTACTTCTGCGCTTTGCAGGCTGGCTTTGAGTGATAACTGTCTCTTTGTTATCTTTAGGCAAACACTGGAAACAAGTAAGAGAGAGCAGACATTAGTCCCACTGTTTATTGCATTGCTGGAAGGAAAGTGTGCCCACAATAATGTGACTAGAGCAACTGGTGGTCTTGCAGTTCAGGTACAGGGATTAAAGATTACCTGGATACACCCCCTGGTGCTGCAACACAGCTCCAAACTGCAACTCCGAAATCCCACCCGATTTAGAGATTCATTAACTATGACGTTGGACAAGATCACACTTTTGCCAGGTCACAATTTTCCAGTCTTTTCTGCAGATGCTGTGAACCACTGGAGTGATTCCTCATCATTTTGCAAAACCACTTATTTAACAGTGCAGTGGTTTTACCTGAAGTGCTCACCCCTCAACTATTATTACAGTAATCATAACAACAAGCCAGTTTCCTCTTTGAAACATATCTGACACAGACAGCAGGTGAGGGATAAGGAGGGTTATAGGTGAACTGAAGTACTTATACAGCATAAACCACAACTTTTCAAGTTCTTCTGAGGGGGCTGAACAGCTGAGAACTGGGAGTGATGGAGCAGCAGTCAGCACAGTAGAAGGATGTTTCCCAGAGCTCTGGGCACAGCCAGACACACAGAGATTGGGGCTCAGCTGAGCCTGCTTCTGCAGGAACACAGCAAGAAGGCATTTCAGCCCTTGGGGAGGGAGGGAACTCTTCCTCATTTGACAGTCTTCATCATGCACTCCTTCAACTCCCCTCTAAACCTGGAATGACTCACCTTTGGTAAGCTGCATAGCAAGAATTCTGATCTCAGCTCACAAAAAGATAGACATCTGGACACTGCATCTGGTTGGTCTGTACTGGCAGACAATGCCATTTGAATCTTGCAGGATTAAACTTCCAAAGTACCTTCAGCTATGAATCAGAGACATGGATTTGTAGCTGCCACCTTACTTGTGATGGCATGGTTGCCAGAAAATGTTGGCACCATTTGTCATGCTATACAGAACTCTGTACCCTATCATGAGTAAGCAGACAGACTGTTTATTGTTTCTCCCCATTCTGCCCTTCAGCAGGAAGAACAAGGCAAGGATTCCCTGGCATTCCATAGCATCTGTGTGCAAGGAAAGATGAAGTAGGACTTGGCTGCCTAATGCTTATATAAGAAGAAATATGTGCTGGCCATCTCTGATGAAACTGGAAATGGCACGTTCTCACTCCTCTCTCAGGCTGACTTTGGGAGTAGAAAATGCAGACATTGTCCAGAGCCCTACCCTTTTGGAGAAAACTTGATATTGGAGCTCTTTTGTACTATTGGAGATCTTTTTAATTAATCACCTTCTGAATTTAGCAACCACTGACAAAAACATGGGTGTTGATTTAGCTATCGCATGATAAACTGAAGGAAGAGAGTCCTTCTGTTTCGGGCTTGTGGGCTTATACATACAGAAAAGCAACTTGGACTATTCAGATGATACCAGAAACTGTAATTTAATGGCATCTAATCAAAACTTTAATAAGACCAAGAATTTTGTCATATCAAGACAGAATTTGGCATTTCAGGTGCTGGGTATTTGCAGCTGGTAAGCCTCTGCCACAGCTGAAAAGATAGAAAAGAGGGGTGAATCCTTCTAAGCCCCCGGGTCTTCTACAGAGGAAGCAATTAACTGCGGTTCTGAAAGCAGCCATGGGGAGGAAAAATACGGAGCAAAGCAGGAGGGTGATGATGGAAAATCAATTACTGACAACACAGGACAGAAAATGGGAGAGGGACAATGTTAGGAAATGTGTAAAGTAAGCAATGGAATAATTGGCATTTTACTGACGGCAACCAAGAAGTGTCCAGAGTCAGTAGTTTGCATACTTGTTATTTGGTGTATGTTTTTATTACAGACTGATCTTCCTTTATTCTCTGAGCAAGTCTGGGTAAAACGCAGAGTCTCTCCCACTTTGGCTACGGAAGGATGTGGCAGGATGTGGCTCCCACACTTCTCTCTTCTGATTTTGCCAGACACAGCAAGCCAAGAAGACCTGAAATGGATTTCTTGGCATATGCTTATGATAACATGGACCACACAAGCACCAAGAACCCTCCGGTGGGGTCTCTGATTCACAGTCTCCCCCAGCTGGTAACATTAATTCTCTTTCACAGATAAGTCAACATGACCCACCAGTTCCCAGCGCTGACTCCGGAGCAGAAGAAAGCTCTTTCAGACACTGCTCAGCGGATTGTGGCTTCAGGAAAGGGGATCCTAGCTGCAGATGAATCAGTGGGTTAGTTCTGCCTATCAATCAGTTAGCAGCACCCAAGAATTTTTCCTTTTAATTTTGCTGCATTTTTGAAACCAGTGGAGTAAATAAAAGACCCTTAAAAACTGAGCAGTTGTCTGAGCAGAAACAGCCAGTCTGGGCTGCAGCTATGACAACAAAAGCTTACGAACTGTGGGTTGGGAAGGGAAGCTCTAAATCAAGCTGCAGTTTCTTACTACACACTGGGACCAGAAGGAGGCCAGCCAAGCCTGAAACCTCTTGGTCTGGCCATTGTCCACCTCACTAGGTACCATGGGGAACAGACTGCAGAGGATCAATGTGGAGAACACAGAGGAGAACCGCCGAGCTTTTAGAGAGATCCTCTTCTCTTCAGACACTTCCATCAACCAGAGCATTGGGGGAGTTATCCTCTTCCACGAGACTCTCTACCAGAAAGACAGCAGTGGAAAGCCATTCCCAGCACTCATCAAGGAAAAAGGCATTGTGGTGGGAATAAAGGTGAGTATCTGTATTGGCCTGACTGGTAGCATAACCCAAACCACATTTCCAGAAAAAATTTATATATGGAGCTGTACTCTCTCCTGAAAAACACTTTTTTTTGTGTATATGTGGTTTGTTTTAAAATCACTAGATGCTCTCAGCCACCATTCTCTGCCTTGCTTTTGTGCACATTATCACTAGACACAGGAACTTTTCATACACCAGCTCCCATTTATTCACCATTCACTCCAAATAAATCCCTTCCTGCAGTAACCTAAATCCAGTTCTTCCTGCATCTGACAGAGCTCTCAAGCCATTCTCTGCAGCCATCGACACACTGCCCCTTCCTCTGACCCAGCTCACTCCTCTTCTTCCCTTTTGCTCCAGTATTTCCCTCCTTTGCATCCTGAGGATGTTCAGCCCCACACTTTACTCACAGTCAGCCTGCAAAGGCAGACTAGCCATGGGTAAGAAGATAAGGAGGAGACTTGTTCCCATTTCTCTGTAACCCTTCCTCTTTTTCTGATCTCCACAGCTGGATAAAGGCACAGCACCTCTAGCAGGAACAAATGGAGAAACCACCATCCAAGGTAAGGAGAGATCTAAGGAGCCTAAGCTACAGCCTGTGCAGCAAAAGCCATGGGGTGACTCCCCTGAGGCACAGCCGTGGCTGGTGTCAGGGCACTTGTCAGAGCTCTGGGTTGAAGAACAGCTCTCAGAGGAGCTCTGTTCCCCCCTGCAGGGCTGGATGGGCTGGCTGAGCGCTGTGCCCAGTACAAGAAGGACGGTGCTGACTTTGCCAAGTGGCGCGCGGTGCTCAAGATCACCAGCACAACACCCTCCCAGCTCGCCATTCAGGAGAATGCCAACACCTTGGCACGCTATGCCAGCATCTGCCAGCAGGTACCTGCCCTCCAGCAACCCTTCCTGAGGTGCTGTTGTCCCTTCTCACTGATCCATGTGATGACACACTAGAAAGGAGGATCTCTGTGAGGATGTGGGGAAAGACAAGGAGGAAAGACAGCACAGGAGGATGAAATACCATCAAACAACAAGAACAGCTTTTCTTCCATAGCCCTAAAGATTTCCCTGTCTTCCTTTTCTTAGCACGGTTTGGTGCCCATCGTGGAGCCAGAAATCCTGCCTGATGGAGACCACGATCTTCAGCGCTGCCAGTATGTCACAGAAAAGGTAAGACATTCCTCCCCCTCACAAATCAGCAGCTAAACTTTGTGCAGTTTGTGCTCACAGAGCTGAAAGAGATTTATTTGACCAAAAAGGGACTTCATAACTCCACCACAAACATGAGCTGCTTACAGGCAACTAATGAGTTAATAGCACATGCAAGAGTATAATCTATGCTTTTGGACTTCCACTCAGACTGATGATATAAGCATCCTCAATCTCAAAAAAGATCGATCGGGAGCAAAACCAAGTACTTCAGTTTGCAGGGACAAATCCAGTAAATATGAAGAGTGGTATCCTGGTCATCTCAAAAGCAGTGGTTATCTCCACAACTGCAACCCCTGAGATAAATTACACATGAGAAAGCAGAATCCCATTTGATCTTTTTACATTCCCAAAGAATAAGCTGTCCTGCAGCAGGCTGAGGTAAAGGTTTGAGTAAAAGTCAGTATTCAATCCCCCTGTTTTCCAGGTTCTGGCTGCCGTCTACAAGGCACTGAATGATCACCACGTGTATCTGGAAGGGACTCTGCTGAAACCTAACATGGTGACAGCAGGACATTCCTGCTCCAAGAAGTACACCCCTCAGGATATCGCCGTGGCAACCGTCACTACCCTCCTCCGTACCGTTCCTGCTGCTGTTCCCGGTGATTCCTGACTCATTCCTTTGTCTCCATTCCTCCTGTCACTCTTGCTAGCCCTGCTCCTACTGCTGTCATGCAAAGCTCAGGGGTTTGAGGTGACTGGGGTGTTCTGTTTCTAAGCCTCCAAACCTCCTTCTTGCAGGGATCTGCTTCCTGTCTGGAGGCCAGAGCGAAGAGGAAGCTTCTGTCAACCTGAACGCCATGAACCAGTCCCCTCTGCCTAAGCCTTGGAAACTGACCTTTTCCTACGGGAGGGCCCTGCAGGCCTCTGCCCTGGCTGCATGGCTAGGCAAAACCGAGAACAAGAAGGCGGCACAGGAGGCCTTCCGCAAACGGGCACAGGTATGAGGCTTCCCCTCTGGCACCAGGAAGAGCTGCTCCCCATGAAGGGAGACCTGCTGTCACCTTCCAAAGGCTCCCCTTGATCCCTCCCCTCCTGGTGCTTCACGTTCACCAGGCATTGTTTCTGCCTTGGTTAATTACTTGGTTATTTCTTAGTTGGTTTCTCCTGCTGGTTACTCTTTGCCCACCTGCTGTTCTTACCTCATGCTGACTGTTTTCCCCCTCCTTTTGCTTTCTTTTTCAGATTAACAGTTTGGCTTGCAGGGGACAGTATGTCATGTCTGGGAAGACTGACACAGCTGCCACACAATCACTTTTCACTGCCAGCTACACCTACTGAAAGTGCAGGAGCCTTCCTTCCTCCTGTTCCTTCTCACAAGGGGGAAGGTGTTCGGAAATAAAAGAAAAACATAGAAATCTAATTTCCCTTTACGCTATACCAAGCTGGAGATAAAATGGATAAGCTTTCTCTCCACCCTTCACTCCCACAATTTACCAAGGGGATATTCTTATTTCATTTGCACATTCCGAGGAAAGTGAATTCTTTCCAAACAGCAAACAACAGCTGCCAATAAATCATGAACTCGCTCTCCCCTAGTCTGAACCTCAGTCCCTGGAATAATAGGCAGATTAAGTAGTTCCCTGGCAATTCAAACACATACCCTTGCCCATTACCACATTTTGCAGCAAAAATCTTGAATTATAAAACCTCACTCTGTATTCAATCATGGCAATAAAACAGTAATTGAAAAACTAATCTCTACCTCACAATTCTTTTTTTTTTTTTTGTATAAACTTTATAGTGTTTGTCACACATATTGTGTCTTTGCAAAGACTAAAAAAAAGTGTTACAGCTGGTTAGCTTGAGAAACCCAGATATCAAAGGGGAATAATCCAGTAGTGACACAGTTAGCAAACAACTCTACCTTCAGAAGCTGCTTCTATCCCTGGAGAGTCTTGGTTGGTGTGATGAGGCTGCACCAGGGTTGCACAGGTTGGGTCAGGGCTGCGAAAAGACTGTTTTTCCAGTGGCATTTGTTACACTAATTAACATCAAACATGCAGGAAGGCATCTTGGCCTGCTCTGTTGGTGTAGCTTGGATAATCAGGCTGATGTGGCAGGCCCACTGTTTGACCTTTGGCCTGTTGCTGTGTCCCTGTTAAAGATGTAAGATTTGTGAGCTAAAGTACAATCAGACGGTTGTAATAAAAAAAAAAATAAAAAGGCATAAGTGGCAAAAACAGCAGACCAAGCTTATACAAGAGTATTTTCCTAGCTGCACACTACACCTATCAACAGTGAGGCCTTGGAGCAGCACCCCAAACATCCAGGGCCAGCTTCCCAGAGGAGCTCCCGACCCTCTAGGGTCATCCCACTCTGCTGGCTGCTCCTCCCAGCCACAGGCACTCCCTGCTCCTGCCAACAACTGGGAGAACATGTAAAAATCACTGTCCTGTAACCACCTCCTCCTGTCCTCTGTGTCAGTAACCTGTCACAGGGCACTAAACAGCCTAACTTTTTCATGTGGATACAACCACTGAGTGATTAATGATTGATTTAGACTGTCCTGACCGTGAATAAAGAGCAAAAACTTGCCAAAAAAACTCCCCAAAGGTCAATGCTGAGCATCAGGAATGACACCCCTTTCCTGACTCGGTGTTGTTGTGTCTTCACCCACCCAAGCTCAGTAAAACCTCTGCTCCCCACGAGCTGCATCCTGCTGATCCTCTGACACGTGCATCACAGGATCAACCACGGAATAGTTTGTGCTGCAAATTACCTTAAAGATCGTATTTTTCCAACCAGATCCAGATCAAACCCCTCTGCCATGGGCAGGGACATCTTCCATTAGACCAGGTTGCCCCAGCCTGTCCGCTGACACTTCTAGTGACGGGACATCCACAGCTTCTATGGGCATCCTGTGCTGGCGCCTCACCAGTCTCTTTCCTTCCTAATCTCCCCTCTTTTAGTTTAAAGTCGTCCCCTCTTTCTCTGTCACGATCTGCTCTCTGTTACAAGCCCACATGAAACACGGGAAGGCCGCAGAAAGGTCTCCCGGGCGCCTTTTTCCGGAGGGAGCCGAGGCCCCGCGCGCTGAGGGGGCGGCCCAGGGACTACATTTCCCGTGAGGCTTTGCGGGGCGCGGCGGAAGTCCGTCACTGCGGCGGCAGCGGGAAGGAGCATGGCGGCGGTGCGGGTGCTGAGGGCGGCGGGGCCGGGGCGGCCCGGGCTGGGGCCTGCGGGGCTCAGGGCCTTCTGGGGTGGCCGCAGGTACCGAGGGGCACCAGGGGGTGGCGTCTGAATCTCCCGCGGGCCGTGGAAGTGCTGGAAGGGCCTTGGTGCCACACCCCTCCCCCCAGAGTGCGTCCCTCGGGATTGTGTCCGGGCGGCTCCGGGATATTTTTAGGGAAGGAGATCCAGCAGGTTCTGTGGGAATCAAGCGCCCATCGAGGCGTACTGCTGGAGGGCGGGCGTGGTGGTGGTGGTGGTGGTGGTGGGGGTGCAGGGTTGGAGTCTTTAGTGCTATCACCTGCTTTTTGGTGGGGGTGGAAAAGGAGGGATTTCA
>JAYRBT010000093.1:9709338-9724904 GCA_036023395.1 Myiotriccus ornatus
TTTGAATTTCACTAATAAAAGTTCTCTGAGTCGTGCTCGGCTTTTTCACTGTTGTCTGTTCTGCCCTTTTTTCCCTGCAGACCAGGGGTGTGGCACTGCCAGCTGCTCCCTGGCATCTCTCTGGCTCCACTGGGGATAAACGGGGGGGATCAACTCCACAGTCCCTGCCCTGGTTTTGGCTGGGGTAGAGGTAACTTTCTTCCCAGTGGCTGGTGTGGGGCTGTGTTTTGCATTTGTGCTGATGCTGAACACAGGGTTGATAATATAGAGATGTTTTTGTTACTGCTGAGCAAGGCTTGTACAGCCACAATACCCTTTTGTTTTCCACAGTGGGGAGGAGGCTGGGGGTTCATGGGCGGCTGGGAGGAGACACAGCCAGGACAGGGGATCCAAATGGCCGAAGGGATATTCCAGACTGTATGACATGCTCAGTGCATAAAGTGGGAGAAAAAAGGAAGGGAGGCACGTTTGGAGTGGTGGGGTTTGTCTTCCCAAGTAACCACTACATGTGATAGGCTCTGCTCTTCTGAGATGGCTGAATACCTGCCTGCCCATGGGAAGCAGGGAATTAATTCCTTATTTTGCTTTGCTTGTGTGTGTGCCTTTTCTCTTACCTATTAAAATGTCTTTATCTCAACCCACAAGTTTCCCAGCTTTTACCTTTCCAATTCTCCCCGATTGCACTGGTGGGGGAGTGAGCAAAGAGCTGACTGGGGCCGGGATGGCTGGGGTTGGAGCAGGACAACCTCCTAAACTTGTCTTCAGTTCTGCGCTGTGTGAGGGGGTTTTGTGTGTGCATTTTGGCTGTGTCAGGAACCACACTCAGCTCTACCACCATGACCAGCAGGGCTGAGAAACCTGTGGAAAGAGGGGGAAGGTGAGCCATCCTAATTTTTTTTTTTGGTCCTTGAGATTGAAAATAAGACCCTGTCAGCAGTAAGGTTTGTAAAAGCTATTAGAGTGTCATCTTAAAGTGAAACTGCTTGTGCTGCTCAAAATTGCTACATGAAAATAGGGCCAAGTAAAATTGTGAGATCTCTTAAGTCAGTAATGGTGAACTCTCCAACAGCCCTATAAAAACACCTGCCATCAAAGCACCTTCTTCAATTCTTCGGTGTCTGTCAGAAACACTATTTTTTAATTTTTGCATCTCCTTCTAATAGCTGTTAGCTTTTTTTTACATTTTGCCTGTATGTTTAGTTTTCCTTCCCATCTAACTGATGATGCATGTCTGCTTTTAATCAGAGGGGGCAAGCAGAGAAGTGAGGAAGACAAATAAATGCAACAGTCTGAGAAATCTATGGTACTTCATGAATTTCGATGAAACAGGTTGTTTCCAGTGAGGTTAGAGTCTATGTGTTAATTTTTTTTTTTTTTTTTTTTCTGGGAATGATCCAGGAATGTCCTGGTTACACCACTCACTGCCCTCAACCCTTGCTCCCCCGGTTTCTTGCAGCAGACACCCCAAGCCCCTCAGGCACTGCTGCTTTTGTGTGTCACAGTGCTCAGTTTCTTGACTTGTTTCTTCTTAAGACTCCTTGTAATGGTACCCATTCCAGTGGTAGTTGTATTTCATGTTTATCCTCCCCTTCTCTGTCTCTCCCAGAATGTAACTTCGATAGCTCCATATAATGTGATCAGAACAAAGTGGAAAAACTGAAGACTGAAAATTAGGCAAGAAAGGAGCATGTCAACAGCTCATCTCAGGTTTTACTGTCTGAGTCAAATTGCCATTTCCCTTATCACATATCCTTAGTTCCTTTTGAGGTGCAAATCTCACGCTTCCATCAGCCCAGGAACTGTAGCACAATGGAATGGGATCAGACATTTGAGATGCAAAACTTCTTAACAGAAATCTGAAATGAGATCAAAGTCTTGAACAGAACACCTGTGCCATGGAAGGGGTAAGACTTCTAGGGGAGTAATCACTTTTTAATTCTTGGCCTTTCAAAAGTACCTAACTTCTATTGAATTAAATTATAAATAAATAAGTAAGCAAAAACCCTGCACATGCAGTTTGTTGGTTTCAGACCAGTAGAGAAGATCACACAAAAGTGTGAAAAGGCCTGCTTGGGAGGGTATTTCCTAGCAGAGAAGTTCAGAATAGGCTTTTCCCCTGGACTTTTGATCAAAGTTGTAGTGAGGGACCCAGAAACTTATCAGCTGCTCTTCATGGTCACAGAAATCCTTCACAGTCCAAGTCTGATCTTTATATTCCTAAGCTTGAAGCAGACATCTGTAGAGTCAGAAGAAAATACCAACCTGGAAGAAACTCTGCAAGACCAGACAGAAACAGACATCTCAGATTTTCTTTGTATCCCAGGCAAATGACAGAGACCAGGCTACATGTTTGCTTTTTTGATAATTTTTTTTAGCTTCTGTTTTGGAAAAAATATACAAAAAAAAGCCAAGAAGAGCCAACATGGAAATGTGAGGTAAACATTCCAGTAGAAGTACAGACAGAGGCTCCATTCTTTAAAGGAGACACACAGCAGTTATCACCATGCTAAAAGAATGAGATGCAGGAAAATCCTAGAAACAGTGAAAAATCATGTAATGAAGCCTTTGCCCCAGTTCTAGCCATTGTAAATGGGCTTTTTTTGTTCTTCCCCTCCCACCCAAACCCATACTTAATTGTCTTTAAAGTCCTTAGACAAAGTTGTTAAATTGTAAAATAGCAGTTTTGATATAAATTCCGTATGGTAGAATTTACAAAAACGCAGACTGCTACTACAGGCTGTCAGCTTTTAATTTTCTTTTGTTTAATTTTTTTTTTTTTTTTTTTTACTTGCCAAAGCCCCTCAGGGAAAAAAATACACTTTGGGGGGCCAAACTGGCTCCTTCATTATGCCAACTGGAATGCCAGGGAATGCCGTCCCACTGGAGAAGTGGTGTCATTTTTCCTTTGCAGCAGTGCCACTAGTTACCCCACAAATCTATGATGAAGTGATGAAACACTCAGAGCACAGCCTCAGCTCCACAGTGGTGGCTGTATATCCCCATAGTCAATTCCTGAAGCCAGGTTTCACAGGGAGCTTCGGCTGGGCCTTGGGGAGGAATGAGGATCTAGGGAGATGATATAGTCAGCTCACATGCTATCAGCTACTACTATAAATTTTCATGTCCAGTCTGTCTATACTGCAGACTGAGGATGTTGTTTTAGTTATTCTTCAATAACCAGCACAATCACCCACACCAGAACAATCAGGCTTTGATTCAGTGAGGTGCTTAAGAACGTGCTTCAAGTCTGCCAAGTAGTCTGGAAACTGGGTGGCTAAACTGCATCCCTAGGGAACACTTAAGCAGCCCACTGAATCAAGGATGGATTTTTGCTATTTGTTAATAGTATCATTCAGGTTAGATTCCTGATCACCATTATTTTAATATGAATTAAATATATGAGATTACTTCAGATCTATGCTGATCTTACTGAGATCAGAATCTGACCCAGTGGTAGAAGCACTTCTTATGGTAAGAAAAGGTAAAAGTGAATGTTTCTTTTTTCAAGATATATAAATTCAAAACTGAAAATTAAAAAAAAAAAGTGTACAAATATCACATAACAACATCAACAATTCCATAGATGTAGTTCCTCAGTGCACACTTTAAACAAGAAAAGGTTTTTTTTTTTGTTCTTTTTCCGTTTTGCTTTTAAAGTCTGGCATAATAATATTAAAGCTGACAAAAAATCAGGGCAAGCTACATCACTTCCTCATACAAAAAAAGTACAAAACATTAGCCTCTAACTAGACATAACATAATACTGGTCATCACAGTTAGACATTTAGTAACTGTGTGTCTTGGACTATTGTACTGAAGGGTAGTAAAAAATAGCTCCGGCTGCCAATCTCCCATCTCAGGTTACTTCAGTCATAGAGGCAGAGTGGTTCTGCAAAGAGGAAAAGGCAAACACATGAACATTTGTAAACAGTTTGGCGTTTATATATTTTGGTGTGCAAAATGAATGAGAAAACCCTTTGCTAATAAAACCTGTTGCTCAGCTAACCCAGGGCTTTAAAACTGCAAAAGTGACTGACTGCTGCCTGTCCTGAGCGTGTAGTAGGAATCACTGAACTCCAGCCCTGCTGTTATTAATATTCACTACCAGGCTGGAAAAACAAGGTAGGGACTTTTTCAACATGGACTTTCAAAAGGGGCTGGGTCCTGTCCAGAGGGACAGGTCTGCAGAGGCTCAAATGCTTCATACAGTCACGTAACCACTACAGTGGGTCTGTCCTCAGAAGAGCCTAGAAGACTGTGGTTTGGCTTCATATGACGGGTGCACACGGATTCTCCACACTTTGATTCTAGGGAACATAAAGAACTTAAAAACTATACGGAGGTGGGGTCAATATACCGAAACACATGCAGCCATAGATATGCAGCAACTAGAAGTCCTCTCTAGGTGGCAGTGTAGATTTAACCTTCCTGGGAGCCAATGTCCAGGACTCCAGTGGTTGTACTAAGTCATCCTTGGATCATGCTGCCTCTGCAGGGTTTGTGTGGGTGCAAGGCAAAACGAGATTGAGGATAGATGCAGAAATCTACACAGAAGAGGACATGGTACTTCCTATACCTGAAGAAACAGTAAGAAGCATGTGCTCCCAAAGCCCTGTTTATACTATCTTCAGAATAGGATCACATCTTCCCCTATCTACTCCTGCATTGTAGATGTATGGTCCTGTAGAGACTGATACCCTGAAAATTACCTTGTTGATTTATAGTAGACATCAAACAGCTGAGGTCCAGTCGCTACCTGCACTTCACAGCTCAGCATCTATACATAGCTGACCTGACTAAATTTTTCTCACAGTCTATATTTTCCCCTGCTCAGCCCTTTTGTCATACATGACACAATGTGGACATGTAAGTAGTGCTTAGTTTCTGAACTGCAAACCACCAAGAGAACATTTAATGCACACAGTTCTGCAGATTTAATGGGAAGTCTTCAAGTAAATCTTTGCCTAATCAAAACTGACTTTTCAATTAAGCAAAATATTTCCAGGCATTAGAAAAGTGTCTTTTCCATTTTTTTTTTTAATTCCTCTTTTCAGTTATTTGGCAAAGAGTTTAACAGAAGTTGCTATTGATCTTGCTACATGCCACGTGCAGAGGAATGACAGGCCATCTAATAAGGGAAGTACAATTTAAAGAACAAATAAATGACACCAGGGTATTTAAAATAACAGATAAACTACAGTTTCTCCTCATTCCCAGAACCTGTTTGGCAGGTGGCATTTACTCGTTTATGTTGAAAGAGCTGGATATGATTATGCCAACATAAGCCATTTTAAGTTAGTAGTTTTAACAGAAACGCTATCAATAATGATGCTCTCACTTTTTTTTTTTCAGACTTGAAAGAATGCTATTATTTCTCTTCTGATGACTTAGAGATAGAAAACAGTATGAGATTTTTATCATTATATAAGATACTGAACATTAATAAGGTTAAAAAACCTAATCTCTATAAACACATTTCTGGACAGCATAGTTTATTCTCAGGAAAGATTAAATCTTTCAGACATCCCAAAAGTATTCTGGAATGTAGTTAGGCAGAATTATTTTTGCTTTTCTCTCAGTTTTCTATTCTAAGCAAAAGCTTTTTGATCACAAACCATATGCAGAGGCATGTGAAATCCTACTTCTTTAGCAATGGATGTGCACAGGGGCAGAAGATCTACAGTATTTGGTAGTTTCAGGAATAAATGCCTTAAAACAAACTCTGCCTTGATTCAGATTCACTCTGTTCAATGGGTTCAATGTTAGGAATGTATGGTTAGGTATACAAATAGTTTTTACTCTGCTGTAACAGAAAATGTGGTTGGTAATGGGTCTGTGTGAGAGGATTTACAGTACCTGTGCACTCAGTGTCTCCAGAGGACTTTCCACTCTTGGAAAAGCCATTAGTGGCATTCCCCGTGGGTCTTCAGGCTTCGGTTTAGAAGGAGCTCCATGAGTGCCCTTAAAGTTATGGACAACACATATCCCCTGTGTAATGCAGAAAAAACAAGTGAGGTTGGTGTGTTCTGTCCCCAGGAAAACTCAGAGGAGTTAACCCTGAGGTCACAGCTGCCAGCTTCTGAAAAGGATTTAATGTAGGTTTTGGTTCAAGGCATCGCCTGTCTCAGCCTTGGGCTACAGTGGGTCTGAGTGTGATGGACTGCTTTGGGAAGTGGGTTAATCTGAGGTGATGAACTATTCTCAGCCTTTTTACATTTTACATTTCACACAGCAGAGACTCCCCCATGTATGCTTTATCTTCCCAGAACCACGGACTACCTGAATGATGCACTTTACTGGCCAAATACTCCCTTCAGACTGTGACTTTGTCACTTCCAAGCAGTGAAAACAGCTCAGTGGATGGCTGCATCTCACTCACCTCTGGATATCATTTAGCATCACTCCTTCATAATTCCAGCAGCACTCACTGGGGCGACAGACTCATATTGCATAGACAAGATTTAAACTGCCCTTCCCAATGGAACCAGACAAATAATTTACAGTAAAGCCAAAGAGATTCAGGTCAGAGGTTGTAGACATCTTTTTATTTAAAGGGAACATGGAAAAACTGACATGTGGAGGTTTGTTGATGTTGCTTTTTAAAATACAGTATAGGAAAAAAGAAATCAGTGACAGGACAATCCAGATTTAAGGGATCTTTGAAACCTAATCCCTCCTGATTACAGGGATAAAGTGTCTGTTGCTGTGCAGTGGATAGTTTTGAAGCATATTTTGATTAAATGGAACCAGGCACATTTCTTGGTAATAACAAGAATGACCTGGACGGCTTGCTGTGCGAGTAAATTCTCAGCAAGAGACCTCTCACCAAGCAAATCACTTAAACCACAGAGCTCACAGGAGAGCCAGGCACACTCCAAGTCTGGAAAGATGCTGTTGCCCACATTCTGTGGGAAGGCCTTGGATATATTTTAATACATTTAGTTATCCTTTAGGGAGTAAACAATTTCAGCTTAACTCCAAAATGATGCAAAGGGAGGTAATTTTGTCTCCCAGGGAGTTTATCCTGACCTTCCTTTCTATTGCACCTCTTTTATGGTCCAAAACAAAATGGAGAACCAGGACCACTGCTTAGAGCCCCAGACAACACCTTTTATCTAACATCTTTGCCAGATACAATATACACAGTGAGGTTTTGTAACACGGGGGTGTTAGAGGAGTCTCAAGCATGCCCTCCTTTTGATATTAGTTGAAAACTACACCTTCTTTACAGCATTTTCCAGAACAGGTCAAGTAAGAACACGTACACGAATTAAAAGAATTGAAATATATAAAACTGAAATATATAAAATGTACAAATGTCACCATATTAGCCTTATCAATTAGTATTCCTGATTTCATACTCTGATTCCCTGAGATAGATGGGGCTAGAATTAGATCTTGCACGCCACAAGAAAATAGCATTTTCATTTTTAAAAAATACTTTTTTTTAATATTATGGTATTTTTAAAAGGAATTCACAAAGACTGCTGGACTTACCAGAAACAAGGCTACAGCACTGCCCAGGATGAAGCCTGCAATCACATCTGAACAGTGGTTCCGATACTCAGAAACTCGATTCAGCCCAGTGAGGAAAGCAGCACACAGGGTACCCAAACACAGCACAGGCTTGGCTAGCCTGCTGCTCTTTGTTTTAATTGTGCTTGTGATGTACATCTGAAAGGAAGGGCAAACCAAAAGTGAAAAGGGGCTCTGGCAGAAATGCACCCAGAAAAATCCTAAATCAGGAAGGATGTGACAAAATCCATGTTTTGTTTAAAAACGCACTGGGAAATGGAGGAAGAGGTTTCAGGTAATTCAGAGAACGCTTCTAAGAGTACAGAACAGATACTGTTGAATGGTGTTGTTTCAGGATGTCAAATATGCCATTGCATTTTCATACAGGCCTTCTCCTGAGCTTGCAGGCTCTGTCTGTGCTCATAAGGTGGCACTCTGAATGCACATGACTAAATGTCTGCAAAGGGAGCCAGGAATTTATGTTTATACTCCTGCAGAAACTGTAATGTAGAGAAGATTTGAGTGCATAGCATCTGTATCAACTAGCTACTCCATCTTCCTAAGTGGTGTTAAGTTTAAGAAACAGAGAACATTGTGAAAAACCATTCCAGACATTTTCTCTGAAAGATGGAAGGAAACACACAATATGAGAAAGGTTTCTTTCAAAACAAAGTTGATTTTGAATATGTAATTCTGGAGCACGAAGTTTCACTGTTCTTTGAGTATTTTTTAATTAACTCCACATGTTTCTGGCAGTTTGTGTATTTTTTAACACCTTTTGACAGAGAGCAAAACCACGTGGGTCCCAATTAGCAGCCAGTCATTAATTCCAGAGCCACAAAATAACAAAGATTAAGCAAACCAAGCCTGATGGCAAAACAATTCACTAAAATCCTTTTCAGCAATCAAGTATGGATGCCTGAATGATTTCCGAAGCTTTGATAATAAAAGCAAATACACTGAAGACATTTGCCCAAAATGTCTCCAGATGACACACTGCTCCCCATACATGAAAAAGAATCACGAAGGTACATTTGAAAAATGCTTCTTAAAGTGTCATGCTCAGGTTTCCTAATCTGATCCCTGGCTGGCTTGGCTTGCTGCTTCCAAATGCAACTACCAGCACAGCTTGTTTCACACTCTATGATCTACTTGGCAAATATGAGCAATTATTTTACTGTATTTGAATGCCTGTCCCTTTCGGGGTGAGCCAGCTATACAGAAGTCCTTATGGTCTGGTACATAGTTTTGGGGTCAAGAAAAAGAAATTATATCCATTCTTAAGTTCACTCGGTTCATTGCTTTTCACATATTCCTGTGTTCTGTTGTATTGTCTGTACTTTAACTTTCTCTCTGTCTGTATTTCTTTTCCTTTCTTCCAGACTGGGCTATCAAATATACGTACATCTGTGTTCCCCTCACTGGCTGCTGTTAAAAATATTAGCCCTTAACCCATGACAATACATAACTCGAGAAGAAGGAAAGGGATGCAGAAACCGCCTTTTGAAAGGGAAAGGACAGGCCAGAAAAACTGACCGGGGAAGACAGATATGACTCCCTCTGGGTCAAAAGGACACTTTCACTTGCCCAGAAACTGCAGTACTCGACTGCTGAATTTGCCAGATCTCTTCCTGCGGAAGAGAGGTCTTCTGCCCTTAAATGTACTGTTAAGCACTTAATTTAAAGGCCGATTTGATTTACGAACTGGAACATTATGCTGTATAAAAGCACTGGGAATGAGACTAAGCTATTCAAATTTCCTGCTTGCTTTGTTTTTCACTCCTAAATCTGAGTGCAGCACATGCCTTGGAAAGACAGCTAACAATGAGCACTAGGTGGCCACCGTCCCCCAGTTTAGGCTGGCAAGTTCAGCTGCACCTATCACCAAAACCCACTTTAAGGTTTTTCAGAAACAACAGGAAAAGAAGAATCATTGCCACTGCGTGAATAATTACCACCCACCCTTTCACCCTGTGCACTTCTAACAGAAGTCAATCCAACTGAGGACTAGGGAGCTGAATTGCTTTCCTGTTCCCCACCAAAGCACCACTGCAGTTTACAGAATCCAAAGGAAAATCCACCACCTCTTTAAAGTAAAAACAGTCCTGCTCTGCCAGCTGTGATCCACAGCTACAGAGAGCAACCCACATACACTTGTTCCCTTACAGGTATGAGATAAAGCTGGATCTTTGGGTTACCCACATGGGAGGCTTGTCTTTGTCACACATGGGAAGTGTCTGTAATTGAACTTTCACATGTCTTGGCAAGAAAATGTAAACTTGTAGTAAAGAGAACATTTTTAGCAATGAGGATAATTAACCATGCGAACAGATTGCCAAGGGAAATCTGTCAAAACTCTCATGAGGAGAGTTTTAAACAAGACAAACTGTTTTCCCAGGAGGTAGGCTCCAGTTCATCCCTAAATCACACACTGAGCTCAGAAATAACTGGGAAATAACTTCTTCATTAAGGTCAGGGTTCCCAATCAATGTGGCTTGATTTTTACTGTCTGGGTTCCCTACAGCCAACATATTTTTTAGGATTCTCACAGTGTGTTTACCCACGTTTAGAGCGTGGTTTCAAAACTTTCTGCAAGAGACCAAAATCTCAGTCAAAGTCTCCTTCACACAGCAGGTGTTTTTGAAAATTTCCCACATACTAAATATAAAGCAAAATTATTTATTTACAAAACTCTAAATGTCAGAAACAGAGAGGAGTACAGAAGTGAATATAAAAAGATATGAAGTAAATATAAAAAAAAAAAAGAAAAAATAAACCACATATGATTTAACTATATAAATTATCTGTTCAGCTTCTTTGCTGTGCTCTTATCAGTGCCGTGCTCTTATATGCTCAAGCAATGTATTTAGCTATGTTCAGTGAGTGATAGTAGCATTCAACCCATGTGATTCCTCTCACATCTTTTTCAGACAGAGAAAAGCAGGGACAGGCAAAGAGGCTTTTTTGTTTACAAGTTTAAAATAGACATCCATATATACTTACGTGTATATGCAATTATATGCATGTATTTAGAACGTATGTTATATCTATAATGAGAAATGAAAAGTGGAAGAAGTCTGTCTTGTCCTTTCAGCAGAAACTGGGAAGATTTGTGATAGTTTTATTTTCCTTAGAAAGTTCAAAATTTCATACCAATACTGGAAAATTCTGTCCTACAAGCTTTACAATCTTTTTCTTTAGCACAGAGATTTCTACAACAAGAGAGAAGAAGAGCCTTTGACAACTGCTGTTTGACAACTGCTTTGACTGTGCTGCTGCTCGAAATGCCAAGGCCTGCTGAAGGTATTTGCTGTAGTGTTCTCTGCTATTCAGCATTTCCCAAATGTTCAAAGTTTCATGTCCAGGTGTAGAGGCCCAGAGAAGCTGACTTTAGTCATGGGATGGATTGTGGTGGCATAGCTTCCACCCCACAAGCCCCCTCACTGGAAATGCTTGTTAGGCCTCAGTCTTGACAAACAGCACTTGGACTAAGCCCCTCTGAGCTTATCAGAAACAATGTCTGCTCCCAAGAACTCATGCTGTCTAACGAACACCTGTATTTTAATGAACGGCCTTAGAAACTTATTTTTCTTGCCTGAATAGCCACCCACGTCTCACACGCTGATAGATGGATGGCTGGGGAGCCGACCAAGAAGCGTTGGTAACGATAGACAAAATTCTTGATAACAACCAAGGACTGCTGGTATTAGGACACTGTGACAACAAGATTTGGCTGGAGAAGGGAAGCCAGGCAGAGATAAGGCAGCATTTTTCCAGGAAGAAGAACCACAACAAGTACAGCACAAGTACAGGAATGAGTGGCAGGAAGTGAGCATGGACTAGAGGGTGGAATTAGGACCACCAGAGACCCCCAAAGCTCTCTCCCAGAAAGACCTAAATTAATAGACTGTGCACAATAACTAATTTACGTAGAAAGTGAGAAACCTGTCCATAAAAAGGTACCATGCCAAGCCTGGGTGGTGCCCCCAGGGCTCTGAACATCTCATGGGCCAGACCAACGCAGCTGGAATGACACTGAGACCAGGACTGACGTCCCATCAGCTGGATTGATGCTGGAACCAAGACTCTTTTTCTAGCCAATCACTCTCACTTGGAAAAGAAAATCGTGTTTCTAAGTGCACAGCAAAGTGGACTATGTACAGAGGTTGCCATCTCTTCCTGAGATAAGTCTAGGAGACTAATAAAATTTAATTAGATGCCATTTTAATTTTTTTTGGTAAGTATGGAAGTCAGGGCTACCAGCCATTTTCTCTTTCACCTACTTTAGGCATAGAAGATGCATCTCTGCCCGCAGAGATCACAGAAGTGATGTTCTGGGTTCTCCTCAGCCTCTTTAACAGCTGACCAAAAAAAAAGGCCTTACTGATTAAATATAAACCCCAGATTATTAAAAAAAAACCAACAAACAAACCAAAACCCCACAAAGCCAAACCAATCAAAGTGGGAGTGCTTTCAGTAGCAGAGTAATGAACAAATGAGTATAGAAATAGCTGCAGAGCACACTTGAGGTTTGGTGATGGCAGGAGACTCCCAGATCTCAACAGACACTTGTACAATGACAGATAACATCTGCGCTGATTCCATTCTCCTGCCTACTCATGTTCAACCTATTTTATTTTCCTTGCACTATGGCTGAAATCTTCAGCTTTATGCAAAATACACCTATTACTAAGCAGATGCCCTGTGTTTTATGTTCAGCAGCCCACATTATCATGCATATTAGAATCAGCAAGAGACTTCTCCAAAAATTGTGCACAGCACAGTTATTAAGCAAAGGTAGGTCTGAACAATGCATTTCTTGTGTAATGCTCATGTTATTCCCAGCTTACAGGCAGAGAAAAGACAAGTGATAAGAGCTTTTTAGTTCTAGAGGCACAGTACTGGGCTGAAATTGGACTGTAGGCTGAAATGCCCTAAGGGCAGACTTTCATGACCTTGTGGCTCAGAAATGGCTCCATGTCCTGGCTCTACTTGATATCTTCCCATGTGAGGAGAATGCAGACCCATCACAGGTATTCTGGGAAGACTAGAGCTCAGAAACATTGAACTACTTGGGACTTAAGCTCAGGAAGGAAAAGCAGCATTCCCCTTCAGTTGCAGAAGTCAGCCTGCTTGTAGAAGACTTGCTTACCTAGGAAACAAGGCAGGATGTGCCAGGAAAGTCCATGAAAGGTGTAATTACCCTAGGACAGAAACAGGACCAAGCCTGACCCTGGAACTTCCAGCTCTGAGTTTATCATAATGCAAACAGCTGCTACAACCATGTTGAGTTTATTATGAGCTGTATTTCACACATGGCTGCATATTGTTCAGAAGTAATGTCCACAAAATGCTACAGGCTTTCCACACAGTTTCCAACAAATCCTGACCAAAGGAGTTGCAGTTTATATCTCCATCATTATTCACGCAACATTCAGTGCAAACAGATGGATATTGAAACAGCAGTGGGTGGACTCTTCATCTCACAATTATAATGTGGTGTTTTATATATATCTACTACCAAGAGCACAGGGTAAAATATTCAGTAAATACCCTGTCATTAGTAATTTTAAAACTTTACTTAAATACTAATGACCTACAGACAGAGTCTGGCCCTACTCTGAGTCAGGCTATTGGGGTAAAAATGACTTAGGTTAATCCATTTTAAGATCAGAATCAGGTTAAGCCCTTGGATCTTAATGGCAAAACCAACAAGATTCTCTCCTTTGTTAGTAAGATTCTTGGATCAATTTTAAAGCAGTAAAGAAACTTTAACCAGAGAACACAAAGGAGCAGTCAATCTGTCTCATGAGACCTTTTAAGACAGGTAAGTTTCCTTCCTGACAGTGCAGCTGTGTCACCTTGTCAATATGTCAACTGGGGTGCATATCCCTGTGATATCAACAAAATTCTGGCACTAACTTTCATTAGGACATTCAGGTCATAAACAAGGGCAGCAAAATTCAGCCTAAGTTCAGCCTGCCATTGAAGTGACACAATTTAAATATTAAATGTTCAACTGGCATGTGAACAAAAGTAGCAATCCAGAAGCTCTTTAAGGATCAACTTCATTTTAATGGTCATCAGACAGGGCCAGGGAGAAGATGATCTTGAATGAGAAAATCAGCAGTAAAGACAAGTTTAGGACCTCATACTTCCGGAATATGCAGTGCCTCAAAAGAAATAAGCACTTCATTTGCTTATAACGGGACTGATAAAACGAGAGAGAGAAGGTGATTTTCCCCTACAGATGAAGAAGAAAGCAGCTCCCAAAACAACACTCTTTTTCTCCAAAAATCCATTGTAAGAAAAACGTCCCCATCTAGATGCACATACAGAAACCTCTCACGCAAGTAGGCAGTCATCACTGGCACCCACCGTGGCATATAAAGCTGAGTAGATGCTCAGAGCAGCATGTTTGGATGGAAAGGATCTCCTTGCCTTTTCAATCACCTCCACATCCCCAGTGCAGATGTTGCCGTTGTTTATGAACTGGTGGTGGGCCCTGCAGTCATTCCCAGTGTAGTTGGGTTTACACACCGTCAGGAAGTAGGGAGCCAAGTTACCAGTCACAACCTGGCCGGCATTTACAAAGATGTCAGTAGCAAAAAGTCCAAATGCAAACACTCCTGTGAGAAAAAGTTAAAAATAGTGATTATTCAAACAGGTTTAAAAAATACTACAGTACCTGACACGGAGAGACATAATGGGAGTTATATTATGTATTCATACCAGATCTGTGACAAAAAATGGGACCTCTGAACCTGAAAGAGCAGTGTAGTGATGGAAGCAACCCATTGCTTTGCTCTGGAAGATATTTCCAGACAGTTGCAGTTCAGCTCATGTCAACAGAAGCATATAACCACAAATCCTACACCATGAAACATTCACTAGAACATATTTCCAGGGCTGTGGAGCATCCCTTGATCAATACTGCATCCTCCACTGACTCCCCATGAAGTGTTATAAATATCTGCTACAGCTGCCATGAACATATATAAGGATCTTTCACATGCATGTATTGCCCACATACCAAAGGAAAAGAACAGCAAATCTGTAGAAATACCAAACCCAAATCTTCTGAAAGATTAAATCAGCTCTCCTTTTCCCCTTCTCATCACTAAGGTTAATTAAAGTGTTACAAAAATACAGACAAAATAAATAGTTGCTTCTGGTGTGGGAATATTGAGGGTCATGTATTTTTGCTTTCTCCCTCCTGTAACTGTGTAAGCAGAAGTAATTTAAATTATAAATTAGCTGAGACTGCTATGTATGTAAGTATGACCAAGAGCTGGAGCTCCAGGGAAAACATCTTAGAGAGCTGTGATAAAATCTTAAAAGCTGTTACCACCATCGTTACACCTTCACTGCTTATATATACTGAATTAGAAAAAGAAAATGGGACAGCTATAGTCTGAGACACAAAAAGTATCAGAAACTCAGTAAGATAATGCAGTGTGTACAGGCAGTAACATAACTAAAACTATATATAAAATGGATTTGTGTGAGTGTTAAGAGTGAGGCTTGCCTGTGCCAGTCACTCAGAGAGATGGTGTGGTGTCACTGTGACACAGATCACTCCCTGGGTAATGATGGGAAGAGCCCTGTCCTTGGAAAGCAGCCTGGGGGGGCTGCAGGACTGTGGAGCTGTTCATCCTTACCATCCTTCCCCAAGGTTATGAAGGAGCATCACCAGTGAAGATGATTCTGGGGGGCTGAGTTTATTACTATTATTCTTTACATGAATCTACTTATTATTAATAAACTGATTTGTGAGCATGGATTCAAAAAGCCAGCGGTGGTCAAAGGAGGAGGCTGCCTTCCTCTGGTTCTAGACTGCAGGATTGACCCCTGTCTTTTAATGGTGTGACAGTTTTCCTCCTGTTTCTCCTGCTAAGTGCTGTGTTTAAAAGGAGAGAACACTGACACTGCTCCTTTATTTCCTTTATCCCTGTGTTAATATTTTAAATCCACGGTTTTCCACAGCTGGCAGGAAGTTCTCCTCTACATTAGTCAGTACGCAATCAAGTACAAAGGAAAAAGGCAGTAGG
>JAYRBT010000093.1:9731048-9742076 GCA_036023395.1 Myiotriccus ornatus
GGGAAAAGGACCTGAGGGTCCTGGTTCCTGGCAAATTGGCCATGAGTCAGCAGTGCCCTGGCAGCCAGGAGGGCCAATCGTGTCCTGGAGGGCATCAGGAAAAGAATCGCCAGCCAGGTGAGGAGGGGATTGTCCTGCTCTGCTCTGACCTGGGGTGGCCTCACTTACATCAACACTGACCTAGAACCTTACAGATCCCAGAATCACAGAATGGTTTGGGCTAAAAGGGACCTTAAAGCTCATCTCATTCTAATCCCTTGCCATGGGGCAGGGACACCTTGCACTAGAACAGGTTGCTCAAAGCCTTGTCCAACCAGGCCTTGAGATACCTCAATAATGAACTCAATCCTGTTAACACTTCAGTTTCTGTGTTTTGTTCTTTTGAGAAAGAAAACAAGCATACAAAATCTGCAAAGAGAGATCTGAATTGAGAACACATCATATCCTGTAGGTGAGGTCTCCACTGTCTCATGGAAACAGCAACAGCAAATATTGGAAATTAGATCTCCAGCTCAACAGATTCTACCACAGTTGCATGACGACAAGGGATGATGTGACGTACAGCTGTTACCACTAATGTGAACAAAATTTTTGCTGCTCATACAGTCAGTGAAGACTTGACCACATCTGTGTGGCATGTTCCTGTGCCTTATCTTAAGGCACTGCTCCAAGCAGCTTCCTAGCAAAAGGCAACCAGAAATTTGAAGAACTTTCTTTCTTCTTCCTTTCCTTTTTCCTTTTCTCTTTCTGTTCCACTAGATGACTATTTCACATGTATTTACTGCAAAATGACTGAGATAACCGGCTGTTTGTACAGAGGAAATTCTAACTGCAACTGTTGCACAGTGTAATTTATGACCGAGGCACAGAAGGCAAGAAGGTCCAAGTGCAAGAAGAAGTCCAACTGGCTTGAAGCAGGATGTCAAGAGACAGAAGGACTCCCTGCAAGGAAGGAAACTTTACCTGAGTGCTGAGACAAGGAACAGCTGCAGTGTTGCCTTGTAGACGTCTTGGAATTTGAATGCTCCAGGACTGAAGCTCAGTGGCCACTTTTGTGCAGCAGAGACAGGCTGGGGATGGACCCACAGCCAGGCAGAAGTGACCCAGGCAGCTGCTCTTGGGATGGGTGCTATTGCAAATGTACACAAAGGATATGTACATACTGATGCATCTTTGCAGACTCCTTGTAGAATTATGGCAGTAGGACTATGCCCAATGCATTTTTCATTACTTTTTTCTTTATATACAAGCACAATGTGTGTTTAATTTCCCTCGATGGGTACCCTAAAATTTCCCCAAAACTCATTTCAATTTAGTGGTCACAGATTCCTTATCAATTTCAGTCCCCTCACCTTTTTCAGTTTCTAAAACTAGGACCCAAAATTACAAATGCAGAAATCCCTGAATTTTGTAGCCATAGTCCATTAATAGCAGAGGGCAACTTTGCCTTTTCTTCCTATTTTCAGGTTTACATCCACTGAAGGGAGCAGTGAGAAGAGCGGGTAGGCTAACTTAAGAGAAAGATACAAAACATCCAGTCACATAATTCAGAAAACACAACACATTTTAATGCTGACATTTACAGGCTTTATTTATTAAACCTTATTTCCTTAAGTTTACTGGGAAAAAATTAAAAATGCTCAATAATTCACTTTAGAAAAGCAGCCAGTGAATAGAAGTGTTTAAGGTGCTTAATGGCTTCCATTACCACAGTATTTAACTATGTCATAATCCTCAATATTTATCACCACTACTCCACTGTAAGATAAGAAAATGCTCTTATCACCATTTTACAGAGAGGGGACAAAAGCCAAGGAGATAAAATGACTGCCCTTAGGTCACAGCAGAGCCTGTGGCAGAGGCAAGATACACCTTTCTTCTGGACCAGATTTTTTTGGATTAGTCAATAATCTGCACATGAAAAAGCTCAATGATATACATCCTTAGGTCCCAATTTTGCAGAAGCTCATTCATGATAGTATAAAGAAAACACACTGTGTATCTGATTCAGCCCCATTTAAAAACTCATGCATGAATTTAAACATGGACTTAAGCAACTGGTTTTTTTCCTCAAAGTCAGCTATTTAAATGGATTAATTATGTAGCACATTAACATCTATCCCTCCACACACCATCAAATTCTGCCCTGCAGTACAGGCCCACACTGTTTATGTCCTTGCAGACTTTCCTGTCACTGCACACTTTTGCTCCTCTTTTAAGTTGTGGGAGTTCTCTGCAGTCAAAAAATTGCTTTCTTCAATGTCCAAGAAACAGGAAGCAAGTCTTGCAATCTTCTTTGGGCAATGGGTAATTGTTTGGTGCAGAGCTAATGAGGTATTAACATAACATTGTGTTCCGAGACTAAAGAAAGCAAATCTTCGCAGTAAGCAGTACAGTTCAGCCCCACTAACCCTGGAGTACTGGTATACATCCAGAACTCCTCACCCCTTCATACACTGCCAGCATAACGCAGAGACTACTGACACCCAAATCAAAATTATTATAGTACCAGATAGTAGGACTGAAGTCCCAGACAGTATGAACTCTCATAATTCACAGCAAAGCAATTCCCAGTTTCCTTAACAATTGGGAGGTCTTTTACATATATATATATTTTTAATACTCTTACTCATAGAAAAGAGGCCCCTGTTTTGCAAGGAAGAAAGCAAGAGGCCAACTCCGTTGGGGAAAGGGGCATAAAGCTGTAAAAGACAGAGATGTTAGAAGAGGGAAGGCAAGGTGGTAGGCAGAACTTCTTGATCAGCCTATACTGAAGACTCCCCAGTTATTAACAGAGGAGCAAGAAACAGAGGGAGAAAAGAAGGAGGCTGTAAAACTCTGTGTACCCTCCAGCCATAAAATCTCCAGGTGTCCTGTAAGACAGGCACACAGCCACTGCAAAGATCTCCTTTTGTTGTGTTTTGTAACTCACATAAATCATATTGCAAAGTCCATATGAACAAATCTGAAACCACCCAAGTACTGCTGCTACTTACACAAAAATAGGTAAATTCTTTCAGCTTATCAGCCTTCCCACACACTACTCATAATATATCTTACAATGTCTTTAATGCTTATGATTAATAATTGAAAAATTATCAATTATGTTCTTGCACACAAATGACAACATACAATACACTTTTATTCCTCCTGAAAGAAGCCAAACCAGTACTGACATGCAGATAGTCAAAGCGATACCTATTAATACCCTTGCTCACTTTGCTTCCAGCAAACTTCAGTGGGTTTCAGTTCATTAACTAAAACTGCCACAATTTCAGGAGCAGAGCTCCAAAAAGCTGCACAAGTATTTTCAACTCTTGGCATACATGGTGTAGGAGTTGGCTCACATTTTCAACCCATTTTAATCATATTTCTACCCCCCCTCGCCCAAATAAATGCTAGTGACACATTTTTATGCAAAACCTGGAACATTCTGCTGTGCTTCTTTGAGGTGATGAGAGCACAACTCTTGGAACAGACACACTGGAGTATCCAATAGTAATAGCATATGTGTGTCCTGGAGTAACTCCTAAGTTACTGCTGGAAGGAATTGTTAAGGTGCGTCTTTGCTCTCTAATATCAGAAGTATTTAACTGTGCATCCCAGTCTGTTTTGCCCAGGTATGGGTGTACGTCTTTCTCTATTAAAGAAGACAGTCCATTTTAACTTGGAGGTGGGAACTCCAGTCTTGCAGCTGCAGCAGAGGGATATCAAAAGCACAGACAATTGGAAGAAATCATATTTATTGTTAAATTTCAAAACCCACTTTTACCTTTCTAAAAACAGATCAAGCCTCTGGCCAAAAATTGCTATATCTCTTTACGAAAGTATCCTGATTAGGGTGAGGCCTCAGAAACTCATGCTGGTTAATGGATCAGTAATTTTTTACAACTGTTGACTGTACTTATTTGTGGCCAGCTGATCTCTAATTAGTGAATCAACCTTCAGCTGACACAGATTTCTTACCTCTAGGGCTTGTAGCTGGCATAAAGAAAGAAAACGTTCTACTAGGTATGTTTTGTTTTCTTCAATAGTCAAACTTCCTCACGATACTGGCAAAGAACTGCAGACACCTAGAGAATACTGGATTTGTATAATTTGACTTAATTACTTTGACAAGCTTTTTTACAGTATGTCTCTGGGGAATTTTTCAGGAATCTTGACATTTTCTATGCTGAAAGACCTACTACAACTTCTTAAGAATAGTCTACATTTCCATGATGTGGAGTGGTCAAGTAGTGAGGAAATGTTAAACACCCCCTCAGACAAGCCTGTCCTCACAAGTAACAAAGAAGATGGTGATTGACGTTAATTAGAAGCCCACCTAACCCAGATGTGGCAGCAGCTAAAATTTCATTAGCTTTTAATGTGAGTTAGCAGAATGAACTCTTCAGGGATCAACAAAAGACTTGGTCACGTACAGCACTTTGTTAAGAATCTGTTCTGTGCCATTTTATCACAAATGACGACTTAAAAGGTTTCACCTTTACTCTTCTTTAGCATACCGAGGTCTGTAGAAAGAGAAGTGTATCAGACAACAAAGGGTCTTAGAACCTGTGACTGCACTGAATTCATGTTGTTATAAGGATCTGGCTGACTGCACAATCTTTTATGTTGCCAAGAAACTGGATGCAGCAAGTCATCTACTTTTTACGAAAATAATGCGAAAAAACAATAACAAAAACAGAGACAAAGGACTGTTCATTACACATTACACTGTGAAATGAACAAACACTTCACTTGGAAACTGAGAAGAAAAACAACCTATATTGGAATGCCACTTGATAGTAAAACAAACCCAAGTAAATGGTTTCATTATGCTGAATAACCATTTATTTTACAGTGTGAGATTAAATATGAAATCCAGTAATCTTTATCTAAAGTACCACTCCTCAAATTGTTTTCTCTTCTTCACCTTATATAACTGATTTTGCAATCTGATTCTGAAAACAGTTTTCTTATGCAACTGTGGCACACAGAAATCATGGTCTGGTCTGACAGTAGCCTGCTACAGGACATGGCTTTGTTACAGGAGTTTTTAAGTCCAGTCAGCATGGTGGCAAAAGCTGGGAAGCAGCTGGGAGACAAGAGAGGGTTTATTAACACACATAGGCTTTTGAAGCTGGAGCTGTGTAGAAATCAAAGCAGCCTCTGCAGAGCTCTTTACAAGTCCATTTCAAAAACTTATTGCCTTATTTCACCATTTTAGTAATTAAGTTTGAATTAGGTATAGTTTATAAGGTGGAAGAGAACACTCAGACAAACAAAAAGGACTTCATATCTCCCACTAAAACACTTATTTCAGGACAAGATGTTTTATGAGAGCAGCATGACCTCTAAAGATACTGACATCTAGTTAAAAACTCTTTCAGCTTCTTCTTTATGTAACGGTCCTTGAAGAATGACAAGGTGCTACACCACAGAAACTTAATGACCTGAGAGCTCATGCATATAAAGAACCAAGATTTCTCCACTTCTAACTGTGCAGTTAAAGCAGTACAATTCTCTTAATGGCAGCAGACATAAGAGCATAAAAATGCTGCAACCAGTACAACTTTTTCATACATGGAAAATAAAAGAAGTAACAATATGAGGCACCTTGATTATCAGATGTAACTCAGTACACTCTACACGCTTCTCAGGCTTTCTCAGTTAAAAAAAAAAATTTTCAACCTTTTCATTTGTAGATCTTTACACTTCATGACTATTTTTCACGTAATAAATTTAAGTCTACTTTCTTTAACAGATTAACTGTAACCCATGGATTGATCACAGGCTGAAACTGTCAGCTTGAAGGGAGAAAAGACAACTACTCCACACCATGAGCTGTACATCCTAACTGTAACAGTTTTATGTAGCCAAGGTCTGTGTGTAAAAACAAACCATGTCCAAAGCAGCAGAGACAATACATCTTTGTATTTGGTCAGATACCCAGGTAAGGTAAGAATAATTAGAGACAGTGGGTTTTGTTTGTTGGAAGCAGTGTTTGCCAGAAGACTGATACGGACCTGGTGGGTTTCTGAACTCCAGTTGCAGGGTCCATTACAAGCTATAAACCTCTGCTACTTCTATTAATAAAGAAGACATTTTTCTCTCAGCATGTCTTTTCAAAGTCAAGAATTCTCCATATCAAAAACAACAACAACAACAACAACAACAAATCTAAGCTGCATATGACCTCTGCGGGTTTTTTGGATTTTCATTACAAATGGATTTGACTGTAATAACTCTTGTTTCTGTCTCGTCCATCAATTGTTTCTGGATCTGTAAGAAGATGGGAGAAAGTCCACATTCACATTCAACCCATGGTACTCTGGGGCAGGTGACTGGCAAGGTCAACCCTTACACACACTGCAACAGTAGATGGAAACGTGTGCTGTGCCAGGGGGAGTAAGGACTGGGAAAACTCCACACCTTTCCCAGGGAACAATAACAACATGCCATGAACAAACTCATTAACTCCTTGGCTACCTTCCCCTCTCAGACTGCTGTCAAGGATATTCATGCTGACAAATACGTTCTAATCTTTATGGTGATCCTTCTGACTTCAGTCCTGAGTAGGCTTGAGAGGTGAAGAGTTGCCATATCAGATCAATGTGTCACAAGGTACTGCCCTCATAGACACAACCTCAGAGAGTTGATAAATTCTCCCAGATCCACTGAAAGCCAGGTTGGATGGCGCTCTGAGAAACCTGGTCTAGTGGAAGGTGTCCCTGCCCATGGCAGGGGGTTGCAACATGATGATCTTTAAGGTCCCTTTCAACCAAAACCATTCCGTGATTCTATTATTCTATGAAATATGGCACTGACTTCATCAATTAAGAAAGGTAATTGTCATCTATAGCAGTTTGGCCTCCTTCTCTATCCTAAGCATCCTTATTCTTATATTTACTCTTTGTGGTAGTGAAAATCCTGGGCTGCTTATTGTCTGCTACAGCAGAACTGGCTGTGGAAGAATTTGGCATCTCATGCCCTGAATGTCCAAAGACTGCATGTCTGATGCTGACCAAACAGTGGATGAACAATTCTGTCCTACTGTGGTTTTTTTTCTCCCCCTTTTCTCACTTGTGATCTGTGACCATTCCACAAGTGAAGAAAGGGCCCATTAACTCCAAGACTTTTAAAAATGGGCCAGGTGTCCTACAAGCTTCAGGTGGTCAGCCAGTGCTACAGACACTTGCACAAGGCTTTATGTACCTCAGAGAGGCAGGAAGATGAATGGACAAAGGAAAGATGCAACAGCACAGGTGATGGAAACTGGAAAAAACACAGTAGTGTCTTTTGAATCACCAACAGCAAACGAAAAGCATTTCTCCCATTGCTTGAAGAGAGAGGAAGAATATAAACCCAAGTAACTCTATAAAAATCAATACTAATTATATCTTTTATTTAACTAGAAAATAGACAATAAACGCAGTGAAAAGGTTTATCATTTAGGAACGTGGGTTAGAGACATGGGCTAGTGGTGGACTTGGCAGTGCTGTATTAATGGTTGCACTCAATGGTCTTAGAGGGCTTTTCCAACCTCAGTGATTCTGTGACTCAGTTCCCTCTAGTATAACCCTGAATATCTGTTCGCCCTTTTGGAATTTCTCTGCTTTGGCAAGCTGTACTTCATTATAATAATTTTCTTTCTTTATGAAATCATTATAAAAAGATTCCTTCTCTCCTTTAAGATTTAGTTTCTACTCAGTCATGCTACATCACTTTGCCCTTTTACTAAACCAAGAGTAGAAAGGGTTCATATGGGACATATTTATTACTGTTTTTGTGACAGCATAGATGTTGTTATGTAGCAGACTTAAAAGAAATGTGATCTATATAAGAAAAACCCAGTTATGATGAGATAGATGCTATATTTTTTTTAATTTATTTTGAGGAAAGAGGCCTATTAAATACTGAACTTAATTCAAAGTAGATTTTTGAAGGCTTATCAGCAGGGGGCATTAATCGACATTACATTCCAAATGCCAAACCACCAAACAACCGTGCAGCGTCTGTAATGTTTTATGTTTCTAATATATTTGGGGTTTCCCCTGTTATTTTTCAAAAGATCATCTCATTTTTTAAAGTAGAGCTGGATTTCAAGTCCTCTGGTGTTGGTAACAATTTGTTTAATAATCTACTGTGGGCTTCATCCTGACTTTTAAGAGAAGTCTTTGTCCCTGGTTTTTGTGGTTTAAAACAGGAGAGGATGATTTTAAGACCAGTAAATGTGCAGCCAGCAATTGCAAATGGGATTATCATGAGCAGGAGGAATAGATGGGTTCATCCCCCTTGGTGAGTATTTGTTCACAAGCATCAGTTGCTCCCTGACAGCAGATCATGGACCCAACTTCCCTATGTTTGCACTCTGACAGTAGCTGCTGACCTGAAGAAGAGAGGTGTTCCCAGGAGGCAATTTTAAATAGCACCATTTTACCCTCAGAGCACCCATTTCATTCTCCACTGACTCTGAAGTAGAAGCAACCACACTGATAATGCAAATTATCACTTGCAAAGAATGAACCCAGGAGTTCATGTCAGTAGGATTTTATCTTGTGTTAGTTTTCCTAGGCTAACAAACAACAGAGAGAATTTTTTTTTTCCTTTTACCCCTAAACCTTATTGAAGACAGTTCACAAAGGTTCTCTGTCAGAAAGCCAGTACAGCAATGAGCTGGTGACTGAAGGGGTCAGAGCGAAAAATGAAGAGATACTCAGTACATTGGCCTTTTACCCAGGGCTGATTCTCAGTCCTGGCACCCTGTGATCTCACTTTGTTCACTAATAGCATAGAGGTTACTGAACCTGGTCTCACCTTCCTGGATTAAAATCTGTAGCATTTACAACAATCCCCAGTCTGTCTATATGTATAGTGTAAAAAGACAAAAATTTAAAATTCTGTCAGGAATTACATTCATATATTTTCTTTCGCCACAACAAAAAGCTGGAAATTCTTTGTTTTTAAACTAAAGCTGAGATTGTCACAGCATTACCTGATTGAGGAGACAAATTCTTAAGGAAAATTAAGGAAAGTTTAAAATATACAGTAACACTGGGACTTAAAGCAACATTTGCATGATACCCACTTGAAAGATGGTGATCAGTAAGCTGTTTGTCTGCTACAGTAGCAAACTACTCCCTAAAATTACTTGAGTCTTGCTTTCAGAGCCAGAATCCCTAATTTGCCTCCTGTCTCTGGGACATCATGGTATGTCCCCCACTTTTTCTGTCTCTCATAAACACATCCTGTATTTCATGTAATGTGTCTTCCTCAGGTACATGCAGATCACTGCCCTTGTTATGGCAAAAACTAGTTATGCAATAGTAAAATGAAATGTGTTCCTCAAACTGCTGTAGAAACAACAACATTTTGAACTTCCTATGAAATTGTTGGCTAATCTGTGTGTGAAAATCTATTCTCTTAACAAAAAGACTCTTCTCTTAACAAAAACTGAGAACTATAATTTTCCTTTAAGACCCCAAAAACATGGGGTCTGAAAGCCTTCCTCATAAATGTCAGGGTCAGATTTATACAAGGGGGAGAAGAGAATTAAGAGGGGGAATGTATCAGATTTTTTAGATTCTATTTTTGTACCTGAAGAATGTTATCACTATTACCAAATGTTATTAAAACCTTCAAGCCCTAAGCATAGCCTATTTGTCGTCCCTTGAGCAGGTTCCATGAGGCTTGTCAGCAGGTGGCATGCTCTACTCCATTCCAAATGGTACACAGCCAGGAAACTACTGTTTCCAGCACATAACACCTTAAAATGATCAACAAATTATGGCACAGAGTAAGTAATTTTCTTAACAAAAAATTCTGCATTAAAATGGCATCTGTTCAGAATGATTCTTTTCCTTAGCAACAATAGATGAGCATAGATATATCTTGACTATTCTGATATTAAACTAGAAGAAACCAAGGGCATCTTTTTCTCTCTCTCTTTTTTTTTTCCCCTGCAGCCCCAGAAATACCTGAATGCATGAAGCTTGTTGGAATACTTAAATACTGCAGTATAGCAAAATAATAAAAGCCTTTTAAAACTCAGAGCAACTCCAAGTAGTTTAAAGAGAACGTGGTGTTGAATTTGTCCTTCTAACTTGAAACAAGATGTGTTCTTCTGTAAAAGGCTGTTTTGAGTTTGATTCTTTCTGAGAGCAGTTCTTAACCTGGACTATGCTGACATGAGTCATCCAGTCCACTAGAAATAATGCAAAATCTTGTCATAATCCATTATCTGCTTAGTTTCAGTAACCAAAATCACAAAATTGCAGTTTACTTAGCTTTGAAGTACCACAGTGATTCCGTACAAATCGTCCATTAAACTGGCACACACATGCATTTTATTTGCACACATCTGTCTTCCAGAAGTGCCCAACACAGAAACTGCTCTGGACAATTGAAAAGCTGCCCTTGGCTAAAACAGCTTTCAAGTTGCCGTACAACCCGGAGAATGTGTTTCACTGTACAAATGGCTCGTAAAAGCTGTTAAATCCATCATGAACTCTAAAGGCATTTTAATCTAACAACCATTTTCATTTACATAGAAGCTGTCAGGACAATCCATTCCCCAAATAACAAAAAAGTAACAGATCCTGACAAGACACAGGATTCTGGCACAACAGACTAATATCTTCAGTATGCTTTTCATGATTGCTCTCTTGTATCTTCACATGGTATTTAAGCCAGGCTGTTCACAGAGAGAAGCAGAGGTATATTTTGATTTCAAATGTGTCCTTTTAGGTAGAAAAGCAAGCTTCTTTCTGAAGCTTGAATGGAGTGATAGTGAAAGAATCAAATGAAAATGAGAACTAGGATAAAGCAAAATACAAAAGGAGCAAATATCTGCAGGAAGTGAAAATCAAACCAAAACACAATTCTTACTTTCCATGTGCTTGTTTCCAGACTGCAAACTTAAATGTTCATCATGGACTGGGTGGCATTTCTAGCAACATATTCGAGGAAGGTAATAATAATAATGGCCAGACTTCGCGAACGAAGAACCGGGGAAGGTCTTTACACCTTCCAGCCTGCGCATTGGAT
>JAYRBT010000093.1:9831567-9891999 GCA_036023395.1 Myiotriccus ornatus
ACCCTCTGCCAGGTGTAAAGTTCCATCTGCAGTATCCTAGCTTACAGAGAGCCCAGGGCCAGCTGGGCTCCCCCACATTATTTGAAAGATTCAGACTGAAAATTTGTTAAAAATGCAAGAAATTGAATTTTCCTTCACGAAATTAGGTGTTAAAGGATTAACATTTCAGTGGTCTCAAGAGAAAAAAGGTGCTATCCAGATTGGTGAGATAAATGCTTTTTCTGCTTACCAGTGGACTACCTTAGTTAACACCCATCTAACCAAAAGTGGAATCTAAATCACAGCAAATGTTTTCTTTTCTTCATGAACTGCTGAACTAGGACTATCTAAAAAGTTGGGAATTGTAATTCTTTGGTGTATTTTTAAGTCTAGGTACCTCAAATACTATTTGAAATTGCTGGGAAAGATGCTCTGGAGAAAACAGAATTCTTAATACATCATTCATTTGCACGTGAGTTTGCATGCAAGTTGAATGATAAAAGCAGATACAGACTAACCTACATTGTTAAAGGCTGAAAAAGAATGCCATAGATTTGTTTTGAAATCAGTGAGGTCACCCGTCTTATTCTGTTTTGGCATTTATTTACTTGCTTGAATGGTGACATAAATGGTAAATTAGTAAGATTGCTCTTTCTGCAACATATACTTGGTTTGTTCTTGAACATTTGCCCTCAGCAGGTATTAAAGCTATCACTATTATTCCCTTCCTACAAGTATGGGGGAAAAAGCCCTGAACATGAAGAGATGCAGGAACTTGCTCAATGTCATCCCATGCACACAGCAAACACATTCCCCTGCCCAGGCAAGTCTCAGACCACCAGAACATAAGAAACACTAATGAACATTTAATTTGCTGTCCCTAAAATACACAGATTCGAGAAGGAGGATTTATCTTTGATAATTATTTCTGTTGAAAGATCTGGAGTTGAAGGCACTCAGAAAGCAGTTATCAAGCTATTTTGTTGAAGTGACTTGGGGATTCAAATAATGCTGAGCATAATGTGCAAACTAGGACCCACCTGTCAAAGGAAAATCAAGTGTCAAGAGGAGTTCAAACAAAGCCCACATCTTAATTCTTATTGCTTATGGATATGCAAATACATTTGTGTAGGCAACAAAGGTTTTGCCATAAACATGTGCTCAAACAGTACTCACAGAGGACTGATTTCTACCTCCTCTTTTCTTCCTTCCCCTACACCCCCGACAGGGATTCAACCTAAATGGGTCATGAATTGACTACCTTTGATGTGAATGGTAAACATTTCATCTCCTACTGTACAAAGTCTGCCAGTTAATATTTATAGGGATTGAGGAATGTTAAGTTATGTGAGAAGGAGCATATATATATTCCTGTAAATAAAAGGGAGGAATGGAGGGGAAGAGGTTGTCAGAGTTTACAAAGACATCAGATTGTGAAGAGTCTTGTGAAGACGTCAGATGGTGAAGGAGCTAGTTATTTACAAACGGATCTCAGTCGTTTTAATGAACACATTTCATGAAAGTTTAATATTGTCTTATGTTGCGCATCTTAAATTCCAAGCTCTTGAAAGAAGGTAATTTCATGTGAATTTCTGCTTTCCTTGTTCATTCAACAAAAGCATTAAGCTTAACAACTACAAGGGGAAGTAGAGAGCTTTCAGGTGGAGAGCTTTAAAACTTTTGATTTATGCAAGCTTTTTGATTTTAGAAGGTTTTGTTTTATCTTTGGAAGTGCTGGCACTGAGCTTCAGTTGGAACCCTGACTGACAGGAAGAAATCTTAAAGCTTGTCAGAGTTCTGGAATTTATTTTTTTTTTCTGAAAAAATCAATGAATGTAGATTGCAGACAGAGTGTAATTATTTGGATGCCTAAGTCTGGTAGAGAGCAGAGACCAGGCAAAAGCAGCTCCATTTGCACCAAAGGAGGAAAGCTCTAAGCCCTGTGTTCTTCATCTCACCCTCAGCCCTTTTCAGCTCCACAGCCCTATGGATATACCCACATTCCTTACATTTCCCATCAACTGTATTTTGGGGGTTTTGATATTGCTCTTCACCTTTCCATTTTACCACACCGCTCATACACAGGTTGTTTCCGCTCTCTGCCATTAGAAGACGAGATGTTATTCTACCTAAAACTCCCTTGCTACACCTTACTACTCAATGCCCCATCACACCCTAGCTGGAGTAATTTGTGCCTCAGCAGCTTGGAAGATCTTCATACGTTTTCCCTGCCAAATTGCTGTTTTCCTTTCCTCATCACCTTTGGTCTCAGCACTCCTCAGTTGTGCAGATGGAGATGGGGAAGAGTTGTATAATTAAACACAAACGTGACAGCGTATACATTTGTCAGTTGGTGAGGTGTGCCATGGACACATGCCTGAGCTCACAGGCTGTTCTCAGCAGCAGCTGCTGAGTACAAGCCATAGCTTATCAGTGCTACAGACAACTTTGAAAGATATTGGTAAACAATGAAACCATAGTAAAAGCAAGTTAAGGTTTGGGAAGGTAAAAGTAATCCAAATTATATGTTTAGTTCAATTCTCTGCTTTGCTAAATACTTTGTGGCTCTAGGCCAGTGTGCCTATAACCTCTCTGACCTCAAGGGCAACCAAGTTCATGAATTGGAAGGTGGAAAACAAACTCAAGAAACAGGTAACTTTTGACTTTGGCCAGCACCAAGCTGTCACCTTTGCTCTCCTGAGCAGCACTGGCTGCAAAACTGAGCAAGAGTTGACTTAATTTCTGCAGAAAAGGACACATATAAATGGACTTCACTGACTTCTTACAGAGCATGGCCTGACCCACACCATGTTGGCCACCGTAGACTCACAGGGGCTCTTCAGACTCCCCGGGGGCTCTTCAAAAATTGTGCAGGTGACCTAAAAGTCACAGTAGTTTTTAGGCTTGGAGCAGATCTTTTGCATCCCATGGTGAGATTACTGCCTTAAAGAGACCAGAGCTTGGCCACCTCTTGATCAGTTCCTCAGGGATGATGTGCAGGACATGAGAGCCTAGGACCACTTCCTGGGGCTGGACCCCAGATGCACTTCCATCAGATGGACATTCAAGCCCTTCCCTATATTCGAATTTGTGTGCAAAGGAGGGAATCTAAACAGGCACACAGGAGCTTTGATAGACTCTGGGAGAGCCCGTATCGTTGCTGATGCTTTGTCAGCAGCACAGCTTCTCTGAGACCGTCCAAAAGGTCAAGATTTATTTTGCCCAAGCCATTTCCCCAGCTTATGCAGAAATACTGCTACACAGTGGCATTGAAGGTAAAAAAAGAGAAACTTAACTTATATTGAGGAGCTTTATGTTAGAATGGAAATGCCTTATAGCACTGTAAACCCAAATTTATAGAATCAGAATGCTTTATACCATAGGAAGGATATGCAGAGGAGAAGCTAAGAAATAAATGAAGAAACTCTGACTATGAAACCTTTCCCAGCTGCCTACATACCTAACAAGGGTCCAATCTAAGAGAGAAACATTTATTTTTTTCATGAGAAGTACCAGGTAAATGTAACTGACAATGTTAGGTCTTGAAAGGCACTCTGCAGCTCAGCCCAAACTCTTCCCGTTGAACATTCAGCATAATTTCTCCAAGAAAAATAAATTCACCATATCAAACCCCTTTCATCAGCCTACTCAGTGGAAATCTGCCTTCTCAACCATACCCTGATCCACCCTTTTTTTTTTCTCAAATGTGTCTCCCCAAAAGAGCTTCCTCATGACTCCTTCACCTCTCTGGAGGGCTCCCAGGAGGATTGGATGATCTTCCCCGAGTTATTTAGTTGTTCACCTCACCTGGGAGAAAAGGAATTATCCCTGACTAGGTGAAACCCAGTAGATCTTCATGGGCCAGCTGTGATGGCTCTTGTCAGCAAACATTGCTTGACTTCCCTGCTGTAAGGTAATTTCTGCTCCAAAAGGGGAACAGCACAAGCTTCAAAGAACTGACATGAGGCTAAAAGCCATGAACCCCAAACAGCTGTGTAGAAAATAGAAAGTCTCATTAGCACATCTGATCTGTAAGGATAATATTTTTCAATTGAAATTCAGGCAAGAAACAGTGCCCATGTTGTTTTCATGTAGTCTTCTTGCAGATATAGGTAGAAAATAATTTATGTTGTCTTTTTCATACATGTCATCCCCCTTTCAGCAGCACTGCATTTCTGTTGCCAGTTGGATGTTTCTGATTTGTTGAATGGATATTGTTTTATACATTTGCCTTTTTCTGTTTTCATAATTAATTTGTTGCCACAGGCTAGATTGAATAGGGACAGGCTTTGAATGTTTGGCACTTAGCTTTGACCCAGCAAGTTGCCTGAAAATATGCACCGTATGAAATTCCTGAGTCGTCCCTCTGAATTAGAGGAAACATGGCAAGAGTGGAACAAAAATTTCATGACCTTATTGATACTTAAGAATATGCTTCTTCAAATTGATTAGTCTACTCTGGAGATTTTGTTTTCAGTGCATGAAGCTGTGCAAAGGCATGTATTTCTTTTTCTTTTAATTATGGGATAAAACACCAGACTCCGGAATACCATGTCCTTTGAAATCAAAAGATTGACATCAAGAATGACTTCTGAGAAAGGTGATCTGCTAACAATGCCAGAGCTGTAATCTCAAGTTGTTTATAACAACATTATTTTTTTTACTCTGCAGTTCACATTCATAAAGTCCATTTTTATTGATTCTGTGCATTTGTCAATCAATAAATAGGATCATCGTACAATTCCGTATCATACAAGCAGCTCCCTCATAAATGTATTTATAAAATACTTTTATATGCAAATATATATTTATGCAGACAACAACAAGAAAATGCCACAGAACTGTATCAGCTGCAAAGCTGGTTTAAAGAGTGGTTCCCAGGACAGAAGATACCAAGACTGAGACCAAGGCAAGAGACATGGTTAGGTAGTGGGCTTGACATTGCTGGATTAGTGGATGGACTCGATGATCTTAAAGATCCTTTCCAACCTAAATGATTTTACAGATTTATTCCTGACTGGATAAATCCACTGGACATTTTCTGCCCCGTCAACACTGATCTTGCTTTTTTCTTGTTGATCTCTCATTATTACAATGCCAGTGAAGTGCAGCTAGTGGATTCAGCAGCTAATTTTTTATCCTCATGCTAAGAGAAGGGAGAAAAATATGTGTCTTTTGGGGTTTATTCTCTCACTAGTTGTGCAATACACTCAAAGAGCAAGGAGAAAGTGGGGAGTCATGAACATAACAGAAGGGATATGGAAGAGTGAACTTAGGGGAGAAGAGAAGGGTGTGATTGCAGGAATCACCTAAGTAGGAATACGGTTATGAAGGTTTGTATATACAAGAAAATGCAGCTGTAAATGTGGCTGAAGCAGAAGGAAAGAGACCTTTTATATAAAAAGCATGCAGTGTTTATCAGAGTTGCACAGTTAAAGCCTTGTATGTTTGTGGCTAAGAGTGTAAGAGTAGATTGATAGAGGTACCAGTAGCGGTTGTGCATAATTGTGTTAAAAGTTCCAGTCATTGTAGGGGAGAAATTGCAAAGAGAAGAATTAATGGTGCTCCATTAATTCAAATCTATCTCTTCAAATGTTTATGGCACTCTTGTCTCAAAAGTGGCAAAAACTCCAGTAATAGACGTGGAAATCAGTGTATACCAACCTGAGGAAGCATTGCACAAGTCCTTTTACAAAGGGGTTAAATTGCAAAGCTGCCTGGTGTTTGCTGGTTTCTGCACTGATCATAACAATAGGTTATAACAAACAAAACAGCTGAATAGATTGTAAATTCAGTTTGCAAGTATTATTGCATTCTCAATCTCAGAACCCATCATAAAGAAGAGGGATCTGAGCTGATTTGTAGTAATGAAAGTTTTGGTCTAGGAATTCAGACCTACTGGCACCTTTCTATTGATCACACCTGAAAGAAAGGCCCAGAAATTGAAGATAATTGAAGACAATTAAAGACAATTAAAGACAATTGAAGACAATTATTATTAGTTGTTTGAAGCAGATTTTTTCACTTTCTCAAATCTAACATTGTAAGGCCCTATTTTCTGCTAACTGGGGTTTAAATTTTGTATGCTTCCCTTTGGTTTTAGACTAAAGCATACTCAAATTTTAATAATTTTTCTTTATTTGCTTATTTTTTTATGTCCTGAACCTGGGCAAGACAGCTATTTTCTGTCTGATATGCAGATTATCAACTATTTTGAAAGAAAAATGCCCATGATATCTGTTTGATCATCATTCAGTACAACTGAGACCCAGTTTGAGCTAGGAATCCTGCATGCATCTTTACAAATATATACCTTGAAGCCAGATGTGAAAAGGGCATTATTAATTCAGCCAGGGATGATATGTACATTTTTAATTAATTAATGTACAGTTCTGGCTTCCTTCAAGAGAATTTAAGAAAGAAGAGAAGTGTACAAGAAATTCATCACACGTGAATTTTCCTGTGATGAGCTGGAGTGCCTCATAATATCTCAGTGCTAAGATCAAAGCTTCACTGCAGTCTAATGCCTGTGCTTCATTACTAAACAGTAGGTCAACTCTAAATTTGTGCCAAAGAGGGACAGCAAAAGTGCTAGTCTGTATGACTTCGGGGTATTTCCTTAACTGAAATATCATACAAGAAAAACTCACAGAGAAAGTATGCAATGTTTTTGCTTGTGACTCTTCATTTGCCCTCTGTGTTGAACAGTGGTTGGAGAAAAGTTACTAAATCCCTTTCTTTTTACTGCTAATGTGATGACTTTATTGGTTTTTTTTATTTCAGAGGGTAAATGCATAGCACAAAAAAAAAAAATCACTCTTCTCTGGGCCATACACATAGAGTGTGGCTGACACAGGTACTTGAAAGCTTCTGAATGGCATTCAATGATGCTAAAACCAAGGGCCATTTTCTATTACTGAATATTAATTGCATGTTCTGTAACTGTACACAGTGCATTTTCTGAGCTACAGTTTACAGATAGAATGAGAACCCGCTAGAATCAATCCTTCACAAACTGAAAAGTTCTTGTAACAAGGATTTCACCACTATACAAAAAAGCTGTGAAATATTACTGTTTTATTTTTGACACTGTAATCATATTTTTCTAGTACTGAAGCAAAGCAAAAGGCAAATTACTCCAGAAAAAAAAAACAAAAACAAAAACAAAACCAGCTTGCTTATGTATACATGGAAAGAGCTGTGAAGCATGCAAGAAAAGCTAGAAGTTATCAGGAATTTCAAGGGTTATGGTACAAAAGGCAAACCTAAAATCTGCTTAGTAATCATAGATTTAATGCCTTGTGTGCACTTTACATGTGTAAATTGAACAGAAGAATAAAACAGATGTTAATGGCTCATGATTATAGTGATTTTTTTTTTTTAATAAAATCTTTCCTAGTATGTGTTCAAAATAAAAAAAGAACAAAACAGTATCTCCAAAAATACTCCATTCCTGTGAAAGGCTTAGGATCCCAAAAAAAGCTACAAGATTTTTCAAGTGGAAGCTGCCTTGCAATGAATGATCTTTGGAAGAGTTGGCTTTCAAGCCTTCACCTAGATATTACATGTGAATTCTTGACTTTTTTTTTTTTTTTTTTGCTGAATACCAGTGGAAGCAGAAAGTAGCAATTAAAATACCTCTGTGATGTATTCATGCTTATCAAACTAATCTCAAACTAATCTTGAATTTTACACTCTGAAGAGTGGCAAAACCAAGTTGTAAATAGAAATAACAGGCCCAGACCAGAGGCTTCTGTTACATCAAATCTCACATTGTTAGAACTGTGTTTAGGGAGGATAGAAGAGATCTATAGCCATTAACAGCACATTAAATTATCCCATTAGGCTAACGTGTATGCCTGGCCGGATGATATGTGAGCTGCAGAAATACCAAGCTGCAAAGAACTATCACAAATAAAAGGGCTTCTGAATTACTAAGAAAGCTCTTAATGACAGCTTCTATACTAATAGGGGTCTGGCTCCTGTTTTGATGTCAACAGCATAACTGAACACCCTGAACGGTGACTTCTTGGTGTTGATCTACAGGTGGCATTAGAAATGCCCCAGAATCTCTGTATCAAAGCTGTTGATTGTGTTGATCAATAATCATGACCAACACTCCTCCCTACTGTGATTTATGAAAAAAAAATCACAAATGGACTACGGTATAACACCTGCCTCCCGCCAAGATGCAAAGGCAGAAAAATGAGGCATCAGCTATGTCTGACGGGACATCAGTCCCAATGTGAAAGAGAAGAGAGACTTGTAAAACTTCCTAGGCCACCTTCATCCCCAGTTCCCATTGTTGATAATAGAAGAAAGAGTATTTGAATGCTGTATTCGACAATGAAAATCTTAACAAATAAGCACTTAGAAGACATGTTAAAACATCTTCCAATTATACCACAACAATATTTCTGAGCAATTGCCATTATTCCATATTGTTTGGGGTTTTTTCTTTTTTTTTTGTAAACACAAGTCACAGCTTTTCCATCCTCCATAGTTCTGAAGCACTGCTTTGCAAGAATCTCATCTCAAAAGAAATTGCATTTAAAAAAAAAAAAAGCCTTCCCAAAGCTATTAATCAATGTAATCTCTTCCCTCAGCAGTATCAGTTAGACAGTCTAACTTTTTTTGCTGTTACTGAGGTACACTTTTTCTTGGAACAGTAAAAGCACCTCTGCAGTTGAAGAAAGCTTCTATTTCATTGCTAGCATTAAAATAGCACCTGAAATCTCCAAGCAGAACTCATGGCCCTGGGTAGTTCTGGCCTGTGCTGTTCCAAGTAGCATGGGAAATAATTTTTCTAGCTTGTGAACATTGCTGAGAGGACAAATATTTTTCCCTGTCCTGCATCAGGTTTTGATTGAGTTATTTGTCATTTCCATTTTAAAATGTCCTATTTTTTTCATTTGGAATGGACATTAACTTCCAGAAATTGATTTTTTTTTTTTTTAAATATACATTTCTCTTCTATATCAAAGGCAAGGTCAGCACATGAAAATAATTCCTCACAAAGGTGCTCTTCCACTGCAATCATGTCGTAGATCAGACTCCTTTTTGATAAGTGAATCTGGCAGATTACTGAAAGTATCTCATCTTAATGGATTTTTGTAGTCCAAAATGCTATCTGATGTGTCCTTAATGTGACCTCTCCAGCTTTTCTGCAAACTCTTTAATTAAAGCTCAGATACTCAGAGAACAGCACTCAAACCTAATTTCAGAGACCAGTGAAACCTGCACCTGTTGGGTCTCAAGGATTCCATTGCGTCAAGGAAAACGCTCCAAAGCCATGAAAGAAGATAGCGGCTAGGAAGATCCCTCGTATGATCTGCTCATCACAGTGCATTGTAACCGTGTCAATTTCAGAGTGCGCTTGCTAAAGAAGAAAGTTAAGAAAAGGATACCAGCTCTCTACCACAATGTGCATCCACTACTGCTGTGCTTTGCTGGTTGGGTTTTTTTTTTTTAATTGAAAACACATCCTGTCAAAAATCCAAACTTTACAAGAAAAGTTACTTTGATGCACATCTCAATCCCTCTGCAGCTGAAAGAGGTTTTTCAATTTTTAGAGCCTTTTGGGTTTGTATTCCCGTTTGGACAGGTTGGACATTTTAGGAAGCAAAGGAATTTAGAAAAAAAAAAAATTATGGTTTTGTTCAGATTCTGAAGGTTCAAAAGCAATGAAAAAACTTTCAAATGGCCCTTTTAATTTTATTTTTTTTCCTTCCAGATTATCAGTTTGAAAAAATAAACCAATGCAAACCAAACCGAAAAACAGCAACAACTAAACCAGTTAGGTTCAGCTACGTTGTAAGGACCCCAGGGCAGACCCAATAATATAGGTGTGGATATGTAACAAAGGTGAGGAGATAACTTACCACCCCAAAATAAAATGGGAAAATATATTCCTGTAGTGGCACCTCCCATGAGTCATTTGAACAGTATCAGAGGTCTTTTTGCAGAGCAGGAGTCACTCCCGACCATGTAGCATATTGAAGTGACATGGCAGTTTATTTCTTCCCCACTTTGGTTTTAGGTCCTTAATTTCTGTGGCTACACCAGTTTTGAGAGTCCCCTCATGGGAACACATTCTGCAGATGAGTCTCTGAAGGGTAGATGGTAAGAACAGATCTCTGTCTCTAACCTCATACTGAGCCCAGTTCTCTAAATCAGAATGAGCTCTTTGAGTGACAGGCTTTTACAAACACTGCGGTCATTGACATAAACAGCGTCAAGTGAGTTTCTCAGAAACCTGTCCTTGGCTTGGGCCCTGATGCCTCTCCAGTGACACTGACCAAAGATTCGTGTGGCAGCTCCAGGTGAAGGAAGTCTACCTATTCCTCAGTTTATCCCAGTGAGTGACTGTGTACATACTCGGGGTGAATGCTAAACACAAACTTCCCTACACTGGCAACCTGAAAACATAAATTCTGCAAACTGCAGCATAAGCATTCTTCTGACTTCTGCTGGTAATTGGTTTGATGGATACTAAGAGCTGGAGAGGCAATGTAGGGTGCACAATTTATTGCTGTAGCTAATTATACAGAATGTGCACGTGCAGCATGTTGCAAAGTAAGAAGCATATACAACTGCGCACATGTACAAAATATCCCTATATCCTCCTTCTAATGAAATCCCACAATGAAACTCCCTGAGGCAATTGCAATCTTATAGAAAGCAATCCAATCTAAACATAGTTAGTATCCTCGCAGAGTAGCCTTTTATGGCTACCTTAAAAGTATTTGGCTAGACATCAGCACTTATATTTAAATACTCTCAACATTTTGAGCCACAAATTCTGAAATCTTTTAGACAAGGTGGAAACTTAATATCCTAATTGCTTTCCTGTAGGAAAGAGAGGAACTTCACCAAAGGCTTGATAAAAACCTGTCAAGATTAGTTATGTCAGTCAGAAATTATTTATCTTTTGTACTCCTCACTCACGCACAAGATCTCTTTCTTAATATTACCAAGCCTGCCTTCCTCCACTGAAAATGATGAAAACTCAATGATCAGCAATCACTCATTTCATCTGGCTGCATTTTTTGACCACAGCCTGATGTTCTTTAATTAGCTTTTAAATTAAACATTTGTTTCCTCAATACCAACAGTTCTACAACACGTAGAATTAGTCAAATTAATTAGTCAAATTAGCAACAGGCAAAATCATCATGCTAAGAAGCAGAAGCTATTTATGGGTCAGATCCAAAGCTCAATTAACTTAATTACTGACTTAGCATTTAATTCAATGTGCCTCAGTCCATCCCTGCATTTGGTTTGGGACCAGTTTCCCCCTTGGGCTGTGTCACTGGCTTAACAGCCACACAAAAAAAGGAGGATCCAAGCCCCTGGGGAACGTGTGCTAAGTCTTTCCAAAGGAGCTACAAGAAGGACTCCTCAGTGTATGCAGGTGAACCTACAGTAGAAGGTGTGTTTTGGAAGTCAGTCCCGACTGGAAAAGGGAGACAGCCACTGCTGGTGGCTGAGGGTGGCTTCTCTGCCAAATTCTGCTCATCTTATTGGGATAAATGAACTTGGGAAGATGATGCTTCTGCAATACAGGTGTTCTCTCTGTTACAGCACTGCTTGCCAGGGCAGGGTCATGTCTGAAACCCCTGGAATGTTGTCTGGATTCATCCAGTTGCTCCAGGAAATCCTCAGCATGGGGCAGCAGTAACTGGATTATTGTTTGAGAAGCAATACATTTATCACAGAATTACAAAACCACTTTGCTCAAAGACCCATCCATCCTGGCCTTGAACACTTCCAGCGATGGGGCATCTGCAGCTTCTCTGGGCAACCTCTTCCAGTGCCTCTCCACCCCCAGAGTCAATAATTTCTTCCCAATATCCAATCTAAATCTCACCCTCTGTCAGTTTCAAGCCATTTCCCCTTGTCATATCACACAATTTCTCATAAGTCTACAAGACTGCTCTTGGAGCAAAATACTGTTCAGTCTCTTTGAATTTCAGAGGGACTTGAACTTTCCAGCTTTGTACCTAAGTGTCTCACTAACCTTTTAGCACAAGTACATAAGATCGTATTTTCAAACTAACAGGCTCAGTGTGGCTATAACCAGCAAGTAATGCCTTATAATGGCTGGATCCTCATCTGAATTTGTTGCAGAGATGGGAGGGTGGTTAGGCTTTGTTACAGATAAACCAGAGCTGCTGTGGGAATGCTCCAAGGACTCTAAGGAAAGCAAGCATGAAAGGCAGATGCCAGTCACGAGGAGCAAGACTGCAAATATGAGCAGCAAAAGTTAACTGCAGCTTGTGAGGAAAGGAGGGGATTCATACAGTTGATCTAAACTAATGAATTCGTCCACCATCTGCTTTCTCCTCCAGTCCAAACTATTCATCTGTGTGCCCTTTTTTAGTTCTTTTCTCACTTTTCCTTCCATCTGTCTGCCTGGATCATGTCAGTTTATTAAGGAGATAATTGTTATCATCAATAAAACAGTGTTTCAGCACATATTAATATCCCAAAAGTGAAGCAGAGACTAATGAAGGAATGGGATAAGGTGTGTAGGCAAGGACTAACCGACTCGTGGAGTCCCACGAAGTACAAAGTTCCTACTCATATCACCCATCAGCAGCCTGGGGTCTAGAAAGCCCATGTGGAGAAGTTCCTTTTGCTTCAGCTACTGTGGCTGCAAAAAGTCCTGCCATCCTTTCCGTGTGTCTCCTCCTTCACAGAAATGAGTAAACAGGCACTGCCCCTCTCTTCAAAGCTGGAGAGTCAGATGTATTTCAGACGTGCAGGGCAGCCTGTCAAAAAGATCTTCACTTCAACAGGTGCAAAGAAATGCTTAGTACAAATCCAGAAGCAAAGTCACCCTTCAACAGGGCACCTCAGCACTTCTGAAGATCAAGTGCATATTTTCTGCTTTTGTCTGGAAGGAGGTTTTAAAATGTGTGATGGAATAATTGCTCTGTGGCAGAGAGGTTATTCTAATACAAATCCATGCTGTAAAGTTCAAGGGCATACTAGTGTTTTCTCATCAGTAAAAAGCTTCAGCAATCTGGAGATGGCACCAGAGTGAAAAAAACATGGAAGAGCCTGATAGTGCAGTACTAGCAATAGGTTTGACAGCTGTCTGCAAAAGAAGGTAATGAATGATATGTGAAGGATGCCCCACACCTGGAAACATTCAAGGTCAGGTTGGATGGGGCTCTGAGCAACGTGGTCTTGTGGAAGATGTCCCTGCCTATGGTGCGGTATTGGAATAGATGACTTTTAAATATCCCTTCCAGCCCAAACTGTTCTGTGATGCTGTGATTCCATTTTCTCTATGTCTGAATCTAAGCTCACCAAGAGGCTCTAAATTCTTGACTAACATCCACCAGGGATGGCACTTCAGACAAAGCACTTTACTGGTAAAGAACTCCTGCTGGAGAAAACGGGAAAATGGATAGCTGTAATGCTACACCGTGACTGCATGCAAATTGAGACTCACCATCTGCACAGAGCAGTTTTAGAACTCATATCGATTTGCTGTGTCCTTGTGCCACCTCTCCATGCTCTTGCTTATCAAGGGGAGCACGGTCATTTCAACACCCCAGCGTGCTCTCATTGAAAATCTATAGCTATGGTTATGGGTCACTGGGCTGATAAAGAAGGACTTTCACTCTGCACTGTGGATCTCACTGGTGGCACTTCATCAGCTCAAGAGCGTTCGCTGCTGACAGATGGAGCACAGGTGCTTGAGGTGTGCACTACTGAACCTCCCTCCTTCTGAAGGCAGCAAAAATTGCAGAGCAATGGCTTCTCTGGAGGCAGCATATATGCCTCATGCACTGCTGGAAGACAGAAACATTGCTGCAGTGTGTTTGTACAAGCTCAGACCTTCGGCAAGTCTCAGTGGAGTGGAAAGAAACAGTCTGACTCACATGGTTTCCCCCTCAGAGCTGTGCATTTTAACACATATGCATGAAATACGTGCAAGCAGCATTTTCTGATGGACCCATATTAATTTTCCATCACAAAAAGCTTTCAGGTGATGCTGAGCTATGGATGGGCTTTCTAATAAGATAGCACAGAGCCTCAGGTCTGGCTCAAAAGCACAAGTCACATATCTGTGAAAGGGATTTCTGAAATCCACTGAAGTTGGGGTCACCGTTCACACACGTCCATTAATGTGGACTGAGAAACATCAGGAGTTCTTCACAGAGTGAGGATAGAGCTCTTTACACATGTGAGTTGCATCACAGCAGAGCATCCATTTGTAGCAGAGCCACTCTGTGCAACAACTAAAACATTCATACACCACGTGTTGCTGTTTCCTTCCTCAAAATCCCTTCCCAAGGGCCTGTCAACAAACCTGAAACTATAGAACAGTGGAGCGTTACTTTTATTCCCAGATGCCATCCCAAATCCTTCTGAGAACTGCATTATTCTGCAACATCTGTGTCTATGTTTTTCAAGCTGAACTATCACTGGACAGTGAGACATCAGGACAGTGAAACATTGGGACATATGCATATTTTTTTCTGAGTAGCATCCACGTATTAATACCAAAGGCTCAGCTAGGGAAGCGCAGCTTTCTTCCTACTGATGGTCATGGAACAGGAGCCATTTTACAGCATTCTCTGTGTCCAGCTGCACACACAATCCATTATCTTTCCCTAAAGTGAAGAGGAGATAGACCTCACTGGGCTCCCTACCCAACTGCTTGCACAGGATGCTTCTGTAAACCCCAGAGAGGTACTCAGTGCTGCACTGACTGCAGCAGTTGTGGCAGGATCCTTGTAGGATTGACGTTTCTTGCCTGGTTGCTCCCAGAACTTTTCCTGAGATGCAACATATCAGTGCTCTCTGCTCTCCTGACTTTGCAATCAGGGTTTTTTTTTGCATAAGACTGTCTATATTTATCTTGAAGAGCTTCATGTTCCCTGCTCTCCACACTAATTAAGGAGAATGCTGGGCCATTCCACAGCGATGGTCCCAAACACATTGCAGTATCACTACTCGAGGGATCTTGTAGACTTTGATATCAGTGTTCCCACAAGGACACAGTAATAAATCATAGAATCATGGAATCATAGCCTGATTTTGGTTGGAAGGGACCTTTAAAGGTCATTCAGTTCCAACTCCACTGCCATGGACAGGGTCACCTTCCATTAGACCATGTTGTTCAGTTATATATAATATCTAACATATATATATAATACAGAATTTAATCTTTTATTGGGCCAGCCATAAGTTTATATTAAAAAAAACTACTTATCCTGCAAAACAGCTTATGACAAGAGATAATTCAAAACACTGAAACTCCCATGACAAAGTGGTCTGAAGGAAAGGTAGTTTCAGACCAACCAGCGTGTTTAGCAATCAACTGTCAATATTATCCCAGAGAGTCCTGCAATTTTAAGGTAGCTTGTCATCATAATGTAATTTAGAGAGAGAGTTCATCCCAGTTTTCAGTTTTAAGTACAAGTTTTGTCAGACTTGCACTCTTTAGCAATCACGATTTCCTTGAACAGCCTGTGAAACTCCCAAACATGGGCAGTGTCTGTTACACTGTGATGCAAGAACTGTGAGCACCTTGTTAGCTGTGCCATGAAGATTTTTGTGCAGTGTTTTCCAAAACTGAAGCCACATACTTCAGCCAGGTGAAAAGACTGTAGGGAGAAGCTCCTGGGGACACAGAACAAGGGATGCCTGTGCTGTAGCCACTGCTGGGAAGTACCTGAAAGCCTCCCTGCTTCGCCTGTCAGCTGTGTCACAAATGACTACCTTGGGGAACTGAACAGCATATTTTTACTATATTGCTGTTGATAGACCCTGGTTGAATTTCTTTGAATTTCAGTTGCTTCATTTGTTTTTAAGAAATTGAAACTTTCATAATCTGCCCACTACAAAAGATCAGAATTCATCCATTTCATTCTTGCAGTGAATTGAACTACTCCTTCAGAGAGGGAGACAAGACACACCAGCTACAGTAGATGGTGAACTAGGATGGCTTTTCCCTTTATCTGAAAAGAAAAAGTTTCTGAAGTGTCATTGCAATCAGCATCCAAAGAAGGTATCAATTCTCAGGCATTCTTTGTGACAACAATTCCTTTTTAAAAAAAAAAAAAAAAAAAAAAAAAAGAAAAAAAAATGTCGGGTGAGAAATCCAAATTCCAAGCAGGGTAATTTTAAAAAGGACATCTGATCATCTGGCTGTAAAGTCAAGGGCAGCCTCCTATAAATCTTACCCACACATCCGTGTTTGAAGCCTAGCAGTTACCATGGTTACCATGACATTGCTAGTCTTATTTATAGCCCTGTGCTATATATATTGCTTTCCAGAAGGCATAAAAGGGATAGCTGACTGTGAAGGAATCTGGGAACTGCCGATTAAAAAGGAGACTTAGAGGGAAAAAAGCTAATTAAGGAGGGGCTGCCGAGGTTTGATGTTGGCTTTTGGCAGTGCCGGGCTGCGACACCATCCTCACATCAGACAGGGCAGGACGGAGCAAAGGGCTTCTGTGGCTCCTTCACCCTGTGCCTGATCAAAGGACCACCATGGTGAGGGACAGTCAGGGTGTCCCTTGGCATCCCTGCAGACTGCCGGGGCAGGATTTATAGCGCTCCTCCATATTCCCAGGAGACAGAAGGGAGCTTGTGGGTGCAGGGCTGGGGACAGAGAGTGGCCACCTCTGGTGTCAGTGTCCCTCAGTGCTGTGAGTCAGGGACAGGTAGATGTCCTGCACCAAAGCAGGACGTATTGCACAATGCTCTCTCTCAAGAGGATTACGTTTGGTTTTTCTTTCTCTCTGAACCACACTGTAACATATATGTGAAGAGTCATATATGTGGGGGCATATATAGGGCATATATATATATAAATATATATATGTGTATATATATAAAATTGTGTTGTGAAGACTATTTATTTTATATATATATGTATATAATGTGCCATGAAGAATATGTATTTTGTTAGAATGAATAAAAAAATCAAACCAGTGACAACATTTATGAAGGAACTGCCTTGTAATATGGAATAAAGTGAAGCCTGTGCATCTGAGGAAAAGAAGAAGATAGGGAAAGACAGTTGGAGATATGTAAAAAGAAGGGAGGGAGGGAGGGAGGGAGGGAGGGAGGGAGGGAGGGAGAGAGGAAGGAAGGAAGGAAGGAAGGAAGATTTCCCCAGTTTTTTAACCTAATTCCACTTCCAAGATCCAGGTTACTACCAAGGTCAGCTGTCAGCCCCAAGGGCAGTTTCAGCTGCCCAAGGGTAGATCAATATTATAAATAGAAAATGTTAATGGAAAAACAACAACTTTGGTAGCTGAAATGCAAACCAAGAAAAAAAAGGCAAGTTTATTAAAAATAAGAGATAATAGGGGATTAAATGGTGTCTACTAAAAACAAAAATCCGAATTTATAATTGGGGTACAACTGCAAGCAGAAATTCTGACGGAAGAACTGCTTAGACTACAGCTGAGCTGAAACCTCCCTGGGAAGCAGCTGCAAAAGAGGCCAGATTACTTTTCTTAAGAGCTTGCACCACAGTTTCAAGACTGTGGCTTTAATGGTGAGTGTTTTGCTGATTAAAGACCTGGGGGAATGAGTGGAAATTGATGCCTATAGAAAAAAAATTACTAAAGCGTGACCTAAACAAGAAAGGTGAGGTATTCTGTGACTCTGGCAATGACATTGAAATGTCCTTTCAGTAAGTGTGTGAACCTTAACTGGCATTGAACATGACAGGTTGTTGATAGAAATATTTTAAAAATACGTTATTTAGACTTGTTTTCAGTTATAAATGCCATCTGCTTTGCTGCCTTTGGAACTGTAAACACAGGTAATCCAAAGTTCTTAGACAGTTTTGACAGGGAGAGACAAGTAAGCAGACAAGCAAACCTCCTTGTTACAGGCATTTAATAAGACAATCCCTGCTCTGGAAACACAGGTATACTGGGAAATCAATGCCATTTTGTTTTCAGTCCCCTTTTCCTGAGTCTGGATTTAGTCCATTATTAGGGGTACAGACAGGACTAGTCAGTGAGTGGGAAAAAAAATTAACATGAGGAAGAGACTAAACCAGAACTAGGTCCTGCTCTCCTCACTCATTTTAAAGGTAAAAAGGCAGAAAATTTCCCCTATTAAGCCACATAATCCAGAAACTGAATACCCCAAGAAAATTATGGGGATACATTGTGACTGAGCTTCAGCGTGAGTTATAATGTCATAGCTGTGCCTCCACAGAGATTCTGTGCCTCAGCAGCTACTTATGTCCTGTCTGTACAGAAGCAGATATTACAATATCAATATACCTTTGCTGTTGTCTGCAAATTACTAGACGGCCTAATGCCACTGCAAGCTTTTGTACTACTATTTTTCCTGGTATTGATTTAACATAAATTATTGAAGAAAGTAACTGAGGAAATTCCAAGGGAGTGGAGATGATGGTCTCTGTAACTAGAGGCTGTCTGTCACTGAATATGATACTTCTGACCTGATAATTTGATATAATGCTTATAATCCAGGATACTCCTGTAAGAGTCTATCACTTGGAATGGAAAAAACAGTTTAGAATTCATAGAACAGTTTGGGTTGGAAGGCCCAATGACCTTTGCTTTAAATAAAGATCCTCTAATTCCAACCACTCCCCCTGTCTCCCATGGCGGGGATACTACCCACTAGATTAAGCTGCTGAGGCCCCCATCCAACCTATTTTAGGATTTAGGATCTTTCAAGTTTTTTTCAATGCCCAGCCAGGCACACTAGAGAGGGAGTGGGAAAATCCATTTTTCAAAAGGAGAAGAGATAAATCTTGATGTGGTATCAACTGGGCTAATGTTGTGATTCAGTTGTGCCTGTGGAAGAAAAGGAAGGAGGTGAAACGGTTGCAGTTGGAATTCAAATGGCTTCACACCTGCCTAGGTTTGTTTTTGTTTATTTATTTATTTATTTAAATATTTATTTGTAGAGGGAAACCCTGTGGGAAGTAATATGCCAATAGGATGTAATGAAAAAAGTGATTCCTCTAAAAACTATTCTAAAACATATTGATTTTCTGATAATGAATGTTTTTTCGCTTTATAATTTTGAGTTGCACATATATGAGCCATCCTAATCTCCACAATGCTGGCTGCAAAAGAAAGTAGGCTTTTTATGAAATCCTTGAAGACACAAGGTGCCCCATTTTCAGGAATGTCAGGAATTCCCTCAGAAAAACTCTGACCCCCAACCCTGCAAACATGGCTCACACCTTTCCTTCTGTGGCTTGGGGTTTCTTCCTTTCACTCTAGTGTAAGCCTCTGACCTTTTAAACTTGTCCACAAAATCATGCATACTAAAAAATTAGGTGCTGCTGGGCATTATGTGGGATACTGGGCCAGCTTTAGCAGCTGGAGGCCACTAGCTACTATGGTTGACATTGTCTTTCCATATTCACCTCTTTTCACAGAATTTGGAACAAACAGAAGCGACAAGGCACAGGTTACCAGCCTATGGGCTCCAGGCACTTCCTTTGCTGTAGTTCAGTCCTGGGTTTAGATGATGGAGGCAACAAGACAGAGAAGAGCTTGGCTATGTGAGCAATTAATTCTTGTTTTATTGAGAAGAATTTAAGAAGGTATTGATTTCCATAAAATCCACAGTGTTAACTTAAGGCATGAAGTGAAATCTCATTAGATATTCTGTCCTGATGGTGTAAGTCCATTAATAAAATTTGTGACTTCTACCTTCTAGAATGAACAGCAGTATCTAGCTATCTAAAATCTCCCTTATATTCAATGATGTCTCAATTATCAGAGTGCTGTGATGTCTTTTAACACTCTTACTGATTTTCATCAGGAAGAAAAGGAGGCAGCTTTCAGATGCAAAAGTTTAAATACTAAAAAAAAACCCCAACATTGTGGTGGATGTGCTCAAGTTTTATAATGCAATAGCTTTAGGTTATTGAACTTTTAACATCCATGCTTTTCCATTCCATTGCTTTGGAGGCAGTATAGTGCTGTATAGTGCTATATTCTTCTCAGTACAACATGCCAAGAAAGTCACTTTGTTTTCTCCCTGTTCTGCTTTGGTATCTTTGCATTTATTCCTCAGTAGTAAGCTCTCAGCTTTCCAGGACCATCTCTGTTTTGCAGGTCCAAAGGTTTCCACCTGGTTCTCAGAGTGTAGCACTCAGAATAACTCCAAGAGAAAAATGATCCTTTTCAACAAATCATAACACAGTGTAAACAGTGAATATCTGATGAACTCCTAGACTGAAAAGATAGACAGGTATCCACCATTTCAAGCACTGTGAAAGCAATCACGTAGTGAAACCAACAAGTCTAAAATAAATGTTAAGGCACTCAAATACTCTTATAAGTAGACAATACCATTGAAGCAAGCCTGCATATAAATACCATTTATACCATTTCTACAGCTGAAATGGTTTAAGCCAGTGTAGATGACAAAAGATCAGTACCGAAAAGTGTCAAGGAGCTGAAATAAAATGAATCACATTTCTCACCCCTTGGAAGCTGTGGGAAGTCCTGGCAATTAGCAGCTCCAGGTCACAGTGACTATTCTTGTAGGACTCAATTTTTCTCTTTTAAGTGTTCCTTTATGTAGTGCTTTACTTTTGCAGAATTACTACTGCTCTCTACAGTTGCCATCATTCCTTTCACCAGTGTCAACTCTATAGCATTAGCTACACATTCAGCAGTATTTTGACTTGTAACTTTATAATCTTTGTCAGAACAAATGAAGGAGGATCATTTACTTACACAGTTGTTCTTTTCCATTTCTAGTCAAACTCCCTTCCAGGTTACTTGGCAAGCAGCCTTTTGATCATTAGAAGCTAATACTGGGCACCTAGAATGGCTCCATCCTGCCTTTTATCCACCTAGCCATACTTAGAGACTGATCTGATGCTTCGTGCAAATTAAAGATGCCTCAGGGCATGCAAATGAACAATTTCAGGAGGGCTTCCCTGTGGGATATGCCCAAGATCCCCAGGTCCCAGTTGTGCTCCAGCTTTGCATCTGATGAACATAAAACTTCTTCCATGACAATCTGCCAAAATTCCTCAAACTGTCCTTTCTGTGGCATAGAGGCATTATATGTATATATTCATCTCTCTACTGGAATATCGTGTAAAACCTGTGACTTTGTAACTTGGGCTAGAAAATTAGTCATATGATTGTTTACTTGAATTTTCTAAAGTGTTTCTTCTTGCCACTTTTAAAAATATTGCTAATAGTCAGTAGTCATTAACAATTGTTAATAGTGAGCACAGTAGTAAGAACTCTGAACTTCACCCTAAGTTTTTGCTGGATACTATTACACTGAAAGGAGAAAGCAAAAGCTCTGAAATTACTATATCCTGACAGGCAGAAAGAACCAAGGCAAAGGTATCAAAAGTCCCTTTTCCAAAGGATTTCTTTTTCTAACTGGATCTGGGAGAACAGCTTCTTGGTTTGATGGCTAGATACAGGAAGTTTGACAAACCTGTTTTGATTGATTTCAAAACCAAAATGATGTATTTTTGGTGGGAGAAGAGGAGAAGACAGCATGGAGACTTCCTAGATTTTGGGAAAAAACTAAGAATAATTATAAATTTGTGTCAGACCTAGGAAGAATAGTTTTCAAGGCCAGATTGGACGGGGCTTTGAGCAATCTGGTCTAGTGGAAGGTGTCTCTGCCCATGGCAGGGGCTTTGGAACAAAGTGATTTTAAGGTCATTTCCAACCCATTCTGTAATAAGAATGACTCGCTGAAATGCCGTATGGTAGGCTAGGGAAATGTAAGTGCCTGATGTATGCGGCAATCCCGGTCTTGTGTCTCTTCTGGTACAGTGATTTGCTGCAAATTGACTTTCCTGATGACATAAATCCCTGTGACTTCTCTTTCTCACAGTGCCACATATCATTTTCTTGTTTTCTTCTATGGAAATGTCTGCTTCTCATAAGTCATAAAGTTAATCAGGAGCTTTGCTGTGCAAATACCTGACTAATGAAAACGCCGTGAAACTTACATGAAACCTGGGCACCAAGGAAAAGAGCAAGAAAAGAAAATTTTGTGAAGGACAGAGACTGTCTTTCATTAGGACAGCAAAAGAAAATAAAGACTTCACCCCAGGAAGGGATTAAGGATAGTTGATAAAATCATAATAACAACTTGTTAGGCAATGAAGTGATCAAAGGAACTAGTTACCAAGAGAAGTAATTGCTTTCTGTTTGTTTAAGCACAGGCTGTGTCCGCTCTGTCTTACAAAGAGTAATTGCAAATGGCATAATTTTAACCTCCAGTCTTCTGAGACATCACTGAGAGTAAGGTTTTATGGTGCCTTACCCTTGACAAAAAAATGTGTGTTTTAATTTGGGAGCATTATACTACAACTGCTGCTCCCCTGAAGGTCACCAAGAAATGGAGTCAATTCATTTAGCAGGTTGGTTTGTGTTGTCAGGAAAGAAGGAATGCAGTCTTCAGTTTTGCTTCCAAGATTTACTCAATAAAGCTGAGGCTGTGAGCATGTGACTACCAGCCCGCAGAAAGGCTGCCGTAGATGCTGCAGATGAGAGTCAGGTATGAAGAAGATGATGTTTTCCTAAGCAAGTAGATTAATGCTTTATGCATTTTAGTCACTTTAGGAGCATCGGTGACTTAGTTAAGTGATCATGTAGAGTATTTCACTGCATTTAATGAAACTAGGATGCCACATTTTTTTCATATTAAATGTAGTGGTAAATAGCTGAGGAAGGGAAAGAATTAAGTCCACTTTTGCAACACTGCATTCCCCAGTCTTTTGTCTGTGACCAGTAGGGAATGAGCTACTCTGTGCTGCTGCTAATATCTGACAGCTGTGCAGCTGACAGAGGCAGAATCCCCTTCTTTGTGCACTCACTTTTAGAAGAAAAGAATTACTATACCACCACACAGTGCACCCCCAAGTGCACATATTAGGTCAAAGCAGCAAATCAAATTGTGATTTACTGCACTGCATAAAGGAAGAAGGAGGGATGAGACCAGTGTGGGAAGAAGGAAGATATAGAAGAGTTATTTCCTTATGAGATACTGGTTAAAACTAATTTATGCTACTGGGAAAGCAGGGAAGTTGATTGCGGTCTTAAGGCTGGGAGAGTCAAAAGTATTGTCTGGGACAAGTTGGAGAGAAGCTGGGTGTTGATCACACTCTAGGATGATATTAATAATGAAATATTTTCATGCAAGAATATTATGTCTTCCTCGTGCTCTCTAGATTTCAGTTCAGCATCTTCTTGACTAGTTTGTGCTCTGCTTCTGTAACTTGTATCTTCTGCTGGGGTACAGCACCTTCCTTGCTTTCTGTAACATCTTCAGGTACTGCTTTGATGAAAAAGGTGCACATCGGAAGCCTTGCTTGTTTCTGACTTACTTCCCTGCTTACTGATTCATGTATTCTCCAGGCTGTAGCTGGGTCTTCCCAGTTTCTCAGGCATAGAAGTTTCCATGGTAACCTTGAGAGTGAAGGTAAAACCATAGTGAAAATCAGCATTAAGCCAAAAAGCCACTGAAGTGCAGAAAAACTGCTCAGGACCAGGTTACTAAACATTCTTGCATTGCAAATGCAGATCCCACCTGGAGCATTCATGGCTTTCTGAGCAGCCATTTCCTCTTTTCTCTCTTTTCCTCATTGGTCTGCTTCTTTGTCCCACCATAGGTAATGTAGCCTCCCAACATTATTAGGACACTGCTTGTGAGTGTCCTGAGGCTGCACTGCCATACCAGCACCGCCGTCCCTGGAAGATTTACTGCTGTGGCAGCTACTGGAGCAGAGACAGGGGAAGATAAGTCCCTCCTCAGCTGGCACCACAGCCCCTGCAGAACTACATCTTGTCAGTTCATCCCAAGTCCAGACTCTTCCTTCACTTTGAAGGTGATGTTGCAGTACAACAGCTGCAGGTTTTCTTCCTCCTCTCTCTTAGCTGTAGGTAGAAGGACCGTCTTCTTGCAGCAGTGTGCAACAGGAGTCTAAGCCAGAGAGGAAGCAGCCAGTGGCTGGTGGTTTTGTTTCCCAGGTGTATGTACTCCTGCCAAAAGACTTTATCATCCACTCTTGGCAGACAGCCATGAGTGTTGAAAATTTTCTTGGGTTGGAAGGGACCTTTAAAGGTCTCTGTCCAACCCCCCATGCCACAAGCAGGGTCACCTTCCACTCGACCAGATTGTACATAGTCCCTTCCAGCATGACCTTGCATGTTTCTAAGGCACCTACAGTTTTTCTGAGTAATCTGTGCCAGCATTTCACCACCCATGACATAAAAAAATTCTTCCCTATGTCTAGTCTAAATCCGCCTTCATTAGTGTGAAACCATTGGCTCATCCCCTATCACTACTAAAACATCTATACCTATCTTTCTCACAAACCCTCTTTAAGTGCTGAAAGGCTACCGGAAGGTCTCCTGGGAGACTTCTCCAGATTGAACCACTCCAATTCTCTCTTCACTCCACAGCTCTGCCAGGGCTTGAGGAGAAAGAGCATGTGGATTTGAAGATGTATTTCCTTGTGCTTCTGCTCCCAAGAATCACTATAGGCCAAGTGCAAACCCTGCCCAGCATGGGAGGACTTTCCTGGTCAAATTTCTGTTACTCAAAGAGGTTTTTTGAGAAAGGCACTGAGCATCCAAAAGGATGGTAGAATTTTTAAAAGACAAAAACAGTGCAGACTGGGACTTGTGTCCAAGTGAGGCATACTTGTAGCTGCCCCCCAGGTAAAATTGACACAGAGACACCACCAACAGCAGAGAGATGAAAAATTGGTGATTATATGCCCTAGTCACAGTGCCAAGCAAAATTACTTGTTCAACCACTCACAGGAAGGCTAGTTGGGAAGGGAGTTGCTGCCTCTTTCCAAAATATATTTTTTAGGTCTTTGGATACCAGGTGTTTTTCTTAAAGCCCAGTGTGTCCTTATGGAAGCGACTGCAGCTTCACAGAGACAGCAGGATTGTTCCTGACTCTGGCTTTCTGCTGCTTGTCTATGACTGGTATAACAGTGTTCAATCAGAGGAAGAGGAACCATGTTCAAACCTGCTCTGAAATTTATTCTCTCATGTAAATCAGAGTATTTCCTGGTAACAAGGCAAAGATTTTTATTCTTCGTCTGACTTTTGGAAGTTGTTCAGCAGCAATGTTTTCTTATTTTTAAAGATTTGTATCTAAATGTTTGCTAACTCTCCTGCATGATCCCCTTAAACTCACAAATCTGGAGTAATCTTAAGAAAAAAGCCATTACTTTGAGAATTTGTGGACCTCTAGGTAACACATGGAATCACGCAACTCAGATTTATTATAAGTACAGTTCTTAGTTCTATGTCTTGTGTGCTATGCCAAAGGCAAGAGCAAACCCAGTTGTGAAGCAAGCTGGGATGTCCCTGGAATACTCCCTTCCCTGCCCCTGCAGATATGGGTGCTAGTTGCCAGCAGACATCCCTAACAGGTTCGCCTAGTTTTTGGAGATCTCCTTTTTTTGTGGAAGCAAGTTATTAAGCTAAAGAAGGACAGTTTTCCTAGTCTGGAATGCACTGCTAGGAATCTAGCCCTCACCAAACTGTGAAAGGAGTACTTTGGCCCAATTTCCTAATACAATAGGGTTCCTTCAGGTTCACAAATTGTCTAATCAGCTCTGAAGAGGGATGGAGTGCTAATAACTTTCAAACCTAGTTATAACTGAACCTGCTTCTTGTCAGAAAGAGAGAGGTCAAACAGCTCTGACATTCTGCAATGTACAATAAAATATCTGACCCCAGGAGGGCAAGGCAGTGAGAAAGATTTGCTGTGGTCAGTGAGGGAAAGTCTGGAGCAGAAGCTTTAACAAGAACACACATAAACTGAAAGAGTATTATGTACCCGAGGTGTTTTCTGAATGTTTTGTTATTCATTGGTTCTATCCCAGTGATGCATAATACTTTTGCTCTCTGCATTTGGTATTGCCACACAACCAACACAATGAGGAATCACTAACGCACTAAGCTGCAAACTTGCGCCTCCAGGGATCAGCTACCAGGAAAGAGAACTATCTTTGCAATTACTTCTTATAATAAGGGCTGGAAAAATCAGGCCACATTTTGCTCCTCTGATGAGCGACAAGTTTCTTGCTGGCATTGCCCTGAGTGGTTGACCACAAGCTGCATTTATGTAACTCACTTGATCTGTGTTCTTGAACCGTGTTGATAAAAATGTGCAAAATATTCTGTGATGCAACCTGGAGAGTGCAAAGCAAGGATCTGATTTTAATTATTGTGAGAATAGATTTATGCAACTGACAGAATGACAGAGACAAAAATACACCAAAAAATCTGACAGAGGCATGCCACTGATGTAGGCATACATCAGTGTGCTCCTTTGTTGTCTGTCTCCAGCACTTTAGGTTGCATTGAGACAGATGTGTAACACAGACATTCCTAGGAGCAGGGTTAAATGACCACTCATCTTCAGTTTGGTTTTAATTGATGTTTGCAAAAAGCAGGCACAAGAAAACATCAGTCTGACTGCATCATATGTAGCAGCGCTGGTATGAATGCGCAGGTGTCAAGGCAATGGGGAATTTGCCCACAGACCTGAATTATTCTTTGTGGATGCAGTCAGTGGAGGTTTCTCTTATCAGATTCAGTGTCTCATAGATGCCCAGTCACCTGAAATAGCATTTTGTCCTCTGTTGCTCTTTGGCTGGTAGCTAAATTTAGAAAAACAAAGCAGCCTGATAAGAGTTCTGCATCCTTGGAATTTTTCTTTGTCTTCTCTGACATGCCCCAGCACTTAACCTCAGCAGTGGAAAATGCTAAGCAGTTTGTCAGTGTTGGCACAAAAACGTCGTTACATGATGCTCTGTTGTTTTGTTGTTTTTTTTTTCTTTCTGACCCCTTCTTGTGGAAGTTTGTTGTAATAGACTGTAAATAAATGTGCAGTTAGAGGCTTCACTGAAGATGCCTGAAGCTTGAAGCATTGTACTAACAAATAGCTTACCTGTTTCCAAATCGGAGATCTTCTAACATTAGCAGCCAATTAAGAGACCACACACTGCACATGCACCAATTTGCAGGATGCTTTTTCACTGCTTGAGTTAGCATGGCATGCAGGAAATGGTTTGTGAGCAAGTTAAGCTGTTGGCTTGGCATTATGTTTTCATCTGTTTCTGCAGCTTTTTGTGATCATTTTACTGCCTAGAAAGATACACAGGCCTGAAAGGGAATCCTCCCTTTAGAACCACAGCTCTGACTTCCGTAGTTGCTCTGTGCTTTGGCAGCTGCAGGGGGACGTTGTGTGCCACTGCCACTTCATTTGAAGCCTGACAAAATTTCCCTGATAACTGAGGTGTGTTGCATGCCACAGGATTTTACAGGTGGGGGTTTTGTGTTTTTTTTACAGTTTTTTTTTATGATGCTTATTGCTGTGTAAGCAGAACCAAGTGGGGACATCCCCAGGAGTGTGCAGTCTAAGAGACGTATAGGCAGCCTGCTATGAACAAGTGAATAGTTCAGTAAACAGAGGAATTAACAGTGCCTGTTTCCTTGAGTATTTCTCTCCAAGCTGATGGATGTAGACAGATACAATAACACAAGTACTGTCCATAGCTTTGTTAGCAATTAAGGCTGTTAATAAAGTTTTCTCACCAACTGGATTTTGCTTTATCATGTTCTCCCTGCAGTCAGCATCCTTTTATCAGGGCTGTGTGATTTCTCTCTCCTATACAGCCATCTACTAGTGGCTAATCACCTCACAAATCCAAAACCCAGCCCCATACCAGCCCCTGTGAAGAAAATTAACTCTACCTCAGCCAAAACCAACACAGGAGGTGTATTCTTTAAATGCAAAATCCCCAACAGATTGGTGTACAGAAACTTCCCCACCTTCCAGAGTGAGGACCAGAAAGCACTTTGCACTGAAAGCTAGCTGTAACAACTGTGTTTTCATCGTGAAGGCCAAATTTTAATAGCCTTCATGAAGCCAGAGAAGCCCATTCACACCCAGTCACATGAGCAATGTGGCTGAGGAGGAAGCCAGCTGTCCCTGCTATCCCAAAGGATTAGAACAAGAAAACAGCAGAGAGGCAATAAATGAGCAAAGTTTAGTAAAAAATGCTGGCAAAAAAAGCACTAAATTGTTCAATTATGCAATCTTACGCTTACCAGGCTGGTGCCAGAGCAAAGCCCATCTCTAAAAGCTCCTTGTTTTACCTCTGTTTAAAGCTGGCTATCTTTGCTGCTGACAAAAAGAGCAGTGACCTGAGCAGCACTCTGTCCTCCTAATGTTAAGTGATGACAAATTTGAAACAGGATTTGCTTTGGAAAAGGAGATGAAAATCAAAGTTTTTATAGATTTGAGGTTTTGCATTTCTGTTGAGTGTATACTATATAAAGCTAGATTAAAAAGAAGACCTAAACAGATATTAATTCCAACCTCCCTCTTGCTACTTGCAGAGGAAGACATGGCATAGATGCTGTCAGCCTACAAGTGACAAGGGAAAAAAAGTGTCTACACACTACTAAGACAAAGCTGTGAGAAATGTGTTGTTTACACATATATTTTATTTTTAAATTCATATCCTGGACTATCTTAACATTTTTACCCATCTTTATGCACCTTGAAATCTTTTATCATAAAAACATATTACTGCAGAGCAAAAATCAGCTGTTGAACAGAACACAGCCTGCTATGTTGCATAATAAATTACTAGGTAATTAAAAGTAGATTCTAATGAGATAGTTTGGAGCACATTCTTCCCACAGGTGGTAGTGGCTGACATGTGAATAAGGGGTGAGGTGTTCCATACTGCCTTGTTACTACAATCCTACTGGAATGAATGTTTTTTTCTCCTTTTTTGTTGGATCTAGGTATCAGCAGAAGGAATGTTTAAATGCACTGACAAGGCTTAGGAATCTGCATCAATATATGAGTATCTTTCTTCTTCATCATGATCTCTCTACAGGGTTTTCACTTCTTCTGTTGTTCCAAAATGTCCAACACTAATGTGCAGGACTGGCTCCTGTAATCTGTCTAATCCACTGGAAGGCGAAAGGACAAGAAACTGCTTCAAGTTGCATCAAAGGGGTTGTACTGTAGCTATCAGGAAAAATTTTTTCACTGAAAGTGTGGTCAGGCATTGGAATAGACCACCCAGGGAAGTGGTGGAATCACTCTCTCTGGAAGTGTTCTAAAGGCGTGTGGATGTGGCACCTGATGACATGGTTTAGTGGTTAACGAGGCAGTGCTGCATTAATGGTGGGGCTCAATGATGCTAAAGGTCTTTTCCAACCTACATTATTCTGTGATTCTGTCTACCAGGAAAACAATTCATGTTCATTCCTATGCGTCTGAATAATGCTTATCCTGGGAACAGTCCCTCGGATTTTTATTACCACATCTTGATTTTATGCCCGCAACTTCTAGCAAGTGCTAGTGAGTTCTTAACACCACGTGAAATCACACTGTCAGCATTTCAGGTGTGCATCCATGAAAGACCTGTAGCAACCTGTCTTGAATGTGCAGCTGCTGACAATTTTGACGTTTGTGTTGTTTCCCGGCATCTCAAGTTTCAGTGTGGGAGGACTGGAGGCATTGATTACCCTAAACATCATGTCTTGAGGACTTCCAACCTCTGTCTTTCTGACATGCACTGCATCAATTTCATTCTTGCACTGTGGTTTTTCATAAACTGAAACTCGCTTTTAGAGTCTGTAGCCTTCTGTATTTTTTTAATGGCTCACAGACTGTTGTCCTGAATCCGGGGTTTATCTTCTTCCTGGGTAAAATTGAGGAGAAAACAGACCTAGAAGATCTAACAACTCTCCAGGGCTTTTTTTAGCAAATATAGAAGTAGTATTTTTGTATGGAGTGTGCAATGCAGAGACACGCCATCACACATGGTCATCTGGTGTACAGTACAGCTCCAGCTGGTGGAGATGGAGGAGTGCAGGTGACCAGAACTCCCATATCTGAGTGTAGTTAACTGCAGCATGAGAGCTCTTGTTGATGCACTCAGGTCTGCATATGTCTTATGTCCACAAATTCACATCTGAATAACCGAAGCTTCAGGAGTATGTGCTTTCACTGACCAAACCATGAGGCAACAGACTTCTTGGGTAGCTTCTTCAAAAGCACCTCCAACAGTGTTTCACAAGCCAGTGTTGCTGCCTGAGAAGTTTGAGAGAAGCCAGTGTAAAAGACGTGAGGATATTTGATAGAAAGGGAATATAGGATTGTGAGTGGAGTTTTAGGGAATGTAGGGAATACAAATGATGCAAAGAAATTGACATCTTTGAAAAACATATACCATCTCATCAGAGTTCCACATTCAACCACTGCAAACACAAGACTAAAAAGTAACAATGCGTTTGGCCTATAGACCAGATTCTTTATCTTAAATAGCTTAATTTAAGTTGTCTTTAAGTTTAGAGGATTTCAGCTGAATTGTATCAATTTCTATTTCTTGAGAACCTGGCCCACCACGTTTGATCACATTACTCTGTTTTTACAATTTCCTTCGCATTTCATGTCTGAGAATTCTCAGTCTTCAAGGAAGAGCAGGAGTACAAAGTGCCCTAGAACAATATCTCAAACTGTGCTGGGTGCTATTTTTTGGAAGTAGGAAGTATGAGATAAAAGGAAAAAGCTAATGTTGTAATGCACTCCGGCCAGTGGCAGAGGTCCTAGTGTCCCCTGAGCAGATAAATCACAGAATCATAGAAATATAAAATGATTTGGGTTGGAAATGGCCTTCTAATTCCAACCCCTTGCCATGGGCAGGGACACTTTCAACTAGACCAGATTGCCACTGATGGAGAGGTGAAGACAGGCAGGAGTTGCTTCTGCAGGGTGGGGGAACCATCTCACACCAACACTTCGTGCATGCCCTGAGTGTTTTGCAGTGGCAATGTGAAGGTGAGTTTCTGGAGGGCTGTCACAGCCAGAGCAAGTGGTAGGACTGTGGCATTGTGCAAACTCTTAAGAGTGGTGATACCATCTCAGAACAACGTCCCAAAGAGGTGGATGACTCCTGTGGAACTCCCAGTTCTCTACTGACCGAAGGCATGGTCACTAGAGATCAACCTGCTGAGATTTCTTCTCCCCTCCTTCTTTTTCCCTCCCTGCTTCCACCCAGTCAGACTATTAAATGATTTAGACAGAAGTAACAGCAATGATCACGAGGAGGAGTCAGGTAGGAAATTGCTATGCAAACCAAACAAACCTTTGTCAGCAGTCCGTTTTTAATATACTCTGCAGCATGTTTAATAATGTAATTCTCCAGTGCATCTGAATGTTTAAGCACACTTGCAAAGAAGAAAAGTCACTGGCTCATGCAAAATTGCTCTGAAGTATATAATTAATTTTTATACACTGAAAATGCAGCAGGCCTACACTGAGTTATAATGCTGGACTTCTTTATTTAATGCAAATTAGAAACTTTTTTCTCATGCAGATTTTATCTAAGGTGGTGCCTCTTGGTTTAGGCAAAATAAACTTCGTATATTTTGAAACATATATGGATTTCTGACATTGCCTCCAGAACAGCAAAACGTTTTATTAAGACTGTGTGAGGTCCCATGAGAAGCCTAAACGTGGAAAAAACACAGATTTTAAAATAAATTGCTAATTTCATTGTCTGTGAGTGAAATGCAAGTTTCCAGGACTTGAGCTGAGGGCTTTCATATTTTCAGAATCTATCAGGTTTTTGCTTGGAAAGTGAAGAATTGGGAACTTTTTCTTGACCTTTCATATTTATCTCTGTTCCATTTTTCAGGCTTCTGTGTCATACCTGATCTTATGAGGAAATACTAATTCTTCTCTCACAAGTTGCTTTGTGCTCTTCATACAGCGAGTGTCAAGTCAAAGATCCACTGTGCCTGAGGTGTTACAGTCAGTGTTTGTCCTCTGAGTAACTTATGCAGCTGGCTGTTTATCTTCTTGCTGTTGGGGTGGGTGAGGAGCAGAAAAGCCCTTGACTCTGTGTAAGCACAGCTCAGCAGTAATGAAAACATCCCTGTGTTATCAACACTGTTTTCAGCACAAATCTAAACACAGCCCACACCAGCTCCTGTGAAGAAACTTGACCCTGTCCCAGCCAAATCCAGCACACTGAATTAGCAAAACGTTCAGTTAGCTCAAGTGTCTCTCACCTGTCCTGGGAACACCATGGCTGAGAAGAAGAGGATCCATTTCAGCCTTCTCACCAGTGGTCTGTCCTCTGTTGAGCATTCCATGGGCTGAAAAGTCGCTCTGACAGACCCAGACACCTCTCTCCCTTCTTGCTATGGAGGGAGAGTGAGATGAACCAGCCCCCTGCCCTGTGCTTCATCTCCATCTCCATGAAATCCGTGGTCTTTCTCTCAAATTGGGAAAGACTCTGTCACTCCCATCAGGTCAGAAATGACGCTGCATAGTGAGAAGTTTACCAAAACCAAGCAATCGTAGGTGAGGGCTGCAAGCTGCTGCCAAGAAATCAAGTTCACAATTTGCCACTGCTCGCTACTCACTGCAGATGAGGCAGGATAACTTTGATTATTCTGTGGTGAGTGTAAGCAGCCATGCAAAGCTGGTGCCACTCTGCATTCACAAAGCCCAACTTCACTGCAAATAGCCACACTAAAGAAAAATGGGCTGCCTAAATTAGACTCTTTCAGTGTGGATGTGGAAGAGTAGGAGCATATTTTAATGTCAAAGAAGATTGAAATCTTTTCATGTGAAATTGTTACCTACAGAAAAAGGTAGTGATGATTAGGGCCCCAAGTGACCCAACAGCAGCAATGTCACAGTGCGGTGAGACGTGGCAATGGCACTGGGCAATAAGGCTTCTGTTGTCAGCAGCCCAGGACCTTAGCAGGAATTAAAAAACTCATAAATAGAAAACAACTTTTCTTCCAAGGCAATCTCCAGTGCAAGATGATCTGTTGGGAGACAATTTAGCTAGAAGCTGTGTACTACAGGCACATAAGATATGGCAGTGAACCACAATGAAGGGAAAACTGTCTTTCTATCCAGAATTATTAGAACTCTTTTTAAACAAACACATTTTAAGCAAATTGCTAGAGGTGAAGTTGCTACCTGAGTATTCTCACACCATTCATACTACTGTCAGCAGAACATAGGTGATACTGAAACGTCTGCTAGCATCAACAAAGAGCCTGAGACTTGTCTAAAACCAGGACCAATCTCACTTTATTCAATGACTTTTGAATTGTGTGGTAGTGGTATTTTCTGCATAAGTTTTGCTTCATTCTTCAAAAAATGGCAAGAGAAAATGACACGTTTGACTGCAGAGCTCTTCAGTGACCTTGAAAACCACTCCTAGAGGGCAGACAGGCTGAGAAAAGTTGAAGAAAAGAAGGCTTTGGCTTTCATTTGTGAGGTGCTAACATATAGTGAAGGCTGAATTTCTTTTCCTCAGATGCTGCTATAACTATGTAGTCAAAGGTTCACTTTGCTTTTCTCATGGGCTGTTAATAGTCAAAGGAGACAGAGAGACCCAGTTCAAGGTTAGAAATAAAGGGGCTTCTTTGGCAGGCATTCCAGAGTGGAATGCCTATGTGCTGCCAAAAATGATCCAAAACACACCATTAAAATGTTCAAATTTCATCCTGCAGGATAAAACATACTGTTTACAGACACCCTCCAAAGTCAGTGAATGGAGGTGTATTGCTGGTTGGTAGCAATCTGCCCAAAAACTGTCAGGTCAGGGAATGTGTCTCTCAGTATTGGAAGAGGGAGGATGGAGACAGCAATAGAAGCAAACACTTCTTCTGGGTCACAGAGAAAATGGGTGATAGGGCTGTGGCCTGGAAGCAAGGCTGAGGGACCAGTGGGCCTCTGCAAAGGGAGAATTGGTGTTTTTCTGTGGCTTTCTGTACAGCAAATTCTGGTGATTCAGGGTTTATAATGGTTCTAGCTATCTGTCCAAAAATGTCCTCATGAAACATGGATAAAAACTTTTTTCTTTTTTTTTTTTTTTTTAGGACAAATGGATGTCTTGTCGTACTTTGGGCTGCTTTGCAGAGTCAGAGTATCATATCTACAGATTATGTATTGAGCACAGAGTTTTGTCTCCTGCTGTGTGGTCCTAGCATTCTAGTCACAGAAAGGCGTGCTTGGTGATACTGATGACACAGACCAGGAAAAGAAACTTATTAATGATTTTAGTGGCACATGTAAAAATGAGTAGAACAAAACTCTTGCTACTTGCACAAGAGTAAGTAGGGAGCTTGCTTTTGGCTTGCTCAGGTGAAGGAAAAGTGTTTTGAAGTGGGAGAATAATAGATGTGGATGGTATGGTTTAACAGCACTAAGTTATTCAGTTGATTCTGTTCCAGCAGCTTGTTAGCTGAAAGTGTTTGAAAAAATTACCATTCCCTCACAGCACCTGCCAATATAGATTTACCTAAGTAAAGATCTTTGAAAAAAAAATATTTTTTTTTTGAACCTTTTGAAGGTCTTTGCTGGTGGGTTGATTCCTTCCATATTACAAGAGAGCAGGGAAGGAGGAACAGACTCTTCTTATGGGAGCTATTTATTTGAAGGTCCTTTTTTGAAGGACCCTGTTGATAAGTCAAAATTCATGTGCTTAAAGATGAATGTTATGATTAAAAAAAATTATAAAATTATACTTGATTACAGACTGATGGATGCATGAATTGACTGCAAGAGGAAGAATCAATCAAGTGATGCAGGTTGGAGGGGACCTCTGGAGCTCTGTGGTCCAAATGTCCATTTTGGAGCAGGGCCATCTGACTCTGGTTGCTTGGGGCCTTGGACTGCTGATTTCAAACATCTGCAAGGCTGAAAACTCTACAAGCTTTCTGGGCCCCTGTGCTGGTGTTTGACCACTTTCATGGTGACCAGAGATTTCCTTTCCTCCAGCTGGGATGAGTCTGGCTCTGCCTCCTCCATACCTTTCATGGAGGCAGCTGGAGCAAGTTCAATATCACCCAAATGACTACTCAGTTTAACAGGTCTTCTGCACTTTTTTTCATCTGGGTTTGCACTGAATACCTTTGCTTCAATGACTGTATATTTTCTCATGTTGAAAGGGGAAAAAGAACAATTTCCTAAGAACATAGTCTTAAGATTCTGATCTTATGAAACCACTTTTTAAAAAATCGAAGTCTTAATCTGAAGGTGCCTTTTTTTTTTTTTTTTTTGCAGTCTGACAAATTCTGTTAGCTAAAACATAGCCAAAATGTCACACTGCTTGTGAGAAAAGACAATGGAGTAATATTTGCCAGCTATGTAGGACACCGACTTTTGTACAACTTGAAATAAAAATGGAATATCAGCCATCTGGGGAGAAATAAAAAAGGAATACTTGATGGTTAGGTGATAAAGAGGTTATGAACAAGCTGTCATTTTACTTTATTTTTTTTTAATCCTAGTTTTCTCACTGGACATACAATATTGTCTCAGTAAAAACTGTTCTTTACCATTAGTATTGCTTAGTTCTGCCCTTAGCTTTGGTTTGATTCATGGTGACTGAGCACTGAACTACCTTAAGAATGGAGTGCCTGTTCATCTTAGCTGGAACACAGAGCAACCCATGGCTTTCTCTGCATTAAGGATCCATTGCAAGGACAAGGGAGGGTGATTGTTTAAACCTTTTCTTCAGTTTTCACTGGCAAACAGGGCCATCTGTTTTTTAAAATAATGTAAAAAACCCCTATCACTACAATATCTGGGGAAGATAGTGCTGCAGCTCATAATTTGCTGAACGTAGGTGCCTCAACAGATATATACAGGAGAAAAAATGCTGTGAGAGAGACTACCTACCCTGGCAGTAACACCAAAGACACTAGCACATGATCATAGCTGAGAAGCACAAAATTTCTTCAAACCCATACACAATAGCCCCACCTTCTTTTTGTTTGGTCCCTATCCTTACTGTTTTTAAAAAACTATTCCTTCTTTATTTGAAGAATCCATTCCTTGTCTTCTTTGCACTTTATAACTTTTGAAAATGAGTTTTCACAAACTCTGAAAAAAAACTTCTAACTGAAACTAAAGTACCGAAAGGAGGCAGGTTTAGATTATATATAAGGAATAAATTCTTTTCTGTGGGGGTGATGAGGCCCTGGCACAGGTTGCCCAGAGAAACTGTGGATGCACCATCCCTGGAAGTGTTCAAAGGCAGGTTGAATAGGGCTCTGAGCAAGCTGGGATAGAGGAAGGTGTCCCTGCCCGTGGCAGAGGGTTGAAACTAGACAGTCTTTAAGATCTCTTCCAAAGCAGGCCATTCTGTGGTTCTATGATTCCAAATGTCACCTGAAGTCAGGGCTTTCATTCCCCAAAGTAACATTCTCTGATTGTTAAGAGTCAAGCAAATCCTCATCAAAAAATTTCAAACATACTTTTTCATATTCTTATGAAGGACTGATATTGTCATCAAGGTCTGGTAATTGCCATTAGCATGTGAATGCCACAGCTTGAGTGTGACATACACATATTGTATCATTTTAAAATTTCACAGCTCTAAACACACTTGTGTGTTTGGGGTTTTATTCATTTCCAGAGTTGCATGCTGTGTGTTGCCTCTAGCTTACTCCTTTCTATAGTGTGGTTCTACTGGTTATTAAATTTCTTCCAGTCATAAATTTAACACTTTTTTTTCCTTTTCTAAGTAGTGAACTGTGTGTCCTAATATTTGGACTTGTAACTGTTCTGACAGAATTTCAGATATCTGGTAGCTAATGAGTGGGAATAAAGAGAATTTGTTTAACTTGAGAGAGTCAGTAAAAAAACCTCACCTAGATTCTAAGAGAAATGAGTGTTGTCTTTCTGTGAAACATTATTTTGTTTTGTTAGTAGAACTGATGAATAAACTGTCAAAACTCTTTCGTGCCTTACCATGTGGTTTTCAGAATAAGTAATTATTTTAGAGGAGGAATTATACATGCACAGTTCTGGCATTTCAGAAAGTCTAGTGCTGCTTCCTGGACTTCAGTGGAAGTCTCTAAAATGCCTTTGTCTGGGCGATCCTTGCTGATTTTTAGCAGAGAGCTTGAAAATGGCAAAATGCAAGTTTTCTTTTGTGACTTTATGCAAAGTATCTCTTGGTGTTTTCCTCACTGCCCTGTAGTTTTCAGGGGGTTCTAGGTCCTATGGGTACCTCAGGACAGATATTTTTTTATGTCCAAAGTGCATGCCAGGGAGAAGAGGAGCAGAATGTCACTTTACTATGGCAACCTGTGCAGGCACACAGGCTGACAGAGGAAAGGAGATTGTTGCTGCGGTGAGATTTGAAATTACTGTAGCCTAACTTTGCTGATTTGGCCACAAGCAGAGCCTGATCCAAGCCCAGGTGCATAAGGTGGTATCAGGGTTTTTTGCAGTCTTCTTACAAGCCTCCAGAAGGACCTTTGCTGTTTCAGGTTTGGAAAGCCTTTCCACTGGCACAGACAGACAGAAGAGGAAAACCACCATTCTCAAAATCCTAACAGCCTCTGACAATGAATGGAATGAAAAACTGTTGTATGTTCAGTGCTGTGCAGAAATCACAGAGTATTTTGGTGTTAGGAAGGACCTTCAAAGGTAATCCAATCCAACTCCTTTGCCATGAGCATTGACATTATCAACCAGACCAAGTTGCTCAGAGTCCCATCCAATCGACTGGGAATGTTTCCAGGAATGGGGCCATGGGAATCCTACCATGTTTTATCCCGCTAATGTCCACTTTAGTGATAGCTCTTAGGAAACAGAGGCTGACCCACGAGGAGTGATTACCCTTTCGCCATGTATTGCAGGTAAGGTCTTGCACACCAGGGCAGAAGAGAGGGCTTCATTATAGCTGATGATGCAATTATGTCATAACTCCAACTAATCATCTCCAAACCTTGCAAAAGCTACCCCACTTCAGTCTGAGAAGGGGAGAGCATTTGGAAGTAGTGTTAAATAATGAAGTTCAAAGCTATACATGTCATCCTTGTGTTCTTGAACTGTCCATGCTACCGTGTGCAAAGAAACCTGCATTCAGGAGGACAGTTCCTTTAAAATTTAAACTTTTCTGGATATTCAGTATCTAAGGCAGGTAGACTGTGTATATCCTGGATGCCATATCTCTTGCCTCTTGCTGTTTCCGCAGTGACCCATGAGGTCTCTCTCAGTTTCTACGCATGGATGTATTGCACTGCAGATTTAAATGACAGGTCCATCCTCTCCCAACAAATCTTAACAGACTGGCTTTAAAAACAATTTTTTCATCTTAGAGTAACTAGTATCCAATTAAATAAGTGAGAAGAAGAAAAACAATTTTTTACCACCCTGCCAGAATAAATTAATTTTTGTAGGAGTGTGTGTCTGAGCAAAACACACACATTTGTCACCAGCCCATCAGTTCCATACAAACTGCCTGGCACATTGGTAGCCAGCATAAGCTCTGCTTGGGCCAAAACTTTACCTGACCTCCACAGACACTTCAATAACACTCCCTGGGACCCATTCTTTTGCACCATTATGAACGGATGAATCCCTCCAGTTCCTGCTGCTTAGCAAAGTAAATGCCTCAACATGTCACCAGACAGAAAACAATTTTTTTTCCTTGAAGATGAGCTGTGAGTGGCATAGATGCGCTGTGCCAAGTTCATAAGGAGTGTTTGTCAGAGAACAGCATCTCCAGTCACTTTTCATCAATTGCTGAATCACTCATGATGTTTAGAGAATTGAGGAGATATTTTAGCTGCTTTACATCACTCGTGCAAACCTCTCTCTGAACGGTTGGCTGGTGCAGCAGGACTGTAACTCACATTGCAAAGGTCCGGGATGATCACAGGCCTGGACGTGACGTCTAGGTGGGTTGGCCGAAACAGTGGGTTCAAAGACAGCCAAAGCTGAATTTTAATAGTGGAGAATATTGTAGTGTAATTCTGCTACTTTACCCTGGTGTAAATTTGTCAATGGCATGAGTAGCTGCCCAGGTTTGATTTCTCAGTCAGAGTTTGCCAGTTTACCAATTCCCAGCACATGCAAGATATACTGGGGGAGTTTTTCTAGGAAATCTTTTTGTTTCTTTGCTTATCAACCTGTTTGTTTTTTCTGTTTGTTTGGGTTTTTTTCTTTTCTGCTTGAAACTGCATTAGGAGTGATATTTAAATGAGTAGCACCAGAGCTGAGTTGTGAGCGAAGCACAGGCATGAAGTGACAAGAAAAAACAGCATGTTATGCTGTAAGCAGTACCTGGCAATTTTCACCAAGAGAAGTATATCATGTGAATGCATTATTCATCTTCAGCCACAAAGGATACAGAGTGTATATCAGTAATTTACAGCTTGCAAGGAGGAGGCACAGCTGGCTTCTGTTTTGACACATCAGGATGCCAAATTTAACAAACTGGCAATCAGGTGTTTTTTATCTAAGATTTTTACAGTAAATTAATTAGCAATTACTTTGCACTATTCTTGCACTCTGCTAATTCATAAGAAGTGAGAGGTGCTCTGGATGATTTCATGCTAGAGAAACTTGTGCATTCTTTAAGAGTAGCATATGCATCCTGCTATCATGAAACACATTTTGGACTACATCTACCAGTTAAGTCTACCTGTGAAAAACCTGTTTTGATCAGATACATCCTTTGGGCAAAGCACAAATTCAAATCTTTGATTTGAAAATTCAAATCTCTTGCCTTTGACTAACAGGCTTCATCAGAGAATACTCCCTTCTCTCTTTTGAAGAAAATTTTCTGACACTTCACCTTTCTTGAATAAGACTCAACATATTTTTAATAACTTTCCAAACATGTATGTAGATCACATATAAAACCTCTTTCTCAAATGCAAGAAATTGAATGTTCTTGCACTGTCTTGTTGTACAAACATGTTTAAAATATAAGTTTCTATGTATAACAATACTATAAATAGCAAACAGAAGAATTAGGTATTTGGATTGTGCAAAAACATGGAGACAGCAAAGTATGAAATCTTAAAATAATCACAAATTGCAGATGCATATATTTAAAAATCTGATGCATTCTGCTAAGCTAGTAACCAAGCCCCACTGCTGTCTTCAGGAATGAATTTGATTTTACTCTACATTCTTATTTGATACCTTTCTCAATTCTTGTAAGGAAGCGCAGATTTTTGTTCTGTAACTAGCACACAATCATGTCCTAGAGCTGATGCTGCAGTGGAAGTCTGAATGGTCACGGCATATGGTGAATTAATGGTAATACCGATGGTAATACAACATTACATATGGCAATACTGACATTGGGAGTTCTTTATGGATTTTTCTTGGCATATTGTATCAGATGCTCCAGCTAAATACTGAATTAATTCTTCAACGACATACATTATACTGCTCATATGACTAATTATCAGCCATACAGTCTGTTGCACATAGTTTCATGGGGTTTTTTTTTGTCCTATATTAACCTAAAAGAGAAATATTTTAAGTTTAGCACCAAAAGAGGCAACACTGGGATATTTCATACTGCTAAATAAAGAAAAACAGATAGCCAGCCATGCATATAACCTTGTCTGTGAGAATGTGAACCTTTTGTTTTGTAAACCATATTTATAACACAAGCTGTGATTTAGCTTAGGAGTGTGGTACTAAATGAGTGCTTGCTTACTGGCTGTTGGGGAGGTGATATGCAGCAGCCTTGATGTCCAGTAAATGCATGAACTACATTCCCCTGAACCCATTCTGCTTCACAGCAGACCAGGAAATGCACTTCAGGGTAATTATGATACTTTCTGAGTGATTAAAGTGATTCTGCTTTTGACCTTTGGCCTTTCATGTTATCACATTGTTCATGGTGTGCTAATAATCTCACAAAAATTCATGGTTTGTCATGTCTCATTGCTTGAGCAAGGTGTGCCTTGCCGTGCATTGTAAGTATAATTATGCTGCTCTGTGCTGTGAAATTGTAAACCCTTAAAGCTTGGCCCCCAGATTAATAATTGCCAAGGAGTCCCAAGAAAGAATTCCCTCTAGATGTATGATATTCTTTCCTCCAAATGAGGACAAAACTGTCAAGGTCCAGTTCTGTGCACACCCACATATCCCTGCCTCCTGCAGATCTTCCAAAATGACTTTTGATATTGCAGGTGACTTCTTTTTTTTTTTTTTCCTATTCTTACCTTTTTTTTTTTTTTTTTTTTTTTTTTAGTAAGAAAGTTAAAGAAAGCATTGGAATAAATGTACAAAGTAATCATAAGCTACATCTTCTTTCCCAGACTTACCTGGTTTTCCCTTGAAATACTGCTCTTTCAATGCTGCTTGGTCCTGTTAAGAGAAGTGGGTTCAAGCACAAATAACGGGCTAAGAGTCTTTAGAACTAAAGACCACATTTTGAAAATAATATCTTGCACACAGAGAAGTAACAGAGAAAACATGACCAGAGAAAACATGAACAGAGAAAACCCAATGGCAGTAATTCCTGCTGATCTTTGGGAGGTGCCAATACATCTGAAAGCCTTCCTGGGCATCCCAGCAAAGATCATTAAAAGACAGAAAAAAACCATGAGTCTTTCTGGGGTGATTCACTTGGGTTTCATTCCTTGGGTATCTCGCTGGTGCCATGGCAATGTGTGGCTTTGATTCTGAATTTTCTGGATGTTGTTCAGGAGCCTGGAGTTCTGAGTACTTACAGCCACTCATTTGCCCAGCCCTGTCCCACAGGCTGGGGAGAAATTAGAAGGAAGGTGAAAGGACTCAGGCATTGAGATAGAGGTAGTTTGAGAGGTAGTGGAGCAAAAGCTTTGTGCACCAGGAAAGCAAATAAGGGATTTATTCACTACTTCCCATTGGGTGGATGCTGGCACCTTCCCATCAGCAAGCAGGTGTTTAGCCCCCTGCTGGAGAGCAGGGCCTCAGCAGATATAAAGGCTGCTTGCGTAGTGGAGGACAGAGGCCATAACCATGAGTGTTGTTGCTTCCTCCTCTTTTTCTTGAGCTTTTATTGCAGATCATGACATTCTACGGAACAGAATATTGTGTGGTAAATGCATGTCACTCTCCCACTGAGTCCCCTGTCAACCTCTTGCCCGTGAGAGGGAAAGGTGGCAACATGAAAAGCAGAGAAAGCCTTCACTGTGTGCAAGCACTGTTTGGCTGTAGTCAAAACAGTCTGCTGTCAAGGCTGTTTTAGCCACAAAACCTAGACACAGCACCTTATGGACTGCTGTGAAGAAAATTAACTCTGCCACATCCAGATTCAGTACAATCTCCACCTTCTGCTCTGTATCATTTGCATCATGCTCAGGTCCTCCACTATCCAATAGATCCTCATCAGCCACCACCCTGCTTCCCATCCTTTGTTACATACACCCATATCCATCCCTCACTTTGTGATAACCCTATATCCCTCACTCCCAAACTACTGCTTAGTGGTAGTTGAGGTCTTTTATCTCTGAGGCTAAAATACTTCCACAATGGAGAAAAAAGTATGTTTCTTGGCCCAGGTATGGTCTTAGTCTGGTCTTACATTTTCATGAATAAAGGACAACTTAGTATATGCACTCCCACAGAAATAAATGCTCCAAAATGTCACATACTTTCTTTAAGTATGTGACAGCTCAATAAGTGAATACTAAAAACATTATAATGTTGTTAAATGACAATAATTTCAGTGACAATTATATAATATATTGCTATATAACTGTATTAATTGATTGCTCAAGAATTTCTGTTCTTGTTTTAAGAACCATTAGGAAAAAAAATCAGTGTAGCTTGTGCACAATAAAAGAAAAAAGAAATTTTTAAAAGCCATCAAAGAGAAAATTAGTTTATTCTAGGATTTTTGTTTTTGATCAATGAGTTAAAAAGAATCTCTGATAACTTAAAATAGCTTACTATGGAGTTGTTAGAATAGTAAGGAGTGTCAAAGTACACAGGTAAGTGATGTTGACTAGGTCCACTGCTAATTTCAGTTATTAAACCAAACTAAGAGTTTGAACTTCTTTTTTTCAGAGTTTCTGAGTATATAAGACTAAAATTTCTGAAGGGCAGATGTAATTTGACTCATTCAGTCACTGACTGAATTACATTATGAGTTTACAGACAGGTTTGTGAGTACCGCACACAAATCTTTATCCCAATTAGATTATACCAGAAGTAGATAATGGTTTTATGGTGTACTTCTCATCATCTTATTAAGCAAAACACCATATGGACTGGAAACATGGTGGTTTCAAATAATCCTGTGTGGGATCATATGATGGTTTGAAGCAATCTCTGAATCTCTCTTCAGAGGAATACATCAGTTTGTGCTGATCCTTTGATTGGTCTGAAATATCCATATTTTAAATAGCTTTCTAAATGGAATTTTGCCACTCAAGATACCCAGCTGAAAAGGGGAGCCCCACAGAGTCCAGCTATTCTTGTCTTCCCGTTGTTTTAATGAGGATGGAAAGGTTGGAGAATAGCTGTCATCAATTGCAATTGTACAATTTCATTACATTTTATGACACACTTTTTCAGCATTTGAACAAAATAACAAATGTTCTCTTTTAATTAAGAGACTGGGGCTGAAGGAACATAGGAACTTAGCTCCAGTATTTCAGCTCTCTTAGATGTTGGTATAAATAGTTTTGGGTATGTGGAGTAACTGGGAAGACAACAGAAAGAATCTAGTCAACAAGCTCCACTAGCCCCTCTCTTGAAATAGACTGTCAACACCAATAAACAAAATGCTTGATCATTGCTACCAGACCAGTTTTAGTCTCATCCTAAAGTGCTGATATAGTGTTAGCACTTGTGATCTCTGTTCTCTTGATTTATGATGAGAGGACGTGTTTTTATTCCAAGAGGATTTCCTTACAAGGCATGATGAGCTCAGAACATTTGCTAAGTACTTTTGGCTCTGGAGGTGGGAAAGATGTACCACTAGTACTCTGCTAATGTGGAGACAAATCCCAATGTGACCCATACAGCATACTGAGATGCCAACACAGTTTTTGTAGTTGCTGTTGCAAGTGAAATGAACTTAAAGGTTCTTCTGGGAATCAAATCTTTTCTAAGCTGGAGACACAGCAACTGCTTAGCATTGTAAAATGCTGAGCATGTCTTCTGTGAAACGTGGGGCTTAAGCCTTCCTGAGGAATAAACTTACTGCAGGTAGCTGGGGGTGCAGCTGCAGGTTGTGTCCTGGATGGGGGGAAACAGCTGGAGCTCCAGGAGAGGAGCCAGGAATGGGGGCTGACCCTTCACACAAGGGGCCCAGGCACCTGGAACACTGGCCGATGATCACACAGAGACTCTGCAGGAACCAGAGAACAGTGAGAAGATCCCAGACACAAAATCACCACTGAAACGGGCATGCAGATTGTGATAGTATAAAAACATAGGGGTGCTTTTGTTGGTGCCTCAAAGGCACCAGCTTGAGCTGGTATTTATTGGGTTGATGCACCATGATTAAATTAATTAAAAGAACCAGATATCTGGGACTCTGCTCCAGGAAACCTGGATCAAGCCAATAAGGGAAACTTATGACTGTGTGAGTGTGTGCAGGGAGTCAAGGGGGGCACCTGACAGGTCACTGGAGCCACCAGTGCTAAGGGGCTTTGGTGCCAGCAGTGACATCTGAAGCAGTGCAGGTGTAACTCCAGACCAGCATCCCTATGGTCCAGCAGGAAGGTTTCCTTAACAGGCTTGCAAGCCTCACGTCAGCTTCATGAGCTCATTCATAGCATGAGCGCTTTGTCCTGAGTTTCACTGAACACGGGACAGATCATTTGCTACTGTCTGATGAGCCTTGCCTGTGTACTGGGGTGCCTGTGAAGTTGAGAAAAATATGGCTCTAGTAAGGTTGCTACATATTTTAAGTAACAAAATTGTAATATTCCCTTTTCTAGCTGCAGGATCAGACTTTATTCTTCTCCTCTCTTATTGCCACAAATTTCTCTGAGCTACAGCTATTTTTAAATACTGTGCTGTCCACGAGCAGAGTCTCCACTCTTACCTTTTAAACTTTTTTTAGTCTAATAATCAAATTCAGAAAAGGTTGGGAGAAAGCAACTACCTGGTTGGAAAACTGAAAGTGCAGCTCTGAAGTTATAACTCCCTGATGAAGAGTAAGAAGTTGACATTTTTAGCCTTTTCAAGTCAAAATTTTGGCACAGGGTCTAATGTTCACTACATCATTGTATTAAAGGTACATGTCAAGAGATGTGCAAGGTTTTCATTCAAGTTTTGTTACCCAAATGTATTTCTAAACCTCTTGCAAAAGGAACACTCATTCTCTAATCGTATCTTGGGCATTTTTTTTTTTCTTAGATCCAAGAGCTAGATTTGTACATAGATGATAAGTACTAAGCTATTTTTGGATGACAGGAAGGCTCTTTAGACAAGCTTTTCACATTGGTGTCACTACTGTGTGCAATCTTTACACAAAAAAAGGACTTGTATGCCATTTTATGACCTTCTACTCTTAATGACTTGGAATACATATGATTATCACTCTTGTATAAATGATATTACATTTACGAGTAAATACTAGCATAGAATTGCAGTTGCCTACAGAGTTTAAATGTATCCCTCTTCATTGTTTTGGCTGTAAGAGAAGTGAAAGTGAAGTATTGAGGAGTATTCTAAAAATAGTGTAAAAATTAAAGCGGTAGTTTATTAAAAACTATAAAATGCTTATGTTGCAGGCAAAAATTTATGGCCCATGTGGAATTCTCATGAGGAAGATGAAAGAAACTCAGAGGAGGGTATATAGAGATCTTATTCTTTTCTGTTGATAGAAGTGGGTAAATTCTGTGGGGATTTTGGAACAAATGACATCAGAAATGTCAGTGCGTATAATAGTGCATTACTTTAATGGTTGTGTTGTTATCATGAAGGCTCGATATTTTTAGTCTTTCCTGAAGTTTTGATTTGTGAAATACAAATGCTTCAGGCAACTAGATTCATGAACTGTAGTAATGCACACTACAAAAGCGTAGGTTCTTCTGGCAAGAAAATTGAAGCTCCTCCAGTTAAAACAGATAAAATTACTACTCTTGAGCAAGACATCTTGCAGTTTCTGAAACTTGCCAGGCAACATTTTAAATTGTACTTACTTTATGCTTAAGTTAAATTCACCATCCAACTTTGAGCAGACGATTGATGCTGTTGTATTTTCATGAAGTCCCAGTGGTAAAAGATAGGAATTTCTGCTTCCTAATCTTCTAAAGACCATGATAAAACCTATTCTGTATACTTCAGCATTTCTCTGAAGTCAATGATAAGCTAACTTCTAAAGTGAGATACGTAGAATTTTAATGTAGCTTAATCCAATTTTATATTTCTTAACATTTTATACAAGTTGAAGAAACTCACCCTCTGCAACACAGATATGTGTGTGATATGGAAACAACTTATTAATGAGCCAGTGTCAGAGCTGAGAAAGAAATGCAAACTAATTGCTCAAACTGCTCTAATTGCTAAATGAAAACTCCCTACCATGGAAAATGTACAGATGGAGAGGGAATTGTAGTAGCATCTCTCTGCACGGTGAACAAAATGCATCAGAGATGCACTCACTTGGGGTCAAACAATATCATTATCTTTCTCTCGGTCTGTGCTAGTTGGGATGCAGTTCTCTTCCATATAGGAGGCCAATCTTGTCATTACACTACTAGTTTCTAAAGCTCTACATTTTTTTTCAAGCACATAATCAAAGGCCAAATGGCATAGCACTCAACAAGCCCACTCCACTTAATTCATTCTTCAAAGTAAATCAGGTGGGTTTGTCTGTAAAGAAAAAAATGCTTACCATGGCTTCTCAAAACCCTCAGCAGTTTTCAGTGGCTCTTGAGTCCAGCAATAGCAACAGTCATTAATAGTCAGCAGTAAACAAAATGTCTCAGCTGTTTTTCCAATGGGTGTTTAAGAACTGACAAATTTATGTGTATGTTGTTAATCTCTTCCCCAAGCCATTCTTCAGTTTTCTCTAATGGTTTCCCCTCCATTTCCTTCTGTCTTTTGGTAATGAGATGAACTCAGGACTTAAAAAAACCCAAACCACTTAAAGGTCAATAGACAACAAGTCAATTAAAAAAGAGACTTAACATTCAAATACCACTGTATTAATTACTTTCTAATTAAATATTATACAGTGTTTTGTACTGTGTAGATGAAAACAGTGTAGGAATGAGAAAGAGATTAGCTATGGCTTGGCACATGTGGGGTCTCTGGGGGATGAGAGGCTTGCTGAGCCTCCATAGCCCCAAGAATTCGTGGGCTTGGCCAGAACCTCATGCTGTAAGTCCTACCAACCCCAGCAAAAGTCAGGCTTTCGTTTTGCAGCAGTTGTTCTGCTGTGCAGTCCTTGACCAGCTATGTTGTCTTACAAGGGTTATTTGAATACCTTTTTTAACCAGACTCTTCAGTTAGATTACAACCCAGCTTTCTTGAAAACTTTGACCCAGAGGGATTTTGATCAAAATATCAAGGAAGATCCATGAGCCCTTTGCTAAATCCAGTGAAGCATTACAGCTAAGCATGATTTTCCTCAAGAAGATTTGGAATATAAAGTGAAGTAGGAATGAATACTTTCTAAAATCTGAAAATGCAACTTGACTGCGGAAGAAAGCGATTATCCTTCTGTGATTCCCATACATAAGGTTTCTGGTGCTAAGCTACAGCCAGTGTTAAATAAGTGATAGTGACGGTAATCTGAGGAAAGTCAAGACCATCAGAAGTTATGTTTAAATTTTCTCCTCCTGGGACATAAGTACCAGGCAAACTTAGCCTAGTACAACTTACTCAAACTTTGAAATTCATTCTTGCTGTGTTCCCTGAAGGTGAGTAACCTCACTGGTCCCTGCTTCTGTTGAAATGCAGGTTTTGTGATGTTCTGTTGCAGGGAGCAGTACCTTCTGTCTGGAAATGCTGAGCAAATTGATCTAATATTCTATATTATCATGAACAAATGTTCTACACTGTATCTGTGCAAGGGGCCCAAAAGGGATATCAGAAAGTGTTTATCTTGAAAAGGTTCTCCTTTAGCATAATTACTTGCATAATGGAACCCACTGGCTCTTCTTCTAATACCTACCTCTCTTGTCAGCCAAGAGCAATCCGAAATAGTTTGAAATGATCAGAATTGCACCTACACACAGGAACGGGGATGTACTTCTGGATTCTGCAGTTTAAATAGAGCCTCCCTCTCCAGTTGTTTTATTTTTTATTACTTTGGGTTATTTGTCATTTTAGTTCTATATGGAACCTCTGCAGGAGCTGATGGCTATTCTCTGATATGTCACATGTCATTATCTATTGGCAGTTGTGTCCCAGTCTACAAAATTAAAATAGAATAGGAAATGTAAGTAGCTTTAAAATGCTTTCAGCATTTTTTTTTTTAAACACTGGAGACTATGGGTGGGAAAGTCAGTGTTAGGAAACTGCTACAATAGGATAAACCACAATTTCAGGTGTAAAGAATCCCCAAGCTTGATAGATAGGCCTCTTTTTTTTTTTTTTTTTGTAAACCAGAGTTGTACAGTGGAAAGAATGAAAACTGTGTGGGAAAACTCTCAGTTATGGGTTTGGGGTGGCCTCAAAGCCAACGCTCTTCAAAGTTAAGGCAGCCCTTCTTATGTGTTGTGCTGTGTTGTGTTGTATGATGAGTTACTGTGTGCCTGCAGTGTGTCTCTGCTTTCCAGATACCTTGTAAGCATGCTGAGTATAAACTGGGTGATGAGGAGACCCAGGGTCAGATTGATACATTTCTGTTGCAACTGTATTAATCTTGATTGTTTTCGCTTCACTTTCAGCCACCAAGACAGGAAAAGGGTAGCTTTCCTTGAGATAACTGTGTCTTGCACATACGGCAACACTGAACTCTGGCTGTCAGTGACTAAATTCCACTGAAATGGCAATGTGTTCCTGCCCATGCATGAAAGTCGCTCTGGCACGTTTCAGTTCACAGTTCAATTTAAGTTTTATACATGTACGTGAACGATTTTCTAAGTATTCACTTCACCTGCTTCTTCTGCAAGCAAAGGTTGCTGGTAATAGATATCCATCTCTACTACATCTAGGGATCCCTGGAAGTGTTCAAGGCCAGGTTAGACTGGGCTTTGAGCAACCTGGTGTACGGGAAGGTGTCCCTGCCCATGGCAAAATGGTTGCAATGAGCTTCAAGTTCCTTCTGACCCAAACCATTCTGTGATTCTATGATATCCAATATCAAAAGCGTAGAAAAGGTGTAATTACAAATTTTTTTTCAGTTTTCGTCTAGATAACTGTCCTAATCTCACTGCATTATCTAGCAACTAGGATATAGCATCTTATTTTATTATGTTTATGATTATTATGCCACTTTCTTCTTTTTAAAGAGTGATGATTAAAACTTTTTCTTAAAAAAAGGCACAGGATGAGAGGAATCACCAGTCTCTAGAAGGGTGTGTATCGCAAGGAAGTGGTCTGCTAAGAGTATATGACGGGGGAAGGTCAGAAATGACGGTTGTCTTATTAAACTCTCTGGCTTAAGCAAGTTAAGGTTCTCTGTGTGCAGGTTGCACAGTGCCATAGGCAATTTTGGACTCTCTGAGAAGAACTCAGTTTTGCACTGACCAACTCCATGTTGAATTGTGTGGGATTAAGTGGCACCTTGGCTCATATTGAGCTGCTTTACCAAGTAAGGAGGGAGTGCTGAACCAGTGCCCAGAGGAGCTGTTACACTGCTGGGGGTGAGGCTTTCTGTGCAGCAGGAGAGTTTCCCTCAGTGCTTTCCTGCTCCTCACTAGATCTTGTTTGCAGGCTTTGGCACTCAAATCTTGACTATCCCTCACACTGAGTGGCTGGAGTGTACCCACAGAAGGGCAGTGGAGCTGGTGAAAGGTCTGGAGCACGACCCATATGATGAGCAGATGAGGGAACTGGGGCTGTTTAGCCTAGAGAAAAAGAGGCTGAGGGGAGACCTTATTGCTCTCTACAGCTGTCTAAAAGGTGGTTGTAGCAAGGAAGAGATTTGTCTCTGCTCCCAGTTAACAAGTGAGAGGACAAAAGGAAACAGGTTGGATATTATGAAAAATTTCTCCACCTAGAGTGTTTTCAAGCACTGGAACAGATTGGTCAGGGCAATAGTGGAGTTGCTACTGCTGGAATTATTTAAAAAGTGTGTAGATGCATCACACATGGCAATATGGTTTAATGTGAAGATGGCAGGATTACATTAATGGTTGGACTTGATGAACTTAGAGGTCTTTTCCAGTCTTAACAATGGTTTTATCATTTATCCACCTGTCTGCGCACTTTGTTCTGATGAGAATCAATCTGCATTAACAGTTCCTACCTGCGTTTTGCTCTACTGCTCCAGAACAGAAGCTAAAGCCTGCCTGCTCTCTTATTTGTACAAGGTTAATTTGACTGACCAGATGCAGCCATCTGAAGTGTGTTAAACCTAATTTCAGTCTGATTCGAAATTAGTTCCCATGCCTACAAACACCTAACTATTTAAGTCCACAGCACCTGAGTGCTGCCTTCCAGACTCTCAAGAAGGATCTATTCCCATGCTCAGGCTTCACAAAACTCACTTGGCATCGTGCTGTCAGAGATGGAAAACTTGACAGCATAAGCATGAATAATGTCTGTGTGGCTGCTGTTTCTCCTCATAGGGCTCCCTCATGGCAAGGATAATGTGGCATCAGTACCTGGTGCTGAGTGTAGGCATATATCCAGTGGAATAACCATACAACCAGAAAACCCTTTGCTCCAGACCTGGCTTGCTGCTGTATGGATTCCTTGAGTGGGAATTTTAATGCCTTTGGGCAAATGCAGACATTTGCTTCTATTGACTTACCCTGCCAAAGCCTTTGAAATTCTTATGAGGCTGTGGGATAGCAATGATCCTTATGCAAATTAAAACAAGATGTTAAAACTCAGCAGAAAGGCACTTTCTAGATATGAGACTCTTGAGGAGTAGTGAGAAATGGTTTATATTTTCATTCAGGCAGAGGACAAGGGCAAGGTTTTCCTTCATGGTTCATCACTCCACTACTATCTTTCATTGAGATACTACCAGCATTGTTTAGGACTTTGATCTGCCCCTTAGTGTAAGTCAGTCTAAACAATCTCTTTAGTGATGCCAAGGGTGAAGTTGGCAGACATTAGGCTTGTAGAAATAAAATAATCTATTTGCTGAGAAATGCCGTGGAAGTAAATCGAGAGGGAATAGTTGCAATTTGTAAGATTTAGAAGCTAGGTCACAGCAGACAGGGATTTAATTTAATTCTTCCACTATAAGTCTTAGATCAAAAGAGATGTTTCATTCAGTCCAAGATTAAAGCTCTCATCTTCTAAGTAAGATTTAGGGTTTGCCAGTGGTAAGTGAAACAGAGATCAGCCATGAGAGTCGTGGGAGGATGGATGGAGACATAGCTGTGTTTTTTTTCAGAAAGGTGTATGGAAGAATGAAAGAGTCACCCAGATTTTCAGGTGTGGATTGACAGATCAAACTGACCTATGGTCCACTTTCCTTTTCCAGTTCCTCTGCTGACTCTGCCGCAGTCTTGATGTATAGCCTGTGGAGCCGCACAAGGTGATGCCACCAACAGATCACTGGTATTCCAGTACTTGCCTTACGTCCACTTGTTCTGACAAGATGAATTTCAGCATTCTGTAAGTGAAAAGTACAGCACAGCAATTTATTTAATTAATGCATTTTATCTGACATTGAGGTTCACAGATAAGAAGTGTGCACACTCACCAAGACGATCATAGGTGGTTGGAAGTAAAATTCTGATGGTCTTATTTTGGAGGGACCTCATCCCTCCTCACTCTGCAGACCTTTATGGTTTTCAATTAAGAATTTCTTATACTTGGGTAAAAACCTTTGCTCTAACAGTTGCTGTACATGATAAATAGAAACCTTTTAAATTGGAAAATTTAAATTTTCCCATATTTTCGCCTCAGCAGTGCCCTCATGGATTTTGTATAGAAAAGGGGAAAAAAGAGAAACATACAAACCCTACTAATTGTAAAATAATTTTGTATGAAATGTCTTGGAGTAGGAGTGTGTTCACCTCTTACACCTGAATGAGAAGTTCAGGTCCATCTTCTTATCCATAATGCAAAAATTTCTATCACCTTATAGTTCACTGAAGAAGTAAAAAATGTATCCAGTTTAACTTGCCTGTGTTAATGCATTCAATTCCCAGAAATTCGGTGCAAGTTCAAATAGACCAAGAAAAACTGCATGTTATTAGCTCTTCCTGCTTCAGGCTTTGTTCCTTTACTTGTGCAAATTCATGGGGTTCTGCTTCATCATTCACTGCATGAAAATAAAGTTACCTCAAATCATGCCAGAATGTTCTTTTCCAGCCCATGACAGTTTTTCTTAGTTGTTTGGGGAGTTCCATGAACAGTTTGGGACAATCCTGTTAGCACTGATTCTTTCTCCCACTATAGGAATTCTGAAATATTTCATCTACATGCCAAGGTAAAAAAAAAGAAAAAAAAAGTGTTCAAGAAATAAGACCATTTTCTGTTCCTAAACACAAAACCTGTTTCTAAGTGCAAATAGTATGTTATGGGGCTGTGCAAGTTCTTAAATAAACAGATAAAATTGCATGTAGTCAAATCTAAATGGAAAACATTTTTCATGCTCTCTTATCATTATCTTAAAACTGCTGATAAAAGATCTGCAGTGGAATGTGCTGGGATGAATTAGTTCAGCAACGGTTCCCATTTCATTAGGATGATTTAAGCCTGCGACAAATGTCATGGCATTAACATTTTATGCCAAGGCATGAAGAAATGGCTGCTGGAAGAATCAACAGTCTTTCTAAAAGTCAGCACTTTTTGTCTGTCTTTATGAGACCACTGGTCACTGAAGTATTAAGTGAAGACGTTGCTGGGAGAATTATGTCCCTGTGTGATGTTTCTCTTGGGTTTCTGCCCATCTCAGGAATGAAACTGCCAGCAGATGCGATAGCAATCTCCATCACTGCCCTTGGGTATGTTCCAAAAGTCCATTTCATTTGGCAGATATTCCTAATAAGTCCCCCTCAGTGCAAGTAGCCTTTTAATAATAACATTTTCCCTTTGAATTTGCCAGAGATACCTGCTCTAACATATTTTTTGTGCAGTGATACGCACTGATTGGTGACTCCTTGCTTTCCACCATGCCTCTCCTCAGTCCCTCTCTGGCAAAGCAGTGAGGACAGACTCTTACCACCCACCATTCAGCTCAGGTCTGGCCCCATTTCAAACTCAGTCTAGGCTTACTGGGACTGTGATGGCACTACCAACTAATCCCCCTGCCCACACTGCCTTCCTGTTCTGTACCACAAATTTTTAGTAGATTTTCATCATCAATCTTTATTTCCAAGGAACAATGACAACGGAAGGAGCTGATTCACTCAGTTTAACAAAAAAGTGTTGCAAATTTTGAACCCATAGTAAAAGTCTCCCAGGCTATGTTTGTCAATCACTTTACAAACATGAATGGCGAACTACAGACATGAAATGAGGCAGTTTTACGAAGCATACAACTGCAAGGAGTTAAGAACATGAAAGCAGAGGTTTAGACAAACCTTTTGCAGATAAACCTTTTTCTTATTAAGTGAATTCACTCCAATAATTTCTCTTTTATACCTTCCATTTTATATGGAGAACAACATATTGTACGGTTTCTATGGATATCTAATCAAAAGTGTAGCAAAACCTACTAACAGACACCTGTCTAAGTAGCTTGATTTGGAAGAAACAGCCTCGCAATTGATTGCAACAAAATGACAAAATTATTTTCCTTATGATTATTGTTTTTACTAATCTTCTCTCATGTTCAGGTCCAACTGATTTTTAAAGAAAATTATACACCACAAGAACAGAAAATTGCCATGAGCAACAGGAGAACATGTCTGGCGATCATCTTGCTCAGATGCTTTAAACAGAACATAGATTGCTCCTGTTAAGCTCCCTGGAGAAACAGGAAGCATGCTGGTGCAGTGAGAAATACACATATAGCACCGCGGTCATGAATAAGGCAGCAATCAAAGGAGGAAGCACAGTTTTATTGTTAATGCCGGGGAAACAAAGGCAATTAATTATTAAAATGGGAAGCTATGGTACAAAACAAATATCAAACCATGTCAGTCTAACTCTCTCACAGAATAATAGAATGATTTGGATTGGAAGGGACCTTTAAATATCATCCAAGTGCCCTGCCACGAGCAGGACTTCTTCAAGTACATCATGTTGCTCAGATCCCCATTCAATCTGACCTTGAATGTTGCCAGGGATGAGGCATCCATGACCTCTCTAGGCCATCTGTGTCTGTGTTCTACCATCCTCATGTATATATACATACTTTAAACAAGTGTAGCCACAAGAACCAGTCTTGCAAGCAATTCCCAGATATCTTGGCTGGAGTTGCTCCCCTTCACTCTCTAAGGGACATGTTAAGAGGGTGTTAAAAGCTGCTGTCCGGAAAGGTGATGAGGAGATTGAAGGTTCTGTACTTGAAGAGGACTGCAGCTGGGAAGAGAGAATTGCCAGTGCTTCAGTGATCCCACCACTCATCGAGAGGAGCAGAAGGACACTGCTACAGTAAATGGGGCCTGTGAACACCTGAAATACATTAACTTATCCTTGCAGAACCAGAAATACAGAGCTGGGAGCAAATGATGAACTGTTAATTTAATTGTGTTCGTGGTGTGTATTTTTTCTGCATTTTATTGTTCACTGCTGTTTAGACAAATGCTCATTTTATCAGACAGTAGCAATGCTTCTTCTGCTTAAGTGACTTGAATGTTTAAAGTGGGAAAACTCTAAAAATTGTCACTCTTTTACATCAAAATGCCATGGGAAACTTGGGACTATGCCTTCAGTAAAAGTTTCCACTGATGGAGCATCTTCCAACCCTAATGCATTTGGAATTCCTTGGTAAATTTTAACTTACTGTTCATTTATCCATATCTCTCACATAACCTATAAAGTAACTATCTAGATGTCTGCTCAGAGACCTGAGCTGCTATTTAAGGCAATTAACAGGGCCTGCTTTTTAAATTATTCACTGCATAAACTTATCTTTTTGAAAAATCTCACTTCATGTGATCACTTCTAGCTCAGTTGTTTTAAGATTGCCAATCCCAAGTTATTAAACATTGTGAACTAAATACTTACAAATATGACTTCAAAAAAAGAATCGTTCTGTTCCCATATGCCTCCAGGGCTTCAAGCTGGTGTTGTTGATATACTGAGTTTTACCTAGAGTTGTGAAGGCTACAAACTTATCACTTCTGTGGGGGAAAGCTAAGAGTGTAAAACAATGCCAGCTGCTGCAATGCTGTGGAAAAAATACCCTAAATATTAATTATATATAACAACTGGAAACACATGACTTTCACAGTGAACTATTGTTGGAAAAGTATAAAGCAAAATTTTTTCTTGAAAAGGACAAAAAAATATTGACATCCAGAGTATTTAGAGTCAGTTCTGTGCACAAAACTCTTTCTCAGAGAACACTCCAGCTTCAAATGACAAATATTTTGTCCATAAACAGAAACCTAGAAGTCTTTTTGGTTTTGGTTTTGGTTTTTTACCCCAGAAGATTTTATTTAGGCTTAAATGGAAAAGAATTGGAAAAGGAAATTAGGGAAGTACATAACAAAAAGTACCGCAAGGCAGTGGTATATTATTGATTCTTTGTGAGAAAAGGGAGGATCACACTCCCTTTTCCCTTCACTGCTTTCATATCTCTGCTGTGTGTTACTCCCCATATGCTGCATAGGCTGAACATGTTGGCCTCTTAGCTCTGCTGGTGTTTTTCTCCAAGAAAACACTGCCGAAGGCTAAGTTGAGATTTAGACTGCAGTTAGTTTCAAATGATAAATCCATCTTCTGAGCTATAAAAGCACGTTTGTGTTTGAGGGAAAAACTCCTGAGGTCTTTATTGCTTTCCTAGAGTAGTGCTGCATGCATAAATGAGCACTGTGACAGAATAAGAGAGGATTAAAAATGTCCATTAGTTTTGGAGGGAAAAAGGAGACTTGGTCTGTACAAAAAAATCTGTAGACAGATGGTTTCTCTGGAAAATACTAAAAAACCCCCTCAGTTTATATTAAAAATAGGAATACTTAGCTTTCTCACTGCTCTTCAATAACCTGGGCACTGCTTCTTGAAGCAACTAACAGATTTGTTGGTGACCGTTTCCAAGTGAATGACACTGGGTAGTGTGTGACTGGAATCACGCAGGGAGTGGGCAGGATTTTTGATCAAAAAAAGTTCATTTACTCTCCATTTTTTCCATCTTTTAAAAGAGATGATGAATTTCAAGAAGATAATTCCAGTGGGTTGTGATATTTTTTCCTGTTTCTGTGTAGAACCCTTTGACTTCTGGCCTTGAGAATGCATTGCTGTAATTTTCTAGCCATTCCTAGGAAGATATGTATGTGTAAAACTTCTTTTTAATGACTTACTGAAAAACTTTTAGGAGATGAGATTGAATGTGTCCTCTTTAGCTCCAGTGCACTAATTCGATTTGTGTTAGTTCTGTGCACAGAACTCATTTCTGAGAGAGCTGTCTCTGCGTAGGTGTCTTGTGAGGTTGAAATGATAAATATTTTGTGCACAGAAGACAACTTTTTCCAAGTGGCATTATTCCAATTCTGTTTAGTTGAAGGCCTCCAAACCAGTTGAATCTTGCGTTTGTGGGCTGCAGTGTTCAGTTGTGTTACCTGTGGGGAAAGGAGCACCATTATTCAGCAGAGTGACTGTTAAATCATCTAGACTGTAAGAGGATTATATATTCACACAAGCTTAAACATAATTGAGTGCCTTAGCATTCACATATACAGCTCCTAACTGAATTTTGTCACTAGAAATTACAAATGCAAACTCAAGAGCTGTTTGAATTTCATTTATCTAAAAGTGCAGCCTCTGCAGGAACAACATGTTGAAAAAATGTAGGGTTTCTTTTCCTTTTTTTTTTTTTTTTTCAAAGAAAGTTAAGCTATTCCAAAAAGAGATCCATAAGTGGTAAAGAGCTGTTTACAACTTTTCTGTGCTGCAAACTCCCCCAGTCAGCTACACCCTACATCTGGATTGCCCAGAACCCCTTGTCAGCCGCTAATCTACTCATCCTCCCAACTACTGCCTCATGTCAGACAGTGATCACATCCCCATTTTTGAAGTGCTGGAATTGAGATACAAATCTTTGAACCAGAGAAAAGTTGTGGACCAAATACACATCAGGGAGATGTTAGGGTGACATCTTACCAGGAGTTTCATCCTTTCATTCAAGATACATTTGAATCTGAAAGGGCAGAAGTATTTGGTGGGTTACATTTCTCTTAAAAATTGCAAAAAACCCACCAGATTTAGTGTAAGGCTTATAAAACCCCTCATCAGTTGAAAGTTATCGCAACTTTTAAGATTTTGGGCTTTGACAGAAGGGATGTTTATGTGCAGTTTTATATGAAAAAAAATAATGAACGTCATTGATAGAAGGCAAAAGGATTGTCTTTAACAAAGACTGTGTAACTGACATCAAGGTTATGCATATAAAGAAGGAATTTAACTCAAGAAATCTTAGGTCCAAAAAGAATTAAAACCAGCAGTTCTGTCTAGAATTCAAAGCAATATTTATTATTTCCCCACTAAATTGGCTTCTGACAAATCTTTTGGAATCAGTTTCTGCTGGGAAACAATGAGCTGTTGTCAGATTTAGTGGGTCCAACCTATTTCATTTTAATCTTTCAGAGCAATAAATGCACTTCAGCAAAAGGTTTGTAGGTACAGCATCTGGCACTCTGTCTTCATCTGTTCCCTTCTCTCGTGTGCAGCACCACTGCAGATGAGAAAGTTTCAACTGCTCAATAACAATACCAAGAAAACACCTCAACCCTGGTAGAAATACTGAGAGTGCTGTTTTCTTATACTGTACAGTATGGAACACATTAAAATGCTGTTAATTAAGAAAGAGGTCAGATTCCATAGCAACCATCCTCTTATGCGGCAGTTTTAGAGTGTGCACACCCTGTTCCTGCTTTGCCTAAAGCATGGCGGCAGGTCTGTCACTTCTCACGGAATGGCCATATTCTTGATGTCATGTGCCACTTCCCAAAATCTAGGGGTATTGTTTCTGTCTAACAGAGACCCAGAGACAGGATGCAAATTGCTTTTGTCTGGCCTTGTTTTTAAACTTAGAAACCCAGGCGAACTGATATTGGTTGTATTTGAGGACAAGGAGGGGGTGCCAGCTAGATCTTGGCTTGCGGGCTGAGAGTGCCAGACGCCTCAGAGTGGTGTTATCCACAGATGTGGATAGCACTGTGCCTTCTAATGGTAGTTGGAAAAACATCACTCACATTGTACTTCTCAGGTGTGACCTTGAGATTTCTTTCAGTGGGAGAGGTAGAAAATTTATGTCTTATTGTCTTCCACTGTTGAAAGAGCTCTTATTCACCACAGCTTTTGGTGTCACGACTGTGCTGCCTTAACTTGAGGGCTAGAAGCACAGGTTTTGGTATGACAAAAAAGGTGCCTTTAATAGTCCTGTGTCCGAAATGGTTGAGTGATACTCTCAGATGTTCCTCCTGCTGTGTATTTGGATGTATTCATAGATGGCTGTTACTGGTTTTATGCTGGCATTGGCAAGTACCACAGTCATGTGTGATGAGAGGAGCAGTCACATGGAGCAGTCACTTGAGTTACTGCATATCACCCAGTGTGCTCCTGTGTTCCCTCTTACATTCAGTCCTTCTGCTCCTGATAGACACAGAGCAAAGATTCATGGATCCTGAAACTGAGTGAAGTGTGTTCACATGACAGATAAAACAAAGGAGCAGTGGCAGACCTGTGTCTTAATCCTTCTGCCTTAAGCAAGATGGGTGAGAAAACTGAGAGATCGATCAGGCTTGGAGGCTTGTCTTTCAGATAGACTTGGAATGCCTTGCAAAAGAAAGATGTTTGTCACTCTGTGTGCCGCAGAAGACCAAGAAATGAGGAGCACAGCAAAGAAGGGTTGCATTTTTTTTAACTTAAAACAGTGGTTGTCCTGAATTATTTTTTCCCTGTGTTTTTAGCAGGTTTTTCATTTAGTTCTCAGCTCTTTTATTCCTGACAGTGGCAGATTTCATCATGTTTTGTTCCTCTGTGACAGGAATGCAGTATGCACTATGCAAAAGTTTGAGAATTTAGAGAGAAACGGGGAAGAAATATACGGGCAATACTGGGTAAAAAGTTCTTTGGAAAACCACACATAAGATTAATTTGTTTATTCTTTAATGCAAATTAATCTTCAGTCTTTGAAGTATTTAAGGCCATCCTTTGCTGGCACAACCTTAGATCTGAAAGCTTTTTGATCAAGAAAAAATTGAAAACATCAGCTCAACACCTTTCTCTGGCACACAGTAAATCACAAGGGCCTCAAAATACTGAAGCTACGTAAAATGACTTGGACTAATGCAATTGTTACTGCTCTCTTGGCACATGTCATTTCTACAAAATTATCAATATTTCTGCAGGACCTTGTGACTGTCACTATTGTTACAACTCAGAGCTCAACAATGCTGGGCAGACCCAGGGTCTGGAGCCCGTCCTGCCACAGAGACATCAGCAATATTCCATGTCAGGAGAGATGTAACGTGGGAAGCAAGGGAAAACTGACATGTCCTGCTGCTGACTAATTTCTAAACTTTTCAAATCCCCACCCTGCCATTCCACCCTTTTTCTGAATAGGTCTGTTAGCTGGTGGTGGTGAGTGTTCAGCTTTTGAACTCCCTCCACATGAGAAATAATGCTTAGAAGGATAGGGGGCAGAAATAAGTTCTATTTGTCAGCATCTGCACTAAACGCCTGTGTGTGCCCACATCCCTCCTATGTTCTTTCCCTAATCCTGTGAGAAGAATCAAGTTTAAGATGGTCATAAGCAGGGTCCATATCAGCAACTTGAGCATGGAGGAAAGAAAATACAGTTTTTTGATTTCATGCTCTATATTTCTGCAGTACTTCTCAGTTCAGCATCTGCTTGATCTGCAAAGTGTAAAGTTCTCTCTTCACACAGCCTTGTCCCACGGTACAGTGCCACGCTCCTGGCAGTGCAGCAGAACTGATAAGCTCAAACTCAGGTTGCCGAAAGATCCTTCTGGATGAATGGATAAACTACAATTATGAGGGATGTTTGCAGCAGACCAATCATCTAGACCCGGGGCTTTCTAGTAGATTGGATGGTGCATTCTGTCCATGTAACTGTGCAAGTGAGGGCAGTTCAAAAAGTCTCTATTTTCATAGCAAAATACTGGGTTGTATTTGTGATCCACTCAGTAGTGTACAGAGAAGTTCAGAAAAAGCTTTAGGAAAGAAAGTTTTTCTTTGGTAATCTACTGAGACAGACCAAGCTCCTCGGGCAGCAAGGACTGGGATCTCAAGGACTCTTCTGCCACACGCTGCAGGACAGTGATAGTCTGACTCAGTGTGTTCTCAAAAAACTGGAGCAGTCTTGATTTTTTTCCTGGGCTTGGAGAGTGTAGCACTGGATGCTCTTTGTGAATAAGTGTATTTGATCCATGCCATTATCAGAGAGAGGCTCTGTGAAGGAAAAGACTGAAAGAAAAGAAAAGAAAGGAAAGG
>JAYRBT010000093.1:9906457-9928654 GCA_036023395.1 Myiotriccus ornatus
GGCTCTGGATCAAAACATTAGAACTTGTGAGGATGACTCAATCGCACTCCCAGAGTTCATACATCAAAGGACAAATTTTGTCTCTCTTCCTTATGAGATGCTGTGATTTGGTTTTGAATCATAATCCCCCCACAATTAGCAGGGACATCCTCAATGAGATCAAGTTGCTCAGAGCCCCATCCTGCCCTTGCGAGCCACTAACACTCTGAGCAACCTGTATCAGTGTTTTACTGCCCTCAATGTACAAAACTTCTTCCTTATGCGTGGTCTATGTTGACACTCCTTCATTTTAAAACCTTTGTTCTCTCTTAACAGGCCCTACTCCAACAGGTCCATGTCTTTGTTGTGTAACCCAGGCATGAGATGAAGAATGTCTACAACTCTCAAGAGACACTGAAGGAAACTGTTTGAACAGCTCATTTCTCTCAAATGAAGGTGTCTCCTTTTTTCCTCTCCTGGTCAAAAGAGGCTCTTTTGGAACTGTCCAGCGCTTCAGTCCATTTTTGCTGGAGGACAAACATGGAGTCCACAAAACCCACATCAGAGTACATACATACCTAATGTCCCTCATTCTTCATCAGAGGGGAAAGTTTCTCTCCTGCACGAGGCACTTCAGTGAAGAAGACAAATTTTTTTTTTCCTTTCAAAGCTAGATTCTTGAGGAACAGCTACCAACAGCAGCTGTGAGGATGCAGTGGCCTTGTGTTGGCTTCCTGCTTCAGGTGCACTGCAGACTTGGTTGTTAGAGGACAACAGAGGTCTTTCAGTGTAAGATTATTGATCATTTACTTTTTCCCCTCTCAGTGAAAAAACTCTTCTACTTTCACTTTACAAAAAGAGAACTGTGCTACCTTTTTGATCTTTACGTTTTTTCATGTATTTATTAGTTCACTCACTTAATCGAATCCTTGCTGCCCTTACATAAGAATACTTTATTATTTCCTCTAAATGAGTAAACACTACTATTTTTATTTTTTTACCTTTTTTTCAGTAGAGGGTCAAGACAGGGGTAGTTTAAGTGTAAAATCCTGACAGTTATTTTGAAGACTTGCTTGTGACCTTTGATTCATCTTCCAGATTAAATATTGTAAACTGATGGTTTTATGAGTAGATTTAGCTGGAAGAAAAAATCATTTGTCTCTTATCTGGTCATTTGAAAATCATAATTTTTCTGCAAAAATGTCCTATATCTCTTGACTGAAAATCAAGATCCTGTTCCATTGTGGCACATCAGGTCTTATGGGAACATGCTATACCATGTAACAAATTTGTGAGGGCGATTTAATGAAAAACAAAAAGCAGCTTAACATACATGGCAATCAGTGTAATGAGTTGAACTGCATGGCAGGAGAGAACATCCTTGCACAGGGAGTATTAAGGTGAACAAGAAAATTTAAAAAAATGGAAAGAAACAAAGAAGAAGAACCACCCCTCAAACATTTGAAAGGAAAACAAAAGACAAAGCCCTTAGTGTTGCAACTTAAGTAAACACCTAGTAAATAGGATTAGGAAAAAAATTTCCAGGAGAAGCTTTCTTTTGTAGTTACACAATTTAAAGCCCAGGCACAGCCCACACTTCTCACCTATTGCTGCCTCTGGTTACAAGGCAGCAATTCCAGTCCTTGACTACATGACCTTCCCTATATACCCAAACCTGAGGTATTTCTACAGATGTCTTGTTTGCAACTGTTCAAAAAACATTTTTCATATCTCACTCAAACTCTTCTTCCCAAATTTGAGGAAGAAGCTCAATAGCTTCAAGAGCAAAATAGCTCCTAGCAGCCTGCAGTTATCTTGCTGTGACTGTGCATGATGTCTAGCACATGATATCACCAAAAAAGAAATCTCAAAATAAATATTTTGTCATGAGGAATGTTTGGGACAGCTCTGTGACTGATTGATAAATGTCTTGAAATATAACTGCATTATATTTTTCGTACAGAGTTTTACTTCCAAAAGTTTATCAGCTCCTTTTGATAATTGCTTTCTGCTCCAAGGATCTATTTTAAGGCTGAACTTGTAAAATTGGATGTTGCCTTTGCCAGTGTTTCTTCTATCAGCAGACTTTTTTAATCCAGTTCTTTCACACTGCTTCAGGCAGTCTGAGCACTTGCAAATGCCCAGTACAAGAGTTGTGTTGCCAAATGAATTAATTGGGGTGCCTTAAACTTTGCCAGCTGCCAATACTGCAAAATGCTACAAAGACTAATGTGTACAGTGGAGAAACAAACACAAAGGGTTACCACTTTCTTGGCAAAGCTGTTGATGAGGACATATCACTTGAATCTTGGAAGCTGATTTTCTGACAGATACTCCCACACTTTGTGGGCAGAACTGTCACAGGCAGATCTTACTGAAGATCTTTTTTTTTTGAGAATAGTGACATTTCATTCTTTCCTTCCTTCTGAAATGGTAAGTGTAACTAATATTTCATCTCAGATTTGCTAACCTTGACTGTGAATGTTGTATGTTCCCTTCCATACAACAAAGAACAGTATCACTCTCCCAGATCTTTGAGGTTTTGGAGCAAAGATGATCCTTGATACTTTCCCACTTGCCCCAGTACAAGGATGAGAAAACCTGGATACATCTGGAAGCACCATTTTCAGGCAACAGGGGAATGAACACAGAGATTTTAAAAATATAGAGACCTTGGCCTGACTCCTCCACACTGTATGGCTGATTAGGTGTCCAAATCTCCCTCACTTAAATGTTAGAGGCTGCCTAGATCTTCATAGCATTTCAGTATCAGTCTCTCAGAAATTTTAATAGTTGGTATTTGTGAACTTGCACTAATTGTCCAATGTGGAAAGTGGAATGACACCACTGGCTGACACTTCTCTGTATGACAGAGCTTTACTATATAAAAATGCAACCTAAATATGTCCCTACAGCTAAATGATTCGTTAGAGTCAAATTGAAAGTGCTGTCACAGCTGTTCTAAATTTCTCAGTACTCATCCCTTCTTTGTCTGGAATTTGTTTGTTTGTTTGTTTGTTTGTTTGTTTGTTTGTTTTAAATAGCATGAAGAAAAGTGACTTGAGTACTTGATATTCATATTCAAGAGAGAATGAAAAGACATTATTTTTATTTGTTTTTGTTTAAACCCTATAATCATTCTGCATGTTTGTTGGAAGAGCATGAGACATGTCTCTCAAGCTTTTTCTGCCAGAGAACATCAAATTTTTGGGAGAAAGTGATGAGAACAATATTAAGAAACTGATGGATTATTGGATTTGTATGGAAAAATCTGTTTCAGCAGTTTATCCACAGAGGTATCACATGGAGCCACAGCAAAGACTAACATACCAAGAACTGTATCTATGTTTTTTTCACATATCAGGCTGAGTTGTCCTGAAAGTGGAATGGAAGCTGGAGAATCAGCTAAGAATAAATTTATACTCAGTGGAAATTCATCAGTCTCAATTAAGAATAATTGTAAAATGCTTAGCTCATTTTACAAGTATTTTGTAATTATGGTCCAAAAAAACCAACCAAAACAAACAAGAAAACCCCCACAACCAGAACTTGTAGCATTCGAAATAGTAGACTAAAATTTTTAAAAGCACTTCAGCAGCTTTTGCCCTAACATCTTTCTAATCTACTAAACCACCTGTTTCTAAGAATTTCATATGTAAATAAAAAAAGCCCAACATTTTAGTAAGGAACACCGAACTGTTTCTGTTTGACTCTTGAGAGGTATTTACTGACATGAGACTCTTGAATATTAAAAAGAGAAATTATGGATGACTTGTAAATGAAGTTTAGATGAGCACAAAAGATAAATCCCCATCTAGATTCACTGACTGAATATAATGAAAACACCTGCAGCTGACTGAAAACCTCCTGCTGAACTCTGTGAAGCCAGGTAAAATCCCGCAAGACTACAAAATTAAGGATACAATTTTGAAAGTGGAACCATTCTGAAAACTGTAATAAACACTTGTTTCCAGCTGAGAACCAGAAAATTCCAGTAAAAGCCTGGAAAGGAATTTAGGAGGTATCTTAGTGAAAACTTTGAAAAGCTTAAATGCCTTGTATTAGAGTATCAGCAGATTCTAACTTGATTTGTCTGCAGTGAGTTTGATTAAAGCCATTAGAAGTAGCTGTTTAAGCAGCCTTCTGATGCTATGTAACAGTATCATCCCCCTCACACGCATGCTTTTCTTTGATGCCAGTTTTCAGAATAATTTCAGGCATAAGCTGCCTTCGGTAGCTGTGCATCAGTTTATCATTTTAACCTTCACTATACTGTTTTGCATTCAAAATGCAGACTTCAATGTTGATAATTCAGATTTAATAGCAGGAATTAAGCTCTAAACCAGAAGTATTTCTAAACTTCAGTGTCTTAGATCTATATAGATACATTTTGATTTCTGAACAGAGCCTTTGTTAATAATCGTTTGAATAGGAAAAAGACACCACTATAGACTCAATCATTATTTTAAATGGTAGTTGGGAAAACACATTTTTTTAAGCAAACAAGCTTAAATATCTTGCTCCTGTGACTAAGGGATATTCTATATTGTACAACATCAGGTTCAGTGGTAAAGACTATTGGGGCATCAGTCTTGTGGGGAGAGATGTTCGATTCACTTAAAAACCCCCAACCATTCTTTTTAAATGGTCTTTATCTTGGGCCATGAGTTTGCACCTTCAATGAGCAAGCAGCTGTGTGGGTGCTTAGATGCTGACGTGGGTAACCCACAGCAAACACACAGTACACAAATGAGTGGCCTGGTTTGGTTTTTTCTGTTCCCTCCTGGACTTGAAACCACAAGAGGATAATTAAAACTTAAATTCTAAGAGAAAATAGACTACCAAAAAATTCTATTGTATATTTCCCAGAAGCACATAAATCCTATTAAGGGACACTTTAGGGAGGAGATGAATTATGAATGACTACAAACTTGTTTTCTCTGAACAACAATATATTCCTTTCATTACTGCTGTATAATTTTAGCCTTTAGGTGGGGAAAAAAAAATCCCATTATGTTTAGATTAGTTATATTTCACACTTACTATATTATAACTTATCTTTACAAAAGCTCCAAAACTCTTCAAAACTATTAATTTAATTTTCTATATTTTCCAAGGGAAGCATAGATGTCAGCAAATCAAAAGGCTATGAGCCAATTCTCATTGCCTAGCATCCAATTTTCAAGCTAGAGATTATACCCATGTAAGTGCAACCAAAGACTTCAGCTTGGTATCTTTGCAAAGAACAAGTGACTTAATACAAACAAAGAACTCCCTGAAAGTTCCTGCTTCAAAGGTTTTAGGCACACATGTTTTTGCCAAGGTAGTAGATACCCTAAGAAATAATTCTTTTGAGCTACTATGGACTGTTCTGAAAGGAATACAAGGAAGTCAAACACTCATATCCTGTTGGTTTAAGTTTCTGGCTTAAGCTATATATAAATTACTTTTGACTGTGTTTATTTCTTAAATAGAAAACACATATTGTGTGTCTTGTTTAGTTGACACAGTATTTCGTATCCTTGTGAAGTTGCTTGCACTTTATCATGAAAAGCTGTTTGGGCACCCATTTTCAAGCTGTGCTGTGGTTAATACAATACATATTAAGTAAAATGAATATTTGTTGTTCACCAGAAAAGACTCAACATTTTCATTTTCCCTGTGAGAACAGAAGCTTTTATTTCTTCACCCTCTTTACTGCAAGTATAGCTAACAGATAGCCTCACAGTCCTCCCATTAATGAGAATATCTCTACTAAAAGCAGGGACACATCTTTGTTGCAGGTGTGTTAAGGTGGTAATAATGTTGCACAGAAAATTTATAGTGTGAAATTTAAAAATACATTTTTTCTTAATAAGGATAACAACAATCTACTTTGGAATTAATATAAACTTCTTATTTTTGTGGGTTGCAAAGCACCATTTTCCTTGCTGCATAAAAGAGGCTTCTGTGGTGTTTTTTTCTTTTATTTTGTCACATGGGATTTTCGTTTTGTGTTTTATATTAATGACTGATTTTGGCCCATGTTAAAGCCCAGGACTGGCCCAATGATGCTGTGCTGCTCTACGCTGCATGTGACCTTCTGCACATCAGAGAAGCAAAGTGCAGGGAGGAGCAGTACCTGCCTTAATAAGAGCTCCCATCTTCCTTGTGCTCCTAATGGTTTTAGCTTTCCAATGATCAAGCATTATTGATTTCCTTCTTTCCTCATGTCGAGGCCATTTTCTGTGACTCACAGTGAGCTAAATGCTAAGAATTGGCATCAGCAGAAATCCTTCATCCAGTACAGGCAAGGGGAATGAATCAGTTTATAAAGGGGTTTACTCCATTTATGGCTACAACTACCTTGGTTTTGTTGTATTTTGATGCTTGTTTGTTTGTTTTGTTAACTGTAAATATTTGTAAAAAAGCAGTTGGCCTCCAGCTACAGCACATCAAAACAAGAGGTACCTGTTCAGAATTCCCTGGGTTCCACTGCTGTTCCCTAGTGCTGGGGCTGCCGTGGCATCACCCTGCATTATTCAACATCAGGCACCCTTAGAGTGGCGCATGTTGGTAATTCCTTTGGTCGGCCTTTCTTTGTTGTCTCCATGGCAACTGTTTCCATTGCCATGAGCATCTCTGGGGCCCGGCCTTGCTCACGTGCATCTCGGCTGCTCCCGCCTCAACACTGAGATTTAATAGCTGTGGTGTCTCTGTATTTAGATGCCTTGTGCCCTTTGTATTATTTGTCACTGAAACAAACCATAGAATCACAGAATAACAGAATGGTCCCATGGTCCCATGGAAGAGACCTTTAAAGGCCATCTTGTTCCAATCCCCCTGCTGTGGGAAGAGACACCTTCCACCAGACCAGGATGCTCAGAACCCCATACAACCCGGCCTTGAACAGTAGCAGGAATGGGGCAGCTACAACTGCTCTAGGCAACCTGTTCCAGTGCCTCAGCACCCTCAGAGTCAAAGATTTCTTCCTTATATCTGATTTAAACCTACGCTCAGTTTGAAGACATTCCCCCTTGCTCTGTTACTCTATACCCTTGTCAAAAGCCCCTCTCCAGGTCTCTTGAAGCCCCTTCAGGCACTTGAAAAGGCAGTAAGGTCTCCCTGGGCCTTTTCTTCTCCAGGCTGAACAACCCCAGCTCTCTCTACCTCTCTCCACAGGAGAGGTGCTCTAGCCCCTGGTCATCTTCATGGGCTCCATCGGCATCAGTTTGAGTGATTAAACCCCAATCCAGAAGTTTGGACTCCCAGTCTCCAAGTTTGCTGTCACAGACAGTGCATGGTATTGCTTATTCACAGCCTCATATTGTAAAATACTCTCCAAAGTATGGATACATGTGTAAAATACCCTCTATGGATGGATGTTCAATCTTTAAGTGCTAAAACACTAAATCTCCGAATAACATCCTAGGTTGAATGTTTTTTATCTACAGGAAGTACTGGAAGCACTTCTCCACCACACTGCCCCGTAAAAAGAAGCTTTTAAGAGGAGTTGCATTGAGAGAGAAATACAATGTTTTGAAATACAGAATTTAATAATTTGTTTTTGTTTTTAGTAAAGACTAGAAATCAGAGTAAACACATGGGGGAAGAAAAAGTTTTAGAAGAATCCATAAGATGGTTTCTAAGAAGATCTCACATTCTGGATTAGTGCCTGCCATTTGATCTTCAGCATGATAGGGTCTCCACATTCAGCTGCAGTTTCACAGGAAGATGGATTATTGTTTGTTTTAATGCAGAATCCAAACTAGCCTGGAAAGGTTTATTTCCTATTCCTTTCCCCCCCTGCCATGGGTTTATTATATTAATTAATAAATTTCAAGTTTGGTTTGGATTATTTCAGAATGGCTGCTGGACTGCAAATATACAACTGGACTTTACTTGAGAATTAAATTAAATGCACTCTTTTGTGCAAAAATTATCACATCCTCTTTTCCATGCCTATTCAAAACAGACAAGTAAATGAATCACAGTTTAAATTGCTTCTTAAGATTAAAAAAAAAAACAAACCAAAACAAAAAGTATTTTCCCTACTTGGTTTGGAGGAGGTTTTGTGGGATTTTTTGTTTGTTTGTTTGTTTGTTTTTCCTTTTGTCCCTTTAGTATATTTCCGGAGCATCAACACTAAATCTTAAGAATGTATCTTAAAGAGGAACTCTTATGTACCCCAGCTCTGGTTAAGAAACCTGCATGTAACACTATTCCTTCCCAAAGACTTTTCATGTACTGTTAAGCTTGGGGATATCTGATGCTTTAAATTCTGAAAAGGATGAAGAATCCTCCTAATAAAACTCCCCTTTTCATTTTTACACACTCTATACCCATATTCACTGAAGGTGAGGTTGTTACAGGGCTTTTAGTAATCAGCACTGAAAACTAGTGATCTCAGTGCCTAGGAGCCTGTGGAAAATGCTTTGTAGATACTTTGTGATCCCCCTGTCCACAGCTGCTGCTTTGCTCTTCCTTTCCCTTTTCCTCAGCTCCCTGTCCTTTCTCGTCAGCTCCCAGATAAAACCAAATGCTCTCTTATGTTTGTCAGATTTCTGACTGCTACAGTGCCCAGTCAAACAGGTATGTAGAAAAAAAGGAAGAGGTAGTGTGTCAGTATCAAACGAACTGGAGAATTGTATTAATTAATGTCCATTAAGCAAATGGAACTGCCCCATGAAAACATGCACCTGCTGTACAGAGTATGGTAAATTCAAACATGCAGAGCTGGACCAGTGAAGCAGTTGAAATGCGGCAAAGGACAGATGGGTAAGAACAGCCAGCTCAGTGTTCTGTACAACCCCCTGCATTCCTTGTTTTAGTGCTGTTCCCATATGCTTCATCAGGGTCCCTGGGTTGCTTTCCAAGGAATCACCATTGCAGTGCCTGTCATCAGAGCTGCACCTCACTGGCAGATGGACAGTGACTGGGTCTGGAGGCTGGCTGCTGGCAATCACAGCTAGAAGTCCTTCCTTCACTGCCAAATCTCCAGTTTCACTGACCACTCATAGCCTGTGCTGGCAGCATTTCACCATGGCTGCTCCATGGAGCAGGGTAAACACGGGCCAGGAAGTGTCCAAAACATTTATCTGCATGGTATCAACCCCAGCACCATCAGTTCAGTCACAGCCTCTGAGGACACTGACATGTAGGACACGTGTGGCTGGCGTGACAGACAAAGCTTGCCCCTGAACTAAAGACATTATAATTCTCAATGTGTGCTGTAAGGCAGCATCTAAGGTTAGGTCAGATGAGGCTTTGAGCAACCTGCTTTAGTGGAAGGTGTGCCATGGCAGGGGGTTTGGAACTAGGTGGTCTTTAAGGTCCCTTCCAACCCAATACATTTAATGTTTTTATGATTCTACAGGTCAGAGCAAGTGGTACGGGGGCTTGTGTCCCTTGCAACACAAGGAATGAACTGCTGACACCTCCCCCAGCCATTGCAGCGTGTGCTCATAACTTTTGTGAATGCAAAAGATATGCAAAAGGCATCCAAGCACAATCCCAAGTAACATGTTCTAGGGGACCCTGCTGGAGCAGGGAGGCTGGACTAGATGACTTTCTGTGAATAGGAATTTGGAGGGGGTGGGGGGTGTTGTTTTTGTTTTTTTCTTAAGAAAAGAAAAATTCCAGTGAAATCTCTGTTGGTCCCTGCTTAGAGACTTAGAGCTTTGTGTGTAGCAATATTGTTTAATTCGCTTGCCAGACATGATAGAACATGTATATCTATTGCCGTACATGTGGGCTCATGTGGCAGAGTCTGAATCAAATTTAGACTTTTCCTATACTATGGTGTGATTGAATCCAGTGTTGCAGTTCACTGCTCCTCTGTATTTACAGAGTAAATGGTAATAAATGCCGAGTAAATGGTAATAAATGCCTGGCGCTGAAATAACTGAGAGTCACTGACCAGATTCAATAATCATTGACTGAAGCAAAAAGAAATGGAAAAAACTGGCTAGATGTTTATCACCATTAGAGCTCACACATCGTGGTCAAGAGAAGTGTGATGCATTCCTGGTGAGCATGGGGTTGATTTAAGAGCATGGCACTCAGCTGCTTTGCTCTTTGTGCTCTCGTGGTCACATTGATGTTACAGGTTGGTTTGATGCAGCTTCCCTACAAGACCAGCATGACAAACCTGCAGCTGGAGTCCATGAGTCTATGGTAGCACATACTTGTGTCATATAATCAGAGAATCACAGAATGGTTTGAGTTAGAAGGGACCTTAAAGACCATCTAGTTCTGAACTCCCTGCCATGGGCAGGGACACCTTCCACTAGACCAGGTTGCTCAAAGCCCTGTCCAACCTGGCCTTGGACACTTCCAAGGATGTTGGAAGCCCACAGCTTCTCTGGGCAACCTGTTCCAGTGCCTCTCTACATCCACAGCGAACAATTTCTTCCTAATACCTGTCACTCCACATCCCTGTTAAAAGTACCCCTCCAGCTCTCTTGTAGCCTCTTTGGGTACTGGAAAATACTCTAAGGTATCCCCGAAGCCTTCTCTTCTCCAGGCTGAACAACCCCCACTCTGTCTGGCTACTTTGGAATTATTTATGCTAATTTCTGATTTCTGACTGGAGGAGTGTTTCTGTTGGTGACTGGTTAACATGGAGTGGAAGAACTTGTGACACAAATCTTTTAAGTCAGTGTATGGATTTGTACTTTTCCCTGAAGAATTTTTTTTAAATGCATCTACTTAGCTACTTGAAGAACAAATATGAAACAAAGAAACAAAAAAGGTCTGACCTTCTGTAAGTTAGAGCTGTGGAAGCGTGTTGCAAAATTCAGATCTGTGCTTCGTTTCACCCAGGCTGGACAGGAGAAGTTCATTCTTTGATAAGAGGAATGAAGTATCAGTAGGTTGATGGGGAGGTTTCTATGCTAAATGGTTGTGTGGTCTGCGGTCAAAATGCCTTTTTGACCAAAAAAAAAAAGAAAAGAATCTTTTAGGTCTAGCCAATGGTAAAATATTTCCAAGAACAAAGCGTAATGTGAAGTTTAATTAAGAGCAAAAAGTCCTGGATTGTTGGACCTTTCCCAGTTGAACACAATGATTCTAAAAATAAGACTGTAAGCAGGTACAGTGTATCAGAAATCATTGCTTGCAGGTGTGGTTGAACATACAGTCTTAAAATCTTTCTCTGATAAGGCTGACCTTTCTGTCATTGTTTTATGGTCCTGAATGCTTTCATGGGTGAATCAGTATCTGGATCTCATAAACCAGGAACATCATTCAGAAATCTCATCCTAGAAGTCATGTCATGTGTTTTTTTATAGAAGCATTTCCAAAAGTGTGTCCAGCAGTAAAGATATTGTACTGATTCAATTTCAGATGTCCTCCAAATTTAACCAGAAAAAAGAAGGCTTTGATAGTGATGTTTCAGCATCATCACAGGTCACCAGGCACTAAGTTCAGATTCTCAGGCAAATGAAATCCAGCAAGTACCACATCTTGCCTGCTCACATATCATACATAATTTAGTCTTTAATTTAGTCTGGATTTAGTGATGGTTTCACCTTTCTAATACCAAATCTCTTGTTTAAGTTAGAACATTTCATTTCCTGTTGGTACCAATGCCCTTCTGTTTTCTAGCTCCCCTCTGTATTCCATGTTTCACCTTCTGATTTAAAATATTGTGGTTACAAATCACAACCAATTTACAGCAGAAGGAGTGTAATTAAAAATAAGAGCCATAGCAGCTGTACTGAAAAAACAGTCTTTCCCTATATCAGTTAATGACAGATCTTGTGCTAATCTGAATGCAAAACATGCTCCCTTAAAGGCTTTTCTGATATGAAAGGGAATGGAAACCCATTAATAACTACATTCTAATGCAAGGTTTTGAAAAACGAAGGAAGACCTGCCCCCTCCTGTCTCCTGGAAATTGCATCCCTCATGTCTGGGAATCTGTAAAATGCAGATGATTTATACCACCAACGGTTTCCAGGTCCCTGAGAAATAGCAGTGGAAAGCTTCACAAAAGTCTCCAGTGATTCAGGCCCAGTCATTTACAGTGGAAGAACTGGGTGGAAAGATATTAATGTGCAGTGCTTCTCAGACCATGGTAAATAGAAAGTCCAGGAATGAAAGGGAAAAAAAGTATAAGTAAAAACAGGGGAAAGGCTGTCAGTTCAAGGTGGAATATTCTTATTTACATCAAAATCCCTAGCTGAGGAAGATCAGAGCTGCAGAGCCAGTATTAGGCCAAATTATTTTGAAAGGTCTGTGGTTAATAAAAAAAAATCCTGAAATGCTTTGAGGAGTTGAAAATAAGATCTAAAGCTTCTAAACATTTCAACATTTTTCCTACAGAAAATACTTTCCTACTTGAAACTGAATCTTCCTACATGGATGCATTCATTTCTGTTGACACGTACTAGATATACCTTGATGAAATGGAGTATTTTGTCACCTTTATTCAAAAATATATTCTAATTTTTATTATTATATACCAAATAAATTTTAGAATCAAACATAATAACTTGTTTTGAAAATTTGTTTTCTGCATGGACAGAAAACATGTAGATGATTCCACGCTACTACAGTTTTCCCTGTAGCTAGATGGGAAAAAAATGAAAATAGAAAAAAACAACTGAATGAAGCACAGCACTAATATGAACTGCTTCCCCAAAGTACTACTATGTCATTCACTTTTATTTTGAGTATTGCTTGGAAGTTGGAAGTGCTACTGATTCATGCCATCAGCAGAATTTTAGGTTTGTTGGTAAGGATTTATGAGAGGCTACTAAGAGCATTCCTAGGCACCCTTTCAGTCATTCTTCCATTAAGAGAAGACAGAGCTATTCATGCAATCACTTTGGCAGTTGTTCATACGGGGTGTAAAAACCTAGTATATGGGGATGATAGTTTGCCACATCTGCTTTCCATAGATTGGTTTGGGTTGGAAGAGACCATTAAAGGTAATCTAGCCCAAGACCTGAAAGCAGGGACAACTTCAACCAGGTCATGTTGCTCAAAGCTCCATCCAGCTTGATCTTGACTGTTTACAGATAGGCATCTCACGACCTCTCTGAGAAATCTGTGTCAGTGTTTTACCACCTTCATTTTCACCAGCTTAAAGGAAAGTGTCCATGAAAACAAATCCCAGGCTCCTTCTGACATGTCAAACCTCCTGTGGAGACCTTGTGGTTTGCTCCACAGGCAACAACTAATAAGTTCAGGTTCTTTGTTCAGGCAAAGCAGTCGAGTATATTTCTCGTAAGCTGGGATAATTAGTTCAATTTTTAAATTTGTCATAATCAATACTCAAACAAAAACAAACTTTCTTGGTAATTTGATGAAAGGGAGACACTTCTATCAGGACCTTTTTATAAAAGCAAAACCTTCTGCTCCAGCACCACGACTGCCAAAACTTTTCATGGTTGATACATTTTAGCAATCAAAGGCATTAAAGTTCATTGTTCCTTATCTTTGAGGTTCTGCCAAATGTCCTGTGGCCCATAAATTCTGCATTCCTGCTCACTATTAGCAGTGGTACATCCTTCTTCCCAAGCCTTGTTAACTTCCCTCTAGGTCTGAGATCACTGAAACACGTTAAGTAAGCCCTTAACAAGGCAATTCTACTGACAAGTAATTTGTCTTTCTAACACCTGGACATCACTTAGAGCTTGTTGGCTGCTTTCTGTTTCACAGATTAAATCTCCCTTCTTGTTGATTAGGCTTGAAAGTATACAGAGATCAAACTTCAAAGAACATCCTTTTGTAAGAAAATTTTTACATAGTCCAACATTTTGCAATAATTCTCCACTTTAAGACTCATCTAAAAAATTTCTGAGATTAGGTATTCACATGCTCCATGTTTATATAATAATTACATATTCAGAGCTAATCTGTTCTGGAGGATCATTTTCAAAGTTGCCAGTAACTGTCTAAAATTGCTAGAGTTGTGGACTCCCAAAAATAACTGGATAAGTTGTAGGACTGGAATATCCTGGGTCATCATGAGGCAACAACAGCATATTATGAATGCTTTCAATTGCAGCATTTTCAGATCTATTTAGCAATAAAAATATTCCATACAGATAAATGCTTACTATTAGTATTATAGGTACTTGTGTACAATCTAAATGCACTGAACATTTTCTGGAGTCTAATTCACTGAAGATTTTTAGTCAGTTATAGTTTAAGATCTCCAAGTTGTCATGAAATCAGCTTATCCTGTTGAGATATCAGGGCCCTTTTTTTACCCGAGTGTAATGAATCCAGGAATTAATTCCTTCTATCTTTGCAGCTGTATGTATCTTCAATAACACAACATAGGGATCTTTCCACTTTTCTTATCAGTGTCTATCTTTCCATGTTCGCATATATAAACCTGTGTCTTTCAACCTTCTGTTTGAAAGCTGTGGACAGCCACTGGTTAAGATACCTATACAGAAAGGACAAAACCCACAAGAGAGATAACAGACAATTTCTCAACATATCCTCACCTTTCACATGCTTTTCACCACCTTTTCATCACCACAGTGTCAATTTGGTGTGATCTCCCATTCAGAATTTTTAAAGGGGCTCACTCCCCCATAACACATAGGGTGATTTGAATTCTTACTAAAGCAATAGGTAATACATCTTCCCGCTTCACAAGGGTTTCTTGACAAAATTTGACAATTTTTTCCTGATACTCTGATTCATCCTTTTTTCCCTTCCACTAGATTGTAGTCTCCAAGGGGTATACAAACCGCATTTAGACTGAGGAAGTGTAGACACTCCCTGAATGACCTGTAAGGTCATATCTTCATTGTCTGAAGATAAACCCTCTGGATTTCCAAATCTAGGAATTATTTCTTCTAGTAAAATTTCAGCTACCTCCCTGACTTGAATGGTGTGGTGGGGGAAAGCCCCTGCCATCCTGAAAAAATATCAATTAGCTTATAGCATCCACTTTTAGGTAACTCAGAGAAATCTGTTTGTCAGTATTCCCTTGCAGTATTCCCCTCTTTCCCTCTCCCATAGGGGCCTTCTGTGTTATTATACCTGCATGGACCTGCATCTTTGGTTCTGTAGCATGTCTTTTGACACCATCGTAACAACTGCTCCCATGTGAATTTCTTCTTCCATCATTTTAGTGGTTGTGAGACCTTGTTGATTCGCACTGTGTGACAGCACAGTCAGTCAGGAGAGCCACAAACTCAGACCTAAAACACAAAGAGTAAATTTATTTTTGTTTTTCTTGCTTAACTGAGCAAAGCAAGCCCTGGGCAAAGGCTCACAAGCAGAGCTGCAGGCACCAGTAGACTCAGTCCATGACAGAGAATCACTGGCTGCTGTTCACACTGAGTTATCAAGGATTATGCACAGCTGCAAGGTCACTTGAGCAGTTTACAATCCTCCTTGATAGTCATGTGCTTCTAACACATTCCTCCCAACTCATAGTTCCCACCAAACTTCTGAAACTGTTTTTTAAAAATCTCAGTATTTCTGCCACTTTCATCCACACACTGCAACAGAATTACAGTTATTGTTACCTTGCCATTCCAAACCTGTTGCAAATACATTACTAAACATAACAGAGCAGGGCTTGGGGTTTTGTTTGTCATTTAGTTGTTGGGGTTTTTTATCCCTGTGATGGTACGATCCCACATAGCTGCACATTTCTTTCTCTTGTTGGATTTTTCCATTTCAAACACAAGAGAGTCTGGCTCTGCTCATCCACTGAAACAAGAAAGAAAGCATCTTTCAAATCCAGTCAAATAAGTATCTGCCCACACTTATTTGTTTTTTTTTTCTCTTAAATCCTGCACCAGCCTAGAGTCCTGAGAACAGAGCTTCTTTACTGGCATTACATTCAGCTAAACAACATTCAGTACCACATCCAGGATAACATTCTCGGGTTCTTCTGAGGTCTGGTTCATTAGTAAACAGATTCTAGCCTTTCCTGCCTTTTCTTGTGAGATGTGCAGCTATATAGAGTGTTCCAAAAAAGTTATTCCAGCATTGAATTTGCGTAATAAATTATGTCCTAACAATGGAAGGGGACATTCTGGCATGTAGAAAACCATGAGTCAGTTTAGTATCTCTAATCATGTACTCTGTGAGTTGTAAGAATGGCTGTGAAGTTCTTTTTCCCACTACTTCAACCATCAGTGCTGTAACTGTAGTGAACCATTGCAGATAGCTTTTACTGAATGTGTGGCTCTGCTATCAATCAAAAATCTATTGTTCCATTCCCTGGTTTTACTGTAACTCGGGCATCTGCTCAAGGTTTTCTGATATTTTTCCCTGGTCCCCCGCACTTGTAAAAATTTCTCCAGCATTACAACATTTACATCTTCTAAATGACCCTTCCTGTGTACAAAGAGCACATTGATTTTGGCTCGTGCGTGTGACTGGGCTTTTCAGTCCCCCAAACCTCTGCCTATTCCTCTTCTTTCACCCTCTTTAATGCCACTCCCTTTTTTTCCACAGTAAAATATAGTCAGCATAGACTGCGTGTCCCCCCAGTTGGACTTATGAGTCAGCACGATAGTTTCCAAAAGCTGATGCATTCCTTCAGGATTCTCTCAGCACGAGCCAACAGATCCTTTCCAGTTCAACAAATTTGGAGGAGTAAAAGGGACATATGCAAAAACTGGCAGACTTTCTGTCCCCACTGTATGTCTTAAAAGTGCCTGTATCACTGGCTAAGTATGTCTGCAATAGGACTAAAATCCTCATTTCCCACATGCCCATTATTTTGATCTATACCCTGTTTATCCATCCTCTTCACAACACACAATCTCTTGCCTTTTCCTTGTTCTCTGTAATACATGGCATCAACACATCTCTTCCCAATTTCCACTTTTTTCTGAATACCTGAATCTCTATAAAATGTCATAAAAGCACTGACATAAAACAAACCTCATCCCATTTACCAAGTCACCAACAAAACAACACCAACTCTACAGCAACACATTTTCCCCATTTTCCAATTTATAAGGTGGCCACCACTGATTACAATATTTATTCATTTTATCTTTAGTCATCAGATCTTCCCCAAACTTTTTCCTTTCTTTTTTTTTTTTTTTCCAAAATACAAACCAGTGGGCTGCAGGGTGAAATTGTGGACTGATTTACCAATACCCCCCTTCATAGACTTTGGGACAGAGAAGAACTTCTATAACTCCTTGTGTAGGATGCTGCACGACCCAATATACGAGAGAATAGAGCATATTAGTGGGTGCCCGGTGTCCAGCCAAGGTCAACCACCACAGTACTGCATTTCCCTTCAGCTGGTGCAAGTCTTTCTCACACTGAAGTAGAAGGCATCAGCACGGCTGTTCTGCACTGCTGGAAAAGCCTGGCATATGATCAGGCATTTCAGATGGCAGAGCAGAACATGCACAGGCAGTCATGGTGAAGTAAGTGATGCCATCAGCTTGAAATCATGAGCACCTTTAGTACATTGTGCATCTTTGAAAGCAAAGCCTGCTTCTGGTGGATCCTTTCCAACAATTTCTTAAGTGGCACCATGGTCTTAAAAAATCTGGGAGATGACAGAGGTTCCTTCAGGATGTGATAATGCACATCTGGAAAAATTAAGACAGAGCTGCAAAGGTTAGGTACCTACAGGACAGCAAAAGCATGAAACAAGCACTGCCTCACACTCTGAAATGCTGCAAGGAGTCTAAACCCTGTTCTGCACCACATCTTGAACAGGTGAAAAACAGATGTGAAAAACTGTTCTAATTTATCCTAGAAGACTAGAGGGTAAGAAACCAAGTCCCCTCTTAAGGGTGTAATGATTGGATTCTCAGGGGCCACAACAGTACAATTTATGAACCTGGATTAAGGCCCAGCAGCTGCCTCTGAACTCCATCAGCTTGATACATGCAACACTTAACTAACTTGAAAAACAACAGGATCTAATGCTGACACATATCATATGGGTGTGTTGATTTCCCTTTTTGAGTGGTTTTGTGTGCAAAAACCAAAGAAGAACTCTCTGGATTATTTATTTCCATTTAGACACAAAAAAACCCCTAAACCAGTTTTTGGGGTTCTATCCATTAATTATAGTTTAAATGTGCACAGCTCTGTCAGTCATGTGCCTCCTGCAAGAAATTGCTTCACGCTGGAGAATGCAGAGACACCAGCAGTTGGGGGTGTCTTCCCAGTTTGTCTCAGAAACCACATAAAATAAGTGGTCAAGCAACTTTGTTTTCATCAAGGCTGGTGGCAGTTTATGCCTGTGGGAATAAACTCAGTGAAAGAAAGCTCCAGATGACCTCCTGTGTGCCTCTGCTTCCTGGCAAGATGCCAAGTGACTGGGGCAGCTGCTAGAGAGAGCATGTCTGCACCAGAGCCTGCACAGCAGGCAGAGTAAGCTGCTCCAAACTGGCTTCAGCATACCCCTTGATCTCAGATAGAATGACCTTATATTTTTTTTTGGGGGGGGGGTGTATGTAGAAAGGGGAAGACAGAGAAATGGAGAAGAAAAAAACACTATTTTTTTCAAGAAAGAAAACATGAATGTCCAAATAACTTTTCAGCTGTCTTATTTACTTTAATGTGGCTGGTTTGCTTCTCCTGACCAAATGTCCACACTTACATAAATGCAGAATGACTTGCTAGAAATAGAATCATCTCTTCTTTGTCCTTACAGAACTATTCAAAATAGCTTTGTTCTTTCTCTTCTCAAGTTTGCATCTCTAAGTATTTAGGAAAAAAATTTATTCAAAGGAACCACAATTTGATTTTAGCTCTGTGTGTGGTGGAAAACAAGTTATCTGCTTATGTTTTGCTAAATCTCAAATTTTAACTCACAAAAATTAGTTGCCTTGCAGGTAGCAAATGGAACTTTTTTCCTCCACTAGAAGAAATCATTTAAGCATGTCTTGTGTATTTAAGAGCACTGGAGTATATCAAACCTAATCTATCGTGGGTTTGTATTTTGTGGGTAGTTGATGCTAGTTGTGGTAGGGAGACCAGGAAGGTTCAAGCTCTGCTTGAAGCTTTTGCTGCATTTTAAGCTTTTAAAAAGTGGCTTCGCTCCTACAGAGTTTGAAATATCCTCTGGATGCACACCTGTGAAAAAACACAGAGGAACACTGAATCCATTTACCCAGTGTTAGTGCTGTCCCAGAGAATCACAAGGTCATGGATAAATTGGAAAACTGCCTGCAAAAGTAATGTTCCTTTGCCTTCTGATCCACACGTTGCACAGCAGACAGTAGCCATGGCATTCCATCAGTCAGACAAATGCATAATCACTGAGATTTAACTGTGATCCTTTGTGGGGCATGGTTCTGCAGAGGAGTTTGTATTTGGTATTCAGAGGGCAGCAAGTGAAAATCAATCTTGCATTGTCCAACATCAAACAAAGCTTTCCTCTCAGAAGCTGCAAGGTTAAGCTGAGGCCAGTGCATGGGTATTTTATCCTTTTGCAATTTGGTATCTGCTGTCAAATTACCTGCACTTGACCAAAATCAGATTTCATTCAAAGACCATTGAAGCTGATAGCAGGCTTTCCCTTGGCTTTGGTCTGCCTTGCACAAAAGGCCTTACAAAGGAAGCATAAGGAGCTTATGAGCTAAAACTGGGAACTGATGCAGCAGACAAGGCATCAGGTGTACATGAGCATTTGTGCTCTTTGTGATCCACAGTAATTCACAGCAGTCACATTCCCTTGTTTTTGCTTTATTGATGTTTAAAGTAATTGTAGGTAAGGACAAACATTCACTTTTGCAATGACAGCAGCCGATAAAATGTGATGGCATTTTAAGATTTTGTTTGTGAAACACATGAACTGAAATGAAAACAGCAGTATCTCACTGATTCAGGAATATCATTGCACTTATTTTTAGCAATTTAGGGTTCAGTGATGCTTTTGTTTTGGTTTGGCTTTCCTTATATTAACAAAAGTTGGAATATGGATTCCAGGAAAAGGCTTTTCCTACAGTATGTGTATTGGTAGAAGGGCGAATGCTTCAACTGGCAGTGGGTGCACTGCAGTGTGTTTAAGAATGGTCAGTGTCTCCAGTCACTTTGTCTCAAAGGATGAGTATGATGTCAATTATTTTGGAAGAATATGTACTACTGTAATGGGGTGTCTACATTGACTTGATCCATAACAGCTCTTCCAAGATCACCCTTACTTGCCTCACATCTATTCCACGTGTGAGAGTCTGGGACTTTGTTTCAGCTTACCAAGTGCCACAAAGCTGGAAATTATGTACTGTCATTCAATAGAGAAGTTTTTAAAAAATTAGGCCATTATGAGACGGTGCATTTTTCACCTCATTGTTATGTAAAGGGAAATGATAACTTTGAAATAAGTCCTGGAATGCATTATTGGTTTTTTGTTTGTTTTTTTTTTTTTTTTGTGAACCAAACCTGGGAGATTCTGCAGGCTCTTTACCCCCAAAAATTCTGTGTGTCAGCAATTATCACATAAAGTTTCAGTATATCTGAGTCATAAACCAAATGTACATTAAGGTAATTTTAATTGTGTATCTTGAGCCTAAAGTCAGTTTTTAGTTCACACGATAGCTGAGGTCATTGCATACGCAGACCCAGTGGATCTAACAGGAAGGAAAATCCCAAGCTGTGTTAACATGCTGTCTCTCTAGATCCCCTTTTCCACAGCATTTGCATGCCTGTACAGACTGCCTGTAGAGGCCCAGAGAAGCTGACTTCAGTTGTTGCATGGGTTGTGGTGGTCCATCCCTCTCTCAAATCCAGGCCGCACTATGATCTGAGAAACACTCATTAGGCCTCGGCCTTGACGAACAGCATTTTGCCTTGGCCTCTCTTCAGCTTATCAGAAATACTGTCTGTTCCCAAGAACTAAAAGGTGTCTAGTGAGCACCTGTTTTTTAACGAACAGCCTTGGAAACTTATTTTTCTTGCCTGAATAACAACCAAAGCGGGACAACGTTTTTATTATTGAACTTTCAAACATAGATACCAACAAGGATGGTAAATTACTACGTAAATCCCACTCTCTAATCATTCTATAAACATCAGTCCCAGGTGGGATCCTTCTGAGCTCTTGAATCCCAGAAGATAAGGGACTAATGTGTATGTCTCAAACATCAATAACTGGATGGCTGTGACGCCAAAACAAGAATTGTTGATAATAACAGACAAGAACTGCTGGTAATAATCAAGGACTATTGTCATTAACATGCCATGAGAAAGATCAAGATTTGGCTGAGAAGCAGGCCAGGCAAAGATAGAACCTGTCTATAAAAAGGTATCCTGCCAAGCCTAGACAGTGCCCCCAGGACCCCAGACATCTCATCGGTTGGAAGGATGTAGCTGGATCGACACTGAAACGAGGATTGGCATCCCATCAGCTGGATCAGCGCTGGAACCAGAACTGGTAATCGTATTTTCCCCTCTTTTCTCCTATTTTTCTTTCTTGCATTCTCTCCTTTTCTGCTTTACTTTCCCTTTCTTTCCCCCTTCTCCCTTCCCTTCTCCCTTCCCTTCTCCCTTCCCTTCCCTTCTCCTCCCCTTTGCCTTCCCTTTTGCCTTGCCTTGCCTTTCTTCTTCTCTCCCTCTTTAATTTCTCTCTCTTTTCCTATTTCTTTTCATTTTTCTTTCTCTCTTTCTTTCTTTAACTCATCTCCCTTTAATTTCTCTCTTCCCTCTCACCCTACCTCTTTATCTAAAATCCACTGCTATGTGCTTACATAGTAGGTCAGGGACTAACATACCAATTTCTGTGCTAAGTGTGTAATTTATTAATTGAACATTATGATTGTTTGAGGACCCCCTGACTTCTATCATTCATTTTGACCAATGAGCATTTACAAATCGTGGGTGCTTCCTTCCCCTTAAGATGGGTCCTCACATTTTTGGTGTCATGGACAGTACGCTATGGTTGAAGGGGTCCCTTTGAAATACCACCACTCTACCCGTGACTTTCAGGCAGGGAGCGCTGAGAAATGATCTACTGACTGTTTACAGCCAGGAGGGACCCAAGCAGCTGTAAGCCAAGACTATCCCGGAAATGTCCCAGTTTTGGAAAAGCTGGGAGAATATAATGCTTGCACAACTGCCCCAGGGTCCGGAATGGGCAAATGGAAACTGGTATAATTCTGACACTGTGCTTAAACAGATAAATGTGGTATTAAGTCAACAAAAGGTATGGAAGGGGAAAGGTAGTTTTGTGTGCGATTTTGGGAGTGGCTTTAACTACTGGCCGAAAGAAGAGGAATGCTAACAAGAAGGCAAAGGGGCTGCTTGTTGCAGAGCACAATTATGAAAAGGAGAGGAGGC
>JAYRBT010000093.1:9937887-9964297 GCA_036023395.1 Myiotriccus ornatus
TTTACTCTTAACTCAGGCTTTTCATGCCTGGGCTTCTCTTTGGAGAGCCTGGATTCAACCCCTTCCCCCTTCAAACCTAGTTTAAAGCCCACCTAATGAGCCCTGCTAACTTATAGGCTGTAGTCCATAAAGCCCATCTGATTTAAGAAGACTGGGTACTATGGAGTATGCCCCATGGTAAAAAAACCCAAAATTTTCACGGTGGCACCAATCCTTTAGCCACCTATTGATAAGGTAGGCTTTCCTACTCTTCTCATTCATCTCCTCATTCATTCCAGCAAGTACAGGAGCTGAGGCAAATACTACCTGTGCACCTGTTTCATGAACTGATCTACCCAGTGCCTTGAAATCCTTTTTGATTGCCCTGGCACTTCTTCTGTTAATATCATCACTGCCAGCCTGGATTACCAACAGTGGATAGTAATCTGAGGTCTGAATTAGCTCCAGAAGTCTCCTACCAATGCCACTCCCCCTGACTCTGGGAAGGCAGCAAACCTCCCTGTGGGATGGGTCTGGTAGACATATAGGGCTCTCTGTTCCCCTCAAAAGGGAGTCACCGACTACAGCTACCCTTCTTTTTTTCCTTCTAGCTGTAGTTGTAACCCAGCTGGTAGACAGGGTGCAACCTGCAGACAGATCGTCCTCTTGCCTGACAGATCTTCCTACTTGACTTTCTGACTCTAGGGCCTCGTATCTGTTGTTCAAGGGCACCTGGGGAGGTAATGGGGGTCGAGAGGGTGTTCTTTTATCTCTCCAAACAGCAACCTGTTTCCATTCCCCCCCATCCACTCGTCTGCTCCATCTGCCTGATGGCAGGAGGGGCAGGGCATCACTGTCTCCTGCTGGACTTCCTTGGGGATTGAAAGGGTGTGACTCCACAAGTCTATTTCCCTTCCACTTTCCCTAATGCTTCTCAGCCTCTCTACCCCTTCCTTGAGCTCTGCTACCATGCACAGCAAATCGTTCACCTGCTCGCATCACACACAGGTGCCTCTTACAATGTCCTCTGGTACTGATGCCAGGGTCAAACAGGTCAAGTCATCTCTGACTTCAGGATATAGCAAGCAAAAAATCACAGAATCACAGAATATGCCGAGTTGGAAGAGACTCACAAAGATCATTGAGTCCAAGCCTTATCCATGCACAGGACCATTCCCAGGAGTCACACCACGTGCCTGAGAGTATCGTCCAAACACTCCTTGAGCTCTGTCAGCCTTGGTGCTGTGACCATTGCCTAGGGAGCCTCTGGGGTTGGGGTGCAATGCCTGAACACCCTCTGTGAAAAGAACCTTTTTTTTAATATCCAACCTAAACCTCCTCTGACACAACTTCAGGCCATTCCCTCAGGCCCTGTCACTGGTCACCACAGAAAAGAGATCTGTGTCTGCCCCCCCTCTTCCACTACAGGAAGCTGTAACTGCAATGAGGTCTCCCCTCATCTAGTCATGCAAGGAACTGTGTCCTATGTGGGGCATGCAAATAGCTTACTAGCTGGAACTGATAAAATACCATTTTCCCCCATCCAAGAGTCTAATTTCCAGAAGAAATCTGAATGAGACAGAGTCATAATTGGAACAGTACAGTGAAGGCCTGGGGTTAACTCAGACAGACAAATGGATATTTCATGCCAAGTTAAACTTGGACAGCATGTGTCAGCAAATTGTTGACATAGCATTAGTAATGGCTTTTCAGCATTTATTGCAGGTCTCTAAATGAATGAAAAATATTTTGAGACTTGTACAATATTTCTATTGTTGTAAATAGCTTTCGCCAAAAATATTAAAGTAATTTTCATACCTGGTATATACTGTCATAGCTCTGCAGATATCAGTTGATACTTGTTGGTCCTCCTCAGCAACAATATAAGCAAAGAACACAGCTTTTTTTGTAGAAGAAGAAAAGGTACAAGGTTCTGGAAAAAAGGTGCTGACAATCAAGCCAATATCACATTATCTGATGAGGGTTTTTTTCACTCAGAGCAGCAATAACTGACTATGACAGTTTGTCACGTTAGCTTTTCATTTACGTAAAAGGGACCAGCTGTTGGTTTATTTCTCTGAAGGAGCCCATAATGGAATTGCTGAAATATTTAAGGCATAAATGCACAAAATGTTATTTCAGACCTTAATATTGATGCATGTCTGTCACTGAAAATTCCAAGATGTTTCCCAAATGAAAAGTGGGATGTAGATTTGTCAGGCTTGTGAAAGCAATTTTTGGACGAGCTCCATTTCTGTTTAGATTTCTGCTCCAGTGACAGACATTGAAGGGATCCTTATGCTTAATAGTAGTTCTGGCTCATGTCCATTTCTTTCCAGCCATGAAATGCTCTGCATCTCAGCTGCTAACTTCCATGACTGCTATAAGCTACAAGTATTTTTCAGAGTTACTAATCACTTAAATGCTATGCTGCTCTTCCCTGTGCTTTTTACATTAAAACAGGAGTAAAGTAAACTAGGAAAAAACAAACCAGTCTTCTGTTATTAAAGAGCAAAATATTGTGCAGCAAATAAGAATGTTAAATCAGTAAGAAACATCATTACTCAAAATGCAATATGTGGAACTCATGCCCATGATAGAGCCATTAATTGTTCAAACTCCCTTTCATTGAGGGAAAATCTCATTATACGGCAATCTGTGTGCTATCAGAATATATTGCTGAGAGTAATGGTATGTGTATCGTTATGTGTATTGTACCATCAGTGTTTTGGGTCACTCTCTACTATTCTACTCCCTCTTGATGAAAAAAAACCTTGATAAAATACGCCAGCATGCCAGATTGAATTGTGTTCTGCACGTGACCCCCAAAGGAAAGAAGGCCATGGGGCCATTCAAGCCTTATTTCTGCACCTTTTAATGAGATTCTGAAAGTGCTGGGGAGGAGAGAAAGACCATTTGTCACTTTGGAAACAAAAGAAGAGGCAGCAGAAACAGAATCTGAATGCAAATAAGGCATTTTCCCACTTGGGACAAGCTGATTTCCATATTAACTATTTTTTCTATATTTATCCAAATACATTTCCTTTTTTTTGGTTTTTTATACAGAAGTCAAATGATGATAATAAGTCAAATTAACACAGTTTCTAAAGAAATGCTGAGGATGAACCTACACAGATTAATTATGTTACACTGCATTTTGATGATTATTATCTTGAAACAAAACTGAAATCTGTCAGAGCTCATGGCTCAGTGTCTCCTTTGTCTCTTACTTTGTCATTGCACAGTGAAGAAAGGCAGATGAGGTGTGAAGAAAACACAAAAGTATTTATTTAAATCCTTTTTATGACACTGACATAATGCACAGTACTTTTTTCGGATGGTGATAACACATCTTATTCATATAAAGAATTTAAATAATATGGAAATGTAAGCATGTTGATACATTGTCAGATAATTTTTGAACTCAAGGTGACAGTGCAACTTTCTGAACTGCTCTGAGGTATTTCTGAGCACAGCTAGTGCTATCTGGTCTCTCCTTGGTTGATTCCACATGAATCCAGAGAAAAGAAGACTACGAAGGGATCTTATCCACATGTATAAATACCTGATGAGATGGAGTGAAGAAGTTATAGACAGACTTTCCTCTGTGGTAAAGGGTGAGAGGCAAAAAGCACAAAAAAAGTACAAGAAAATCAATTTATGAAAGTGGCCAAACATGAGACCAGGTTATCTGAACAGTTTGTGGAGCCTCCATCCTTGCAGATATTCAAGCCCTGACTGGATGTTTTCCTGGGTAACCTGCTTTAGCCAGGCAGTGTCTGCACAGGACTTCAGACAAATTGATTTCCAGAGGTGCCTTCCAATCGCAGAAATTTTGTGTGATTTTGTGTTCAATGTATGCCACCCTTTGGGAGCCATGGCTTGATCACGATCTTCTGACAGAGAACTCCCTGCCAGTGAAGAGTACAATTTTACCATCCCTTCAGCAGTCCTGCTTGGTGCAGTGCTCTCCGACTGCCTCAACCGTGCTGGAGTCATCCAAGCAGGACCGGCAGCTGACTGATGAATTGAGACCTACACAGCAAATGCTGATTTATTCACCCCCTGTTAAAATCTGTTTTCTTTTTATTTCAATTTTAAGTCTGGCCTTTGCCCTCCAAAGCAAGTTTTGGAGGGATCAGACATCATCAGAGTGCTCACGGCATTCACTAGTATGGCCCAGACCTCTCCTGCCATCAGAAATCAGAGTTGTAGCCAGCAGCACTAAGATTAATGTTTGGCACTTGGTTTCCCCCTTCCCTGCTGTTAGTCCTTCCAGATCCCCATAATACAGAAGTTGTGTAGTACTTCACAACCCTCCCCCTCTCCCCTGATGTCTTATTCTCTTATTTTTGTCAGCTTTTTTCAGTCATAAATGATAATGAATTACAGAACTATATGAACAGATTGTCTTCTCAGTCATGCAAATATTGACATTGTTTTCATTCCCCTTCAGCTCCTAGATCTGTGGATTTGTCCTTATCTTTAGCCATTAAAATATCTTTCCCAAGGCAAACAAAAGAAAAATAATACAATAATAAAATAAGAATGCTTGCATCTGCCTGATATTACCCTGACACCAGATGATGGCAGATACATTAAACAATAAAAGACCTTCATTGAAATACAGACTCGGAGGGAAGGAGGCAATTCAAAGCAGGAAAAACAATCTCTCTGCTCACTGTGGTTTGATAATAATTATCGCAAAATTAATTACTCACCCTTCATAGTAGCTGAGCAATTATTCCACTTAGATCTTCTGAGTTCTGTATGTTTATTTATTACTAAATTAATTAAATACAGATGGTTTATGACTTTGATACCTTAGTGCAGTCACACTAACAGAAATCCTACTGGCACACAAATGAAGCATCTGGAAATCTTGGATGGATGTGATTGTTGTGTTGTTCACCACCAACCACGACTATTCAAGCTCTCCTCTGTGTACCTGGATTACACACTCCAGGCCAACAGCGGGGGAAAATGCCATCTGTCTGTTACTCAATTCTATTAATACTTTTGAAGCATCAGTCTTGTGAAGCAACCTGAGATAATTCCCAATTCTGCAATGACTTCTGGCACTAACTGTCTGTCTAGGATTAAGCTGTGACATTATGAGAAATACGGCAGGAACTACACGAAAGTGACTCCACTGAAAGAGGTGAGACTTGATCGTGGGGAATGCACACCATTGTGCAAGGAGATTCCAGTATGAATAAATGCAGGGATGAAGCTGCCAAGTTTTCCAGGTGGTATTGGCAGTGTAATCTGTAATAAGTTAGAGGAGACATGGTAAAGGCCTGATAGCAGCAGACATCAAAATCTCAGAGGTAAGCTGTGGTTTGTTTGGGTTTCAGAGAAGGGTGACACCCACAGACGTTAGAAAGGAAAACAACACTGTGAACATGAATGGGATTACTCATTAATAGCCTTAATATCACTAATATCCTCCTTTTCCTGAACACAAAGCTATCTCAATGACCAAAATACTGCAAATCTATCTCTAAAAAGCCAATGATGCTTATCAGTTCCTGCCTGACAGTTCCTGTGGGTCGATTTTCATCTTAATTAGGAACAGCTATCTGCCCTGTGTTTCATCTCATCCCTGCTTATTCACAAAGTATTTTTTATAAAATTAATAGGACATTGCAATAGTCACACATTTCAAGAGATGCTGCCTCCACCATTCCAATAAAGGCTGTTTAATAGATTTCTCACACAAACCATTGATCAGGTGGGGATTTGTGCTGAGGCAGCATCTCTGTTTCATAAAAATGGAGCAAGCCCTTCTGGGTCTCTTAAAAGCAAGTATGCTCAACCAGGCTTTAATTACCACTGATAAGCTCTTTAACAAGCTGCAAGGTTTTTTAAATCTCTATCTGAGGGACTCAGAAGATTGTGTTCTTTGCTAATAACAGGTATTAGAGCACAGTTAGGGGAGAGCAGTACTCTTCCATTTTCAATTTTCAGACTATTGCTATAATTACAAAAGCCCAGGCACACTCTAATAGACATGTACAGTGATCTCAGAAAAGCAGCAAAATGAAAGAGTGAAATCTGCCCTCCTGCTTTCCCCTGTTAGGGTAGGAGCCACATGGGGTGACATTTGGTAAATAGTTTCCAACTCTTCAGTCTTCCAATCCATACAGACAGGTACTCAGGTATCTGTATGGCTGATGTCAGCAGATTTTAAGTGCCTTAGCACATAACTTTATTTTCAATGTGGAAGTATTTCGCAATCAGCAAGGCTAGAGAAGCTGAATGTGAGGCCCTCAAAAGCTAAGAAGTGGCTGGCTTAGGGTGGTCTATTAGCAATAGCAGTTAACTCTGATAGCCATGGCTCATGGACAGTCTCTGGGGGTACTTTGACCCTGACATAGGTACAGCAGGAAGGACTGGGCCTCAGACACTTTCCCTCCCTGAGCTCCCCCTATAATCTTGCCATCTTCTGACAAAAGCATTGTCTAAGTGCAGTAATGGAGCATCCATTCCACATAGGATTTTAGTAGAACCGCCACATGGTGTCTCTCCTCTCAAGTCAAGCCTGTCCATATGTTGTCTTTATAGAACCACTGAATCACAGAATCATTTAGGTTGAAAAAGACCCTTAAGATCATTGAGTCCATCTGTTAACCCAGCACTGCCAAGCTCACCAGACTTTTTGACTCAACTCTCTAAAGTCTTGACAGTCTTCATGAGACGGCCACAGCACCCTTATATCTCTTCTACATTTACTGTCACATGTGGACTCCAAAAGCAGTCAGTCCTTCAGTGACTGATTTCTTTGCCTCTGAAATTAGATACTGCTCTTTTGTGGTAAGCTTTTCATCCCTTTTGCTTTTACTGTCCATCTTTCTCTTCTCTGTTGTCGAGGTTTCTAGATTTTTCTATTAGCAAGTTTATATTCACATAAAGAGATGTATCTTACTCTGTCCTCTGCGGACAGAAAAGGCACTAGTCCATGTCTATGTGTTTCACTCATCAATACCTAAGTGCATGTAGACTTTCAGCTGCTGAATCTTTCAAAGCCTGAATTTCTACTGGCAGTAAAACACATCTTTGATTTCTGTTTCATTTTTCATATCCAGACTTCCTGAATTCTTTTTGTGATTAATACGGATATAGTCTTATTTTTTCAACTGTTAGGTCTTCTATTTACTTACAGAGTTTTACCTATATTTTGTTTTTCCTGCACACCTGTAAAAAATTCAAAAAGATGCTATTTATAAAATAACTAACACTGTCGACCTCACGAAGGGGAAGAGTTCATCCAGGAGAAACTCCTTTTTTTTTCGTCATTTAATAAGTTAGGATCTGTTTGCTGAAGACACTCAACCCAGTTAAAACCATTCTGTGGCATGAAGAATACTGACAAAAGGCATAATTTGCTCTCCAAAAGGGATTCAAGAGTGACAGTTCCTGGGAGAAAATTGTTAAACAGTGGGTCAGAATGTGTATCTGCTAATTGCTTCTATTCTTCTAGTTGTTTTCCAGCTTTGTCCAGCAGAAATTTTTCCAGAGGTTGCCACAAAGGGGTTATTGCAAATATACATTTAGTGACACTGACTCTGTCTGCAGGTAGTAGCTAAGGTGAGTGGAGAATGGTCATGTTAGAAAGAACAACAATTATTAATTCATTATCCTTCTACAGTTGTGTACAAAGTGAATTTGTTGTCATAATGTCAATAAAAATTGATGGTACTTCAGCTTTCTGGATCACCTGAGAGGGAACAGATCCTCCACCTTAAAAAAGAAATCACAAATGGGTGTCCTTGAACAGACTATTTACCACTTTTAGCAAAATCTTGAATTTACTTCAGGTTTTGCAGGACATTTCTTATAACCTTCTCCCTTTTTTGAACTTAAAATCTCTCTTTATCTATCTTTTCCATCTATTGATATATGAGATCTTACCATGCCCTAAAAAGAAGTTTAAGCAAGTTCAGGGATTAGTGATATTTGTAATATCTGTCCTGAGCATATTCATTTGTTTTCTGCTAGCTGCTGCAGACAGACACTTTCATGTCACTTGAAAAGAAATAATACAATTTTTGCATAAATAAAGAGTAGTTCCTTTCTGTTGTCTTAACCTCAGAACATATACAACACTTTCTGCACTTACCTGTTACATGGTCTGAATGGGGAGGGAAACCATGTAAATCAAAAGAACTGTATACAGACAGGTAGAACAGAACTCACAGTTGAGTTTTACCTGTCCTTGCAGGCTCACTGAGCTGTGGGCCATGTCTTGGTATGAGCAGCAAAGCCAGGCATAGTCCTGAGCTCACCTGGCAGTCAGAGCACAAGGAATAAAATATGTATCTAATATATGTATCTATATATGCATTCAGTAAGTATTTCTCCCAAATGAGGATGTTTTTCAGCTACACATCAGTTTTAGACAGACAATAAACTTTGAAGCCATAAAGCAAAACAAACCCCACAGCACAACATGATATAAATGATTCTCACTAGTAGCAAACAATGTTTTTGGGTGAGGATGACAAGTCGTGTGTCCACACTTAACACGGTGTGATGTTCAGTTTGTCAATATTCTTATATATAAAAATAAATGCAGGCCTCCTAAATTAAAAAATAAATTAAGTGCTCCATGGTTGGCTAACCTTGTTTGCCTGTCAGGTGCCCACCCAGCTGCTCTCTTATTCCCCTCCTCAACAGGACATGGGGAGAAAGTAAGATTAAAAAGTTCTAGGAAATCACTTACTAGTTACTGTCAAAGGCAAAATGAACTTGACTTGGGGACAATTAATTTATTGCAAAGCAAAATAGATTTGGATGGTGAGAAACAAAGTAAACCCCACCAAATTAGTATAATCTATTAGGTCCTTCAGAAAAATCTCCCTCTTTTTGGTGAGTGCTCTGTACTGGAAGGAATAGAATAGAATAGAATAGAAAAACATAAAAGTCAGTTCCCTGTATTGACAGGGAAAACCTGACCAAAAGTCACTAACTTTGTCATGGACTCATGCCTAATAAGTAAAACAGCTGGGCCAAACACCTTCCCAGTTAACTGTAAGTGGCTGCACTTGTGGTGCCATTACTGCTCTGGTCACTCCAAAGGGAGGGAAGAAAAAGGGACAGAAAAAAAGGAAAAATGGCATGGGGGAGAGGCTGAGGAAGAAAACTCAAATGCAGCTCACATTACAACTCCCTTCCTTGTTTTCCAGACGTTTTCCTTGTGAAAATATCTGGAAATAGCTTTACCCCTAAATTTAAAAAAAAAAAATCACTCACACTTCAATAGCTCCTCTAGGAAAATTAGATTAGCTGAGACATCCTACAGGGAAAAAAAACCCAACCCAACCCAACCAAAAAACAAACAAAAAATGCCCAAAACACCACACAAACAAACAATGAAAAAAAAAAGAAAAGGCACACCAAAAACCAGAACAAACCCTTTCCATAACCTCAGTGATCCTCTGTAGGCTACAGCTACCCTATGAAGGACTGACATTTAGCACATGCAGTTTATTGTCCCCTCAGTTATGAGACAGAACGATGTCCTAGCACAGAGCTTTCAGCTCTGCCTCCAGCAATATTCACAAAATCACAGAATATGCTGAGCTGGAAGGGACCCATAAGGATCGTCAAATCCAACCCTTATCCTTGCACAGGACCATCCCCAAGAGTCATACCTTGTGCCTGAGAGTATTGATCAAACACTTCTTGAACTCTGTCAGGCTTGGTGCTGTGACCACTTCTCTGGGGAGCCTGTTCCAGTGCCCAACCACTCTCTGGGAAAAAAAAATCTCTTTCTAATTATCCAGCCTAAACCTCTCCTGACTCAGCTTCACGCTGTTTCCGAGTCCTGTCACCGGTCACGAGAGTGAAGTGATCAGTGACTACTGGGAGTTGATCATTCTCACAGTCATGGTCCCGCAGCTCAGGGTGCTGAGACCTGCTTGGTTCATTATCTCTGTTGAAGACAGAGGAAAAGAAAGCATTAAACACCTCTTCCTTGTATCTGTCCCTGTTTGTGAGGTGACCATCCTATTCTTGCACTAAGACATTCCAAGAGGAGCTGGGGCTGGTTCAGCCTGCAGCAGACATGGCTTTGAGACACTTAACAGCAACCCTGTGTTTATTGAGAGGAATAGACAGGGATTGAGTGGCCAGGGCCAGGTTTTTGATGGAAGCACCAGGTGGGAATCTCAGGTACATGACATCAGCTGTGTGCTGAGGAGAATGTATGTCCTGCATTATGGATTTATACTCTTAATCCATATCAAATGGCAGCATTTGAAAGTATGGCCTAATGTTGTCTCTCCAAAATCTTTTCATACTTTTATTAGCAGTTCAGTCTCGTATTTTTTGTTAGAAAGGCATACACAGTAATTTCTAGGATGATTCTACAACTGGAGGGGGGGTGGTGTGTCTGTGCAGCAACACTATTCTCAAATAAAAAGACTGATCTCTGACAGCAACCAGTAAAACTTCCCAGGAAGTAGGAAAGAATGAATTGTTATTGCCCTACTTAAAGCAGCAGGGACCAGTTCATCACTGTGTGGGTGTAACCCAAACTGTGTATTCTAAACCCTCTATGTCATTTCCCAGAAACTGTTAACAATAAACAATAGACCATTTGCAGCAGCTGCCCCAGCACACCTGACCTCTCAGGCTATAAGCTGGGTGTTAGGAGGCCTGTGAGAAAGGAGGATGTTCCTGTCCTCGCACCCACAACTCACAATCACCCATTGTGAAACTCCCCTGCCTGGGGGAGGTGCTGGGCATTCCTGCCTGAACCTGAGGGTATATAATTTGGGGTACGGGGACTTCTGGTACCACTCGTGGGATCCAGATAAGGACCAGAACCTTGACCAGATTGCGGCCATCGCTCTCAACCAGACTTTGACCATCACTCGCACCAACAGGTTCTTCCTTTCCTTTTACGTTTGGACTCAGGGGGCCCGCGTGGGGCTCAGGACAGGGGCCAACGAATACCATTCTGTTCGTGCCCCAGCGTGCCGGGTTATACATGTGGGTTTTTGTGGGTTAAAACCAATTGTTCATCTGTATAATTGTATTTATTATATTATTTTTGTTAAATTGTAATTCTGACTTACAATCTCTTTTGATTTGGGTTCACTTCTCCTGCTGGTTTACCTTTAAACCAGCACAATTTTTAGAGTGAAATACCCTTACAGGTGCAATACTTTGTGGTTGAAAGGTTTCTTAAGCAAAAAAAAACACCTCTTTGTATTGAAAGGATACAAGAGCAGTGGATTTTTTTTCTCCATATAGTTATTTACTTGCCTTTTGAACTTCTGTAAACTTTATTCACATAGTCTTTAACATATTTCCTTGTTTCCCTAGGAATCCTGGGTACAGTGAGGATCAGTAGACTGGTTTAGGGCTACGAGTCCTCCTTCTCATTTAGCTATTGCTGCTTTTCCTAGAGTACGTAATTTCTCTTTTCCTTGCTTCAGTTTTTTCATAACTAAAATGGATGTAAATACAATGTCCTTCATAATGTAGATTGATGATTAAAGGTGATGTGAAAGCATGGCAAATTCTAGTTATTACAGGGAGAGGACTTTACAAGAGCTCATAGCTGTCTGGGATCAAGGAAGTGAATTTGAAAGTAAGCAGAAACAGGAGTAAATGTGATCTGCAAAGCTGCAGAAGCACCGGACAATATTCCTCAATATTAGGTTTGGGTTCTAGACTGCTAAAATCTGACACCATGTAACTCTACTAAGTACAAAAGAAAAATTTTGAAGCTGGGTGAAAGAGGGAGGTTTTTTCACTGGATAATGGATATTTGGCTAACCACTGCAATCAGAACTTAGTTTTGAAAACAAATATGTATTTCAATAAACTTTGGTAGGTTTGGTGTTTTTAGAGTATATAGTGGAAACAGAAATACTGTGATAATCGGTAATTGTTGTGGTTGAACTCCATCTGGCAGCTCAGTCCCAGTCAGCTGCTTGCTCCCTCCTCTCAATGTGGGATGGGTACTGGAAGGGTAAAAGTGAGAAAAATTTGTGAGTTGAGATAAAGACAGTTCAATAGGTAAAGCCACACACAGTCTGAGGTGTTCTAGTTTAACCCTATGCATGGCCAGTCATGCCAGCTTACTCCCTGATGGGGTGGAGTGAGAAGCAGAAAAGGTCTTTACTCCAAGTGCTGCATGCCTGTTCAGCACAAACCCAAAACACAGCCCCATAGTAAATTAACTCTATCCCAGTCAAAACCAGTACAAAGTACATGTGTGCAAGCAACGTATGCTTGATTTTAGGCCAGGAAGCAAAGAATGCTCAGTCAATGCTGTTTTAAATTGCTGTAGAAAGGCTACAAGGAATGTTCTGTAACTCCTTGCTTCCTTTAAATAGCTCTGTTATGAACCTTATCACACAGGAATCAGAAAACTAAGCTTGGAAAATGCCTTAAATAAGCTCTTTGCTTTGAATATCTGTCACTGCATTTAGTGAAAGAGGGGAAATAGAACTGACTCCTTCCAAGTAAAAATGTGTCTGTTTTTTTTTCATTAAATGATGAAAATTCAATCATACATTTGCATATCTCATAGCACATGCTTTTCATTCCAGCTGTATAGATTAATTATTTGGGGTATTTCTTTTCCTATCAGGCTTATTTTTGAATATAGGCCTATTCTGAAGCTTGTTAAAAAAAAAAAAGGTATCAAACTTCCATGTGCTTCAAGTTGCAACAGACATTTTACAATTGGAAAGTGACTCTCCTAGGAAGAGACTTGGAATTGGAAGGCTGTGTAGTACTTGAGTAGTTGGAGGGCTGGAAACCAGTGCAGAGTTTCATGGCAACATCTGAGGAATACACTGCCTATTCAATCACAGGCATACTGGTCAGAGATTTCATCCTGTTGGATCATTCGCCCTCCCAAACTCAGGCTGATTCCACTGATATCAAAGGCATCTTCATTTCACTGACATAGTTACATTACCGTGGCAGCAATAATTACAGTCGCTGGAGAACAAACTCCTGGCACAGGCTCAGGTTCTTTGTTCCATGCAGAGATGTATCTTGCGTTAGCTATTTCCTGTCAGCAGAATCTCTCTGGCAGTATTTACCAATGCCTAAAGAAGCAAAGGATTAAAACCCCAGTTTCTGCTTTGCTGTTGTTACTATAGTTGGCCAGTATAAATCTGGTAAAGTCACAGAGAGTGGCAGAGCTCTGGAATGAAGTGCTGCTCTTTTTTCTGCTTCATGATCATATTATTGAGACAGCATCACATTTCAGTATTTGGCAACACATACATGGGCTTCAGTCAGAGAAGGGACAATCTGGATACCATGGACTACAACTTCGTCATCATTTGCCTTTAATTGTTTGCTGCTACTTTATTTTCTGAAAGTTGAACAGACAGTCATTGACAGCTGACTGTCCCTGAAACTGATTGAAGTCATGCAGGCTGTCACCAAATTCTATCAGAGGAGCAAGCTGCATGGTCTTTATGGTGATAATTATACTTGTTACTCTACCTTTAAAAATCCAGATGTTCAACATCCTACAAATTTCACCACCATCAGCTGGGGGTCTTGAAAAATTACTTACTCTGTCAAAAACTCACAATGTAATCACATGGTAATGAAAGCTATAGGCTTATGAAAAAAATAATTTTCTAAAAATAAGTAATTGAAAAAATACAGCACTTTTTAAATTTGGGGATAGGACCATTTTTTAATTTGGAGAGACCTGATGAGAACACATCTGTGTGGCTCTGCCTCAGTTTCCCTTTATCTAACTTCCTCATTTCATCCCATTTGTTTTCCTGCTTTATTGTTGTCTTTCCTGCTTAGTCTAACAGTAGCACATTTGTTGTTTAAATAGATTCATGTATATATCTGTGTCTCAATGGGAGTATTATATAAAGAAACACAACTGGAAATCATCTCAGCTCTCTCCCTGCTGGCCTTTCATGTCAAATGGTAAGTTTTTCTAACTCCTGGTGTGTCGGTCTCCCAGCTTACCAGTGTCATACACCCCTGTATTCAAGTTTTCCCCACTTACAAAACCATTTAAGATAAAACCAATTATAATTTACATTACCGCGATACAAGCATCAGTGGCAGCGAAGGCCAGCTGACCCAAAGCACAGTGCTATATGTGTACAGCATCTTCCTTTTGGAGGAGGCAGTGAGATGGAAGTGTACGGAATATCTCCTGCTGTGTGTCGGTGTGTGCGTGCATGCACGTGACACTGTGCATGTTTCTTGGGGATCTTCACACTAGTCAGAGAGGAGCTCTCTGCATTTAGTAATCATGCCGAATTCTCATAGGGACTTAGCCTGCTTTTCTTTATGTTCCCCAAAGGCAGCACGCCTTTGAAGTGTGCTCCCCAAGGGTATCCCAGGGCTTGATTGACCGGTTTTACTGTTATTATCAAAGTTCTCATTTCAAGCCACCCATTATATGATTTTTTCAGTGAACATCAACTCATTCAGATGTTGACAGTATTCAGGATCCTTTACACTGAAGAAATTCGGGTGCCCAGACAGCAAAATTATTGAGACTTCTTAAACATTTGGGCTAATGTCCCAGGAAACAAGGCACACATGTGAAAAATAAGTACATGAACATCCTTCCTTATACCCAACAATGACAGTGAACTTGTAACTCCTAAATTCTAGCTGTGTCAGTGATGGCATGGCAATATAAGGAATCGAAAAGCAGAGTGTATGAAAACTGTAGCTAAATAAATAGTTATATATTTGTTACTCTTGAGATGAATTCGTAGTATGACCTGGAGAAAACTGTCTATCTCATCATTTTTACTTCACTCTTATATGATGCAAAATGCTGGTTTGTATTTGCTTATGTGTTCACTTGAGAAAGCAGCAAGGAATATGTTCAACAATACTTCTGTGAGTCAAATTATAACGTGTTTTGATGAGAGATGGGTGACTGTACACTGAGTGGTGATTGCTTATGTACCTTTTACATTTTAATAGATCAATGAAAACTGGACTTCCCACGCATTCAAATGACATGGGAGAAGTTATTTAGTGCATGCAAGTGAATAAAATGACCTCCACTTTCATCACAGAGTCATTCACGACACCACACCTCTCTTTTCAGCATTTATGTTTGAAATGTCAAGATAGAGGATTTTCAATGTTAAGTGTTCAGATTTCTCTTAGTTTGCTTCCTTTTATTGGAGGCAGGGGCACAAAATCCTTTAGATTCCTTGAAAAACCAGGAGCTGTCAGATTTTCAGCATCCTCTTTGAGTTATGACAGCACCAAAGCAGCAATTGACAAATCCCTTGACATGCAAGGTCTAGTGATTTCCATCAAAGAGAGGTAACACTCAGACACAGTTTCAATCAGTTCATTCTTGGATGACTGGTTTTCATTTGTCTCTGGAAGACCTTGCTGATTTTTAGTTGGTGTGGTTTTTTAAAAGTATATGTGTGCATTTTGGAGACTATCACATTGATTAGGAAAAAAGAGACTAAAGTAGCAAGGTGCGCCCATTGCAGCTTGTAAACTCTGCCAGCAAAAACTCAGTTATTCACTGAACTGGTGCTCCTCTGTTTTCTTTACAGGTGGGGTTAAAGTGGAATAAGAGAGGCAAAAAAGGCCTCAAGTCACTGGTTCTCTTACGAGATATTTGCAGTATGGACAACAGAGAAGTTGACAAACTGGAAAGGCTGAGCCGGACAGCAGGACTGGATTGCACTCACTGCGAGAAGAAGCCAAATCCTTTGTGGGGGTAGCTGTCTTTGGTGTTGTGTGTTTTTTGTTTGTTTTTTTTTTGGAAAGGCCATGAGGGGCTCATCTCTCCCAAAAAATGCAGCCCTCCCACCCACACTTGTAAAGGCTCTGGAGAGATCAGAACAGAGTGTGGGCTGATGGCATTGCAGTTTCTACAGATGTGCAACCTTGGGTCAAGAAGCCATTCAACCCAATGCAACCGTCACCTTACTTTCTCTCTGAGCTACTGTTGACAGGATTCAGCCTAGAAGATGACACTTCCCTACCAAGGGCTTTCTGGTATTGTAACTGTGGGGCTTTAGGAGAAGGTGAGGGCACAGGGTATATGCAAAGAGGTGACCTCTTGTCCACATCTGCATCTTCCCAACTTTGTGCTCCTTGTCTCTTCTCCTCTGATGATCTTTCTCCATTTCTTATCTCACTCCAGATTAGTCCTGAAGTAGAGATGTACAAAATACTGGAAGTATCCTGCCACCTCTACTCACAGCAAGCATTTTGGCAGAAAAATTGTCCATGTGGTATTTCATAAACTGCCCACTGTCTATGAGAAATGGAGGGGCAGGTCCCCCTCCTCTTGTCCCTGGGATACACTGGCAGGACACATGGAAATGGCTCAGAACTCTCGGGGGAGGCTCAGACTTGACATGAGGAGGTATTTCTTTACAAAGAGGGTGGTCAAACACAGGAACAGGCTTCCTTAAGAGGTGTTCAATTCCCCAAGCCCATCAGTGTTCTGGAGCCATTTTGACCATGTCCTTAATAACAGGCTTTAACTTTTGCTCAGCCCTGAAGGGGTCAGGCAGTTGGACTAGATGGTCATTGTAGGTCCCTTCCAAATGAAATATTGTATTCTAATTTTCTATTCCAACTGAACAAGAGACTGTTTGCATGGAAGTATTCAGGCCATTTTTCCTCCCCAGATACCATATGTAGAAATCCAAGTTGAGTGTGTTTTACCCAACTGTGCCTTTTTCTTCTGGAGAAAGTCAGATTGACTACGGAGAGGGTAAGTCTGCCAAATAGCACAGCTTGTCTGCTATGATGGTAAGCAGAAATCAACCTGACAATGACAAATTTGTTCTTGTGTCACTTCTCTGTGCTTTTACTTCCTTTTACACTGAATGCTCTGGGAGCACAACTGTCCTCAGAGGATCTCCATGGGCATGAAAGATAAGATGATGGTGTCCCAAACTAAAGGGAATATGGTTGCTGACTACTGTATAAAGTGTTCTAAATTCTTGGGGGTAATGAGGATTAAAGAATTCAGACCTCCGCTTGCCCAAGGTGAGTAATTTTAATGAAAGTGAGAAAAACAGATTTTTTCCCATTATCAGTTCCACAGAAGAGGGATAATGGGTTTGTTCTGGGGATATGCTGGGGCTTTTGATAAACATTCTCCCAAATAACTGTCTCAGGCTGCTATTCAAGTGCAAGAAATACTTATGATCCTCCTCATTATTATTATTATTATTACACCACCGGCATTACCATCACAATTGTCTGCCAAAACATCCGATAGCTCAATTGTAGAAGATCCCAAAGGACACGCCGGAAAGAAAAATCCAATTTCCAATTATCCTGTTGGAGCTAAAATGCTGCCATTATGAGCAGGCCTGTTCTACAACATCTGAGAGACTGAACCCTTGTGAGAGATGCTGACAGATAAACACTGGCGCAGCTCTTGGGGGCTTTCAAATGGAAAAAGGGAAGAGATGGGTCCAGAATGGCCATACCAAACAGACCAAAATCCAATCTACACCCCAGTGCAGCCAAAGGACCCTGATATCTGGCTAATGATGCAGCCAACTGCTGGGCAATACGGAGGGTGATGTAGCCTTAGCGCCACCCTCTTGTTTGCAGGATGCAGACTCCTCGGCCTGTAACTCTGCTGCACTTTGCCCAGAGAGCAGAAACTGATTTTCTAGGACTCGTGAAGGTCACTGGAGTTAACTGTGAGTTTGGTGATCAATTCAGGCCATTGAACACAATGTTCTAAACATGCTCATGGCCTGTAATATTCCACCACAGCCCATGTCCAGATCAGAGTACAGTAAGTTAGGCACTACAGCTAGTGCTAACATTCTGCCTTGTCCAGGTACACGTGTTGGAGCTAAATCCTTTTGCTGGTTGCTCCCACAGGAAGGAGGTCACAGCCTCCTACCGGCCACGCATGACTCAGAGTCCAGTCGCATGAACTGCATGAAGTTGAACAAGGGCAAGTGCCAGATTCTGCACCTGGGATTGGGCAACCCTGATTGTGTGTATAGGCTGGGGAATGAGAGGCTGGAGAGAAGTGCTGCAGAAAGGGACCTGGAGGGTCCTGGCTGACAGCAAGTTGAACATGACTCAGCAGTGCCCTGGCAGCCAGGAGGGCCAGCCATGTCCCGGGGGCATCATCCAGGTGGTCAAGGGAGGGGATTGTCCCGCTCTGCTCTACACTGGTGCAGCCTCACCTTGAATACTGTGCGCAGTTTTGGGCACCACACTATAAGAAAGATACTGAGCCATTAGAGAGTTTCCAAAGGAGGGCAACGAGGATGGTGAAGAGCCATGAGGGGAAGCTGTATGAGGAGTGGCTGAGGGCACTTGGTGTGTTCAGCTGGAGGGGACTGAGGAGAGACCTCATTGCAGTTACAACTTCCTCGTGGAATAAGAGGAAGGGTAGGCACTGATCTCTTCACTCTCGTGACCAGTGACAGGACCTGAGGAAACAATACAAAGCTGAATCAGAAGAAGCTTAGGTTGGATATCAGGGAAAGGTTTTTCAACTAGAGGGAGGTTGACCACTGGACAGGCTCCCCAGAGAAGTAGTCAGAGCACCAAGCCTCTCTTGAGTTCAAGAAGAGTTTGGACAACACTCAGACATGGTGGGATTCTTAGGGTGTCCTGTGCAGGGCTGAGAGTTGGATGCGAAGATCCTGACGGGTGCCCAACTCAGCATATTCTTTGTTTCTATGCATAGCTGAGAAGTCTCCATTTGGTGGGGTGTTCCTTTTGGTGTAAGATGTATGAAGAAACACTGCAGCATTTTCCTTTGAGGACCCTATGGACTCATTACTGACACTCTGCATAACCCAGGTTGTAATGTGTGTGCAGAACTTTTTTTGCAGCATTGGGTTGTCCCTGGCTGCCTTCTGAGTGTTTAGCAGTGCCACGTTGGTTTTATATCAGCAAAGAATGTTATGTAAACCTGTTTCTGCTAAGGAAAGGAAGGAAATGAGAAAAGGGGGAAAGTTCGCTGGTGGAAACATGATCAGTGTTCAAGTAGATGACAATTTGCTCTTCTACTGCTCCTGAGCCAGTTCTGATTCCAAACACATCTAAGTGCATTAGTGCAGCCAAAGGAACATTCTTAGAGTTGCTATTTATGCTCCTCACTGCAGCCATGGCACTGACAGTTTTGCCTGAAAGGTGGCTGACATCCAGTGAGCAACTTGAGTGTGTTCACACAGGTCTGGCAAAGTAGATCTAGGAAGGACTCCTGGCTCATCTTTTTCACAGAGGCTGCCACAAATAACTCCACACCAACTTTGGAAGTGATGGAGCATGTTGCAAACTCACATAAAGAGTAGAAAACTGATTTTACAGCCAGGACATGAGCAGTGAGGGATGTGAACTCATAATCCACCCTCGGTGATGTCACCCTTCACCAGCAGGTGATGCCCTCACAGGCAGACAGCGTCATGAGAAAAAAGAAAATACCATTTCTGGTTTTCAGCTTCTAGATTTCCATGCTGCACTGGAGCCCTCAGTCATCTGCATCATGTATCTGTGGCCATGTATCAACAGCCCTCATCCAAGCTTCCAAACCATTCCTGAAATCACACAAGATACATACTCAGTAGAAAATGCTTTCTTCACTTTTCCTCCACATCAACAGCGTTAAGAATTCCTGAAGAACCTCTCCTATACTGGTAGCTGCAGTGTAATCTGCAAAATCTACATAAAGAAAGTTTATTCAGTTGATTAATAGATATTGTGTATATATTTTATACATGATCTTTCAGACATTTTTTCTGCTTCTGAATCTTCCTTCTTATTTATTATCACTTCATGTCAGAATGGATCTTCTCACATCTACAAAATAATATCAAGAAATTGCATCTCCTCCTTGTTGACCCTGCTCCGCTTTCTGGCCTGGAGTCACATATTGTTTATTTGGCAAAGAGGACCTTAGTTTTTTGTTATTTGAAGAAGTCCTTTGGGAAATAGCTTGCCAGGAGAGGGTGCCTTTAGGAGCAACACTCTGGATTAAGATTGTACTATCACATTTTTAAACACTTATCACTTAGAACAAAAACTTTTAGAGTTATGTATCTTTCGCAATTTTTTTAATGTAGTTGATAATACTATCAAAAAAAGGAAATAGGAGAAGGGTGTAGAGCAAGCAAGAAGGAGGGAAAAGACAATAGTTTAATAATAAAATACCTTTGCATTTTTTTAATATCATGGCAGTTGTTCCAATTTTCAATACTGGGAATGAAGGGGGATCATATCTCCTTCATTAGCAGATCATACTCCACAGATAGTAAAAAACATAGAATGGAAAAAAAACCTGAAACATAAAGGATGGGAATAGAATAAAGCAACACTGAAGGTAGAGTCCATATCTCAATGGAGACTTTGTAAAAAGATTTAGGGAAGCCAAGGCAGAGTAGCCACTGCTATCTGCTCATCTACCAAACTGGCCATGTAATTGTAGAAGGTTATCAGGTTGGTTAAGCAGGGTTTCTCCTTGGTGAATCCATGCTGAATGTTCCTGAGGGCTTTCTTGTTCTTTGCACACCTGGAAACTCCAGAACTCATCACCTACCTGGGGCACGAGCTAGATAAGTACTGGGAGACAGCACAGGGCCTGTGGAAGACTGGCACGGTGCTAAAGTAGAGGCTGTCCAAGGCCACACAACACTGCCACCTTGAGTCAGCATTTCTGTAGCACAAAAAAAAAATCCAGTAGTTAAAAGCAGCATATTTTTATTACCTTTTTAGAGATGCACAGTTTTTTATTTCCTGCTAATGATCATGATTTCTCTTCTCAGTTCTGAAAGTTGCTTGTATTAAAGCAGGGCTGTAGTCCTGACAGCTCTAGAATCTGTCATGTGCTTTCATTTTATGGAGTAAGTTTACTGAGCTAAATGCAGTGAAGTATCAAGTACCTCACCACACTGCCCACCCACCCATTTTGCTGCCAGTGCATCTTATGGAGAGCAAAGGCTTCACAGGGGTCCCTAAGTTTCAAAAACACTTCAAGCATTTTATAGGTTGCAATAGAACTGGTAAAGATATAGTCCCCAAACTTGAATTGTTTGCCTCACTGGTATTCTAGGAGGGATCAGAAACTCTGCAAGCAGGCATGGGCCAGACAGTCACTGACTACTGATCTTTGTAACAGAGGAACTGTCGGAGTCTAGTTCCTTCTGGGCTTTCCAAAAGAAATACATGTGGGGCAGGACAGGAAATAAAGGTGAGGTCCCTTTACCTGGGGAAGGGGGAACCAGGGCTAAAATCTCACAGTCCTGTGCCTCCCATTGCTGGATGAAGCATACCAACCTGTTACAACCTGAATGCAGGCACTGCCATATCTGTGAGGCCAAAAGTTCCCAGACCTGTGCTCAGTGCCTCTCTGACCTAAGCACATCCTTTCAATTTGCCTTATTTCAGTCTCCCTAGCTGTAAAATCGATTTTCCACTCTATCACAAGTCTGCAGTATGCTCCATCACTTCCAAAGTTGCTGTAGAGTTATTTGTGGCAGACCCTATGAACAAGATGAGCCAGGAGTCCTTCCTAGCACTGACTTCCAGCCAGGGCCACATGAATACACTCAGGTCTCTAAGAATGTTCCCTCTGGCTGCACTAATGCACTTAAGATGGGTTTGGAATCAGAACTGGCTCAGGAGGAATAGAAAAGCAAATTAGCATCCACTTGCAAACTGATCATGTTTTCACTAGGCAAGTGAAAACAGTTTCTGCCCTTTGCAGAAACAGGTTTACATAACATTCTTTACTAATATGAAATCAACGTGACACTGCTACACACTCAGAAAACAGCCAGGGCCAAATTACTACACTGGCAAAGCTCTGAATTATGTTTCTTGTAACATGCAGAGGTAAAACAATGCATCACTGTGCTACAGTGCAAACCTGGACTCCTGCAGAACTTAGGAGGAGGCAGCGAGTGTGGAGTTCCAGGATGACTGCTTGGATTTAGGTGCCTTAGTTCACCTGAGGCCCGTCTCAGGCTGCTGTACCCTCACTGTTCTTGTCAGAAGGTGAAATCACCCACCTTTTCCTGAGAAGTTTAGCACAAATGAACCCTAAGGAGACAAATAGCCAGAAGATTTGGATCTCCAGCACTACGAATAGAAAGAACAGCAGCAGTCCATGTTGAAATTTCACCGTGGAAAAAAGTCAAAGGAATTAAAAAGAGAAAATAGGACCCTCATTAACTGCATTTAACAGCTCCACCTCGTGGTCAACTGACTATTTCTGCAGGGCCATCCTGACACAGACTTTGGGAGTGCTGGGTGGGCCAAATAAAATTTAGGTTGTCCTGAAGCACATTTGCATGTCCTTATCTTTGAGCCAGGAACACAGCACACAAAGCACAGGCAATCAACTTCAGGTTGTGCATGAGTTCCACCTTACCCACTGGCGTGAAACTCCAGGCACAGCCTACGAAGGGATCACCACCACACTTGTGAAGGGCTAGTCAGACACTTAGAACTGGCCAAGCATAGCGAAGGACACCTGACTCACACATACTGCAGGTAAATGTGCATTTGGGACCATGCTTGACTTCTAGAAATAAAACACAAGAATGGTGCTCCACCCTCTCAGCCTGCAAACTAATGTTCTTTGTCACGTTCTGTCAGTTTAATGGATTGCATCCAAGTCTTACACAGTGGAAAAGAAAGGAATGTAATTAAAATCAGTTCTTCCTAGTAGTGGTTCACGAGGAGATCTTAAGTGGTCTGCAGCCCAAAAAATCAGGGATGCTGTGATGAAGACTAAGTAGTTCCGATCAAAAGGAAATTTCTTGTTATAAGAGATAAAGTGAAGTACTTAGGCTACCTCTGAGTATTTCTTTTCTTGATGATAGAGGTCCACGAGGTTCTTACATACATCACACCATTTCTGCTTGTCACAAATAGAAAAGAGGAAGAAAATCACACACAAACAATTTAAGTTTTTCCAGAAAATACAAAAATGGCTTTCAAATTTTAGCAAATAATTATTAGTAGGTTCAGCTGCCAAACAAATAACACTGATTACCCTAAAAGTTTTACTCATTGCTGCTGTAACTGAGTAAAAAAATTACTGTAAGGGATTTTACTTTTCGAAAAATTTTCAAATTACGGAAACAAACTGAACACTCCAGTTAGTTACAGTGAGAGCTGAGAGTCTGATTTGTTTGGAACTGCACCTCTGTGACATATATTCTGTGATTTTAAAGCAGAGAAAAGTAAGTCTACTAATTAATGCAGAGCTACTAATGAGCTAGCAGATCTAAACGCTTCAAGGCAATGAGTTTCACCATCAGACAGAGGATAACACAGAATTCTCTAAACTATTCATCTCAAGTACAATTATTTGAGGAATATTTGCCCTATCAAAATGGACAAGATCAAGAAACCTTACACAGGTAAGACTTTTTTGTATATCAGAACTAGAAATCTTAAGAGTAAATTATGGAATTCAATATGCTTCACCTTCCATAGAGTTCCAAAAGTTTTTGATAAACATCTGTGTGAGGTGATAGATAAGGTTTCCTGGAAAAACCCTGAACCTGGGGAGACATTCCCAAAATCTGGTAAAAGGATTAAAACGAAGAAAAGGAGTGATATGGACATAATATGGCCTTCCCCTCCCTCTCCCTCCCAAACATCCTGGCTGCCAGAAACTCGGGAAGTGGATCCTTAGGCCTATTTCATCCGTCTATCACCCCAAGATTAGTTTATTTACTATAGCCACTTAAAAATTGCCTAAGAAAAAGGCATAAAAAGAGATCTGACATAAGCAAAGATTGGGGAGAAGTTCCATCAACACTGCAGAGGCAACTGATGGGCTTCCTTTCCTCCCTCCACCTTCTCAGGATGCCTTGGGGTGAGCAATTGCTTTATACACATACACTAATTTCACTTTTGCTCCACAGTACTTTAAAATCTTTACTTATTCTTTGTTAGTTTTTCTGCTTTAGGGTTTGTGCTTAGGTTTTGCAGTATTAATATTCATTATAAGTGCTTTTCCTTTAGCATGTGTGCCTCTATGCTTTGCATTATTATTATTATTATTATTATTACTGCTATTACTACAACATAGTTTAAGTGTGCTTTTTTGGCATATAGACCCTATTCCAGACACAGAAAACCCCCTAAATTGTCACAAATTTGTATGAAGAAACATGTGAAAGTGAGTCCATTTTTAGGTGTTGACAGTTTCGTCGACGGTGAAATAACTCATAGGAAAAACCTGCTGAGGGGTTTTTCTACCGCTATTCGGTAGTCCTTATATAAAAAGGTATCAAATGTCCTGTCTGTCTCGGTGAATCTGTTAAGCAAAGGGTCTCATTAGGTGAGACCTCTCACCCTTTCTGCCCCTTTTAACATGACAATCCACTAAGTCTCCGTTGACATCTCATTGGATGGATTTCTCATATGAATTTGATAATCATTTAAAAAAAAAAGTAAGATTTGGTGTGAACAGTTATGTGTTATGAGAACAAGTTCTGCCTACAAATATTACTGCATTTCCTTCAGTGAGGTCAAGTTTAATGTAACAATCAGTGAGAAGAATCTATGTTGATATTTTGCACAGCCTTCTGAGTCCTCTTACGTGAAAAGCTTTCGTTGCTTCCTGAGCTAATTACCAACAACTATTTGAAACTTTTATATATTACCTAATCTGCCCGCGTAACAGACAATATACAGAGCACTTTAAGTCATGCCATAAAAGACCGAGACTCAAGTAACATATTGTTCTGTATATTAATAGAAAGCCAGGATCTAACTGCAAAAATGAGAAAATTTCAGTATGCCTTGAAATCAGGCACCAACAGTTATAATTTTAAAAGGTACTTATATTGAAAATACAAGAATCTGAGAAAAATAGCGATTGTTGCTGTCAGAGGCACACTTAATCTGCAACCTTATGCTTCACAAATCCCCAAATAACAGTATGTGGTAACTATATACTGTAATAGGCTGTCATGCACCCACCATCCAGCACAGAGCTATTTTAAATGTACTACTGCTTTTGAGTAACAACTACAAATTTCAGTAACAATTCACTTGATGCTGGAAGCTGGAAATATAAGTTAGTAGATAAAACAAGGTAAGTTAGATAAATTAGAAAAACTAGAGAAGCACTGTCAAGTGTTTCTTCAGCTGCAAGCATGGAAATTTCTAAGCATGGAAGAATTGACTGTAGTTGTTTCAATTAATGTTCTGCATGCTTCACTGCTACCTAGTCTACACAAGAAATACAAACTTAAACCCCCTGAAATTAAAGTTCACTATGGCATTGGACACACAAGTAATACAAGCTCCAGCTTCTCTGGAGGTTTCATATAAATCGGGGCCTCCAGAAAACACAATACAAGTCTCAACTCTGCTTTGTTCCTGTGTTCAACTCCATAGTCACACTTCTCAGGGAAAGAAAAAGTGGATCTTAACAATAACTGACAGTAACTGGTTTGGTTCAAGTTCAGTAGCCTTCTTATATTCCTCTTTGGCTGCTCTAAACCAGCAGCTGCCAGGCCAATTAATATCCAAGCACTGTAGTTATTTTTCTCTTGCTCAAGACTGCCCAGAAACACAGTTTTAAGTGAAATGATGAATGAAATGCATCTTACAGACCCATGGCTTGAGTTTTATCATCAGAATTCAGTGAACTATTCTACTAGGTAATACTAGAAGTTAAGCAGTTTTTATAAGACTAACATTAATAACTTCAGCTTTTCCTGCCAGAGAATGGTTAATATTTGAACTGTTCTGTCAGTAACCATACCTGGAGCTCAGCAATCAAAGCACTTCTGTGAGGTCTGAATTAGAAATGGATTTTTATCACAAACATTCTACACTTCATATTCTTATTGCCACATATAAGCAAATGCAAAAGGAAGGGGAATAAAAGTTAACTTGTGGTCAACTAACACAAATGATCAATGAAGTTAAATCTGAAAACCAATCTCAATCATTATGTCAGTAAGGTACTCCACGCTCTGCATTACCGTACAGCTATACAGGTGTGGGAACAGTAAACAAAAGGTGTAAAAAATATTACCTTCTAAGTAAAAAGTTAATTGTGCTTTGAGGCTTCCTTATATTCTTTATTTCTTATGGCACCTCTAGCACTCTTTAATTTTGTCCTCACCTCCTAAGTGAAAAGAACATATAATCAGTTTTTACAAAAAGACATAGTGAACTCAAAATGTTGTTTATATCCTACTATAATTGCAGAGAGTACTTTAAACACCAAAACAGAGCACAAAACTCCAAAATCATCATGGCTAGGCTTTGCGAACGAAGATTTGAGAAGGGCTCTACCCACGCTTGCTACAAGCCTGCTGATGGCTAAACACCTGTCGCTGCAGGGCTTTACAAGTGTGGGTATAACCTTCGAGCCTGCAGAGTGGATCTTTTAGGTGAGGCTCAGCTTGCGCAGAGCTGGTCCCACCCTTTACTCCTGAGGTTCATCTGCCAGGGCCTAGCAAGC
>JAYRBT010000093.1:10024246-10041300 GCA_036023395.1 Myiotriccus ornatus
TTGTAGCAAGCGTGGGTAGAGCCCAAGCGTGGGTAGAGCCCTCCTAGAATCTTCGTTCGCGAAGCCTAGCCATGACATGATGACATGACTAATCACCTCAAAACTACTCAGACAAGATCTAATTTTTATATGGCTAAATTAATAAAAACTCAGTGGCCAAAAGCATGACATCCTATTCTCTCTGAACACAATATATAAGTAAGCCAATTAAAAAATTAATTAATCAAGTCAAAGGCTCTTTTCTGTATCAGGAATCTCAGAGAGTCAAGATGGGAGAGAACATCAGTTATGCAATGCATTTTTAAATTCAAGTTTTGATTCTTATATGTTTTCTCTGGTTTTAGTGTTTTTAAATATGTTCAGTTCTTGCTTGGCAATAAAAAGCAGAGTGAAATCAGACTGCAATAAAATTGAAAATAAAAATTTTAAGGAAATATATATTTAACTCCTTAAAGTAAAACATAAGTTGTATTTCTGAGATCATACAAAAAGTACATATTGGAATTAAGACATTTAATCTCTTATATTTTTTGCGCAACTCCTCAAACTGAATCTTTTTCTTTTATTAGTTCTCTTTTATTACACCCATAGAACTTGAACACAAAAATCAATTTTTTGAGTAGCATCAACAATACAAGTTTAAAAATAGCCCTTCTTTTGTAAAATAGAGTCAGTCATTTCACTACCCCCCTTTAGTTTTATAGTTTAGTGTGCAGGAATTGTGTTTATTTTACCACCTGTATGCCTCAAATCTTCCTCACTTGGCTTCCTCACTGTGCTTTTGTTGTTGTCCCTGGTTGATTTTACAGTCAAGCTGTAACATTTGTGGATGCTCCAAATTGTCTCTCATCCTCTATTTCAGTCACAAAGCCATACAACAAATGCTCAGAGGGAGAGATTGTTTGCCCATGGTAACTGATTTAGCAACTCTGTCCCACACCAGTAAAGTGTTTTACTTAGTGCACAATCATCTTCTCTCTAGACAACTTCAAGTTACATATATATATAGAAGTGATTGATTTATTCTAAAATACTTTGTTTCTGCTAAATAGTTTTAAAGGTAAAAAAAAGAAATTATTTAATTATTAAAAAAATTAATTACTTTTATATTTTGAGTTATAAAATCCAGAGAAACTCTTACATGGACACCAGTTTTTTTATAAATTTATAAAATATTCATATGCAAAAAAAAATCCACTTTCCTGAAGAAAATTCCTACCATCTGATATCAACAATATACCTTCTGTAAGGAGTGAGCATTATTTTTTATTGCAAAAAAAGCCAATGACGATCAAGCAAACTTGGTACTTGCACAGAGAAAAGAAATGGCTCTTTCATCTTTCATTGGATAGCGTATTTTCTTTTGTAGTTTTCATAGGCTTATTTTTATTGCTTTTTATCACACAAAATTTTGTGACTGCCCTTTGGCCCGTCCTCCTTCTGCTAATATTGAAAAATGCAATTTCCATTAGTATGCTGAAAGTCAGGAATTTTTTTTTTTATATATATCAGAAATATTTTTAGTGTTTATTAATGTGAATTGTTTTGACTAATTTTTAAAGGTAACATACACCATGCCTATAAGTCTTGCAAATTCAGATGTACTCCCTGCTGTACCAGGCAGGGTGACCTGATCAAAATCACTGCACATAATATATAATTAGATTACAAGTCTGTGCACATTAGTTATTAAAATATTTAAAGTTGGATTATTTTTTCCCATTTCATGAAAGCCACAAACCTAGCCACACAATAGTACAAGTTAAATGGACACATTGACACCGCTGATTAATAACACAGATGTTTATGATTAACTACAGTGCTAAAAAGCTTTATACTTGCACACAAATAAGCATATTTTTCCCCCAAAATATATTGCATGGATTGAACAGTAGACACAGTTCTGGGTGTTAATCTTCTCAGTTTCTAAAAAGAACAATCTAGATAATTTTTTCTAAAACTTACAATAGCTCTGATATAATCTATCACTGTCTTGATCACTCAGAGTGGGACACATGCTTTGAGAATATGCTTCATATGTGTGAAATTGCTTTTCAATATCACAAAATCAAAATTCTTGTTCCCTACTGTTGAAGACTACTAGTTTGTGGGACTTCCTGATTCTGGGAATTAATTGCACTAGGTCACATTTAAATCCCATGTTCATATTTTCAATCATTTTTGGTGTTGTCTAAAAAATTAAAAAGAGAAAAATAACTATACCCAGTCCCTATCATATCAGACACATTTTCAACTGTGTAGATCATTGTCTTTTGTCATGGCACTTGTAGAGAAATATTGAAAGTGGTTGTATGCTGGGCAAAATTTCCTCATTATGAGGAGTGCCAGCTTTGGAATGTTTTGTTCAGAGAGTCTCTGGAATCTTCTGTCCTTGAAAATACCCAGAACTCAAAAGCACGTCTCCAAATAATAAATCAATGATCTACAGGATCTCCAGGCTCTTCTAACCTAAAGTATTCTATAATTCCATGCTTACAATTTGGTTTTATTTATTGGGGGGCATTTTTTCTCTGACATCTTAAATATCAAATCTCACAATTTGCCTGAAATTTTTATAACTGGTTTGAACTCATTATTTTCTAATAACAGATTTAGTCAGTTATTGCTATTAAGGAACTTCATTCTCCAGTAAAATTTCTCAGTGATGTCAATGGCATCATAAAAGTAAATTATGGTCAACGAGTAATAAAAGCAGGAGTTTCTGTAATTGCTCAGATCAATCATTTGAAAAGCCACTACCTCAAGGTCTTTTCCAATGGAAATAAAAACACACATTTAACTGCTACACCTTCTGTAGAAGAAACTAGTTTGATATCTGACATTTTTTTCCTAAAAATTCTAGACTTGGAAATGAAAATGGAACTTCAAATGATGTTTGGCAGAGAATAATGGCATTAAAATCAGAAAAGCAAGTTATGAATAGTACTGAGCAATCTTTATGCAAGAGGTATTAATGGAATCTATACTAAGGACAAAGAAAGACCAGACACAAGGAACTGAAATAATACAATACAGACAAAATACAGTGAGTGATATTCCAATGTGATATATCTATAGGGAAATGTAGGATATTTAAGGTATACACAAAAAATTACCTTCATTTCTAATGCAGTACTTGAAAAGAATTTGTATATAATTAAAGCTATTGATCACCATTGTTTCTGTGAGAAAGAAATACTAACCAAGGCAAATTACCCAAATACCAAAAACCAAAACATTGTAACATATTATTGTCAATATCTATTTGATCTTTCGGACACTTTAAAGTTTTTTCCATTTTTTTAGGCAACATTGAATTTATTTTTTTTTCTACTTCTCAGCTTTCTGAACAAAGTTGAAGAGCATTCTATGACATAGAAATTAAATCTGGCAAGAAATACAGCAGAAACAATATGTTGTTTCTGCTTTTTTTAGAAAAAAAATTGATACCTATTACGTCTTTCACTAATTTCTTCCCACTCATGTCACTCATACATTTCTTCTCATTCTAAATAACCCATAGAAAAATTTCATTTTCAGTCATGCCTGCTTTACAAGGTACATTTAAATCATAAGTTACAAATAAACTCACGGATATTTAAGGGACTTTTTCTTCTATTCAAATATTTATGCAACCAGGAGGAATGATAATTAAAAAAAAAAAAAAAAAGGAAATCTTTCCTGAAAAAATCACATCTTCAACTCTCTGCTCCTCTCTGCTCACAGGGCTTGGCTGCTGTCTAAGGGCTCTAAGACAATTAAACAAAAGATATTTCTGAGGAGACTCACTTGAGTTAAGCAGCTGTTGGCTAATGAGCTGTGAATCCTTCATAATGATGTAATTTTTATTTGATAGAAAAATAATGGTGGATTTATTTAACCTGTACCTGTAATTAGCAGTGTTTTATTTCTCAGTGGGTTTGTTGGGTTTTTTTTTGGTCAGCTAAGACTTTTGTCTGCCCTACTTATCTGAAATAAAAATTGCTTTCAAGGGATGGCAATTTTTTTAATAAAGGAACATATGCAGTTGACTAAAAGATTGAGTTTCTTTCCAATAAAAATTCAGTATGTTTATCATTATATAATACTGATTTAGAGTAAATATTACTTGACAGTGAAAAATTAAGAGTAAAAAAACCCTCTAAACTTGCAAAGAAATTGAAGCACTTAATTAACTCAATTTAAAGCATGAGTTCAAAACAAAAATTCTCAGCTTGACTATGAGTGTTTCAAATCGAAGCATTTCCTTTCCCCATGGAAAATTCTGGTTTCATTAGGTGAAGTTTGGTGATGTAAAGGATTGGATTTTTTAAAAATATCTTGGCTAAGAATATTTCCCCAAAGCATTTAAATAAAAAGAAATCCATGTCTTTCAGAGTAAATAGACTTGAATTGCATTCTTATTTGTTGAATCTATCCAAATATATTCTCCAGCAGCTTAAAACTCTAAAAGCAGAAATAAAACACTTGACCATTTTAAACAAATAAGCTACATAACACAGAAGTTAATATGTGAAATTAAACTGAAATGTGAACATTTCTAGCCTATTCTATTTCAAAAGAGTTATTTTAGGATTTAATACTTTAAGAGTGTCAGGCGTAAGACTGCAGATGTGAATGATGGAGCTCTATGTATTTTCTGGTGTTCAGATAAGGAAATATAAGACTGAAACATGTTTTATATGTTGTAGGAAAGGTTTTAGGAGGATTGATGAAATGTCATCATTGGTAGGTTGGAAAAAGGAAGGTCATCTCACACACATAAGGAGCTACAAGTGGATGAACAAGTGCAGGCAGCAACTGAGGCAGAAAAGGTGAAAAGCAAATGACTAGACATTAGATCTATCTGTGTGGCATAGAGGAAAAAGAAAAATTATTTTCTTGTGTTTTTTGAAAGATCTTTCTGTATTCTGCCTGGAAACCATGTAAGTCCAAGCTGCCAGCACCTTCATAAAATCATCTTTAAAATTTCTGAGGGAATAAATAGACAAAAATCTTTCAAAATCCTTTTTTTTCTTCCTCTCTGTGAGACAGAAAATATGCACAGATTTGTGCTGGTCTTAGCTCCAGTAAACTTGAAGGCTATGGACAAAAAAGAAAAATATCACAGGGAAAGGTCTGGGAAGTCTTGTTAATGTGGCTACACATGTGTTTCAGATGTTCTCTAGATGGTGCAAATTATTTCTTGTATATCCTCTTACATTCTCCCCGGCACATCCAATATTGTCCATTCTAAACAGATATCACATGGTAAGAAGATGTCACATGGCTTAAGGAGCCTGTACATCTTAAAATGTAGAAAGAACAAAAAGTTGTTTCTACGGAGTGCACATTCTAAAAGCTTTTAAACTGCTTTCCATAGTTCAGAGCCCCCTGGGTTATACTTAAGTTATCATGTTCTTATGTAGCTTCAGTTGCAAAACCACATTTTTCTTCCCTATGCATTTCTATATTTTCATTCCCCTATGAAGAATAATGAAATCACAAAGCAAGTAAAGCCAACTCAGTGGTGAATGAAAAGCCAGTGCTGCAAAACAATATCAAAAATTGAAATTGAACAGTTTAGCTTTACCAGCTAATTTACTTAGGTATCATGCTAAGGCATCAACATCATTTATCACTATTGCTGTGGCCTGGCATGTTTGCACCATCACTGGGAACAGAAGTGTTTATGGAAAACAAATTAGGAAAGTCAGGGAAATACAAGGTAAATACTGAAATGAATCAGTAAATACTATGAATATCTGCAACTGGGCATCAAGGAGTTGTTTAGAATTAAACCAGAGCAAATATGAGGTTCTAGGTAAGGATCCATGCTTATTAATAAAATTACCTAAGATGTGGAACTATCAGGATTTTTTAAGGTAAAGCAGAGTGCAGTCACTTTTCTAAAGGGCTTTGCAAGATAAGTCAAATATATGCATGCAACTACAATTCTAAGAGGGCTAATGAAGAGCTACTTGGGGCAGCAGAAAAGGGTTGTAGCAGAGATTTTGCAAGAGACTTAGTTTTTCATGAGAGCATCTTTTAAACATGTGAAATATATTTTCTTTGATTTTTTTCCAAGAAACAATATATTTCTATGAGAAGAATTTTTGGGCTTTTCCACCATCACATGATTGAAGTTAGGATACAGGTTTCACATCCTCTGTATAGTTACAATGAGAAAGCACGTGAAACATTTGTTAATAACTCTGAAATTACTGCATTTTGTTGTGAATAATATTTCATAAGGGTTTGGAAAGAGAAGATCCAAAGTTTACTCCCATTCTCTTCCATGAAAATCACACTACTATTCCCTCCTACCACTTTCTGATACTCAGGAGGTAGATCCAGAGCTTTGGGGAGATGAACCTAATAATAAATTTCTCCCTTTATTTCTCTATGTCATAGAACTTTATTAAAAGAGATATTAACGCTTCACTCATCAACATTTCATCATGTTTTAGTTCAGAAATACCAAGAGAACTCACCTACTATATTCCTGATTGGATTGGTCTTTACATACAAACATATAGAGAGAAGTGTTGGCAACATAAATCGTTCCATTTTGCAGTGATTAGATTACAACAGAAATTGTTCAAGGTCAGACAAAATCTCCAAGAGTGAAAACTTTGATTGCCATTTCTGTTACTTTTTAAACAAACACAAAGAAATGAGCAATACAAAGTCAAGCAGAAGGCAACATACAACTTTAAAATTATTGCAAATATTCATTTTTTTATTTTAGCAACACAAAACATGTATTTCCATAGTATTTGTTGTGACTCAAGTGATCAAACTTGAGTTTTGAACATGCCAGCAAAAATCACATCTCAAAATTTAGGGATTGGGAACAACTGGCTAAAACTATTTGGCTGTTCTATTACCGCCACAGTTCAATGAATAACAAACAGCATAAGGGACCTATTGTATAAACAGTGAAAAGATTTTATTTGATTGTTCCCTCCCTCCAAAATTTTACAATAAACCTAAACATATTTAGTTGAAATGAAAACTTCTATTCTTTGTACTTTTTTAGTATAAAAACTAAATACAAAAGGAATAGAAAAATAGTATTATGGACTTAAAGTAAAAAAAAAAAAAAATTTTATCTATTAAATTTACTTAAAACTATAGGGTTTTAAGTTAACCCTATAGTTTCTCTCAGTAACATTTTTTCAACCGAATACCACTGTCTGTTATTGCTTAAGCTGTGTATATCTGAAGTATAGCCCTTTTTCTCCAGCTCCTTAGAACCTTTGCCTTTGCCTTAGTAACATTTGCAACCTACTGAAATGCAAATGGAGATAAACATTGAGGTATCATGCCAACAATATTACTGAAAATATGTACATATTTTAAACTATATTTTTAAGGTTTTATACTTCTAGAAGTACATCTCTGCTAGTTGAAAAAAAAAAAGAGAAATATTAAACCTTTCTTATTTTGTGCAAAAGGTCATGTATTACCAAGCAAACTCAGCCATTCTCCATCATGATTACTGGAGGAAAAAGCAGTGACTCTGCCTTAGTAAAACAGTCATTCTCTCCCATTTAAGATAAATTTCTAACTACTCTTCATAAAGTGATAATTTTCCCCAAGATGAAAAAGATGCCAGACTATATTAAGGGGCCATCAAACTACTGTCACATTCATAAGATTATTTATCTGTAAGATTATCATGTTCAGTAAGCTCTGTCAGTCGTTTTGGGTTTTTGTGGGTTTTTTAAAACCATAACCAGCCAAGATACACATAAGCGCAATAAAACACTAAAAAATTATTTTATGTTACTATCTTTTGATAGTGTCAAAAGAGTTTAAATTTTCCCTGGAAGTCCAGCAGAATTTCTAGTTTTATATTTGCCCTTATTTACATAACTGCAAGAATTTCATTTCTCACTTCATTAGCAACCCCAGCCCATCCTAATATTATAAATGAGTAAGAACTCTTCACATTTCCTTTAATCACAAACACTCATTATAATTTTTCTGGGTGATGGGTTACATCTGAAAATCAACATAATTCCAATATATCTAATTTACACCCAACAGAGTTCTAAATTCTCCCTAATCATTTTTCAGCAAATGCAGCAATAGAAAAGAAATTAATTTAGATATTTCAAATGCATTTCAAACCAAATTTTCTCATTGAAAATCACTGCTGAACTCTTCACTCAACTCCTCTCCTAATGTGTAGACAGTGACATGTTTTCTGAAAATACATTTTTTTTCCCTGCACATCAAGATCTCAGAATATTCTGTGTCAAAACTCCTTTTTCCAGCATTTCCTTTACTGAGTCAACAAGCACACTTCTGCTCTACCAGCTTTCACTATTCAAATTCTCTCCCTGTGAACTCTCTGGGTTTCTTTTTGCTTGTGTATGATGGTGAGGGTTTTTTTCTGCCTTCCTTGCTTGAAACAGAACACACTGACAAGCTCAATTACATCTCCATATGAGATGAATGTTCCAATTTCAACTCCTAAAGCCAGTGGAAAATCCTCTAGACTCCACTGGCCTGGATTCTTAAAGGAGAAAGGGAAAAAAATATCTCCATTGTTGAACAGTCTTGCAGGTCAATCAGGCAGATCACCTGAAGAGCATGGGTCTGGCTTGTACAATTTAGACAACAGGAAGCAGACTGATGCAAGCACAGTCCTGCTGTCAGTGATAGAAGAGTTATGTGAACTCTTAACTGGAGTTTGACCCCTAAAAATTGATCCCTGAAAGTATTCAAGGGCAGGTTGGATGGAGCTTGGAGCAACCTGGTCTAGTGGAAGGTGTCCCTGCCCATGGCACAGGGGTGAAATGAGACGATCCCTTCAAGTCCAAATTATTCTGTGATTCTGTGATCATCCACCAGTGGTGTTAAGAGTGCAGGCTAACATATCTCTTTTCTTCTTTGAGAAGCCATGGAGGTGGGGGGACTTCTCAGAAGACTGGAAGAGGGCTAATGAAACCACCATCTACAAGGAGAGCTCAAAGAAGAATCCAAGCAATTGTAGGCCCATCAGTACTACTTCAGTCCCTTGGAAAGTAGCGGAATGAATCCACCTGGGGGCTACCACAAGATGAAGTATGTGACTGGGAAAACCATCATGGAGTCACCAAGAACAAATAATTCTTAACAAACCTCATCACCTTCTATGACAAAGTCCCCTGCTTGGCTGATGTGGAGCAAACAGCGACCACTGTCTAACTGGATTTTTCCAAGGCTTTAGCATGGTTCCCTACAGGCTTCTCTCAGAGAAACTCATTCATTATGGTCTAGACAAGGGGTCTATATGGTGGGTGAAGAACTTGCTGACAGGCAACACCCTCGGAGGTCATGGTAAATAGTCCTTTTCTACACTGCCAGCCTGTCCCAAATAGTGCCCCCCAGGGATCAGTAACGGGCCCAATGTGGTTTATCTTCATATGTGATCTGGATGATGAGATCAAAAGTACCCTGAGGAATTTTGTTGATGATATCAAAGTATGTGGGGAATTGAACACTTTGGAAGAAAGAGCACAAAGACCAGGACAGCCTGGAGGAGAAGGGAGAAAAGAACCTTGTAAGCTCAACAAGGACAGGTGTAAGGCCTTGCACTTGGGAAAACTTGTGCAGCACAGGCTGGAATCCACCTGGCTGGGGGGAAGCTGTGTAAAAAGGAACCTGGAGGTCTTGGAGAGAAGCAACTAAAATGAGTGATCAGGGTTCTGCTGCAGCAAAGAGAACAAATGGGATGCTGGGTGGCATCAACAAGGGTGTTCCCAGCAGAGTTAAATACATCATTATCCAACCCTACTCAGTGTTTGTTGGGTCACACCTGGAATAAAATATTCAGGTTTGGTCTCTGTTGTGCAAAATAGATGTGGATGGGCTGGAGAGGGTCCAGTGAAGGACTGTGAAGATGATCCAAGGGCTGGGAAGTCTGTCATGTGAGGAAAAGCTGAGAGATCTGCATTTTTTAGCCCTGAAAAAAGAAGGGAGACCTCATCACCATGTTCCAGTATTTAAAGGGTGTCTACAAAGAAGGTGGAGACTTCCTTTGTACAAGGAGTCACATAGAAAAGACAAGAGGTACAAATTACTCCTGGGGAGAGTCTGCGTGAATGTTAGAGGAAAATTTTTATTTAACCATACTTTCAAACATTAGTTTGAATTTTTCTTGAACCATACCTTCAAACATTAGATACCTCTCAAACATTCACCTATGAGCAACTAAGCTTTTTGATAACGCTTTCTTAAATTGAATGGCCATATCATCTATGAAAAAAAAAATGCTACCACCACCCCATCTCTAATTACATGGTACAGAAAAAAAAATAAGGGAACTGTAAAAATATTTTTATAGAACTTGAGTGTTTTAGAGTCCAAAACTACTGCAAAACCTAACAAAACAAAATTAAAATCAGAGGTATAGTTTTTTTTATTAAACTGAGAAGTTAGAAGGTTTTTTTTTAGGAAGTGTGCTGTAGTAACATAAATATTTCACTTAGCTTGAAGATTACCCTGACTCAAAAGGGTACAAAACTAGATAATCTTCTTCCAAAAGTACATACTGGAAGTTATCACCAAAAAAAAAGAGAAAAGTTTTAACAAAAACAATCAGGTAGTGCAGATGCATAATTTCTGTAACTTAAGAAGGAAACAGAGCAGATTTAGCAACAGCCACACTATGAAGAACAGTTTGCTACATTTTAATTAACCTTTAATTAACATGGACATTTACTTTACTGAACTTTTACAGAAATCAACAGTACCCTTAAAACATACTTCAAAGGGAAAAATAGTGGCCCAGGAGCTATATACACATCCTCTTAAATATCCGCTTGGCTGGCAGTCTGGAAAATGCTAGCTTCAAGGGATTAGAGCTTTATTTGGGGATCCTAATTTAAAGTGTTACTGTGGGATGTAATGGCATCAGTGGTAATGCTATGAAATAAAGTAGAAAGATGTCACTAACCGTTATTGACAGCTCCATGAAGTGTAAGATTAAGATGACCATTGTGATTTTGCTGCAGAGTCCTTTATCCCCTGGGCTCCCACTTGGCTTGGAGGGACAGCACATTCCTGGCACAGTAAAACATTTTGGGTCACTCTGGAGTGTTGCAGATTATGAGTAAGTTACATTGCTTGGCACAAATTTTCTCAAAGCTTCAGTCAGTGTTTGTGGAGTAGGTTCTTCTTGGCATCATTAACAATGATTTTTGTTTGAATACTATTCAAAAGAGGAGACAGGGTGAAGCTCTCAAATTTAACAATGACAGTTTGAGGCAAAATGTGAGCACCTGAACCCAAAACATGAAATGAATGAAGTTACCATCAACATTCAAAAGATCCAAATTCTCATTATGAACAATCTGATAATCAGGTCACAAGTTATTGCACCAGAGATAGATATTCTCTTTCAAGAAAGAGAATATTTAGTCTCTAAGTCTGAGATCCATGCCTTTCTGCCGCCTAAGAAGGTTGAAACCCTCTGCCTCTCATAAATAATTGAGAATAATAATAGAGTTATAGGTGCAAATGAGTAAGTTTTCACCCTCCAGTTTGAATAAGTTACACTTTCCATTCATTCTGTAGGTCAAAACAGAGGAAATAACAGGTTTAATTCTGACTTTTTTGATCTCCAGTGGATTCACTGTGGAATGCCAGAATCATAATTTATTGTCAAGTGTTACACTTTAGAAGACTGACACTTAGTTAAAATAAAAGCGAAATGTCACAGAAAACTGAGACACTGAATCCTGTGAAACTCAAAGATAATGAGAAAAGAGTAAGCCGACAGCAAATCATTGTAACGTGTGATACCATTGCATCTGGAATCCCTCATTATGAACTAGAACTCCCACGCACAAGACATTTAGGAGAATTAACATGCAAGTATTGGGCCAAATACTTCTGCTCATACGAAATTCTATGCTCCATTGACTTTGATATTATGTTGATTTATACCGGTTGAGAACTACTTTTCATGTAGTAAAACTGTTTTCAGGTAATTGAGTCATCTGATTGTATCTTATTCCTTCTTTTAGAAAACTTTTCCTTAAGAATTTGAAAGATTCAAAGCCATTGAATCTGCTCAGTTAGGAACTAAATTATAAATGCAGCACATAACACTTAACAATAAGGCACATAATGGTAACAAAAGCTTAATGTATTGCAGTCCTAAGGGGCAACAGGAGCTGTTTTATTCTGTACTACTGCTTGCTCAGATTGAGTGGTGCATTTCAGCACATATTATCTTTTCATTACAGCCATTAAAATGAATGAAAAGAACCTGAAATACATTTTGTACCTACATCATTTGAGAAATGTCACCAAACATGATTTATAAGTTCTACATATGAGTTTTCCTTTATTCTGAAAGTTAAAGTTTCAACAGACCTTTGCAGAACTGAAGTTTGACAAAAATACCAAGTTGTATTCTGTTATTATATAAAATACAGGATAGAGAAGTAGACAGGAATTGCTTTAGGGGGAATGTAGTGGAGCTTTAAAGTTCTTGGGGTTCAAAGGTAATAAAATAATTCCATAATATCCTTGCTCTTATGAAATTCTGGCCCCTTGTCAATGTCACTAGTTATTTTTCTTTCTAGTCCCTTACATTTTAAGCTGCGTCTTCAACCAAAGGACACTTCATCTTTTACACTTGCATTCATCCCTAGAGAAAATTTCCAATAGGCACAAGTGAATGAGATTGTGGAACCAAATGAGGTTATGGAAGACACAATTCAAAAGGCTGAAAAGATGAAGGGGCAAGCAGGGACTTTTTCTGAAACATTAAAATACAGAAGTATAAAGCAAATCCAAAAGGAGAGAACATGCATATTTATCCTTCTGGCAGAGCAATGCTGTCATAATCCACATGAACGATGGTGATAAAAGGTTTCCTTCGAAACACAATAACACAAAGCTAAATCTGATTCATGGTGTCATGTCATGCTGAGCACATCCTGAAACATGCATAGAAAAAATGCTCAACATCTGTAAAAGAATCCACCAGACTGATCAGACTCTTCTTTTGGAAAAGAGGTTCACACCACACTAGGTAGCAGTTGAAAGTTTTTTTGTCTTCCTTTTAGGCCATGAGATACAAAAGAGGTGTTGCTGCTTGAATTCACTGTATTTTTCAACCTGTTTTGTGCCTTGTACTTCTGTATTTTGTGCAGGAAAAAAAAAAATAAATAATTAAACATTAAAACGAACAGCATTTCTTGTAATTATTGGTGATGCAGTCACAGGACACATTAATCTCAATATACTAAAGCAAATACATAACTATGTCAGCTGTCTCTTATAAGTGTCAGCTCTCTTTCATTGGCTTTAAATGAAACTAGTGATTCTTAGATTTGAATAATAGCTTTATACGGCTAGGGAAATCTTAATCCAATGCTCATATAAATGCTTCATTTATTCAATGCTCCAGGAATTCAAATCTAGCTTATCTGCTGTCACGGACATTAATAAAGCCAAATCCATAACCAGATGTGGTCTCGCAATCATGAATTACACAGACAGTGCTAAATGGAGCCAATACTTCTTGCAGGGCGGTTTCTGCTTTTTCTGCACAATATAACTTGGGTATTTTTATTTTGTACCTGTAAATCTGAGACAACAAATGTGCAAAATCCACACAGGTGAGTAACAAACCTGAATCATGTCATAATCTTAGTGGTAACCTCTTTCAAAGTGGAGAATTGCATTGTGACAAGAGTATAATTCCCATTATTCCTGTGAGAAAATAAAGTTTTTCTAGTTTACATGACTTCTTTTTCATTAAGTTTTGATGAAAACTTCAGTTCAGTGGTATGATTGTACTCTGTGTGAGCAGATGGGCATATAGAGGGAAGAAAAGAAAATGACCAGAACTTCACAGCTGAAATTTCAAATATAACATTGTCTCTAGTCACAGAGTAAAGGAGTATTAAATTTGTATTGAATTTCATAGCTCTTACTGATTATGCTTGCCTATTAACAAGTCTGATTTAAGCATTGGATAAAGTCTTTGTAAGAGTTTAATCTGCATTTGATTTCACTCTTACACCAGGCATTGATTGCATGTCACACATTCTATTGATCATTTTGCATGCATTTACATCCTTTCCTCAACAGTTTCTTTTAAAACATGATTATACCATAACTTTATATTTTTAATTAAAATGTTAAAGGATTTTAAAGTGATAAGGCTTCTTTGATAAGGTCTTTTTTGTCCCTAGGATGAAGAGTACTGTATTACTAGAAAAACAGGGGAATTCAAGATATTATTTGCACATTTTTACTGGTAAAGATAAATGTTTGAATTGCTATACTTTATCAATGAAAATGAAGTCTCTTGCTGCTGAAAAATTACCACTCATTGTTGGTTCTTTTTTCTTTCTTTTTTTTTTCTTTTTTCTCCTTTAAGAACTAAATATCATAAATTCATCACCTCAGTCCTGGTCTGTCTTCTATATGCAGAATGGAATTTCTGTTTTCTTTTCCAAGACATATTGCCCTACAACTCTACCTACTTTCCATAAGTACTCTAGAGTCTATTTCCCTACCATCCCAATTCTGAATCTTGTTATTAGGTGCTATTGTACTGAGAAAGAAGTATTCTGCAGCAAGAAGAGCCATAACTACTTTGGCTCCACTACTGTGAGGGCATCAGAACATTATTAAACAATATGTCTTTTTCAGAGGAAATTGGAAGTTATTAGTGTCCAACAAACTGTCTTTCCATTCCTTTTTTTTTTTAAGCATTGAAAAAGGTACAGCACAAAACTGAGCCAGACAATGTATATATGCATGAAATTCTTGTAAATTATTAACAGGATAAGGATACACTATATAAGATATTAGTGCTTATAAGTTTATAATAGTGATTATTGCCTTCAGCACTAGGATAGTAAACTGGATTTTTTGTATTCTTTCCTGCTAGTTTCCTTGGCTCTCTGTGAGCCTGTTAGAGGAACATCCCAAGACTTATTCGTGTATGTTAAATCTGCGCAGGGATGTTACCTCGATATCAGCACTCCCAGTATGACAGCCACAGTTAATTAACTAACATCTATTAGCCTTGAAGTCTCCAAATCCAAATAGAAAGAAAAGCAGGATTCTGCTCCATCATCTGAGAAAATAAGAAAAGGATGGATGGATTTTGGAATGCTGAGGCACATGTTATTTAGCATCAAATCTTGCAGAAGTAGCAGCTATACCAAGACTCACAAAAAAAAAGAAAAAAAATAAACCTGATAAAAAAATTTGTAGGCTTGTAGATTGAAAAGAAATCACTGTAGAAGTACATGTTCTCAAAATAAGCTCTTTAGTATTTGGATGGATGTATTTAGCACGGGATATGCACTTGTCACATGAAAAAGAACAGAATCACAGAAAATGCTGCAGGGTGATTGAAGATCTTCTGCCTACACTCAGATCTGACAAGGAACCAGCCAAACTCTGTTTGGGAGCCATATGGCAATGCTGTTCTCTCTCCAAGACTAGCACCTGTCTCTTGGCATCTTACTGAGCCTGTTCCTTCTACACACAACCCCAGATCTACCTACACCTGTCTGGATGAACATACTGTTCCATCATCTGGCAACAAAAAAATCCTGCACCTGGGAATTCAGGTTTGGCACTTGTACATAGTTTTATATCTTTAATGTGCACCCAATAGCAATTAGCCCTCATGATCTCTAATAGCCCAAAGCTGTGGAATTTTCCCCAAAAGCTTCAAAATGTCATTTTAAAGTGAAAACTAAAGTACTGGGTAAAACAATAGCTGGAAAATAAGGAATGGCAAATAAAACTTTAAGCAGAAAAAAAAAAATCTGTAAAGTTATGAATTTTTTTTGTATCTAAAAATATTATTAGAAGGCAACTTGCCTAATGAAAACACCATGTATATGTGTTTGTTATTAAATAAATTACATAAGTGCAGTAAGAGAAAAAACAGATTATGATGAGGCCATTAGCCTAGCACTGGGATGGACAGAATTCAATCTGCTGCTTTGAAAAAGACTTTCTAGGAAGTCTGTTATAAGGCACAACTTGTTATCAGGTTATAAGGCACAAAAAATTTTAAATCATTTAGTAACCTGTCAAAATCTTTAATTTAAGCTAATTTTCTTATTCCTGCTGGAATTAAGCATTTTTTAAAATCTGGTTAAGTACTGGTCTGTAATACAGATACCTAAACACTCTTTACGTTCAGCATTTATCCCTGTTCAGAAGGAGTAGCTCACAGAGATGTCAGTGGCACATGGATACAGATTTTTGGAGTTTTTTTGTTTTTTTGTTTTTTTTAAATCAGGCTGTCTGAGCTTTTGTTCTTTATCACAATATAAAATTAAAAATTATTAATTGCTTTGTGAGGAGTAGCAGTGTTAAGTGCATGTAAAAATGCATCCATGACAAGGACACAACCAAACTTCGTACAGAAATTACTTGAATCTATATTTTCAAAACACAACTTCCAAAATATATTTTGAAATTATAAATCTTTCCAATAAGAAACAGAAAAATTACTTGATGTATTGAAAGGAAGTACCTAAGAGCAAGGTGCACTTGGTCACAATATGACTTCACAGCCTAGGCTATGGTTGGACAATGAAAACATCTATAGCACTCATGAACAGTGTGAGTGAAAGAGTCATAAACTCATGGAATGGCTTGGATTGGAAGGGAAGTTAAAGCTCTTTTAGTCCCACCCCCTGCCATGGGCAGGGACACCTTCCGCTAGACCAGGTTGCTCCAAGTCCTATCCAACCTGACCTTGGACACTTCCAGGGATCAGGAAGACACAGCTTCCTGTGCCAGGGCCTCACCACCCTCACAAACAAGAATTTCTTCCCAATATCCCCTCTAACCCTGCCCTCTGGCAGTGTGAAGCCATTCCTCCTTGTCCTGTCACTCCAGGCCCTTGTAAATAGTCTCTCTACATGTTCCTTGTAGCTCCTTCAGATCCTGGGAGGCCACAATTAGGTCACACTTCTCTTATCCAGGCTGAGCAATCCCAACTCTCCTAGCCTTTCCTCACAGCACAGCTGCTCCATCCCTCTGATCACCTTGGTATCTCCTCTGGACTCGCTCCAGCAGCTCCA
>JAYRBT010000093.1:10063791-10075450 GCA_036023395.1 Myiotriccus ornatus
AGGAGCAGTTCAGTGAAGTACCAAGCTGTAAAAAGAGAAATCAAAAATTACAAAGTTAGATTTTACAAGTCCAGACACCTCAGTCAGGATATTGAGAGCAAATGTTGCTCTGTTTCTCTCTGGTCAAACACTGATTGCTGAAATGTTGATTTACACTGGACCAAAATGCCTAACATGATTATCGCACATATATAAAGGCCTTGCACCAAATGTAAAGGTGAACTGGATTTTTCTGTAAAATATCACCTGAATAAAGGTGGAGGCAGTTCAGGGGATCAAAGTGCCAGCATCAGAGGAAGAAGATTTCTTAGAGTAGGGATAGAAATCATGTTTATTCCCAACTATTATTTATTTACTCCTTAAAATTTTACTGAAAGTCCAAAACCAATCTGAAGTGAGTGGAAATTAACATTACTTCTGATGAGGAATAAACCGTAATCATCCCCAATAATTAACTAAGAAGTCTTCTAGTAATGGAAAATCCAAAAGTCTGAACATTTGGGATGAAACTTTGACTCATCTGACCTCACTGAAAGATGTTGCCGTGGTGGGAGACCGTCGAACTGCACCAGCCTCTATCGGATTAGGAAAGGAGTTGAAGTTTAAAAACTCTGGAAGACGATACACTGCCAGAAAAAGTCACTGGCATGTTTCTTCATCTAGGAAGTCAGTCAAGTGTACATATAAACTATTTTTAGTATGTTTTTGCCAAATGCTTTTGTTTCAAACTCATTAGATTTGTGAAAACTGTCTCACAGACTTTGACACTGTTATGGTGCTTCAGGGAATTGTGTAATTATGGATAGAACTTGGGCCTTGCAAAGACAATGGAGGAATTCAGAAGCTGATGGAGAGCTACAGGGGCTGCTTTAAGGAACTGTCTCAAGTAAAAACATATTTTCCAAATTAACCATGTAAATTTTACTATAAATATGCTGGTTTTTTCATTACAGTTCTCTTTAGCACAATTCAGAGCACAATGCTTTCCCAAGACCATCTTTTGTTTTATTTCACCATTTGGTTCCTCGGGTATAGATAAGAGCTACATGTTAATCATGAAAAGTAAATAAACCAGACTTTTTTACAGGATTTCTTTACTTCAGATATCATTAAAAGTTTTAATAAAACAGGTCTACTCAGAGTTGAGCCACTTATTTGGATATTTCTATCCTCACACTGGGAACAGAAAATAATTGAACTGTTTCTTGTTTTAGAAATCTCTGACCAAATCTCTCACCAAAGTAATCTAGGATCACAGACAGACTAATCTGGGCCTAAAAAATTACTAAAAAGTACATCAAGTTTTAATGAATTGCCAGCCTTAGAAGAAATAAAAAGAGTCCCCTGCCTAGTCAGTTATCTGCCAAGAAATACATCAGGCCATACAATTCTGTCTTGTAGCAAGTGGATGAACATTCTGAGGTCTGCACCAAACTTACCTCTTATGTCTGTGAGAAAATAATTTTTATTATTTCCTTTGTTCATGAAAATTTTTGGGATACTCTTTTCGTATCAAAATTAACGTTTTTAATAAGTTATTACTATTTTGTCAAGATTTGCTGAAGAAGGTGAACCTTTCCACTGGAGTAGCAATCCCTTTTTCTTTCAGCATGCATTCAAACATTACATTTGGATTAGGAGAAAATTAGCTTTCAAAGTCCCATAGGAAGCTTAGGAAGTAGCCTATTGTCATTCCTTGAAATACACTCCAAATTACATATATGCTTTTGAAAATTCTGATCCTTCTCAATATGTATTTGCAAAAAAGCCCATTTCCCATACACTAATCACAAGTTCCGCACTCAGTTTTAACATGGAAAATTTGCCATTCTTCTTTACTCTCTATTTACATAAATTAACCAGTCGAAAGCAGAAGTAACACCATATGACTTATGCAACCAGTCAACATATTCTGAATTATTAATATTTATAGCAACTTCTTTGTGCACCAGACATGAAAGAGAAAATTGTATGCAGAAATTAATGAATATTTGTGAATAACTCTTAGTGGTGAATTTTACAACGCATTTGCAAACAACATGCAAAAGAAGAAGCACTGAGTGTTAATGAATATTAATTAGTGCTCCTTCTTTTGTCTGACATACACAACCTTTCCTCTAGTTAGTTCAGTAGAATAGTATGGCTGCACCAGATGGCAAAATTTGGTTCACAATATGGGTAGCAATTGGCATTCATATTCACAAGTAGTCACATGACAGTGTGCTCTCAAGTAGTGTGTTGACAGAGCATGTCATGTTCCAGTTACAATCAGAGATGTCATACCATAACACCAATTCATTGTTTGAACCTGCAAGACTTTTGACTGTGAGAGTTTTGGAAAAGATCATCCAAACCCTTGGGCACTCAGGGCAGAAACAAACAAATTTTGAAATACTTTCAGTTTCAGCAAATGCTGTCCGTTATTATAAAAAAGCTTTTAAAACTCATGGGTAAACTTAAAAAAATCTGTGTTTTTAAAAGCATTTACAACCTGGCTGTTTTATGCAATCAAAGTGATAGAAGAAAACCATCTCAGGTTTAGAAAATAATCTGTAGATCAAAGAATCAAATCAGTGTCTGCAGGCTAAATTTGAAAATAGTTTAAGCAATGGGAATCCCACACCTTCCCATAAGAACACAACATTACTATTTGCTGCATCATTTTCTATCTACAGGTTGCATTTGCCCTGATTTCTTTATAAGCAGAGGTAAAGATTAACAAAAGTTATCAGTGCAGCATGTTTTTTTATTTTAGCTGAGTTTTCTCTCTGCATTCAAACTGAAAACTGTCTGTAGCCAAAAGCAGCTGAGGTTGGTCTATGCTTATCCTGTGTTTTTGCGTTTCTTTTCTGAGGATAACCACAAACTTTTCTAAAATATACACCCATATATATGAATATATACTTTGCATATCAAAATAGAATGTAAAATTAGAAGACCCCCTTTTGCTGCAAAAGAAGGCAACTACAGAAGTTGTTTACTTTGCCTATTTGTCAGGTTGATACATTTGGAAAAATTCTCTGTAGAAAAATACCTAGGAGTCTCGATGAATTCAACACTGGGTAGAGAGAAAAAAAAAAAAGGTCTTAAATAACACTAGAAAAATTGGCAGGTACAATAGTAAATCCTCATTGACAAGACAAAAAAATGGAGCTTTTATGTCAGTTTGCAAATTATGGTTTTCCCTTTCTACTGACACAGCATTGGGAACACATCTGGTTTCGTGGAGAGGAGAAATGTCCTTGGTGCTCATGTCTAACCATGCCAGTAGCACTGCCCTTCTGATCTCTCTGTCATTGGGTGCATGGTTCCATTCCTCCAAATGAACCCACACACTCTTCTTTTCTTGTCCTCGATATGACAAGGGGAAAAGAAAGAGCTGATCACTTCAATCTCGCTCTGATGCAGAGCTGGATGTGGTGAGAACTTGACCTCCACAGAACATATTTTTCCCTCAATTTTTAGGCAGTTTCTGGGTGATGCAGCTGAGATATTATCCCCACAGATTTAAGGTTTAAGATATTGTCTCAGGAGTGGTAAAAAAATGAAAGTCATGCATTTTTAGAGCTGTTCTTAAAGTTGATATATCACATGCATCTTTCCTGAAGTGAAAAATCTCCCACAGTTACTTCAGTTATCACACCCTTGAGAACCAGCGAGAAGCAAACCAAAACATCTTATTTCCATTCATAATAGGTTCAACAAAACAAAAACCAAAGAAACAAACAAAAAAAAATTACTTTTAAACGAGCAATTTTCATGAGTATTGGTTTTTGTCTAATTTTATTACAGGCTGATAGAAGATTTCCCTTTTGAAAAAAAGCTCAGGAAAAGCTTATGTTTTTGGAAAACCTTTGATACCTGCATGGATAATTCTCACACTCCCCCCTGTGAAACAATTTTTGTTTTAGCAAGGCACAAATGGGAAGCAAAAGAATCTCATTTCTGAAATCTGGGATTTAATCAGGTACTAATCCACTTCCTAACCAAAGAAATTAATTTTTTCTTCTCACTGTCAAAACCCAGAGGATTACAACACTGTTTATCTTGTTGTTCACTGTGTGTGCTGTGTGCTGGCTGGGCTCTCTGTTCTGTCAAAAACAAGCCTTTCACCTCCCCTTTACCCCATGTTCTTGTGCCTGTGCCTCGTTCCTTCTCAGATCTACTTCAGTTTCCCCAAATGACCAGGGGTTCCTTGGCAGAGCATCCACAATGTTTTGGAGTGGTCAAACGCAGGATACTTAAATAAAAACCCTGATAAATCCAGGTTAAAGGAAGCATTGCGCTGTCTGAAATGACATGTCAGCATTGACACAGCCAAACTTTTCAGCATCCGTGTTTAGCAATAAACCCCTAGTTCACCATGTCTGTACTGAGGTGAACAGAAGAATATTGGTTTCCATCTAGACCTTAGAGATCTAATTCTGGTCAATCACTTTATAATGATCTTCTAGAGAGTCTGTGTAAATAAAAATAGTGTGGGACATACATCTGTGGTTTCCTTTTGCAGATTTGGTTTGACAGCTAAATTCACCAGACTCTTTTTTATTATTATTAAAATAATAAAAAACTCAAACCAAGGAAACCAAGCAAAGAAAAAGAAAAACCCAGCCCACCCACCCAAACAAACGAAAAACACTAAAACGCAAGTTTTTCTTCAAGACATACGCAAATGTCTTAGGATGTTAAACATGCAGGTTCACAAAGGCACTGCGCACACACCAGACAGTCAGAAGTGAAAGTTTTACAAACACACTACATCACTAAGAAATTAGAGAATTCCGTAAAATTGAATAATCTCAGAGTATTTAAAGACTTCATCGGCAACCTCCAGTGATGGCCAAGAACAAGCTCCTTTAGTTATTACTGAATGCTAATAAAGGTTTGTTTTTGTTTCAGTGAATGTTTCAATGGACTTGGTTCTGCCCTGAATGAAAAAAATGAATGTTTTAGCATCTTGGGGTAAAAGTTCAAAGCTATTTACTTAAACACTAAAGTTTATATAAAAATAAAACCACAAAAACCACAAACACACAAACAAAACAGAAAAAATCTAAAAACACTTACCTCAGGATTTTTGCAACTTCAAAGAGTTGCATGCAGAATGGAGGGAAAATGTAGAGTTTTAATGAGGACTTCACACAATATATTTATTGTGAGAGACAACACTTCTGAAGAATTTGAAATTCTCTTCACTGACTTGTCAATTACAAAGACAGATGGGAACAAAGATCTCAGATTAGAAATCCAGGGCAAGTTACACACACAAAAAAATTTGAATTCAGTGGGTTTCATTCTTCAATGAAAAGGTAAATTTAAACCCAAAATCATTTGTGAGAGTTCAGAGTTCTGAGATGAAGGATGGAAATTAGAGACGACGTAGCAACATAAACGAAATATAAACTAAGACTTTAGTATTTCTGCAAGCAAATTACATTTAGAATATATCTTGATGTCTCAGTGATTTGCAATCCATGTTACCATCTGTAAAATGTATTTTTAGAATTGAAACTATAAACTTTTTCCAAGTTCAGCTTTCCCTAGAATTTCAAATGCTCCTAGAACTTCACTGTAGAGATCTCCTTGCAGCATTTGTATTTCTTAAAATGTTTAATGTCTACTATGTTATGCAATTGCATTTATTTCACTTCATAGAGTATATTTTAGCTCATTCTCCAGTACAGTGTATAATGAAATCAAAGTTTATTTTACCTTTGCAATTAGACATATTGTTGTTGCATTAGACAATTACTAGTACTCACAGAGTTAATGCTCCTCTACAGATTTTTTTTTTACTTAATTACTTCTTAATGTTTATATTTTGATATAAAATTGGTTCCTTAACAGCTATTCTCAATATTTAAAAAAAGGGAAAAACATAGAAATGCAATATTTGACTAAGTAGTTAACAAACAACTATAATTAGGAAAAAAGTTCCTTAGAATTTTTAGTCCAGGCTACACTAAAACAGAGATCTGAATATGAAGATTTCTGCATAATCCTTCAAAACCACGACAGCATGATTAGTAGTGGAAGTAATGCATTATTTTGGAACATTCCTTAAGTAAAGGGAGATGGTTAAAAGACCAGATTTTTCACTTCCTTGTTCCAATTTCACACATATGGTCCAAAAGTATTCATTAGGCAATAATACTAAATTTCTTGTACAATTAAGAGGAGAAAAAAATTGTACAGAAGGTCTAAAGTTTTCAAAAGGAGTAAAAGTCAGTACAGGATTTTTAGGGAACTGCTCTCTATGACTCCACAGGAGATACAGAGTAAAAATTTTGTCAGAAAATCTTTGCAGCCTGTGAAAGCATTTGTTTATCCAGGAAATGCACACATCCCTGCATTTTAGAGCAAGGGACAGAGCTGGTTCCAGAGCTCAGGAACACCCATCTCCTCCAGAGCTGAGCAGTGCCAGAGTTTACAGGTCATAAGTCACGCTACAACCACTAGTGAGGCAGATCATTTAGGGTGTAAAATACCTGATTTTCTAACTGATTGTCTCTTAGTAGTAATTTTAGATGTAAAGCACAGATCTCAATATGTTTATTTAGCAATGTCCTTTGCAGATACTGATTTATTTACAACTGGTGTAAATTATGTTGTTGACTGATACATTGTATTATTTCAGATTTTATTACAGATAAAAATGTGTTTTCTTGAAATTCTTGAGACACTCTGAGGCACTAATAGTGCACAAGGAATCAGCAGACCATATCTTCTGACGCAACACTTTCATAAAACCTCTTAGCACTGTTTGTTTCTGAGCACAGTGTGTCAATAAATGCAAAAGGCATCACTTATGGGAAGTGGCACTTTCCAGAAGTAGGAGCAAAAATTCCTTTCTTCGTGGATACACTCTAAGTACACATTTAGTTTTGTACACCGAGCTTTGTGAAACAGCTTTCCTTATCTGTACTTTTTTCCAATGTCATAAAAGATTAAAAAAAAGAGGTTTTTTGGATAGGTTTCCATCAGTTGTGAATCCTGACACAAATCATCTAATAGAAAATGAAAATACAAAAGTAGTGCAATATCCTAATGAATGACCCATTGCATGAGTGTAAATAAAATAGAGATTTATGTAAAAATGATTTTATTGTTAGACAATATATCTTCATTAACTTAGACATCCTTTTGATGGGTTGAGGGTTTTGAATTTGAACCTCTTCAGGAATTTCAGAGAAAAAATATTACTGCCCCTGAAATTCTCTTCTGCTTTGTTTATGAGACAGATGGACAACTGAGTCAACAGGAGTCACGTTTTTTTTTTAAATGCAATCCAGTAAACCAAAATCAATGGGAAAAGCAGTATTAATTCAACTATCCTACAATCCAGATCCAGTATCATTTGCTTCAAGAGACGTGAAGATATTTATAGCATTTTTGCACACTGACTTTTTAAAAAAGCATTAGCAAATTTAAAATTATTTTCTTGCATATATGTGAATAAGACCTATTTAACAAAATTACATTTGCACTTTGAAAATATAATTTAATCAGTTGCCTTCCATGTCACAGATTGGACCATTTGCTCTTGTTTCCTTCCTCATGCTCTTTCCTCAGCATTTCCACTTAGGAATTGTCTACTTAAAGAAGAGAAAAATACTACAGTAAAAAGATATTGATGTTGTTAGGGACTACTAAATCCTTAGTCTTTGTTCAGGTTATCAGAAATATTATGGGGGGAAAGTTCATGTGAGCAATTCGTACATGTCTGTGTATAAAAATACCATTTCTGCTACCTGTGTCTGCACTTGTTTTGGAGTCCTATTAGTATTTTCCCTAAATTTGATCCCCAGCATTTATACATTCACAGCCAATAAATTTCAAAGATTTATCACACTGACTGGAGAATTCAGAGCACTGAAGTTCCAATTTGTTTTCTGCTGAGCCAAGGCTTCCTATAAAAACAAGAGCTTGCAGAACTCTTCATTGCAGTGTTAATATTTCACACAAATAATGATTCACAACTAAATCAACATCTGAATTTTGAGACAGTTTTAAGAGTCACCCATCAAAAACGGAAACAAATATTAGTCCTTGTCAGGGATAACACATATTTTCCTGGGCAGGTATTTATATTATTTGAAAGTAATCTTGAATGTGAGATTACTTGTTTGCCCACAAACACCCTGCGGTAATGTTTTCAAAAGGCTATTAAAATTCATAGAAATCTCAGATTTATATATCTTCCAGCTGTTTCAGCTCATAGAAAGGATCACAAGGCTATTCCACTTAAAGCCCTTGGGGGTTTTCCTTTGGGCCAGGACTCTAAAAAGCTTTTTTTTTTTTTTTTTTTTGACTCTTGTTGCCAGTTCCCACAACCACCCTTAAGATGCATGTCCTACAACTCTTCCTCCCTTCCTGCCCCACCAGCAGTTCTGTCTTGAACTCAGGTTACTAAGAAAAACAAAAGAATCCTCAAATCCCCTCTTTCAGGATTTCTTCTCTCTCTTCCTAAAGGTGTCAGAAATGTTTTTGTCTCCATCTTTACAGACAATACACATGTATTAATTAATTACATTAATTTTGTCTTTGAAGGTCACAATTAATTACCAGCTTGTATATGGAATGAGCCTTTAAAACTGGATTAACAAATATGAAAATGGTATGAGAAAAGGAAAATACAAACATACCTTCAAGAACATCAACAGATTTTTAAAAAACTCCAAGATTCCACAAACTTTGGAAGTGGAACGAGACATTTTTTGTCAAGTCAAAAAAATTTTTTTCTAGGCAGGAATTAATAGAACACATTTTTACTTATACCGCAGGGAAACTGCTTTTCAATTCAGAAGCAAAGTAATCACAGATTTTTTTCACATTGTTCTTGTTGACAATTCCCCTAAACTTTCATTCATTCATGAAAGGGAAGTCAAGTTCCACAGCCCTCTTTCCACTGTATACTCTGAAGTGGAAAGTGAGACAAACCTTTGCCCAAGGAACATTGTATAGAATGTTTGATAAGAATGTAAAATGTTCTCCTTTCATATATTTCCATTACCTTGAAATAATTAAATGATAGAAAGACCTACTATTTAGAGAGAGAGTCATTAAAATGAAAAATTATGAAAATGTGATTGCATTCAGGTAGTAAATATTTTGATTGCCTCATGCAACCAATTAGTATTGCACAGTATTTTGCAGTGGATTATGTTCATATCTTCTAGGTTCTTAGAAGAATAAAGAGATCTATACAACTTATTTTTAAAAACAGAACTAAATTGTGGAAAATATTAGTATTTTCTGATAAGTCTTGAAATTAGAATTAACTCAAACAGTTCATTTTTCAGTGTGAAGGAGCTATAATTTCCTAAATAGTATTGTTTATCCCCAGAAAAACATCAGAATGGACATATGAATATGCTGCAAGGATGGCAAATGCAGTAGAAATCTATTTTAAAAACCGGTAGAAGGCATGTAAGGTATTAATATTAATACACTTAAAAAGCAGGAGAGAAAGTTTATCAATAACACTGCTGCTTAACAACACAGAGGAAGCAGCACTTTCAAAGAGCACACAGAGTATGTTCTAAAATCTATTAAAAAGGTTTCAAGTAAGAGAAGTTAAAGCCCATAAATAGCATTTTCTACCTGATTAGATGCTTGTTGTGTAACACATTTATTTTCTTTCTTTAAAGATTATTATTTTAAACTGTCAAGAAGCAAGCACAACATTTCAGTGAATAAAGGCATGGCTACATTACAGACTGCTCTTCACCTCCTGATATGTTAGTAAAACAAGCATATTCCTTCACCCCATTAAGAAGCACTAAACAATCCAATGAACGAGTATAAAGAACAAGCTACTTCAATGCCATAACTATACACTGAGGAAAATAGTCAAGGTGCTCCACTTGTTGGTGGACTTATTATATGTCACTTGGCCGTGACATATTTAAGCAAAAGTAATACTTAATTTTCAGACAGCTATATCAGAATTGGAAAACATGACAGGGAAAAATCCCCATCCAAGTCCAGTACTCTAACCATCTCATTTTAAATATTCCATGCTTAGAAGGTGGAACATTTAATATCAGAAGTGATTCAGCAAATGAATTGAAAGATTCCTTTTAGTTTTAGTTTTAGTTTGCAAATAGAACCTACTCAAAACTGAACTAGAAGAAAATCATTAGCTTTCAATGGAGCCAGATATTATAAAGCATCTGCAGACTTTCTGTCATTATGGTCTTTGTTTAAACAAATAGCATAACCTATAAAAGTATAAACTGTATTAGGCATTATTTCTAAAGAAAATTTTCTAGTTTGTGACAGACACAACAATTTTGTTTTTGTCTTTTTAACTGAAGTGTCTACACAGTTGAATAAAAGTTCTGAAACTTAACAGAGGAACTTTACTCCTCATTTCTAAGGTAGTTTGAACTGGTTTCTGGAAGAAACTGCATTTTATTGCTGCTTTTCATTTGCTACCATAATTAAGCTTTCTTGTACTGCTTGAAGAACAGTATCTTAGGATAACACAGATAAAGCATTATGACTAGCAAAAAAAGAAGGGTGGCTATCTCAGTCTTTCAGGTCTTAAAAAAACTCAGCTGTAGAACATTTTCTGGTACTCTTTCTGTCCATTTCACTCTAATAATGCCAGACGGAAGACAAGGCTCAGTGTCAGATACAGGATTCCCTAGTTCACCTTCTGATCCCTCTCTTCAAAGCATGAGACCACACAGAAGAAGCAATATCTTTTCAGGCAGTGTAATAGGGAAAGAGGTTTAACACTGCTTAAACCATTTCCCTCAGCTATTGAATTAGGTACTCTGTCTGCTAAACTGCTCTATCAGCCCAGATACATGAGCAGATCCTGCTCCATTTCTCTCTGTAATGCTGCCAGCTTTGCTGATAGAGATATGTTACATACTTAGCAATTCTTATAAGAAAAATAAAGTTTCTTTTGTAAACCAAGCTGGGGGGTAGACATGTATCATGCATTTCAGTTTTCTACAAATGAAAGATATTTTTCTCTCTGTCTTTCAAAGAAGGATGGCACTGATTTTGTTCATATTCTCTACACATCTGTTCAATCACATTGTCAGCTTTTTCTAGTAATGAGTAGATTGCTCTTACCCTTTCATTTGAGGTGGGAAAAAGAAAGAAAAGCAGATTACAAATGTAAATATGAAGTATTATAATCTCAGTGCTGTCACTCAAAAAGGTTTATTGTTCTTAAGCAACATATGAAAGGAATTCACAAAAGCTGGTGCAAAAGTGTTGAAAGCAGATACAGGAAAAAAATGAAACATTGCAATACATTTTGGCACCACCCAAAATCATAGAATCACAGAATCATGGCATGGTTTGGAAGGCACTTTAAAAATCATCTCATTCCACACCCTTCCATGAGCAGGGACACTTTTCACTAGAAATACTATAAATATCTATAAATAGTTTTATACTCAGCATCTTTGAAGATGTTAATAAAGAAACAAAACTGAATTGAGACTGAATGGGTCAATCCAACCTGCTTTGAATGCCATGAAGAGAGTCACTTCATTCCATGCAGAATTCACTGTGGATAGAAAAAATTCAGACACTTCTGATTTATTACAATAAGTGTTTCTGACGCGGCTTTGGTGTCCTGGAAAGGAGCAGACCAGCGTCAGGGGTTCTTGCGCTAGCCTCCGAGGTGGAGGTC
>JAYRBT010000093.1:10095446-10117763 GCA_036023395.1 Myiotriccus ornatus
CGGATATCCTGCCTGGGAGGGAAAACTATAAATGCACGAGACTCCACCTCACCTCTCTCCCTCTTTTTTCTTCTCTCTTGCAACTGACCCATGTGAACCATAAGATCTTGTACGTTAACCATTTTTTTTTTTAATTTTCCCCTCTCTACTTCTTTCTTTGTTCTTTACTCTTTTAATCTGTTTTCTTTTATTCTTTTTCATTCCCTTGTGGGTAACTAAAACCAAAGAATTGTGTTTTACTAAAGTTGGTATATTGATTGTTTGTAGTGGGTGCTTTCTGTGGAATGGGCTTTTGTGATGAATGTTTTAGTGAAATGCTTTTTCTTGGTTGTATTGCATTGTTGTAAAACCCTCCTTCCAAAAGATCTTATTTTTCTCACTCAGTTAAAAGCATTTCTGTTAGAGAAGAGCATGTGGCTCTGTCTCCAGATGCTAATTCGAGGTTATAACAAACCAAAAAGCTTTTAAAAAGTCTTAAATAAAAATGTAACCACTCTAGGCAGTTTGACTTTTAATCCAGGGTGTTACAGCAACCCACAATCACCACCATCAGTATCCTTTTAATACAAGGATAAGCCCATGGCAATATTGTAATTTTACAAGCGGTGTTCAACAGAATAAAATCCATTCTTGATCCACAGTCGTTTGTGGACACCACTCTGGACTACACAACCAAGCACTGAATTCACGTTAGGTTGTAGGAAGAGTTCACTGACACAAGTATTAATTGGTCACATCCCAGATTGCTTTACTAGTATTCTAATACTGTGAATGGTGTTTCTGCATGTTTTAGGAAAGTGAGAAGAATTTCTCCTATAGAAAGAGGCAGAGGAAAATTTCTTACAGCTTTCCTGAAAGTTAATGCACTAAGAATCAGTTCAAAATGGAAAGAATATTTAAAAAGATATACAAAAGCTCAGGATTTAAAAAAAAATAATCAGAAGTAGTGCCAGAATATAGAAATATTTCCACTTTGAACCACAAAGTTCAATGCCTTTGTACACTATTCAGCCACTACACTTTTCATATGTGACAAGCAAAATAAGGCAGCTGCTCACAATTGGCTTCTAAAGAGTTCCAAGTCAAAAGAATTAATCTGCAACATGGAGAAATATTTTCTTCTCGTACCCTAAAAAGGGAGAATGATAAGGGCACGGGGGGAAGAGAACTCAACCAACTTCAAACTGAAAAATAAATTTTAAAATGTTTTAAACTGTGTAGTCCCCAGTATTATTCTTGTCAGATTTGAATGTTTACACTGCAGTATACTAAGAGTACATCCAGAGCAAATCTGAGAATACTTAAATGTTGTCACCAGGTTTGAACACACCAAAATCTTGTTCTTTGTGTTAAGTCTCTGAATAAAATATCATTTGTTGTGCACAGCACAACTTAAAGAGAAAAAAATAAGAAAATTATTTCCATCCTGTTTTCTGATGACTGGTTTTCACAGAACAGCAAGTGATATGAACCTTCTGACTGATTAACAGCTTTTGAAGAAATAGAGCTACATAATTATAATGTTCTACACTTACATGGTTATTTTGAAGTCAACATTGAATTACCTGGAAAGGCTTTGGAAAAATGACTCAAAAACCCCTGCATAATATAGTATATCTAAACATCCAATGTAGCTGGACCTGAGAGAGTTTCGATGAGGTAAAAAAGCAGAAGTGAATTCTACTTTCCAAGGAGAAAAATGTTTATATTTTTATACCTTCATCCTTATGCAAATTTCTATCTTCACAACATGCTAAGTCTTCCTGGAATAAAACTACTCCTCAAGAGAGGTCTGTACTCTGTAAAACTAGAATCTCCCACCTTCTCTCTTTTCAAAGGAGAATTTTAAGCAGTTCATATGTACTTTGACTCAGTTTATCACTTCTGGCTGACAGAAGTTTCTTAAAAAATACGAAATTTAACTGCAGGATCAGGTGTTAATGAACCCCAGAGTAAGTGTTATGTAGCTAAACCCAACACTGCGCTTACTGTAAGCCATACCCAATTGCATTCATAGCACCTAAAGGTGCTTCAACACCTTTGCTGTGGAAGCAAGTTAGTTTCTTCAACATTAACGCATAGGTGAAAAAAAACCAAAAACAAACACAAAAAAACCCCCACCAACAAAAACACCACAACATGTACTAGCACTTGCTCACTTAGCAGGAGATGTTTATTAATAATATAAACCTAGGAAGCCCAGTGTTTGAATGAGTTAGAATTGTTTTAATGCAAAGAAGTTAATTTAAAGAAAAGCTGGCATGCTTAAGTTGTAAATGTTTTGAGGTGTAGGATCTTTGAGGTGTGTCTGATATGCCACAGTCTTTGTTGTGCTCAGGTGTAGTTTTAGGGGTTTTCTGAGCTTATTGATTTGCACTTTTAGAAGTCTGATCTGTCAAGTGTTCAGAGTCTGCAATGTGTTCATTCAGGGCGGACTCCTTGCTATTACTTACCAATTTAAATATATTAATTGAATTCCATTAATGGCACTTTCTGAACTGTGAAACTGCTGTCTATTACCCGTGACCCGAAGTTGTCCTGTTTTAAATCCATTAAATTAAATTATGTGATACAAAGGTTAATTAATCATGCATACCTAGAAGCAGAAAAATCAGACATATAAACAGAATATTGATTTTCATGGAGTCTGCTACTACTTGAAACCATGATGGAATTACCCACAGGTGTCATTCATGAGTGTTAGTGATATAATTAATCATAGAATACTCTGGCCTTGGTAATTAATTTGATCAACTATGGAGAACATATCACAAAAGTGATTTCAGAAGCTCATGAACTCTTTTAAAAACATCAAGCTATTCCCTTTTTCTCATGGATACAGCCTGGAAAAATCAGCCATTAAGTAATGAAAGTTGATGGATAAGTCATGAGATTATAGTTTCTCTTAATAGTACAGTGCAGCAAAGCTGACACCATTAAAGCTAATATATGAAAATGGTTCTTTACTACCTATGTAGCAATATTCTACATTTCTTTTTCAAAATGCAGCAGTACTATTCTTTGACACAGTATCTTTGCTGCCATAAAATTCTACCATTGCAACCCTCAATCCTTTTGATCCCAAAGCTCTCAAAATCCTTTCTGTAAGCTACATTTTAAATTACAATGAAATTTGCAACTCTCTTTCCTTATAAACCATAAATGTGACCTTGGGGATTGGTCACAGGTTTGACTTAATGGTCTTAGAGGTGTTTTCCAACCTAAATAGTTCTGTGACTAAGGCAACAAAAGTAGCTAACTTTAATACAGTGTATAATCTGAATTTGAATTTTCACATATATACATAAGTTATTTAAGACTACGGATGTTCAGGTGTGTTAAAATATCAGCCACACACTCTGAATTCCTATTCTTTTTATAGCCTGCATTATGCAAGTGGAAAGCCATTGATGCTGCAAAAGTGTGGACAGTATCTTACAGCACTCCCAGAGTTACTGTAAAATGCAAACATGTATTTGCAAACACATGTAAACTCAACAGCATTATGCCGATAGCTCTGTTCAGATATTCATTTTAAGACCTCAGTTAAGCCAGTGCCCTATACAAAGAAAAGATAGAGATATTCAGATAGTACTAGTTTCCATTTTAACTTTCCATGCTTTGCCTTGTTCTTGGAACCTTGCACTATAGCTCTTTATTTTTAATGTGAGAGAAGGGTTTTAATTCCAGCCCTTACAGGGAATTTTATCACTAAAGAAATCTTAATCACAACACTGTCCTTAATATGCCTAGAAGTAATAAAATGTTTAATGATTTGTCACTTTTGGAATTGGTTGAGCCAGTACGAAACTATCTCATATGGACTTTAATGGAGTTTCAGAATGGGATTAATGATGTGAGATGTATCATCTATACTGATCGTAACGTGTGTCTTTAGGAATATTAAAACAGGATTGTGAATGTTACACTATGTTCAACCCAATTTGGTTCCACAGAAAGTTTTAAGTCCAGACTTCAGACAAACCAGGCCTTTAACCTGCAGATGGGGAAAATGTTCAGATTGTTGAACTTTTAATAGGTGGAGGGGTTTGTCTTTATCTGAAGTCCAAATGAATCTTGTAAGGCTTCCATAAGAAAGCTAAATCTTCTGGAAAACAGGTGTGGAAATCTGCAAATGTTATTAATAATATGGGTTTAGGAAGCTCAGTGTTTGAATTTAACTACGACTAAAGTGGAAAGAAAAATAAGTGTATTCCGTGCTTTGTAACAGATGCAACACCATCCAAACCATAAAAGAAATATAATTTAGAGGTAAAAAAATTAAAATATATTTGTATATGTTTTATATATTATACCAATAGATATTATATTAATATAGTAAAAATAGATATAGATACCTAGATATTTATATAAATACATATCAATATATTATGAAAGATAATATATCTTTTTAGATTTAAATAGATAGATATCAATATATTAAAAAAAAATAATCCGTGCATAAAAGCAGTCCAGGCTGCACAAAGACAAAAGCAGTGAAACAGTATACATAACAGAATTTAGGGAGAAGGTGGATTTTCCACAAGTCTTGCTTATCCACTTCTAGACTAAGGTTCATGCATGGACCTACTTGCTCCAGCCTAAAAAAAGAAGCACTCAGTTTCCTTTAAGCTTCAATTCTACCTGAAAGCAAGTGGAACTCCCAGGTCAGGTACTGAGATGCTTGATCTTGCACAGCAGCATTCAGATAATTTTATAAATAGGAAAAAAACTGGTGATTTTGTTGTTGCTTTTGTTAAAGCCTTTTTGTCAAAGTTGTCTTGCAGGGAGCTAGGGAACCCAGCAAAGCTCCTGTGAGAACCTGTGGGCATCCAGATACACCTGCTGCTGACTGAACAGCAGTCACTAAGCTTCTCATGGACCTGCACTGCTATGCAGTCAAGAGGAAAATAACTAATTGGTTAAAAATACTCAAGTTGGGAGATGTGGGCTTGGGTCAGGCTCCCTGCTCTCCACATTATCAGTTTTCTTTTTCATTCATAAGCCACCAGAGAAAGCACGAACAGTCACAGGAATAAAAGAGTCATCTGAGTCTTTTCTTACCTGCCAGGCCTTAAATACCTGGTTGGAGCCATGTGAAATGTTCATAGTATATGGAGCAAAAAAAAAAAAAAAAAGAGTTACATCTTTATACACAGTGGCCCAGTTTTGTCAGAGAAGAGATTTATTTCATGAGCCCAGTTTTTGCCTAGAGGTAGGAGAAAGGTGATTAAAAACTCCTTTTTCCTTACTTACCTTGCACTCCAAAGGCTGAGCAGCTGGGTCAAGACTTGCAAACCCAAGGTCATAAACCCCTTTTTGCTCATGGTCTAGTTAGGAAACTGAAAAAGAGTTGACAAAAAACCAGAAGGTTTTGTGATTTTGATTTTCAAGTGAAGTATGTAAAATTTACCTGTGTCTTACATTATAAACTTACGACCTCTGCTGTATCTAACCCTTTTTCCCTATATTTTCCCAATAACATAAGGAAACTAACCTTTGAAGAATGGGTGTGATATGCAAAAAAAAGGTCCCAGAGTTAAAAAAGGAGTGGAACTCTAATTCTAGGTGTCACAAAAGATTTGCCAGTCAAAAAAACTGGGTGGCAGAGTTGACACGATTAGCGTAAAAAATGAGATAAATGGGACTGGATTGGGTTCCCATATGTAAGCGAGAAACTCAGGGGAGAGAACACATGCACTTACTTTACTCTCTGCATTACTGACTAACTTTCATACCTGTTTGGAAGGCTGTCATTCTTCGACAGAAGTGTTTTTACTAACAGCACAATTATGCAAGACTTATCTGCATCTCATAAATATCAAAATTCAAGCAAATAAAATAGATCTTGTACTTACAAAGTGCTCCAAATGAATGCAAAGGCCAGAAGTGCAAGAAAAAAAATTTTTTTGAGAAATATTGATTTTTAAATTTAGCAGTTATACAAATACCACTGAAAAGAAGGATTAGGAAAAGTTTCTAATCTGCTGGGTTTCTTAGTTAATCACTGCAGAAAAAACTTAAAGTATTGATCTCCCATCAGTTAACATGAACATGATACTCATAACACTATATCCAGTCACATTTGTCACTTTTTAATCTTATTGGCCCATTTCTTTTCCCCCAGGAAATTGCTATTACCAACTAAAGGAAACCTACTATAAATATGGCAAGCACAAAAATAACCTAAAAATCATGAAATACATACTTCATAGTGTATTAGAGCCAGTGTGCTAATATTTCTCAAACTCAAGTTAACCTTTGAGACTCAGTTTTTCTGTGTGTAAACTTACTTTCAGAAACAATAACTGATAATTTTTAGTATTGGTGGGAGCTGTTTCCCTAAACTACCATAGAATAGAGTTGAATACTTAGTAAAACCCTGAAAACACTGAAATCATATAGAAATAGGAAACCTTTATCCCACATACCCAGATGAATTTGCCTTCTTGCACAAGGCAGTATGAGCTGGAACTGGAGGAGAAGCTGTTTGGACAATCAAGCCCAGGTAACTTTGTACTCAAAGTGTGAGTCTAAGGCTGAAATTGATTAACTTCAAGTTAATTGCATCACCAACATTAGTTGTTGCTTTTTTCATCAGCAGCACTGTCAGCTTCTATGTCAGTGTATATAAACAGCCAGTACAGAAGTGAACAGATCTTGAAAAACAGAATTTATACAACTTCATGGAATAATAAGTGGGTGAAAAACATTTTAATTTGTCAGAGACAAAGCTCTGAAAGAGTATCTATAACTATAGCTTGCATACATCTTGGCCTAACCCTAATGCTCAGTGATCAGTGATAAACTGGCCTTTGATGCTCAAGCCAAACTCAAGGTAATGTTCAAAAGGAGTTCAGTTTCCCTGAGCAATAAATACAGCAGGACCAGCTAAGGAACCCAGAGGTCTGTTTCCAGTCTTGGATGCCAGATTTTCTAACCAGTAGCAGCACTGAAACATGGCAATGGAATTGTTTTCTAGAAGATTTTCCAGAAAATATAACAAAACAAACACAAACAAGAAAGCAAAAAAAACCCAGTAACTTAAAAACCTCTGATGGAAAATACTGGTGAAAAAGGCAGGTTAAAGAGTTTGATTCGATTTAATAATGATGCTTAGATAATAATTTGTAGATTCAGTGTCAGACCTTAACTCTCTCAACTCACTATAGCTGTTGGAGATCCCTCTTGGCAAAGGGAGCATACCAGCTGCAAGTCATAACCAAGCAGAAAGAAGGTACTGTCTGCACTGATGCACACACACCATCAGGAGGAACAGTCTCTCCTCACGCCACCACTTTAGAGTCAGGACCACATGCAAAAATGCAAGGTTGGAGGATTAGAGACACACTTGTCCAAATTTCAAAGCAGTATTTCAGCCTCAGGGACATTTACATCTCCATAAATGAATATTTTCACTCTCCTTTGGCCTCAAAATCAACTCTAGGCACAATTAATAACACAGTATAAACTATCCTAACAATTTTTACAGCAAAAATATGAATTTCAAGGCAGCAGATGCTTGACTTCCCAGGAAAGAGAAAAAAAAATGCATTAAAAAGAGCTTACAGTATTGAAAGTCTGGGGTACTGAAGTGAAAACTGACCCTGTCCCCACAGGTGTTAATAGCATCCTTCTATTGAGTATTATAAACCAGTAGAGTCTATTTTTGTAAGCAGTTGCTGACAGAACATAACAGTTACAAAGAAATGGGCTGCACCAAATTAAAAGGGGTCAGAATGGTCAGAATCTGATCTTTGTCATAGTACTCTGGCTTTGGAGAATCAATATTTTTATTTTGTTGGACACACAACTGAATCTCCAGAGGCAGTAATTAGAAGCATTATTTAGTTTGCTTCCTTTAATTAAATATCTTAAGGACATTCAAATATTTACGGGATTCATCTTTGTTGAGTAGCCTAAACAAATATTGTGTAAGAAACCTTAATTCTGTTTTCACGTTCAAGATGTGCCTTTAGTACATATATAGTTAAAGGAAAAGTTAGTATTTTGAAGCAATTTCTATGGCCGTTATGATATCAGAGCACAGAATTCAATTCTTGCATTACTTATGAAGTCACAAGGTGTAAGACCAGTGGCTCTGCAGATGTGCCCACCTCATGTATTAATGAGATCTTCAGGAAAATCATTTTCAAATTCAATAGCCAATAGGATGAAAAACAGCCTTTTGAATAAGTGGTACTACATATGTTTCAGAGAAATATCAGTTCAGATGGGATATCCTGCATTTAGGACACCCTTCAAAAACATTTTGGTTCCTGGAGCAAGGGTACAACATACGTGATGGAACTTTTCCCTTCTGTAAAGGCTAGAAACGCAACTTCCATCCATCTCACTGTACAAGGACATTTAGAAAAAGCAAATTAAAGTGAGACCTTAAGGAGAGAGATGAGCTACTTAAATCAGTTCCCATAAAGTTCAAAGCCAAAACTAATCGCCAGGATTCTGCAGATTTTATGTCTCATTGTGAAAGTGGCTCTTCCTATACAGTGGGCACATATATTACCCACTGCAAGATGTTCTGTCCTTTGGAGCCTGCACTACTTCTTTCAAGCAGAAAAACTTGCAAGGGTTGCATATTCCCTTTGGAACTGGGTGAAAGCTAATGTTTCAGGAACGAGCAGATTCATCATGGAATTCTGTGGGGTTTTGTTTTGTTTTTTTTTTTAGTTATTATTATTTTTATTGCTGTATTAAATTCTGAACTTTCACACTGATCTGGGTTTGATGAATCCCAGCTACTTTTATAGGTGGTCAGAACTCTTCCATTCATTTTTGCCTCATTAAGTGCAGAAAAAGTGACAAATTACCACAGAGCTCCACAGAAAATCAACATACCCACTCAGAAACTTATGATTAGTGAGGTAAATAAATACAGAAAAACGACACATTCTGTAAGTTTCTGAAAAGATCAATAAAAAAAGAATTAAGATTTACCTTTATGGTTCTCTCACACAATATAATAAACTTTCTCTAGCTTAACATTTCTTTTATTCAGTTTACTTTGTGCCAAGTATCAGTCTCCTTAATCTTGCAGCATTACAACCCTGGCAGGGCAGTTTTGGAGCCATCTCCAGGACAACAGCTTTGTTCCCAGTTTATGGAAGGGTGTTATTAAATGTGTCAAGGCTACTGCTATAAGGCTTAACAAAGCAGTGCGATGTCTCCTGCCAAGATGTATACTACTGTGACTAGCTAAATTTTAGTTTAAACATTGCAAATGGTTATTACGAAAACTGCACTCCTTTGGTTTGAGTCCAAGTTATATAAGACTGCTTCAAGCACACATCAGTTTGAATTTTATTCATCCTCCAAGTTTTTTTGTCAGAAAGAATGTTACAAATATTTGAGAAATGTCATGATAAAAACCTTTATAATTATATCATTTCAGCAGTTGTCCTGCTCATCTCATGAACATGGTAAAAGTCAGTTTGGAACACCTTTAAAGTGGTCTGCTAGGTCAGTTTGAGTGAAGTACACTGCAGTGTCCTTCTCTAACATAGAAATTCAGTTTCTTTACTAAACTGTGCCACTAAAACAGTGAAAACTGGAAAACTCAGGAGATACACAGGCCTTAAATATTTGGAGACAGAAAATAGAATGGGGAAAAAAAAGCTATTAACTATGCTTTATTTTCCAGAGCTGTTTGGCACCAGCAACTTAAGTAACCTGCAAGTATTCACAGAAATTGTTCTCTAGCTTCTGAAATACATAATGAACCCCAGCAAACATTCTCATATTGAATGCCTGGACTGATTGCACGGTGAATATCTACTCCTTCTCCTGAAACTTCTCTTTTTAATGACAGGAAGAGGAGAAATTATTGTTAAGGCACCAAAGTCTGACATTATTTAGCCCTTGTTCAAGGCAACAGTGCAAAGAACATATATATATATATATACATATATATATGTATATGTTAGAGGGGCCCATAGAATCCTTCCTCCACAGAGGTTCAGGATTGAAGCCAATTTTACCATGTCTCACTAATTTGAGGTGCAAGAACCTTGCCCAAACTCTTACAAAGCAGCAGAACACCGACTCTGTCCGCAGCTGGGGCATGAAGATACAAGTACTTGTAGCTTCAAGGTACCAGTTCCACGATTTGCAGCTCCAAAGGACAGGAACTCAATCACAAAAAATTAAATCTTAAGTGAGTCATCACTTGTAAAGTTATCATATAGGTATAAATAAATATAAATATAAAGTTGACATTTACCTTTTGAAGAAAAATTGTTCACTATGTCAGATGCTGAGGATTTCCACAGTGTTGGTCAATATACAAATAGTATTGATTGATATCAGATTCACTGAAACTTTTGATGTAAAAGGGTGTTATAGGCATATTGTCCATCTTTAAAGCAGATTTCTTCTGGTACTTTTCTTCAGCATTTGTCTGTGGCACAGAAATAGCTTCACATATGCAGCACCATGCATTACATTGACTCAAAGAAAAGAATCTTCCAAAGTGTAAGAATGAGGAGGGGAAAAAAGGCAGTAATCAACACATTTGTTGCTAAATGCATAATCCTTCCAAATAATGACACTGAATTTGATTAAGTCAAGAGCATTCAAAGTGAGATGCAAAATGTGTAAGAACCTCAGATAAGGTGAGCAAAACTACAAACGTGCAAACCAGAACCAACCTTGAGTATTCAATCATTTTAATTACTGAATAAGGAAAAGTGCATTAAATTAACACGTAATAAAAACTCAGGCACTGCTGTATTCTGTTTCCAAAGATGAGCAGAAGGAAAGGGAACATCCTAGCAAAAAACTCCGGTCCATCCCATTGTCATTCTGAAGACCTTTGGTTACTGGTTATTCACATAGAACATCACAGTATTATAAATACACAGGTTTAAAAGTGCAGGGCACCTGATGAACTGGTAGCTTTTAAAGAATCAATAAATTTCCACCATTTAATCAATGGGAGCATTGGAGATTATCAATCAAATAAGTTATTTGGATTGCATTTATATTTTGCATTGCAGAAGACATAAAGCAGGGTCACTAAATTACAAGGACTTGCTTAATCACCTAACTTGGTTTAGCTTAGGCTCTCTGCCTGCTCTTGCTGGTGAAAGACCCTGCGAAGTCACTGTGACTTCTTCACCCTCAGTCTTCTTGAGGAAGGCTGAAAGTATTGACCCCAAGGCCCCAAGGAATGCTAGAGGAAAGCACCACATAAGGAAAATGGAGGTAGATGCTAAGAAATCTGCCTACAATACATCTGACTGTATTATTAATGACACTTTTATGTAGTAATTAGATTATTTGGATTCACTTTGACTGGATTTTAAATATTTGACTATTAAGTTCCCATAAAGTCCCTTAGGAAATTAGTGTCTCTTAACCCCCAGTGAAATTCTCCCAGACCAGTCATTTCGAACTATGATGTTCTTATTTAGGATTAAAATTCCTGCTCTTCAAGTGCTTGCACAGACTCATTCTCCCTCAAAGGTTCTCCAACAGAGTAGAATACTTCAGATGTTGCTGCTGTACGGATATATATATATAGAAAGAGGCACATGTACAGGACAGGACACATCAAGTTTGCTCTGTATGGTCTAAAAGTAAATGCTTATTTTCTAGCTACTCTTTTCATAACCTTGAAGAAGTTATTAAGACTTGCACTATAAAAATTTTTCTGATGTGGTACAGACACTTTTTAAGGCATGAAAGGTGTAACAAGCTATTGGAGTCCTCCAACTCTGGCCTAATAAACTAGAAACCACACAAGTAAGCAAGGTAAAACTTTGTGTCATCAGAGATAATAACCTCTTCACTTTCAGACTTGAACACAGCTCTCTTCTAACTGCACTGCTATTTTAGGTTGATAACACCTAGTTCTCGAGGGACCTAGTAGCATTCTTCATCTGAAAGGAGAAAATGCCAGTATATATCAAATATGACATTAGATAACATATGTACCCAGACTGTCATGTCAATACAAAAAAAATCAAGCTTCACTTTAAAGTAATGTTGAAATATGCAACTTCTCTACTCTTCTTATTTATTGTTCTGCTTAACAAATGTAACTGAATTAAAAGAGGTTTTTTTGTGCTAGACATGAATGAATCATCATGTATTTTATTTTAATAACATTAATAAACTTCACAGTTAGGAATAACCATAGCCTAAATTTGTTCCAAGAATATTCCATACTGTGGTGGGTTGATCCTGGCTCTATCCTTCCCTTCTTCAACTAGACAAGAAAAAGAAAATACATCAAAAGCTTTGTGGGTTGAGATAAGGGCAAGGAGAGATCACTCTCTGCACAGTTACCATCACAGGCAAAAAAGACTCAACTTGGGGAAATTAATTAATTGTCAATCAAAGCCACGTTGGGCAATGAGACGTAAGAGAAAAAAGTTTGAAAACACCTTCCTTCCACCCCTCCCTTCTTCCCAGGTTCAACTTCACTGCCAAATTCTCTACCTCCTCCCCACCAGTGGCATCACTTGAATCACTGGAGGATTTTGTATGCAAACACTTTTTTGGGGGCTTTTTTTTTGTGTGTTTACATTCATCAATATACATTTGAAGTGATCCTACTTGCAGTAGCTGAAGCTTCTTTTTTTATCTCTGTTTTCTGTATCTGTACAACATATCAGAGATCTGAAAGAGATCCTGAGAAGGAGCTCATTGATTTGATTGATGACATGAAATTTTTGTCCTTTTCATTAAACTTTTTATCTCACTGTGGATGGTTTCTGACATAACACCTTTTTTGTAGACACTGTCAGAGACTCCAGACAACTGTAATCTTAAAATACATTAAAATAAATGCATTTTGTACCTCTAAGATTATGGAAACCAGATCCAAAGTCCCAGAGCATGTCATACACAATCAGAAAATTGGACATGAGCCTGGGATATCTAATTTTGCAGTAGTACTTGATTTGAGAGTAATCCTAAAAGGTTTACAAAGCTGTAGAATATTACAAACCTGCTAAATTGTTTACTCTTTAGCCTACATGTTATCCTTAAAAGGTGAGGAGGAGGCAAAGATAAAAATGTTCATCATATTGCAGTGGAACAATTTTCTGCTGAAATAATGAAAAATAAATTAGGAAAATTATTGTATATTCATCTACCCACACCTACACTTTTCATAATGGTAGATTTGTATTATCACTTAGGAAAAAAATAGTATGTTTAAATGAATTCTTCTGGTTCTCTTTCATCATTTTCATTTATCCTGTGTTCTTTTTGCACACTCTGTTTGTCCGTAATAATCAGGAACAATGTATTACATACACTTTTGTTTACCTCTAGCAAATTACCTTGTACCATCAGTGATATGGAAATACAAATGAGCAGTATAAATCTTCTTGAAAATCATTTAAGATAGGTTCATAAGAGCCCTGCTTATGCGAATATGAAACAAATGAGAAATATGATAAAGGCTGCAAGAAAAAAATTCACCAGGGTGAAGTTGTACATATATTATTTCATAAACAGTACAAGAACACTGGGAGGCTTGGAAGTCAGAGATAAATTAATTTTTGGGGAACTAAAGTCCTAAACTTATAAAACACACAACCTCTATTATTCAGCAGAGCCACTGAGTTCTCAGACTAAGAGTAAAACAAAGGAAAGCAAAGTAAAACCAGTGTGTTACCTTATGGTATCTATGCTACCCAGAGACAATACTTCTGATATGAACAGTCTGTCTTACAGAGCTTGTTTTCCAGTTGCATCAGGGTACTGCACACCAATCCGTTGAAGGCATATCAACTAAGCACAAATAGGTTTTTCTTATTTGTAAAAGCAAGTTTCATCTCTCTTGCTTACAGAGGAGTCAAGGCACAGAAGAAGATTTCAAACTGTCTCGTCAGATATCCTGCCTACAGGATGTTCTTGGGTTGCACTATCTCTTTGTGTTGTTCCTTGCATATATTTTTGTATCTGTGAGGTATGAACCTATGAGTGAGTCACAGTGAGAGCAGCCTAATCATTTCTGCCTTGACCATTGAGAAAATGTCATTTCAGGTCTTAAAAAGCTCAAAAAATGCTCATTATATTATGTCAGTATGTCAGTGTGTAATTTTGTGATTGGCATTCACAGTGGAAAACACAAAAGGCTTTTCAAACATAAAATGGAATGGTTTCACCCTACAAAAAATAGCATACTCAGTGATTTGTGGAATGCTCATAAAATGTTTCAGTGTCCAATTGGAGCTATGGCAGAATTCCATAGGGAGTTTATGACTTCATAAAGTACTGAACTTTTAAACTGAAACTTCCTAACATTTAATCTAAACCTGTCCTCTTTCAGTTGAAAGGCATTAGCCATTAAATGATGTTTAAAATTGCCTAACAATAACAAATAAATGTTATAGAGCTAGAGTGAAGGTGTGTTATATCAAAACAGACTACCTTGGAGACAAGAACCATAAAGCTGTCTTATTTCTATCTTATTTATGGTTTAAACTTTGTAGGTGTGCAAGTGTGTAGAAAGTGTCAAGAGGCTGCCAGTTTGCAAAGCAGAAAGGATGTTATACTTCATCCAAATAACCAATAAAATGACTCAGAAAAGTGTTGGTGTAAGTAAAAAGACTTTAAAAAGTACAAATGACAACTACTTCACTGGTATTGAAAGACAAGAGAAGTGCAATAACAGCTCAAAAAAGCAAGACATGAGCAGGTGGCTGAGGATATTGATGGGGAAAAAAACCTTAATATTACATTTTGTCATTTTTTCTCTTTAGAGAAATCAGTAATAAGATTCTTAGAGACCGAAGCAAGGAAGAAGCAAAATGTCTGAAGTTTGAAATTAATCCTCTTACAGAATCTGTTGGGATTTGAGGTTAAGCATTAAGTAAAATTAGAAAAGTTGTTGTTTACAAATAACCAAAGATAAAAGGTACGTTTCCTGCTACTGAAAGACAAGCTGGTTGTTGAATCTTTTTAAGTGAATCATAGCAGAGACCCTGCAGTCACAGTAAATGGCCTTACAATCAATTAACTTTTTCTAATTAACCTTGAAGAAATAGTTAATTTATTACATTTACTATTCTCAATTAATTAACATATTATCATGAAATGAATTTCTCTATCAAGTTTATTTGATTAAATCTCAGGGTTTTCATTCAGATTTTAATTTGACAGTCAGGATGAAAAATTTAGGCATGCAAATGAAAACAACATGGTTTAATGTTTAAAGCAATTTACTTAAAGAAATTCAGCACAGAAAATGTATGTTTATTATTTACAATTATAACTGCAGAAAACCACACAGAAGCTTCTATGTTGAATTTGAAAAGCACTTGAATATTTCAACAGCAGGAAAACACTTTGTACTTTCCAGATAATATTCTCTGGTTAAACAAGCATTCTTTCCTTTCCAGGGAAAAAAAAAAAAAAAAAAGATATAAACTTTTACTAAAGAAATAATGCTGAAAACTTTGGCTTTAGCACTTATTTATTGCTCTCACCTCAGGCAGCACAATTAAAGTTGTCAGACAGCTTTCTGTGGCTTGGAAACCAGGCTGAATTGTCCCCCTCAGCAAACAAAAGTCTGACTTTTGCATATGTTTAGGTGACTGAGGGTCCTGGCCTTCTTAGACTTCTCTTTTTCCCCCTTTTACCTGCTGTTAATGGATTGAGGATTTTTTTCATGCTAAAGTAGTCATTTAGAAGAAAGTGCTGTGGCAAATACTTCTTTTGACACTCACCCAAATCTGCAGAAGAGGCAATTTCCACCCCCCCAACTCAGTGTGGCTGAAAGGTTTAAGGGGTCCAGCTCTGGGGGCCCAGCACAGGAAGGAGGAGCTGAGTGAGTCCATATTAAGTGAGTCCAGAGAAGGCACCAAGAGGGATGGAACAGCTTTGCTGCAAGGAAAGGCTAAGAAAATTGGTATTGTTTAGTCTGGAGAAGGATGATTGGAATTACCTTTAAAGATGGCTGAAATTTGCTTTGGTTGTTTTGGTTTTTTCCCCCCAGGAAAGTTGCTGTCTCATTGTGGCCTGAAACAATCTTTCTTTACTTGATGGAAGAGTGAGCAGTTTCACAGCTGATATCTAATTATGTCACGTGGGGGAGCCCAGCTGGTTCTGGGCTCTCTGTGAGCTGAGATATTAAAGATGGAACTGTGCACTTGGCAGAGGGTTAACCACGGATAGTGAGGACTGTGGCACAGAGTGGGCTTCTTGTTAGGCATGTCTAACCTATAGTATTCAGACGTGGCTGTGTGTCCAATCATGAGTTGTTATGTTTGTGCTAAACCAATGGTGCCTATACATGTGTCACCAGAACTGTATAAAGTAGGAGCACTGTTGCAATAAAGTGCTGCTGGTATCCTGAAAACTGTGTCGTGATCCCGCCTTGACCCGCGACAATGTCACTATGTGCAATTGTCACATTCACATTTAAAAATGCAGTGTTAGATGGCATAACAGTATGCTATTGCTGCCTTTAAACATACTAATACTGGTTTTGCATAGCTCATCTGGGTGTAAATTCCTTTTAGTTTAAGTCTTTCCGGTACAATTTGACTGAGTCCATAGCGCTGGTGGATATAATTTGGTATATGTATGCCACATAGATTTACTACCTATTCTGGATGTTAGAACAGAAGGAAGTGCCGGATCTGCCTCGTGTCACATGATCTAGAAAGCAATTTTAAATACATCACTGTCTTCTTAACATTCTTAAGATGCCAGCTATGGCCTTAGAGAGTTGGTCTTTTAAACATCTTAAATATTTTTTTTTATATAAACTTTTAAGAGGTTGTTATGTGATAAACATGCAAAAAAAAAAAAGTGACACGTAAAAAATTTTAATGAACAATTGTTTTTCTCACATCATGTTTTCAGCAAAGCTAGAAAGTCCTGGTCTTCAAATGACACTCAGCAGCTTAATAATTCAGAGAGAAAAAAAGAAATAAAAAGCACTCCTATGAGAAGGACTTGTTCAGAATCCAAAGGTCATGCAGATACATTCACAGCCGTGACACCCAATATTTTCTTCTTCAAAACAAGATGTATTAGGGACTCAATAGCAAACTGAAAGCCAGTACTGGCCTACTATACTTTGTTGGTGATACTTAAAAAATATAGCTCTATAATCTAATAAGGAAGGTAGATAAAGTGAGAACACAGTGGTATTCCCTGCAGCAATAAGTGACTCTTGGAACCAGTGAAGAATTTAGTATCAGTTAAGCAAATTCTAATTAGAACTTATCTTCTAGAGACAACAGTGAAATGGTTTTATGTCTGTCAGGAGGGATAATATGACGTGATCACTATGACTCTACATCTAGAATCTTTTAATCTCTCCCTTTTTTTTTTTTTAATGAAAACCAGAGGAATGTTTCTTCTTATCCAAATAGCAAGATATTATGAGATCGTAATCCAAATCCTTGTTCTCCAGAAAGTGATCTTAAATAATGGAATACGATTGCCCAGCCTCTGATCCGTCAAGGTCTCTCTGCAGGGCCTCCCTGACTTCGAGGGACTCAACAGCTCCTCCCAGTTTTGAGTCATCTGCAACCTTGCTCACTGTCTCTTCCAGTCCTGTATCCAAGCCATTTATGAAGATGTTGAATAGCACAGGGCCCAAGATGGAGCCCTGTGGAACCCCACTAGTGACAGGTCACCAGTCTGATGTTACCCCATTTACTGTCACACTCTGTGCTCGACCTATGAGTCAATTGCTCACCCATCACATGATGTGTTTATCCAGCTGTGGGGTGGACAGTTTGTCCAGCAGGATCCTGGGAGAGACATTATCAAAAGCGTTACTGAAATCCAAAAAGATCACATCAGTTGGCTTCCCTTAATCAGCCAGATGTGTCACCTTGTCATAGAAGGAAATCAGGTTGGATAAGCAGGACTTTCCCCTCATAACTCCTTGCTGGCTGTGACCAATGACAGCATTGTCCTTCAGGATTTTTTCAATAACTCCTAAAATAATCCCCCCAATAATTTTACCAGGCCCTGAAGTGAGACTGACAGCCCTGTAGTTGCCAGGGTAATCCCTTTTGACCTTCTTTGAACTTGGGACACTGCCAGCTTCCAGTGGGCTGGTGATGAACAACCAGGTAATAGAAGGTGAAGCTTCAAGTTTATTAACCAAATCATAGAAAACAGGATTGTTCATGAGTGCCTCCAGAATCTCGAGTTTAAATCATCTTAATGATTTAAAAACACGTTACTGTGTTAGCCATGGAGATATCTGGCTAATCTACCTCTGCTGATTTTCCAAAGGATGTAGATTAACTAAGGAATTCATAAATCAGACACCAGGTTGATTATAGTCTGGCTGCAAATTCATCAACACTGCAGTTAAATACATTTACATCAAACAGACAAAAATACACTAGGAGTACATATTCCCACTAGTCATTCATTAAAAATGAAGTGTGACTATTCTGGGATAGGACAAATCCCAGGGAAAATGTCCAGGAAATCCTTTCTGATATCACTGAGCCTCCAAAGTCTGAAATACATAATGAAGTACGTTTTGTCTTTACTCAAATACAAAATTCAGGTTAGGTTAAAATTCAGAAAAAATATCCATTTTGTAATATTCCCTATGTTGCCTTCATAAATTATATTAAATATTGTACTTCAATAAATCACTTGGTACATTGTAAAAATAACATATAAATTCTCTTTATAATGGTTTTATGAGTGGGATCTCAATACACAAGAACTTCTAAAGTATTAATAGAGTTCTAGGTGCTTACACTGGAAAAAAAAATAAATTGAAAACCTTTCTCATGGAAAACTTGTTGGCAAGTTATTTATGTTATTCTAGTTCTATTCAAAGTTAGGAGCTAAAATTTTGCTTTTAAACAAGATATCAGTGAGGTATTTTTTCAACTCTTAGACATGACATGAAATCCAAAGATTATTTTATGGTCAGTTCTTATTAACATGTTTACATTGCTTTATTTAGTATATCATTGCCCAAATAAATATTGAGTCATGATGGATTATTGAAAATGTAACTGTTAATGATGCTGTGAAAGTAATTTTTCAGTCACATCCTACAGCACAGCCTTTGAAGGCTAAGCTTACCCATTTTATAAATAGACTCATTTTCAGTGGATCTGGTCTCACGTCAGAGATTCAATTACAGTCACATGAGCAAATTATAAATAGGGAGAAGTCACATTATAAGTACATACCACATATGTCAAATTTAAGACCAAGTAAGGAGAGTGTTACTCAGACAATTTCAGTCTCAAAAATAAAAGCCTTATGAACTCACCAGCTATGAAATACTGAAATTTTTTGCTACTCGTTAGACTTTGAAATTTCCAACTCAATTTCCTTATTTACAGTTGATAATAATATAATATCTGATTTATAGTTTTGTGTTTGGATGTTTTGCTTTGGTTTTGCTTTTTTTCACATTTTATTTTCTTGTTCTTTTCTTTGTTAAAACTAGTTCCTTGAGAAATATCTAATTGAAGTTTAAAAAGCAATTGGAAATAAATCAATGCTTCAAAGTTCTTGGAAACAAATTGAATCCCTCTTTCTCCTCTTTAATTGGAAAACTATTGAAGTAAAATAAGAAAATAGAAGCAGATATTGATCTCAGAAATTAATACTTGTTAAATCACAATGAAAAAAACCCCTAAACATGATGTATCTTGCGATTATTTTTTTTCAACCTTCACAATTTGTGTACCTGAACATGTGAAACTTGGCTAAGCTGGACAGCTGCACTTGGCTAAGTAACCTAATTCAAAAGATGATGTTAAAGATAAGTATGTCTATTTCACATTTAACCTAAACACCATGATATTGCATTGACAGGAAGTTAGACTTGTAAATCCAGTTATTAGCAAAATGTGTCAATTTAAATTTTATGACCATTTTTTGTAAGATAATTACCTCTGCTTACATTACTGCTTCCTTGGTGACTGAAGGCAAAGTTTAATCTTATGTTCTAGGATCTGAAGAAAATTTTTCTTTTACTATGAAAGAAAAAATGACACAGGAAAACTATAATATTACAGGTGTGATACACCTAATGAAGCCAATCTCCAAATAGCATATACTGCAGCAACCTCTGTCTGTACAGATTTCTTAAGTAAATATGTAATGAGTTTGTACTTCAAATAAAAGATCAGACCAACCTAAGAGCGAAAAAAAAAAATTCCTTTGAACTTAAAAGGCTAGTAATAAATATAATGTCGTTGTTCTGGAAGTGTCAAAATATTTTTGTCTGAAGAATTAATATAAGAAACTGCAGTCTACTCACAAAGAGAATTTTTGCCATTTTAATTTTTCCTCTTTCACATTAAAAAAAAATTAATTTAAGGAACTAATTACCTTTAAAGTACTATCTCTCACTTCATTGTTTACCCCAGTATAAAAATATTTATATACTGGGTTCTGTATTAAAATTTTTTTAGAGAATTAATTTCTGATTTAAAACTAGTCAGACCAGAATATTTTCTTTTCAATTCTCAAGGAAAAACGATAAATATTTTTCAGCAATTAGTAGAAAGTATAAGAGCAATTAAGAAATATGAAACTACTTTTAAAGCTGAGGTGTGCGTTTAAGGTATCTAAATCTGTCCAGTTTTTGCATCATCACTAACAGTGACTAATTTGCTTATAGCTATTAAAGTTGGTTAAGAGGATCAAGGAATAACAAAATTCTTTTGAGCTGCCCAAGTAACATCTTTAACTGACCTCTGTTTTTTTGCAAAGTTTTATAGGGTGATTTAATAAGTTTTAGTAAACAGAGTGTCAAACAACTACGATCTAATAGTAGTGGTGGTAAACTCCCCACATTTCAATAACATATTAGTCCACTACCCTTGATTTTATCTTTGTTGTTAGCTAGATGTTTAATTAAGGGTTGATATTCTCAACTGGGAAATGTATTTGAAGAAGATAAATAAAAATGCAAATGTTGCCTTAGAGAATGGCTAGAAAGCAAAAAAGAGGCTCACCAGGTAATTATTAATAGAGATAAGGTAGAGATCAGCTTTAACAGAAGGCCTTCAACCATCATGGAGATACAGACATGCACGTGTATCCAGGAGTTTCCACAATTTAAGGTATTAGTCCATCCAATCCCAGATCTATCCACCCCTAAGTTCCTCCCAGTTCTGCCTGCAGTTCTGCCCCTGACATGCCCTTCTGGAAATTGAGTTAGTGGTCTCTAAGACACCCTCTTCCTCATTTTCCTCTTCGTCACAGCATGTCCAGTCCTTGGAGCTCCTCCAAAGTTCTGTATTTTGAAGGATGCTTTTTCTGTCATGGTATTTTGTTGTAGAGCCCTGGGGTGCAAAGTTCTTAAATAGAAAGAAGGCCTACCTTGAGAGAGGTCTAAACAAGCTAAAGGAATTTAGAAAGTTAGATATGAAATGGGGTAATAGAGTTGGGTAGATATGTAAACTACTGTGCTAAAAGTGTGAGCTAATTACAGCTACTTCTAAAATCTACAAAAAGCTAAAAATCCCCAAAGTTCAGTGGTATCACAAATCATCCCATTTTCCTCCAGTCGTCCAGAAATTGTCTTGTTATAAACTGAAGAGCTGAATCATATGTCTCATATGGCAAAAAGCAGGAAACCTCTTACTGATTTTTCTTTTATCAGACCCAGTTCTCAACTTTTTCAATATCTGATGTCAGACTGTGTAACAGGGTGCGTTCGAAGGATGCCGAGATTGAAAACCAAGACACTGCTGAGAGCTCAACAATAAACCCAGTATTTATTACAAGAGTGGCCAAGTAAATGGGAACCAGAGAGACAGGAAAGGAGAGGAGTGAACTAAGCCCTCAGCGAAACCCCCACTCACACAGGTGTTTTATGAGGTTGCCTTACCGACCACAGGATAATCAGAATTCCCCACAGCAGAGGCTGCGTCCTTGGAGGGTCAGCAGGCTCACAAAGATAGTGGGCAAAATGCAATGCTGTCCTTCATGTGAAGCTTGAGAGCCCCAAGCACGAGCCACCTGCATTTTTATCCCGTTAGCTGGTGATGTCTACCTGGGCTGGTGTAGCAGCACCGCCCAGCCAGAGGTTCTCAGTCTGCTCCCCTGGTTATATAAGTGTACCCTTTCAATGTATGTGTCAATTTCCTAATGCATGCACTAATTAACTCAAGCTGTCTTGAAGTATTTGGGTCTGGGGGCTTTACTTTATCCTCTTCTCTTCAGTTTCTCCTTCAAATGTCCTCTACAGACAACCAGCCAATTTCAGAACACCAATTAAAACAGTTTATACAAGAAACTGCCTCTTCAAGGACAAAGCTCCAGTTTATCAGTGAACTTGGCAGGCAAAGAACAAAACTTTTGCAGGTGGCTGGGCCAAACACA
>JAYRBT010000093.1:10118395-10129550 GCA_036023395.1 Myiotriccus ornatus
GTAAACAAAAGAAAAATAGAATCACAGAATCCCAGATTTACTGAGGTTGGAAAAGCCCTCCCAGCCCATTAATTCCACCCTGTGCCCAATCCCCACCTTGTCACGCAACCCAGGGCATTGATTGCAGTGTCCAGTAGTTCCTTAGACACCTCCAGGGATGGGGACACCACCACCTCCCTGGGCCACCCCCTTCCGATGCCTGACAGCCCTTTCCAGCAAGAAATTCCTCCTGATGTCCAACCTGACCCTCCCCTGGCACAGCTTGAGGCTGTTTCTGCTTGTTCTGTCCCTTGTTTCCTGGGTGCAGAGCCCAATCCCTCCCTGGCTCCACCCTCCTGTTAGGTTGTTCCAGAGAGTGAGAAGGTCCCCCCTGAACCTCCTTTTCTCCAGGCTGAGCCCCCCCAGCTCTCTCAGCCACTCCTGGTGCTCCAGACCCTTCCCCAGCTCCATTCCCTTCCCTGGACACACTCCAGCCCCTCAATGTCTCTTTTGTCTGAGAGGCCCAGAACCAGACACAGCACTCGAGGGGCCTCAGCACCTGTGCTTACCTATGTACTTGATCTGGCCCCACAACAACTCATTTCAAATTCTGCTGAAGAAAAATGACATTTTCTCTGCTTTGAAAATACACTTGCACCTTTAGAATTGACCATAAGTAGGTCTAATATATTTTCTCTTGAAGGAGAAAAACATAGGATTAAATGGATACAATACATTAAGAGTTCACAAATTGATTTTACTGTGCACGCATATAGCTTCTGTTAATCGTGATTTAAAATAAATCTAAAAGCTAGTGATCCCATTAGCTTATATTATTGAGTATTGGCTCAATTATGGAAGAAATATTAATCAGCAGGTTTTGAGGACTGAAAACAGCAACACAGCCTTAAAAGAAGACCCATATCAAGAAACTAATACTAAAAGAGCTACCATTATATATTCATTATTCATCTATTACATTGTTACATGTATTTTTGATTCATTCATGCTTTAGAATTTCACTCTGATTTTGATAATTTTCAATAACTCTGTCTTTACAACTGAAAAAAACTCTACAGGATATTTTGAAACAAGGGTCCAAAAAACCCTGGTTTTTATTTCAGAAGTGTCAACTTATACTTCAGAACAAGTCTGTGCTCACTTCTAAATGAGGTCTTCCTTGGAAAATGGATTGAAAATCTAAATTAAAGATAAAAGTTGAAGAGTATATCAAACACATTACATCAAAATGTGATATGCTCTATGATTAATAAGAATTTGATTTTTTTAATTGTCATACTACTGCTAATGGACTGGGCTTAATAGGAAGCCATTCATACCGTGTTGGGAATGCCAGTTCTTATTGCTGATTACTCCACATCAATCAACACTTATTTATGCCTATATATTTTTATCTTCTTTCCTGAAAATCATGTGTTTTACCTGCCAAGCAGCGTGATTTGTCACTCTATGAAGATCCACGGGTTTTTCCATTTCCATTTCACAAACTGCTTCCTCAGAGGCAGCATCACTCAGTGCTACGACTTAGCCCTTAAATCTCCTGATGTACACAGTGCTCCAAACATGACAAAAACTTCCAGTAATAGCCACAATCCGGAAGTGATGGTGTTTTATCAGAAGAACTAAATTTATCATCAAGAATAATTTAAAGCACAATGTTTAATTTCTTCAATGCACACGTTGGCTTGACTCTGCTGTTTTGAGAACTCACTTTGTTTTTTGATTCTCTCCCGAGTCCTCCAAGTTAAACTTTTACTTGCAGGTTGGAGCTGGCTAGTGTTTCCCATCCAAGTTTGAATTGTTGAATACACAGTCTCTGCAAAACTGAAATCCACAATGGGAAAAAGTTTTGTTTCATGTTTCTTAGGCTGTGAAACATTTTTTTTGGGGGGATAACATTATTTATATATATATATGAATTTAGTAGTGCGCCCTTTTTGGAGGGTTTTTTTTTGTTTGATTTATTTGGGTTTATTTGGTAAATCAAGCTAAAACTGAAAGTTTGACTTTTCAGCTTTCAATTTCTCCTACTTTCAATCCATTCTTTGTTCCATTTTTGTGGAATGCTCAGTCACGTAATGTAGATGAGCCTCTTCTCACGTTATGAACTACAAAACCAATAGAACTTCACACAAAACAACTGTTCAATTCTATAGTGGCAAAAAGTCAATTTCTTAATATTTCCTACGACCTCAGAGTGGAGAAGAAGACTTTTAAATTTTTTTATAAAACCAGAGTGTGAAATGAGTTGATCAGTTTCAATTTGGCTCATGTTAGATGGTGTTGGGTGAACAACAGAACCAGAAAAGAATTAAAGATTTCCTCCTGTACCCATGTCAGAAGATGGTTGACATGATATAAAGAAATTGGACCCACTAGTCCTCAAATACAAATTTATACCATCCAAAAGGTTTCATTATTCCCATAGACACCATAAACATAAACTTTGGTTTATGATCTGAACAAAGTTGCATGGACTTCCCATGTTAATTTTAGAATATTTTGAAGGCAGAAGTAAATATTAAAATAGACAGCTATCTTGTGATAAAGGAAGTATCTGTCTATTTACAAAGAAAGACTTGTAATCATTCAGGAATTATTCTTTTAATAGGTTTTGCAACATTCAGATCCCTACTTGCATCATTTCCAGCGTTTGGAACATATAAAGAGAAAGTGGAAGGAGACATTAACATCAAGTATGCTGGTATACAAAGCTAAGCACAAGAACAGGCAGAAGGAAATTGCTTTGTCAAGATGTAACACTTTAAAGTTGAACTCATTAATGGTTTGAAGTGCTATGCAAAAAAAAAAAAACAACCAAAAAAAAAACCCACCAAAAAAACCCACAAGAAAACAAACAAACCAAAAAAAAAAACCCAAAAGCCAAAAAAGTCCAGCAGTGATTTCAGTGCATTTGAATTTCAGGTATTTGTAGCTGCTGTTAGACTGTTGCCCTTTCACACCTGAAAAAGAGAAAATGCATGATTAATGTAGAAGCCACGTTTCATACATATTGATATACCCAAGCACATGCATAAATGAAGAAAGTTTATAGGCTGCAAAGTTATATCCTTCGCTGTATTTGAATTGAACAGCTTTACTAGTTCATTACACAGATTAGGTTCTGTTCAAAGCAAAAAAAAAAAAAAAAAGGCAACAAAAAACCCCCACCAACTCTTCAGAATAATTTTAATAGACCTTATGTGGTATGCAGAGCATACACTCAGTTTGGATCAGTGGACATTAAACATTTTGAAAACTGGAACTAAAATTGGATAATTTTACTTGACTTAAAATGATACAAATTTAGTGAGGTATGACAGGTGTACATGTTAAAGATCAGATACACATTTCTGGTCACCATAAGGTTTGCAAGATGTAAAAAGTACTGTTGCATTAATGAATAGCATTAGTCTGAGCATAATGGCTGGTGACTTTGGGGTTAGTTGATATTATTCTACAATACACAATTCCAGAACCGTCAGGTGAGTAGAGAGGCTTTTGTGTGAGCCTAATATGAATTTGTGCATTCTGAGAGTGTAAGGCTCCTTTAAACAAGAGACAGATTCTCATGGGTATTTAGGCACCATTGTAATGGTATCTAAATCCCACAAATCCCACCAAAATCAGGAGTTACATGTGTGTATAACTGATGATGTGAATCCAAACAGAGCAGAAACAGAGCATACCGTATGAAGAGCTCCTACCCTGAAGAAGGCTGAGCAACTTTTTAAATAAAGTATTATTCTATTGGAGTAACAGCATTGTAATCTGGACCATTTTTATTTCATCCCATTATCTGCTGTAATGGACACCAAAATGAAACCATGAATGGAAAACAAACAAGCAATTATAAATGCAGTCCTGAGATTAAAAGAATATTTTTTCTTTTTTATTTTGTATTTTATCTATTTGCTATTATTAGTAACACACTGTTCTTACAATGTCAAATGTGCTTGGCTCAGTTCTGATGTATTTTAGGAGATACTACAGAAATAAAAGAGTCATTTAAGTGTAAAATATAATAAGCCTTTTCCCACTCCAGGTGACAGTAACCTATGCTATTAATTTGCTTTCCTTTTGGTTGTAATACTGTGTAGAAAGTGTGCCATTAAACCTTGAAGTTAACCATAATCTTGCAGGAACATTTTATAGTTCTCTCTTTGTCTAGACAGTGTTTTCTTTTAAGACCTTTGAAAGTGACCCAATAGCTAAATCACTTTTATAAAGCACGAATGCCACACATGCAATACAACTTTTTGACAGAACTATAAAAAATTAAAGTCAATTAGTAACCCCAATAACTGTTCAGTGACCTTTAGCATGTCAAAATCTAGATTTCCTTGTCATGAGATGTGACCATCCTGTTTTAGAGCTATAATGAATGATTAAATCACTGAAACTATTACATTGAAATAAAAAAGCCACTAAATTACTATGAGTTATTTATTCTAATAATAAAATGCATATGTATGTGTGCAAATAGTTAAATGAAGTAACTAGGGTTTTGCCATGACTCTTAGAGGTAATTTGAGTTCAAAACTACTTGCATTTAGAAATTTTTAAATAATTATCAATGTAAGACAACTTCAAGGGTAAAATGAAAGACATAGAGCTTGTTATCTCATATTTAAGGTGCATCAGAGCTGTGATTATACTGATAACACACAGTTCACCCTTTCAACACTGCAGCCCATATAACGAGCAGCACAGATGGAATGCGAAGGTACATTCTTCTCCTTTCAGTTACACATCCTCTGTCACTGATGCTGCCTTCTGAAAACAGCTTTATTTTGAAGCATAATGGACATAATGGAGGTAAATAAAGCTCTCCTGGTAGTTGCAGGAGACTCAGGAATTCAGCCTATGTCACATTTTCCCTCCCCTCACATGTTTTCCTTTCCTCAGCTATACCAGGTCCTCAATTCAGAGTGAAAATTAGACTTTCGAAAAGCAGATTGCTTCCCAGCAAGGCCAGGAAGGGGGGTTTATACAGTGATCTTTGCAAAAGTGCAATAGTTTTGGGCAGAGCATCTCATATTCTTAACACCTATGATGTATTAGTGATGATTCATGACTGCAGGGAAATAAAAAAGGGGAAACTCCAACAGATAACAAGAAATGTCATAATGTATCTATTGTTCTTTCAAATCTGTGTTGTCAGCTTCTTCAGGCAGGGACTAAGATCTGTGTGAACACAAGACTGCAACAAGGGTTTTTTCTTGTTTAAAGTTTGGAGCTTTCTTGCAAAAGACATGCGTGTTAAGGACCTCAAACACGGATTCCTGACCTGGAACATGATTTTCAGCTGGATTTTCAAATAAAGTCACTAACACTGAAACCTAAATAGACAAAAATCACTTTGTAATGGTGACATTTTTTTGTCTTTTTAGGCACAGAGTTACTTTAGTAGTTGCTTACCAGGTGCTAACTCAGAGCCTTGTGATTTCAGCTTATATGTCCTCTGATCATTTCAAAGCTGTGTTCTCATCCAGACTAATGACTGTTTAATTCTTTCTGGAATTTCTTGATTTTCTTGTTTGCCATATGAATTCAAGGTCCAGAGATAATATTCAGGTCCTTATTGTTGTCAGAGAACTGTTTATAGTACTTGATGAAATGCCGCAACATTTCTTCTTTCCTAGTCATTCTTCTGTCCTGCTTTGGACCTGATGAATAACATATTCCATTGCACTGTTGGCAGATCATAAAATGTGCACTCTTTTTTTTCCACCCTTAATGTAAGATATTAAAAACTGATGGTGACACTTAACCTATTAAAGTTAATAAATGTTTATAGATCTTTCAGAAATATAAAGTGAATAAACCCTGACCAGTTTCCTAAGACCTAATTCATCAGTATGAGATGGAAAAGTGTGAGAATTTTTATTCAATATGTTACAGATGGAGTTTTCAGTATAGGAGTAATTGTATAAACAAAGTATTTCCAATTAGTATCTGCCTTTGGATTAGATGAACTGAAAGCTCAGCATCTCAGGGTCTTGAAAGTACTGTTTTTAATGTATTTTAACAAAATATCTTTTATGATAGTTATATTACCCTTCTATTTGGGACAGACCTAGAGGAAAATTCAGTCCGTCCATGAGGACATTTTTACCTGTATAACTCTTGAATTTTCATTTAATTACTTAGTTTTTATTTCATGTATCCTCTCAGAGTAAATAAAGATGAGGAGTTCTGATAGCATCAAGTAAAATAAATTAACTTTTAATATTTAGGCTGTCCTTTGCCACAATCCTTACAATGTGGATATAGTAGAAACTTTAACTGTTAATTTCCCAAGTCAAGCTCAGTAAGACTGTGAACTGCATATTCTCTGTCACATCCAGAAGCTCTGAAGCTGAAAATTGCTCACTGAATTTTCTTATTGTTTCAAACTTTTCCTTCAGCATAATTTTCATTCAAATTTTCTTTAAATTACTCTCAATTTTTTTTCATAATTTCTTTCAAAATGAATATTCCAACTACAATTATAATTACTCCACTTGGACTTTTCATGGTTTTATGAGTGAATCAAAATAAAAAAGAAAGTGATCTAACTGAACAGTTGATTAAAAGAAACATTATCAGTATTTTTGGATGTTCAGACATTTGTAGACTGAACACGAAATGTTGCTTTGCTTATTGCAAACAACCCAGTATGAAAAATGGGAAATGGAAGGACTTCCAACTTGATTTCTGTTCAGTCATTCTCTAACTATTGACAAAGCTGAAAGCACTGGATATTCCTCACATTCTCCTATTAAAATATACAATATTTTTAAAAATAACAGACTGGAACTTGATAAAAATATGAGTCGCTTACGCACCAAGAAAAGACCCTCCCAGTGGGAGCTGCCAGTCACTTACTGAATTCTACTGTAAAACAGAAAATATTTAAAGCATTTTTCAGCATCTTTTGAGTCAAGGGTAAGTTTTCTATATACTTCAGAGCAGAATAAGACTGCATTTGTCATTTGTGGTTCTGACAAGTCCTTTCAGAAGAGAAGTGAATTTTTTCAAGTATCTCCTAGCAGCTATATCTGGAATAAATTTAAATCATAAATGTGCAATTTTCCCTTTATATTTTTACCTTGATCTTGTTGATGTACGCAATGAATTGCATGAAGGGGTAATGGTGTTTCATAAAGGGTCTCAGAGAGAAAATAAATTTTGTGCACCTGACTATTAGAAGGAACATATTGATACAGCATGGTCTTTTGACGACAGTGAGGGAACCCACACATGCCACAATATTTCATGAATTTTTAAAGTTCTAGGGGGCAGAATCTGTTTAATTCCTGCAATGGGAAAAAAAAAAAAAAAAAAAAAGAAAGAAAGAAACCAACATTGCTTAAATTTTTGCTACATTTATAAAGTTGAAGTGAAATTACATTATGGAAAATCCATCTTCATATTTTTTCTGGAACAATTTTGATTTTTTTTTTTTTTTAACCTTCCTGAGTGAAGGACCCAAGAGATCCCTGTGTCTTCAAGAGGGTGCAGTGACCTTTTCTGTGCCACAGGCCTCTCCATCAGCTGACAGAAATGTTCAGGAAATACTTTAAGGATTAACATTTTCTCTCCTGTCATGGTTGCACTCCTACAGTTCCATAATCCCCAGCCTCTGTAAGAAACTACCACTGATGTCAACTAAAGACTGAATTAGATGCAGTGTCTTGAGGAGACAAGGACCAGGAATTGAGCTCATAATGAAAGGGACCAGCCACGCTATTTTTCAACCCAGCTCTATTCAGACCTTTGATACTAAAAACCCCATAGGACACGTGTTCAAACCCAGCTGAGGCATCAGCATAATTATGCGGTATAATGTTGTCTTTCATTTCTCACCCAGAAGTGCAAATCAATATTGCTGCAGTGCTACAGTGATTTAAAACATGATTTCAGATATTCAGACATTTTTAAAAAGAACAGGTTACAGATAGGGCCAACACAGTCCCTCGACTCTGAAAGCAATATTCAAACATGAGAGGAAAACTCTATAATCTACCCAGTGGAAATACTTTTTTATCAAAAACTGAGAAACAGAACCTGCCATATTTATGTTAAATGGAAGTCTTATGTGAGATAGAAAAATAATATTATGAACAGAAGTAAGTGGGATTTGTCTTTTGGGAAAAAGCAAAATAGCCTATTGCACGATCCTTATATTATAAATAACTGTTCAGCACTGTCCACCACTGTTGTCTTATCAGAAACAGATAGAAATTGCCATTTCATGTATATTTCTTTTCCAAAATTTGTTCAGCATCTTTTGGGATTAGGGCAGAATATTTATGTCTTTCACTGCCTTGAGCAGCTTTTTCCATAATTCAAATTCAACAACTTGGAACATCAAGAAATATCAGAGACATCATTAACATAAAGTGCCCAAATCTTTCTGCCTATAAAACTGTATGAGACATAGGCATGTTACTTAAAAAGAACAGTAAATTTTATAATTTCTGCCATTGCAGAAAAGCAGAAAAAGAATAAAACAAGTACATCTCTTGGTGACTTTCTTTCCTATTTTTTTTTTTTTTTTGCATCCAAGCTATTATTTTAGAATAATAATAGAGCCTGAAAAGACAGGTATTTCTAAATTATTTAGAAATATTTATTTTATTAAGATACTTTCACCAATTATAGTAGACAATGATTTTAACTAGCTAAAACAGTGATATTGACTTTTTGTCATGTTAGACATCAAAGTTTTTAGCTCTTATTGTTTGCTTTCAGCAATGCACTATTCTAATGTCATAATAAACAATCTTTTTTTTTCTGTTTAGACATAACATAATGAAATTTCTCATTTCACATTTAAGTAGAAATAGAATTGGGTTTAACAATTGCTCTCCTTGTAATCATTACTTCAAGAACTAATAGCAAATACAAAAATATGACATGCTTATTATCATTATCTTTTGCAGAAATTTGTCATAAATCTGCAAGAAAAAAAATTTTGTTGTTGTTTTGCTTTTAAAAATCTGATGGATTCTGTTTTCAGTAATTATTATAACAACCTCAAAAAATAAATCTTTTTACCTGTATCTAAGTAAAAAAATGGTGAAAGACTTAAATGAATATAATTCCGTATACTATTTATTGCAGTGAAGGCTCACAATTTCCTAGAATATGAAAACTTAATTTTTGTGAGAGAACCTATTTTGGTTTGGATTAATTTCTTCCTGGTTGAAAAAAAATATTTCTGTTTTAACAGCTTTTGCCTCATTTTGGTTCCTACATAACTCACCCCATGAACTGCACATTGGATCTTCAGGTGTCTGTCTTAGCATATAAAGCTGCAATTAGAAGTTACAGATAGAAGTTAGAATTGAAAATTTAAAATTTTGAAAAGGCTACTTTTTAAAATTTTATAAAAATATTTTTTCATGGTTCTATTTTATGTTGTATTTAGTTTTATAAGCCTCAACAAACACACTGACATGGCTAATAATGAAATCTAATTCTGCTCATTTGAACTGGGAGTAATTCTGTAAATGTTTACCTTAGCTAATTAGTCAGGCATCTACTATAAATATGTGAGGTACTCTTAGGGAATCAGTACACTGGAATTTTAATTCTTATAATATTTTTTACATTACTGGATTCAAAACAATGTGACTGTGCTGTGAGTTGATACATCTTGTCATCAGCAGTCCAGTAAACCAGTAAACCATATATTTATTTAGACCCTAATACAAATTCTAAAAGCAGATTACATTGTTTATCAGTGGTTAGTATCTAAATTGCCTGAATACGTATGTAAACTAACTATAATGTGAAAGGTTTTAAATCTTTCCTATTTTTTAAGGTATCAGGCAATACTTTATCCTCAGTACTCAGGTACTCAGAAATGGTCTCATTCACCTCATCTTGCTCAGTGTAGGAATGCTCACAATATACAAATTTTGAAGCATAATTCCACACATTAATATACCAGTATAATTCGTATAGCTCAATTATTATACCAAAAAATTAATCTCCTGTATTTCAATGTATCAAAGAAGCATCAAATGTAAACTAACAATTAATTCACTTTAGAGGATGTTTCTAATGGTAGAGAAAATATTTCAATGGCTTAGCAGAGCTAAAGTAGATAGAAACTGGTTTTAAGACAAACCTTGACATTTATATGCAAAATTCTCAAGGTGGATGAATCCAAGGGCAAAACCTGAACCTTATCATTCAAATCAGATGTAGTGTTTTTGAGTTCTAAATTGTAATTAACCTGTGTAGAAATATCAGATGCCAAAAATTTAATACTGTAAAAAAATTTTAATACTTTGTTGCTTTTATTTTACAGGTCTTCACCATTTATCTTGTTACCAATAAATGAGAAATCCAAGCAACTGAATCAAGTTATGACGACACTGTTTCAAAAAGCATCCTTCAGAAACATTTAAAACACAACATAAAGCAGAGTCAGAATCACTTTTAAATGAAATTATGTCCAGAAACTGAAATTCTGGAGCAGACTTCCAAAGGTCGCTGAGAGATAAGAAACTTTGATTTCATTGCGGTGGAGCTGGATATAAATCGAAGGTATTGCATGACAAAAATAGATGAATACATGGTTTAGAAATGTTGATTTGTAAATCCTATGTATTTTATATGTTGATATTCCTGAGATTTAAAGAATACTAGTTCTCCTTTTTGTATGGTATTTAGGGTTAAAACTGTAATATATTTGTAATATAAAACTGTAATGTATTTGAAAATGTATCAAGCATATTTCCTGGTAACCACGGAACATCCCAAGAGGACTTTTATTTGTTGTCAATGTTTTGTCAAGACTTCAAGGTGTAAATGTCTGTGGATTAAAAATGGGACAAAACTGGTGGAATATCTCAGTGAACACTAGAATTAGTAATTTCACTTGTTCGGTTGATCTGTCTCCCTTGTGTACTCAGGCCCAGAAAATCAGGTGGATGGTGGTGTTAGCACTCATAGAGAAAAAATATGTCAAGAAAGAAACACATGAGCTATACGCAATCTATTTGGTGTCAATAGAAGGAAAAAAATATTGATACTTCTGCATCTTATAATAACTACTGCAGAAAGGTATGCTCCCTGTCATTGTCGCGGCTTTGGTCGGGGAAAGGACCAGACCAGCGACGGGGGTTCTTGGCTCTAGCCTCTGAGTGTAGAATCT
>JAYRBT010000093.1:10129650-10145689 GCA_036023395.1 Myiotriccus ornatus
AGTTCTGGTGTCCATTTAGTCCACAAATCTTCTTCCTTTGTTCCTGGGATGAAATTCCCCAAAAACCAACTCCAACATGTCATCTTAGAAACAAGGGTAATATGAAATTTCCTAAAACTGAAAACTGCTGAAATTTAATAAATCAGAGAGGTTCTTACAGTAAACATGAAGCAATCTTGGGTAGCATTACAGCCATACTCCCTGCAAAATCATTTGAGCATATTTTCCAACTAGACAATATTTTTCTTTGACAAGGCATTTTATACTGTCTTCTTTATCACAGGTCTGCTACAATTTAGAGATAAAACTAATTTTATTTAATCATGTAGAGGGTGAACAAAATCTTAATAGATTTAGTTTTACTCATTTTTTCCACCACAGCCAGATATTTTACAAAATTGATCATCATACTTTACAAACATCCCACAATATCTCATAGTCACCCAATGCAGCATACAGTGGCCTACAGCATTAATTAATTTGCACCTGAAAAAAAAGTCTGCAATATATTGTTATTGGAACCAAGATGAAGGTCATTATAGATCACCTCAAATTGATATTAAATTCTCTATTATTTCTGTCAAAAGCAAACCTGCAAATTGAAAAAAGAAAACAAAAACACAACCCCCCAACAAACAAACAACAACCAAAAAAAACCCAAAAACAACCAAAAACAAAACCAAAAAAACACAATCAACAACAACAAAAAAACACACACAGCAAAAAACTCACACCCCTTCCATTCCTAAAAAAAAGGAAGGAATTAGGTCATATAATACTTTCCCTCAAAATTTACAGAATAATAGAATAGTTCTGGTTGAAAGGAACCTCTGGATATCATCCAGTCTAACCTTCTACTAAAGGCAGGGTCGCCTGGAGCAGGTGACACAGGGGCGTTTCCAGATGGGTCTGGGATATCTCCAGACAGGGAAATTCTGCACCCTCCCTGGGCAGCTCTTCCAGGCTCTGCTACCTCCATGGAAAGAATTTCTGCTTCATGTTGAGGGGGAACTTCTTGTGTTATAGTTTATGGCCATTGCTCCTCATCCTGTCCCTGGGCACCACCTAACAGAGTCTGGAACCATCCGCTGACACCCCTTAGGGATATTTGTGTAGATTGATGGGATGTCCTCTCAGTCTTCTCTCCAGACTAACCAGGTCCAGCTCCTGCAGTCTCTGCTCGTCAGGGAGATGCTCAAGACCTTTCATCATGTCTGTGGCCTCTGCTGGACCCTCTCCAGTATCTCCTGCTCTTTCTTGAACTGTGGAGCCCAGAACTGGACACAACACTCCATATGTGGCCTCACTAGGGCTGAGTAGAGGATCAGGACCCCTCCCTGACCTGCTGGCCACACTCCTCCTGATGCACCCCAGGATCCCATTGTCCCTCCTGGTCCCATGGGCACTTCCAGCTCATGGTCAACTTGTCACCCACCAGGACCCCCAGATGACAAGTTCTCCACAGAGATGCTCTGTAGCAGGTCATCCCCAACCTGTGTTGGTCCTTGGGGTCACCCTTTCCCAGCTGCAGGACCTGCATTTGGCCTTGTTGCACCTCATTAGGTTTCTCTCCACCGAAGTCTCCAGCCTATCAAGAATTGGTATTAATGTATTAAGTGGGAAAAACCTGAGCCTCATTGATAGATACAAATACCAGTAACTATTTCTGTACTGAAATTCCCTACCACATGAAAATTTTAAAATTAAGTTGTTCTTTCTTGGCATTTCCTCCTCTAAACTTCCAACATGATTCAGTCTGACGCACAAAAGAGAGTAGTCTTAGATTAAGTCCAGAGGCTTAGTACTTCTGAGGTAGAACAGAGGCAATTTTATCTTGGCTTGTCCTTCATATCCATTCAATTAACCTCTCAGAGTTTTAGAACAAAAGTCAGCATGACGGGTGTCATTTGAATTGAACAAATGCCATCTCACTGTCAGAGTATTGACTCACATCAGGCACTCCAAGCCAAGATCAGGATTTCAAATGAGATGGACAAACTGAGCTAATTGTTGGTATTTCAGAAACCTTACCTCAGAGGCTACTCAAAGCTTGATGTTTGACAGGCTCTTCCAGCTCATCTGAAGGTATAACTGAATATGCTCACTGTTGTTTGCAAAATAAATATTTTTGTATAAGTAATAAGGTTTCTTGTTCAAGGCATCAATGTGTCCCTGTCAGCAAACAAGACACTCAGCAATGACTTTCTGAATCATTTTCCCTCAACACTTTTATCTCTGCCTGTGCACCATTTCATCTGAAACCAAACTGAGGGCTTTTTAGCACAAGTTGGGCAAATCACAGTTATTTTCAGTGCTAGAATCTGACATTTCTCACCCACACCTTAGTGGGGAGGTGATTGAGCACACCTTTTAGGTTCACATTTTTACAAATGTGTATATGATAATCATCAGTGAATTTGGACACACTGAAAGTCTGTGGTAAGGCACACATGTAGTTCAAGGGAGTTCATAATTTCAGGTTTTCTGTTTCATCAGTTAAGGTTCTGTAAGTGATAGCTCATTTTATGTCGTGTCTCAAAAATTCTTGTTCCTGGCACCTAAGAGGAATGAAAATGCTCAGGACTTCCTATTTTTTTGTTTCTTTGGGGTTTTTTAATAGGTTTTCAGCAATATTGGGTACCTTTTGTGTTTCTCAGATTGCTCAGCCAAGCTGCGGTGAGTAGCTATATCTCTTTGGTTTCTCTTAATTTGTGACCTGTAATATTAAACTTCTAATAAAATAGAAAGTTTTACTAAGAATCCCATAATTTCCTAACTCAGGCAGAGAATCCAAAAGGTTGGATTACAACCATTACAGTTGCTGTGGAGAATGATATTTTGTGTATTCACCATCGGCAACAGCAAGAATTCTGGTGAAGGATGGTTGATAAAGGAAAAAGAACATCTGGTTTAGTGTAAAACTTACGCTGTCTTAAATCACTTCCATTTTTAAGTGCCTTTCCAACAGATTGAACGAGTTGAAATTTATGGAAATATGAAAGAAAAAAATATCAGTTTCCCTCTGAAACTTCAGAAAACTTGAGCTGCATATCCAGATCTTCTCTAAATGCCTTTGTCATGGAAATTCAGCAATACCTCCCAAAATGAAATATAGAAAAAGTCTCAGAAGCAAGGAAAAAGTGCAAAAAATCCCAACACACTCTGAATGTATCATACCAGGAAAAGGTATGACAAATCTTTGGTCTAAGCAAAGCTCTGGATTAACTACAGTTTTTCCTGGGAATTACAGGTAGTGCTCTGGGTATTACTTCTGGATTTTAAGAAAATATGGATAGGTTGTAGTTTGATTTTGGTTGTCTTAAAATATCAGATAATTTTGACCTTACAGTTGATTATAGATTTCACTGTAATTTGACAGATAGATAAAAAATTGTACCTGTGAAAAGTTTTCCATTTCCAGACTTACATAGTTTTAGTGTTCAGCAGCTTGGAGTAGTTGAAGCTTAGCTAAAGGTTCAATAAGATGACAATATTGGTACAAAACTTTAAATAATAATTCTGATAGGTTTTTATTAGCTAATTATTAGTATTTTGACTTGAAAATACATTTGCAATGAGTATGCTTTGTAATCGACCTAAGAGCATCAAGATATTTAAATAGCTTAGTTTAATTATATTTTATCTGTAAACTATAATTTTTTAAGAGAAATAAATATATAGTAAACTAGGCTTATTAACAAGTGCTGAGACTACTTAACATTCATGTCTTTAATATTTCTGAAACTGACCTCAAAATCAACTTGTTTGAACCGATATTAGTGTATCATCGAGGAATTTAACCAGCACTTCTTTCCACTGAAATTAAAAGTTTAAATCTCCATACAAAGAAAAATGCTATCTTCATTCCTTCTGATTTTGAAAAGACAAATGGTTCCTATGTGTTTTTTGTACAAATATTTGTTATCGTACAAATATTGGAGACCAAAGTGATAAGGCTTGGTTAGAAAATTATGTCAGTGTTAGAAAAGTATGGATGAAATGCAGCAATATTTGATGGTATAGCACACAATGCATATGAGAGCAGGGCAGCACTAGAAATGTCATTTTGTTTCAAATTGTCATTAATTAATCTGCAGAGTAAATGCAGGGTCAGGCAGAAGCAGATAGATTAATAAATTTTCTGCCCTTTCTTTACAGAAGAACAACAGGAATCCCTGAAGACGTTTCCCGTTAACATGCAGTACTTCTGTGTAAACAGGCAAATAGAACTTGAGAGTCTGGCATTTAATTATAAAAAACAAATAAGATTTATATACAGGGAACGAAAAATAAAAATGCATATTTAAACAATGAGAACTTGCTTCAAAGTGAGATACAAAACCTAACATTAAGAGTGCTTTGTCCACAGGCATTATGATCTCTAATATTGTTTATTTACAGATTGTTTAAAATTAAGGCACAGGTGCTGTGATTTTCAGGAGTAAGAATCTGTGTTTGGATTTGGTCACGAGTCTCAGCACCAGGTAAATGTGCCCAGCACAGGGAGAGCAGTGCAAATACAGCAAGGCAGAAAACAGCACTCGGGTGGAAACTGCAGATTGGGCCTGTTTGCTTTATTTCATTTTATTTCTTTATGGACACCAGCAGCACTCAGGAAAAAAAAAAAAAGATGGGACAGAGAATTATTAATGCATGAGCAAAAGAACAGGGAAAGCCAAGTTTCCAGTGGTGACTGCTAATTTTATACTTCGGAGCAAAAGTATTTTTCTACTTTGCTTCAGTGTTTTTGTACTTTCACAGCTGAACTATTCCACTTATTTGTTTGCTTGATGGATTCTCCTCCAAAGAGAAGCTATTGCAAAATCAATAGAAGATTTTGGGCTGTGTGAAGGGTTTATGTAACTATGGAAATCTACAAAATATAGGGTTATGGAAAAGACAAATAGTAGGTTTCTAACAATAAAATTAGATTAATAGTTCCCATATCTGCAGTGCAGCATTTCACAATTCAATAACCATAATTTTATTACAAAAGTAAAGGACAGTAAAGGTATAAAGTTTCCAAATAAGATTTAAATTAAAATCCTTGCATCAAAATGGAAACATGATCAGAGTGTGTTGAAAATTTTGGTATCACTTTTGTTATTTATGACTCCACTGATTTCTCAGTGCAGTCTCAGAGCTCTCTCCTGGCTTCACTTTTACCTCCTGTTCACTTCAAGATAAAGGTGGTCCAAAAACATGTCTTAACACTGAATTTTGATGGCTTCTGGAAAGGAGAGAAAGCAAATTCAGTAATATGATAACACATTTTGCTTCTGTTTAAATATTTGCCCCACCCCCCATAAAAAATGTCCTGTGCATATCAGAAAGGAGGTCATTCAGAAAACACACGCACTTCTCTACCTACTTAAAACCAAACCTCTACACTTTCATAATTTCTCAATGTTTTGAAAGAGGACAGTTTTTTCTCCTTAGTGGTTTTTAGGGAGACATTTTAGGGTCATTTTTAGCTGCCTAGATGCCTTGTGTTTAAGGAGAATGTGGTGGAGAGGATGGAAAGTGTCTTGCTGACAGGCTTTGTTGAATATGAAGAATCACCCCACATCCAAATTACTTTGTCTCTCAGAGAAGATGGAAGTTTTTAAGGAAAATTTGAGGAAAAATCTATGGAAAAAAAGATATGGAGGTGTCTGGATAGTGGTTTTAGGAAGTGAGCACTTGAGGGCTTGTGGTATAAGTGAGCAGTTGGGAGAATTAGTGATTTTTGTGTATGTTTCTGAAAAATACTAAAGTTTTTACAGAATTCCAGAAATCCTTGGAGGCAAGCTTTCAGCCTAGTTCTCTCTTGAAGTAAAATCTGTTTGTGCAGTCTCAGAACCTTTTTATTCTTTTCTTGTTTTACTCTTACCCTTCCCATGGAAAATCACAATGGAGGAAAAAAGGTCACTGGAGCCTCCTGCTCTCTTGTGAAGGAAGGGACTGTTCTAGCAGCACCTGAATGCTGTTTTTCTCTTTGTGTGCTGTGCTGGGACAGCGTGAAAAAAGGATAGAAAGGTCTGTTATCACATGCAAAACTCAACTTCTTCATTCCGCCAAAACAGGAGAAGACAGAAGGGTGGGACTGCCAAACATTGCCACAACCTAAAATTGATTTTCAGTCAATTCAAAATGAAGTGGAAATACAAATTGATTTTTATCCTGTTTCTAAGACAGGAATGGGGTGGGAACTGTACTTAAACTCTTCCTCCAAATGCATGTAGCAAGGTTGCTTTGTAGAACCAATGCTTCTGCACAAGGAATCGTGTGTTCTGCGTAAACTGTCAGGAAAAAAAAAAAAATTTGGAAGTGTGAGTTGAATAAATAAAACCACAAAAACTTACTTAGAGTAAAAAATTAGTATTTGAGGATAATAATTCAATGCAAAGGTCTTTCTAAAATTGTCTGGGTCAAGAAGACTAAATCAAGTCTTTTACACCTAAACCACACATTTTCTGTAAACATCTAAACAATAACTAAAATTTAATGTTGATTTTTGTATGCTTAGCCTTAAACTCTTGCCTCTCAAATATAAAAGTTTTTAAATCCCTTTATTAGTAAGATATTTACGATATGACTATTGAAAATATAAGCAAATGTTATTCTCGCTCAGTTGTCTGTACATTTAAATGGGGATGTTGCAACAGCACTTTGAAGATTCTAAAATGGAAAATTTAGAGAAGTGTTATTCCATATGTTTCTCAATGCCATTGTATAATGGTCATGTTTAGCTTGAATGACACTTTGTCAAAATGATGTTGTCTAATGTGTTGCAAAATTCATCCTTTTTTTACTGTAATTTTAAAGATAAAGTATTCAGTGGTAATTATTTTTTATTAGATAAGAGATGTATGTGTCCACAGCGATAGTTACAACAACCTTCAGTCTTCCATTTCTATTGAACATTGACTTCAAAGAAAGAAGGGAAAGGTTGAGAAGGGAACACCCACTATTCTAACTCCTGTGGTGTAATTGTAGATTAACAACTCTGCAGACATATCTGTAATAAGGAAGCTTTTGTCCTTGTTCAGAAAAAGAGCTGGGAAAATGGAAAACTGTATTGATCTTGTAGGTGAGCTTATTCTGTTAAATTTATCTAATAAAGACCCTCTCTGAGGCTGGACTGAAGGAGGATGAGATCTTTATTGAAATGCCGACATTCTTCAAATTAAGATTCTTACTCAGTCGTAAGCTCAGAAACTGAAATGATGACAATGCAATAACTAATGCATTCTGAAAACATTTGAACGAGGCACAAATAAGAAGGTAAAGTCCTAGAAAGGTACTTTGTCTCCCAAATGTTTTAAATACTTTCCTACTTTTTTCCAGAAAACTGGCTCCATCACCTTACCCGAGACTGCAGATGAGTATATTAAATTCTGTATCCATTCTTTGTCAAACAGGGTTCTTTTGTCTTTGAGATTTGAGGGTTTTTGTTACAGATTAAGAAAATACAGCATTTTAATTGTGTGCAATTTAGCAAGTGGAATGCAATGCACTGTGATCCAGTTTTATATCATTTAAACTTCACTTAGGCTATGTATCATCTCATGAATTCAGTTGTCTGTGTTAAGCATCTCAGTGTTTTTCAGACAGAAACATATGCACAGCTCAGGTGATCTCCACATTTACAATAATTCATTTATACTGCATGCAGAAACTTTGACAGGGAGTCAGTACACAGAGTTTGCACTTCATCAGAGGTAAGCTGAACACAGTGGAGCTTGTGATTATTAACACAGCACATATGATAATATTTCTTATTGTAGTGGTGATCCCATATCTCAGATTTACCAGCAGTAACTTTACCTGCTAAACTTTGTAACACAGAAAAAATCTTGGGTATTTATCTGCAAATTTCAGATTCTAGTGAGAGAAAACTTCTGAAAATAATGAGGATTTTTCCAGGAAAAAAGAAAAAATACCTCTGTAGTACCTCTGTGTGTCATTGGAATTCAACCAAAATGGATTTTACAATCATTCTTACCCGTGAATACACACCTTTTTGTGCCTCCACTTATGCCATGGTGGTGATAATGAAAAGAAAGATATGAGGCGTTCCTCATTGTTCAATCCTTCTCAGAAAGGTGTGACAATTTAGGCAGTGTATTTTAAAATTAAATTAAAGATTAAGAACTTCAAAGGGCAAGAAGAGCCAGCTCACACTAACTTTGCAGTTCTGTTTTTTCCCATCCTGGTCTTACTCCATAATATCACACTAAGAAAGGAAATTAGGTCCTCAAAATCTGAGCAAAGGGAATGGAATAGAATGATGGCTAAAATTTACATGCGTGTGATGGCACATGTGACTGACAGTGACAAACTTAAGGTTCCTATTTTTTTGCAAGTGCATGGAAGTGTGTCTGGGGCTTATAATGATTTCATGACTGAGGTAATGAGAAAATGCTATGATTTGAGCATTTTACCTTTTCCATTATGTGTGCTCACTTCAAATTTTCAAGCATCTACGAGCTACAGTCTTCAAAAATTGCAGTTAGAAGAAACTAAGTTCTGTTTTTATCATATTGCAAGCAGCCAAAAGATGAGTGATGACAACAACCTTAATTGGTGAATTAATTGCTTTGGATTTGACTATAATTTTAATCTCCAATTGCTTACACTTAAAACTTCGCCAGCTAAAGTTGTTTCCTGTTTATGTTCTGCACAGAACAAAGTGTGTCTGTCTTCATCACCAGATCTGTGAAAGAAAGCAAAGGAAGATGCAAGATGCTGCACCTGAGTCAAGGCAACCCCCTGGATCAGTCCAGGCTGGGGATGAGCAGATGGAGCAGCCCAGGGGAGAAGGATTTCGGGGTGCTGTGGGGGAGAGGCTGGACATGGCCCAGCACAGAAACCCCCCATGCCCTGGGCTGATCCCACAGCGGGGACAGCAGGGCAGGGGGGGACTCTGCCCCTCTGCCCCCTCAGGTAAGACCCCACCTGCAGAGCTGCCTCCAGCCCTGGGGACCCAGCACAGCAAGGACATGGAGCTGCTGGAGCGAGTCCAGAGGAGATACCAAGGTGATCAGAGGGATGGAGCAGCTGTGCTGTGAGGAAAGGCTGAGAGAGCTGGGATTGCTCAGCCTGGAGAAGAGAAGGCTCTCAGGTGACCTAACTGTGGCCTTCCAGGACCAGAAGGAACTAACAGGAAAGGTGTTTATTACCCCTGAAGAAATCTCACACAGTTTTATTCTCGATACTTATCTAGTCAAATAAGAACTTTTGGCTCAAAAATTTTACCACCTGTCAGCCCAGTTGACTGCAGTGCTGTACATTTACTCAGCTCTTTCCTTCCAGTTTAAGAGTATTCTCAGAGCTTCTGCCTCAGTCAGAACTAGCTTTAGCCAGAAACAGACAATAAAGTAAAATTTTCTTTTGTGAAGAGGGATGGAATAGTTTTACTCTTCCAGTTCTGGTTGCAGGTGAATAATCAGTGCAGAATTTTTTTAAGGAAATCTAAACACTGGGATGCTGTTTGGCCAAATTTGAATTCAGACTCTCACTACCAAAGTGAATACAAAAATCAACCACTCTCTTCACTATTACTAATAACAGAACTTCCTTTCTTTCTGGAAGGTAATTCTATGTGCATTTTCTCATTCTTAACTAAAAGAAACCTGAATCAGTTAATCCCATAAAAAAGTTCTGATTTTTCTATTTATTTCTGTTACAACATAGAACTAAAGGATCCCAAGCATTTTTTCTTTTTATTTTTTTGTTGTCTTTTTTTTTTCTGAAATTTTTGCAGACTAATCTGTTTCAAAATATTCTCTTCTCCCAAAATGCCACCATATCATTCTGTGACTCGATGGTGGCTTCACTTATTAAGCAAAAATCTTCCTAAATGTGTAATACAAGTCTATCATACTCCATACAGATGTGCATGGTATGTAATGGAAAAAAACCAGCAACTTATTTTATGAGTAAGTCAGTAGAAAACAAAGTAAACACTGAATTTTTATTAGATGCAATTTGCATTTTTGATCAATTGAGCCAATAAATGGATATGCCTGAACCTTCTATAAATTGTGTATGTCAAAGGATTTGGACAAAATGCTCCTCATACTAAAGTATGTTGTTGTTCCTTTCACTAGAATTCCAGACTAAGAAAGGAAGTAGGTTTAAGAAATACCATTTATTTGTCTTATTTATCTGTCTTTTAGTTTTCTATTTTATTCATCTTCTATTATCTTACCTTTCTTCATGGCTGATGTTTAAAAAAAAGCTAACAAATAATTTATTTTAAAAATTCATCTCCATTTTATTTATGAAGAGGTTTAGGCCATATTTTTCCTCTGCCTCCATTCTTCTGACTATACCCCATCAAATTTTCAATAAAGATAGAAGACTAAATACTACAACATCAACAACAACAAAAAGATTACTGTCTTAATGTTTCTGACAACTGTAGCTGGAAAAAGTCATAGAAATATCAGATTCCATTGTGGAAAGTTCACTGCATGCTGTGCAAACATTATGAACTTCAAGGAATTAGCTGGTAGCAGTTTGTAACACAGTGTCACTTATGCCCAGCAGCATTACTTATACAGGTTGTCAGAATGATGTCATGAATTTCTGTCCACAATTTAAAAGCTTTATGTAAAATGAATATGAAACTGTTTTTACAAAAACCACTCTGCATACCTTAAAGTTTCCAGTTTGCTAATAAAAAATTGACGTTTCCTGTTTAATATTTACTTGTGTCAATAACCATAAAATATTTGTATATTGCTGTAATGCTGAATTAAAAGCATTTGTTCTGAATTTTTAACTTCACTTATGGTTACATAAAAAAATGCAGTCATATAAGATGCAACTATTGTAAGTAGGACTTGTTTTGAAATCATAGCTCATAGATCATGAGAAATATTTGGAATCGGAAACTAAATAAAGTCTTTCAGGATGCACCTTTGATATTTTTTCCCAGAAGGATGGGTTTTTGTAACTGTTCTATTTCTTATTGCAGTGGTTATTTTCACCATTTTTGAAATTTCTACAAGTTGTGGGTTTTTTTTCCTGAAAATTATTTTTAAATGGTTAAAATGTTAAAGCAGCACCATAGAATATATAATGCATGAGCTTGATGTTTCTTTATTGAGATTCCAGAAAAAAAGAGATTGTAGTGTGTGATGAAGAGGAAAAAGGGCTTGAGGAGTATGGACTAAGGTTTTTATCCATGAATTTTATTAATTATTTCATTATGCTGCTACCCCTCCAAAAATTATTAATATAACAATGCATTTATTAAATGTTCTTATTCCCAAGTACTTGATGAAACAAATTTGGGGTTATTTGAAAATTCACAATGTATAAAATACTTTCCAAATCTTTTCTGAATTCCTTCTGTATGGCTTTAAGGTTTGTCCACATTAAACTTCTCCAGCAGACCATCAAAGTACATTAAGCTTTGCTTCACACTTAACTTCCTTTTCACTAAAATACTTTAGGGATTTTGATTAAAACTTACCTTCTATTAATGTTTAATATGTGTGACCTATAGAAAAAAACTTAGAACCTCAGCAAACAATGCTGGAAAAGAAATATTTAAAGCTGTTTAAAATTTTCTCCTCAGTAAATGTCAAATTGGTCAGATTTCTATATATACCCGCAGGTAATCACTGCATTATGAAAAGTCTTCAAAATTCAGTGGTTGAAATTTTGTGTTTATTTGAATACATGGTCTGATTTTACCTTTGATTACAAGTGTTCTATTCAGGTATCCTTCTCAAGATTTGAGCCTTTAGATTAATTTATGTTAGTAGAGAAAACTCTTTTACAAAGCCAAGAATTTGTGGTGTGTAAAGACATCCAGAAAGGAATGGATTCAAGTAATTTGTTTTGGTTGGTTTGGGTTTTTTTTACATCTTAGTCAGGTCAAGATAAGAACAAGATAATAAAATTTCCAGCAACAATTTCAAAAATTTAGCTAATCAGTTTACAGTTCCCTGTGAGACACACAATGGAATTTCTGACTTCTACAGTATCATAATTGAGTATTTATAATTCTAGTAGCAGATGTTTCAGGAGAAGTGTTGTGTCAAACGCACAGATTTTTGTAAGTTCTGCTTTTTGGACCAAGTTCTAAGCTGAGGAGAAAACACTGGAGATAAGGATTTAAATACGTCATTTCACAGTAAAGTGTTTAGGTTTTCTGAGCCTAAATTCACATTTTCTAATGTTAGATCACAAACTATGAATAAAATAGAGTCTGCCAATTTAGTTTTATTACTGTTCCAGCATGCCACTTTTCCTAATGCCTTCTCTGCATGAGAGGCTTTTTCCCTCTGTGAAATACATTTCCTCATTTGCTATTTACTTACAGAACTAGGAAGAGTATTTGAGAAATTTAAGATTAGCATTAGGCAGGGAACAATCTTTCTATTGTACCCTTTCTATACCTTATGAAAGGATTAAAATCTATCTTTTGCTTGGCTGGTTTTAAAATTGCTTTTTCTCATCCTTTCATTCAAGTAATGCCTGTATGGGTTGATCTTGCTGACATCTTTAGATCTCAAATGTATTATTTAACATACGTACACAGAAGATTTCTAAGTGTCCTTGCTCATGTTTCAAAAAGCATCCTTGTATTTTAGATATGTTTTAACTTTTTATTCAATCCATTTTCTGAACATTCCAGAATTTCTACCTTCTTAGACACATCTTGAGTTAAAATCCTTTTTGGATGAGTCCAAAAAAAGGTAATGCAATATAAAAGCCTGAGTTATTTCTTCAGAATTACTTCTTTAGAGCTACTTCTTTAGATGCTAAAGAGTTACCTCTTTATATACTTACCTCTTCAGACTTCAAGCTGGTGTTGTGCTGTGCAGTACCAGGTGTGTAACGGAGAGAAACACTAATGGTGAGACAAAAAGAGTTTGCCTCTTAAAGGCATTCAAGTTTCAGATCTGTTTTTATGACTTTATTTTGCATATGTATAATGAAAAGGCCATTATTCCTAGACATGAACAGAACTTCTCTTTAATTAATGTTTTTAATATGCTGCTTCTTTCCTTCAGGAAATCTGTTATTCTCTGAGTAACTGCTCAGCCTGATAAAGCCATTGGGTGCAGACATCAGCATATAGAATGAAATAAAAGAGCAAATAAAGCTCTTGCTGTTTAAAGGCAGTTCCTCAACCCAACATGCCTGCTCTCTTGCTTTCCTGTAGTACACCAAGTATAATTCCAAACAGTTCCAACATTTGGGATGCCTTGAAGCCTCACTTTGTGCTGATTACTTGGCCAAGTGCTATATGATTCTTGTTCCAACTTGGTGTACCAAACAGATGCATTAATGAAATTAATCTTAAAGTACTTGAAAGGACAGAGCATAGCCACAAACAGTAACAGAGCATTGCTTCCCCAACTGCACAGTAATGAAACAATGCCATGTGTGTGCGTTTCGGGTCCTGGTGAGACTCATAATTCCTGATTTTCCAGGGACAGTGAACAAATCTTTGCAAATGAAGGCCCATGCTGACACTGTCTACAGTTCAGAATTGTTATGTTACATTAAGCAGCACTGTGCTCTTGTGTCTTATTAATTATGGGGCCTCTCACTGATCCTGTGATAGTTTTTCTTCGCTACGTGAAAACATAGCTTCTTTCTAAGAAACTCATCACACTGAGGCAGCTCATTAACTTCAGTCTTCCTCTCTGTTTGATATGACAGCCTTTCCTAACTAACTTTAGATGTAAGGTAATAAAGTTTTATCTCTTTTCACAGTAATCCAAGACAGTTCATCACCCACTTCATTTGCAGGCAGAAAGCTAAACAGACTTGAACACATCAAGAATCCTCTGTACATCAGATGCCCACAAAACCCTAATTTGAATGAGGGAAATTGCTTCGATCAAAGCTCACAAATGCTCATGCTCTGCAGAGGTAACAGGACTTTTCTCCCCCACCTCTCCAATCTCCTCAGTTTAAAAGGTCTGGAATTTCATCTCCTAGATTTTTTGTTTACCTTCTTACACACTCATGTCATACGAGGCTGGACATTTCTGTAGGAGGTGCCATGCAAGACAGACAGAAGATCAAGATGCATTCCCATAACTTAAAGAATAGACTCTTCCCAAGGGTGTAGTGTAGTCAATAACAGACGAATAAAGTGAGAAAGTAAGTTTAGTATATTTCAACCAAAAAAAATGTAGGTTGAAACAGCATTAGTCTTTGTCTCTTTCTACTAATGGGTTTTGTTTCAGAGCAGTAGTGCAGCTTCTCCATGACAAATCATCTCCATGATTCCATTTATTAATGGTGTTTTGGACCTCAGTGTTCAGTGCATATGAGCAGTGTTCATTTTTGGAAGGCATTCAGTTTTGCTCCAGAATCTCATCAAGTGCTTAGTGGAGATGTTGCTTCCAGCTTGACACGTTGGTCAAAAGGCAGCTCTGCCCTCCTGTCCATACCCAAAACCAAGCACCCACAGAAAGGTCTCATCCAAAGCTCCTGTGACATCCTAAGGTGGTTCTCGTGCAACGTGAAGGGTCATATTTTGTGTACATCTCTTTAGCTCCTAATTACTATGAGCACCTAAGTTGTTCTTGCAGCTTTTTCCTCCTCTTTCATCTTCCATTTAGGCTTTTGGTCTTCCCTGCTTATTCTGCCTCTGTTGCTGCCCAGCTTTTCAGAAGTTGTTATGTCTCTTAGTGAAAGATAAATGGATTATTGATCCTTTATTTTTCCTTTTCCTCCTTCTAGCCTTTTCCTTGGACCTTGGCATTACCTATCCCTACATTAAGAAAGAAAAGATGCAGAAGTGCTGCCTGAAGATTAAACAAAGGTAACACCATTCACCAGTCTCTACTGTGAGAGAACCAGAAGATTTTAGGCAGGGGAATGTCTTGAGAGCAGTATAAGGGGTTTTTCAAGGCTGTTGATGTTGGTAGTCATTCTCTTGTGTTTCCTGACAATACGTTATAAAACCTGATATGATGAAGGGGGTGATCTTGAGCCAGAGGAACAACTGTTTCAGCCATATCACTTGGTAGATAGTTATGGAGACACCAAAAGAGGGGGAAAATTGGCTGCTTCTAAAGGAGACCTCAGGACTCTCCAGTAACAGATGCAATGCCATTAAACATAGTCTTCACCATCCAGGTGTCTAAGCCCCAGGGCTGCAGATAATGTGCCTTGGTCTTCAACTTGGTCTTTTTAGTTTATTTAGTCCCAAAGGAGCTAATTTAGAAGCTCACATGGAGCATTTCTAAACCTTTGTAAGTTTTCAATCACTGGTTCAGCTAAAATTTAGGGCAAAATCTTGGAACCATCCCGGTGCCAAATTTGTGCATGCTAATAGCTTCAGCTCAAGTATTTCAACTTTGATAAACTAGACTCGTTAAGGAGTAAATTATTCAATCTCTGCTCTCTGTGACCAGTGACAAACCCCAAGGAAATGGCTGGAGCTGTATCAGGGGAGGTTTAGGTTGGATGTCAGGAAAAGGTCCTTCCTCCAGAGGGTGGTTTGGCACTGAAGGGGCTCCGCAGGGCAGCGGTCAAGTATGCCAGAGCTCAAGGAGCATTTGGGCAACACTCTCAGGGACAGGGTGGGATTGTTGGGGTGTCCTGTGCAAGGCCAGGAACTGGAACAAATCCCTGTGGGTGCCTTCCAGCTCAGGATAGTCTATGATTCTTCAGTTTGGTGAGAACAGTTTCATCAAATGTCCTCCATGTTTCCTAAAGGCTTCTGCTCCAAATATAGGTGTCTCTCTCAGTTTCACAAACTCCTTTTGGGCCCAAAAGATAACTATTTCTACTGCAAACCTACCTCTGAGCACTGTGTAGAATGTTTACCCCACAAATGCTGTACAGTACCACAAATTTCTATTGTTTGAATATCTTCAGTGGGAGAGCAGAGGCAGTCTGAGGTGGTAGGAACGCTCTGTCGTGGTTTTGCCTTGGGTCAATTTGCTTTCACATCCCCCACACAATTACTTTAAGTTGAGAGAAGGTTTATGCCTACAAAAGAGACTGGATTTAGGAAAATAACATGAACATTTATTACTAGCAAAATAAAAACTACTTAAGAACTATAACT
>JAYRBT010000093.1:10156788-10185749 GCA_036023395.1 Myiotriccus ornatus
GCATGTACATGTGTGACACCCAGAAGTGTATATAAGTAGAGCACTGTTGTAATAAAGGGGCTGGTATCCCTGATCACTGTGTCGTCCTCCCGCCTCTACTGATGACAAAGCTGATGGGCCAGGGCATTCTCCCTTTATCCACAATGCAAAACCTCTCCCTGCTTTGCATCCGAAGTCTGAAATGTGTTTTGTGCACTGGAACTAATAATTTCACATAGTGTTGGGGATACAGAATGCCTTTTCATTGTTTAATTGGTTTATAACTTTTCAAGAGTTTATGGGAAAATCTATTTTTTTCTAAAGTAATAATCTTGACACATAAAGGAAATAAGTCAAAATAGTCAATTATTTCAACTTAATTGTAAACACAGAACTGCTCACACCAGTGATCTTTCAATTACAGACCCTCCCTTTTAAACTGAATGCTATCAAAAGTAATTCCTCCTTCAGTAAATTTACATGTTTGAGGAGAAAGAGTTTTTCTTTAACAATTTTTCCCATGTACAAAAGTTCAGGAAAAATTCCTAATGAAAATACAGCATGTAACCATTTTTAATTATACTTAAAATTGAATATGTGCAAGGCTTTTTAAATTATTTTACACATTCTATACAGTTTTACAAAGAAAAAAAGTAGCATATACTGTCAGAGAGTTTATGAGCTCAGAAACAGGCATAATCTCCTAGAGAATTTTCTGTTCTATCGGACATAAAGTAAGGTAAATTCAGATTAAAACACATGAAGCTGTCCAAGACAATGCTATAAGCCCTGAAGGAATTCAGTATTTTATTTCATTTTTTTAGTCCCATGATTCAGCTGGAGACTTTAACTGTGCTTTTCTGATTCAGCTGGTATGCACAGAAAAGGGCTTGTGATCACTTTTGTGGCAGCAATTAAACCTGTCCTCAAGGATTTTGAAAGGCCAAAAATAAATATGATATAGTTGGAAAAATGACATAAAAGAAATGTTTTCAATAAGCATATTTTGATTTTGGGTCAACATTAACATAATGTCCCATTCTTGCACCAGCTTGTCAACGGGATAGAAATTAGTGGCATTCTTTTCTTTTTATATATCCTTTATGTGGTACCAAACCACATATCCTTGTAAAACTGAGAAACTCTACCTTTGAATGCTTCAGTCCTTTAGGTTAATAAAAACACATTTTTGCTCTTTCTAAAATTATTTTCCATTTCCCTTATGTTCTATATTTGCCTCTTTTTAAGTGACATGACACAGTTTATCACATATGAAAACCAAACAGGAGAAAGACAAATCTGTGTTTCAAAAAAATACCCCCTCCCCCTTTCTGTTTTCTAAAATTGCTTATTTCCATTTAAAAGAAAAGGTCGTTTTGGCAAACCAGATGATGCTGTTTTCATATTTTATTAAAACTAGGCAGGTAGAATATAATGCAGGTACTAGAGCATGTGACTTCCTTTAAAGTGGGTGGTATATAATTGAAGTAAAAGCTCTACTTGTAAATTGGAATAAAAGCTCTATTTATAAATTGAAAGTTATAAGTTGGCACTGAATGGATTAAAAGGGTGGCTGAACAATGATGAATACTAGTCCTCTGTCATAGCTCAAAAACCTGAAGCAGATGTATGCATTTGCCAGACTTAAAGTCTTTCCTGATTATATGATTTCTGGAAATTCTTAATTTAGCCAAATCTGAATATATTTTCATGGCAAGAAGAAACGTTATACCTAAAACACATTCCCCATTTCAGAAAGGTGCTGGAGGTTCTCACTGAACTAAACGTATAGTTGTTCAGCAACTCAGGCAGAGGAATATATTTCTATTTTATTTAATTCTCAGAATCAGCTCTGGGTATAATTGGAGGGGGGTTAGATTTTGATGGGATTTTAATTGTTTGTTTGTTTGTTTTAGTATTCAGCATGTGACACTTTGGAGAATTAATGTTTATGAGAAAAAAAATAAATTGAAATTCTCCAGTGAACAGGGATAGACAAGTCTGTACTTGTACTGATAAAAAATGTATAGAAATTAACCCCATGTATTACATGTATTTATTCTGTTTACCTAATATCACCATATCAGAGCAAAGACACCATGCAAAAGGACTATCAAATGGGATTTCACATTCATCAACACCAGTAACATGAGCAGAAATATTATGTACAAAAGTATTTTTATGTCCAAAATTATTCTTAGAAATTCATTTCTAGCATCAGTTGTTAAGACTGGGATGGATTTATCACATCTCATCATGATGATAATTGTAAAACTTCATACTGAATTTCCTGATATCAGGTTATCTTCTTTGGTTACGTAAAAATTGCTCTATTGGTATGGGTACAAAATGGAAAGAGTTTTGTTTAATACCAATGAACTATCAGTAAAATATTACTTTTGAGTATACTTCAGCAGATCATTTCAAAATTTCGACTCAGAAACTGTTCCATTTTACTTCTAAGGGAAAGCTATTATTCAGCATTGATTGGTAAGGATTAAGTAGTCAAAATTTACAGAGCATCCTGAATTTGTGACATTTTTCAAACACTTGAATATGGTAATGATACTAATAATAGTAAGATATTATTTCCTTGCAGATCTACATACTGTGGGTTTACCTTTCAAGCTCTCATCTCTGCCATGCTTATCTCTGCTTCTATGGTTAAAATTTAGTGTTCTGTTAGTTATATAAAAGATGACCTTGCCAACCCCATTTTAAATACACATATTTCGGAGTCAGGAACTCAGAACTATCTTTTTCTAATAACAATGGGTTAGTGAGTAAGGTGGCTTGAGCAGAGGGAATCCTGAATATGCTCTTACTTCCTATTTATCTCCCAAACGTTTTTATGAAAAAGCCTTTCAGGTTATTCTTTCATGCCTTTTCACTGGTGCATCACTGTTGGATCAACCTGAAAGAAGCACTATTTCTCACTGCTCTGCCTCAAAAGAATATTCATCCCTACAGAGCATCAATGAAATATGGGCCTGAGGAACTCAAACCCATGGAGACGTGCGCTCATTATCAGTTGTCTCAAGCATCCTTTATAATTAGAATGGGTACAGGGAGAATAGTCATCCTGCTAAGCGTGAAAATATATGGAACAAACATGTGGAAAGGACATAAGAGACATACATTAATTGAAAACAGAAGCGCTGCTCAGAGTTAAGCTTTTATAACCAGCTGCAGTAATACAGAGTTTTAGGTTCAGCTTTTGTTAATTGTGCAAATGTTGCGTAAAATAGCCAAAGGTTAATTTCAATTACCTATTTGTGTTCTATCTAATCTGTTACAGCTAAAATTTGAATACCATCATCACAAAACAGATGTTGTCCACTGTCATAAAACAGGCTTTCATTTACTACATTTTCATTTCAAGTTTATTAGTGTTATGATGACTGACACTTGTGTATTTATCTTGAGATTGATACAGTAAGAAAATAAACCTTGGCAGTATATAAAAAAAAAAAATAAAAAAATTAAAATTTCCTGGTTCATTCAAAATAGACAAGTCAAATTCGAAGAAGATCTGGAATTTGGAATCATGAGAACACACAGTTATCAAAAGACACAAATCCAAATCAACAGAAATTAATAGGAGTCAAATTTGGTAGTGCTAAGGAATAAATCCATTCACGCTCACAGTGGCCACTTAATGTAGAAATGCTAAAGATAAAATCAGTATAGTCTTAAAAATATGACAGCACAATCCAACCACACTGGCCTGAAAAGGGAACAGTGGCATTTAAAATACTCACTTTTGCTAACTGCAAAAAATGGAAAACTTTCCTGACACATAGTTTCTAACTTAGCCTGCTGACACATCAAAAGTTAAAGATTTTGTAAAAAAATTTGATTTTATTGAAATTTATCCTAAAATAAAACAATTATAAGGCAATCATATAGTTACTTTTTTATTTTGAAAATATGTTAATCATTATTTAATTCAAGTAAATATCTAAATAAAAAGTAAATTTTAAGTTTTTGATCTTAGCTCAATGTTTGTTTATGCTAGAAATGAAATTGTCCTCTCAGAAGAAAAACTTTCAATTTAGCACAACAGCAAAAATAAAATTTTAAAGCAATTACCTAATAAATATTTATCATGTACATCTGTAGAGTTTCATAAGTACAAACTAATGTTCTCCCAACTTTAATCTGAGGATCCTAATTAATTACATGCCATCATATTCAAATTCTCATAGCATTTGAATACCTATATTTTAATTTTTTATTTTTGGTGACACATATTTTCTTTGGATGAAAATATTTCTTCTCAAAGATTAATCTTTTTTATTATTTATTTTAAAGCATAATGTTAATTTATTCTGTTTCCCATACCATGGAATCCTGAATTGTCTTTTTTTCTTTTCTTTTTAATTTAAAAGGACAAGCATAAGCAAGAAAACATTTTGAAAACAGTTTCTTTTGCAGAAAGTTCATTCAGTTCCAGGGATTAGACACAGAAATACTAATTAGGATGTCCTTAACATTTTCCTAAAGGAGGATATGATCTAAATGATTCAGTAAGCTCCTTGCAAAAAATGGAAAGATAATTTGGTAACACTATGAGTGGGTTATGCAGCTTCTCTTCCCCTGATATGATCAGTCTCCTTTGAAATAGCAATTATAGTGCTCTGCTATTGCTAAAAAAAAAGTTGATGAGGATTGGTGTTGCTTTTCTTCTCCTTTTCCGGCTTCCACTGAGCAGCTACAGTCCTGACTTGCAGGTGATCAGACTCCTCAGTGTCATCACTTGGTTATGGAGATAAAGTTACTTTATAAATTGGGCCCCACTTGAAAGAGTTTGACCCATAAACCTGTAATGGGAATGAATAATTAGCAAAGATGCATGAGGTCCTTCATCAAAGAGCGAATCTGTGAAAAAAACAGGGGGACGTTTTCCTTAGTGTCAAGGTTCTCTGTGTTACTTAGAATGGCAAAAATAATAATGTTGATATTCAAAAAATCTGTCATGAGACATAATTTTTGAGGACTAGATTACTTGCAATAATAGCATAAGAGCTGTTGTGTTTCCATGTCCTCTTCGTAGCTTAAATAATACTTATCTTTGAGAACACAGCACCTTTCCTCTGCCATATAACATTTTTGAAAGTGCATGTAGTTATGCAATTTGTCTTTTAGTCTTTCTTATTGAATCCAACCTTCCAGGAGAGAGAAAAAAAAAAAGTTATTTACGATATACACACAAAACCACAAACAAACAGACACCAAACAAACCCCAAAAACCCAAACAAACAAAAAGAAGGGAGAAAGATACAGCTACTCAATAATGAAAAGAAATAATATTTGAATGACCAATTGTCAAAAAAATTTTTGCCCACTTTAAAGACTAACTGCCAGCATTTGTACCTGCAGGGAGTTACAGGTAAAATATAGTGTTGTTCATGGCAATAAACTCATTTACAGCCTCAGGTGTTATCAATTTGTTGCATCCAAGTAAGAAAACAGAGTGTTTGAATTTCCAACAGTTTGTTACATTAATTTTTTAATTTTTTTTTACTGGACAAAATAACTTGTACATGTAGAGCAAGGAATTAATTATTAGTCTACCTGGAGTCTTAACAGCCTAATTCATTATCAGAGAGGTCAAATGGTACTAGAACTTCTATAGTTCAGGATACTGCCATTTGAAATGACAGATACAGAAATGCTCCAGTTCTCCTCCATGCTGCGCACATAGTTTTCAACTGTCTTCCAGATGTTCAGGCTAAGCATACTAGTAAAAACCATTCAATTGCTGGTACAACAAAATGAGATGAGCCCAGAAACTCCCTGATTATCTTGAAGCAAAGCTTGTGGCCTCCTGGAGGAATTGGAAATGCCACAATTTCTATGATATTCACCATAGAGGTGAGCAGTTGCTTCAGTGATCAAGACGTCAGAATACACTGGGGATCTGTACAAGCAGGATCAGTACAAGTATTATTTCTGCTTATGACTTTTCATACACTTTTTCTTTCCTGGGTCTACTCATGCGTTAAGCTGAGTGAGAGAAATGAAACATAGAAGTGAAGGAGCCACTTCAGAGTGTTGCAAGGTTAAGTCAGACATCTCTACCTTGTTTTGAAGGGTGTCTGTGGGACATAACAAAGATGTTTAGTTTATGGAGTAAAAAGATTAAAACCCCCTCAAACTAAACACAATAAAATAGAGTGAAATGGCACTGAATGACTGTTTTTTATACATATATATGTACATATATGTATGTCAGGCTTATTATAAACTAATTTTTTTGCAATGGAAAGGAGGTATGTAGCCTCTTTGGTTATTACCTAGAGAAATGTAGAAAACATATCAATATAAAAGATATCACTTCAGAACATGTAGAATAACAAATGTATGTATTACCAATATAGAAAAATTAAGTATAAAAGGCTTGATTTTCTAATTCATAGTCCTGCGAGGTTTCAGAGGTTTTGCTTGGGTTTCACATACAGTGTTCCAGCCTTTTCTCAAAAAAACCCAGACAAATCTTTTAGTAATGGGGGGATTCAGTCAGTGAAATGTTGATTTTTCTGCACTCAAAAAGCAGACTGGTACCTAATTGGTAACCTGGAAAGGTTTCTTCATAGGAGTCCTGTTTGGATGCGATCAGATATGACAAAACCATCTACCTAATGGAAAAAGTTGTGATTTTTCTCTGAGAAATGGGAATAAGCTTTATCTTTACTTTCAAAGGAAGAAGCTGTTAGGATGAAGACACTTCTCATTTCACCATAGTCAGGGCTAATTTACTGAAGTGATGGGAGCAAGCTATTGCAAGGTGTCTGCAAAGTGTCTTTGCTTCTTTCTCCTTCCACAGGTTTTTTGCAGTGTCTGTGCAAATACCAAGCAATTTTATTTTACTTGGGGGTCAGTCAGGAGAAGTTTTTTTAAGGCTAATTTGAGATTCTACCACTTCCTGTGATCTGAAAATATCTGAAAAACAGTTTATAGAACATTTCTCCTTTTCTCTCAAAAGGTTAGCATCATTTTCTTTAAGGACTGCAGTGGGAATACCTGAGTAGGTTATCAACAGGATATTAAAGAGAGTGCAAAAATAAGTGCTTAAAAGAACAGATGGGGAATAATAAGAAGAAAATTTTCATAAACTCCCACTCAGGGCTTTTCCCTTCCTGTTCATTTTATGTATGCATTTTGGTTTGCAAAAATCTTCCAAAGTTATTTTTAAAACACACTTTTTATGTTCACATAATATAAAGTTTGCTAAGGTATATAGACATTTTTACAATTTCACTCTATTTAAGTAGATAAATTATTTCCCTAAACATTTTTCCAGACTTTGATTACCATCCTCTGATTAGTGTAGGCTATTATAATGTCAGCCTTTTCCAGAAAATGCCAAAGATTAACTCTTTTTTTGAATGTTCTGGAATGAATATATATTCTGTCTGTTAGGAAGATAAAACATTGTCTCAGAAAAATCTAGATATAGAGATCTGTAAACTGAATACCTTGGGGTTAAGAAAAAATATAGACAGAAAACAGTTATAGAGATGCTTAGATAATGTTGCCATCAGTCTTGAAGATGATATCGGAGTTTAGTTTACAGTTCTAAATGCAACTGAAGTAAGTGGCTGTGACTTCAGTGGTATGCAAATTCACAGCACATTTCCTGATCTTTCTTTTGTTGTTGTTTTTCTGTGCTATTTCTGCATGACAACACCACCAAGAATCTCAGCTCAGATGGAAAACAGGTGGATTTGTGCTGGCAAATCATAATGCAATTTGGTGATGCACCTACCAGAATACACCTGAGATTCTCAGATGCACCTGAGAATCCTGAACTTAGAGGAATTTTATCTTGAAAAGAGTTTTTAAGTTGCCTATAAAACCCATATTTTATTGAATCCAAAAGCAAAAAAGCCTTTAGAAGCTCAGTGACTCTTTGTGCTTTTATTTACGTATTTCATTCTTTGCCCTCATTAGTTCTTTTGTGGATTTATCCCTTAATAAACAGCAGTGAATCTCCACCACATTTGGACATGCACTTTCAGGCCTTAATTACTTTTCTCTTTTGAAACCCATTCATTAACACTGGATAGGAAGTTATGAAATTCAAGAATATGTAAAATTGGCTTTGCAATGCATCACACACTGTTTAGTGTCAGGGACCTACAAACAGCTTCTGTGAAAAAAATATAATTACAGGAAAATGAATTATAGCAGAACAAGAATTATAATTTACAGAGTTATTTTGAAGTGAGAATATTTGAAGATCAAAGAATAATGCTTTATAGCTTTTAATATAAGAAGAAACAAACATTTGTTTCTTTTCTAAACATTTAATATTAATTATAGTGCATAGTGTGGACACATCTTCTTTTAGAAATAAAACAATAAATACAATTGAAAGTAATTTTCTTTGAAAAAAAAAAACGAGAAAAGGAACAAAGCCTGTCAGCCAAGTGAAATTTACTCTGTGAAATCAGTGGTGCCTGCCATGTCAGATCTACTTTGATCATTATGAAACACTGTCATGTTTATTTTCAGCTTTTAAGATGGAGAGTAAGTTATAATAGTCACTACTACAGCAATGGATGAAACACCTCATGTGTTCCTTGGGCATTTCACTAGCATCCATACTTTTTAGATTTTTTAGACTGCATATCTAGGCAATGGAAAAAGGTGATAATATTGCACAATATACAAAATAAATATAAATTATATACACTTGCTGATCAGTTTGAGCCTGCACAGAGACAAAAAAGCCCAAATAGTGTATATATTGTGGAGAGGTGAAGGGAAACCTAATGTTTTTATTGCTCAAGTACTTAATGAGCTCACTTTAAAGATTAGTATTTCTTGTCCTGTAATGCCATCCAAAAACTTAGAAAAAGAGTAAGAAAAGACAAAAAAAATTACATCTACACTATGCTGAACTAAAGAAGTAAGGCAAGACAGTGTGTGGCACAAGGTAATTTGCTGGATCTAGTGTATTTTGGGAGGGAGTCAAGAAAGTAAGTCACTGCACATTTCAGAAAAAAAATGGAAATGCTTATGACCTTCCAAAGAGTTCAACGCTCAAATACTTGATTCCTTAGTTTAGAAAAAAAAGAAATACGTAAAAAAGTATTAAATAAAAGCTGACCAAAGTAGCTTTTATATCTTTATTATTAATTACCTGGCAACATGCTGTAATTGCCTATTACTGAAGGGGGTTTTCAGTACCTGGAAATACACAGCTGGTGATTAGTACTGCCTAAAAGAGATTTTATCCCGTGGATATGTTATTTACTTTTTGTTGGCAACGTACATCAGGAACATCTATTGTGTAGGGGGCTGACTGCTGTTCAGTATTCATGTGTGTGCAATTAAATCTGAACATTCTCCATTAAAGACCCCAGGAAGGGACCAAATACCTGCCAGTGCCTGTAATTTGTCTTCATTTCCCAACACAGCTAAAATGCCTGTGCAGTTAAATATTTAACCACACTTTGATTTCCAGAGAAATGTCGGTGAGTGAGATGAAAATTCAGGCAAACAGTGGAAAATTATTTCATATTTAAAACAAGCTGGTTTTTATGTCATTCATGTCAGCCCTGCCACATTGCTCATTGGCTATTAAATTTCTCAACTTTCAGGTCACAGTATTTATTCATGTTATAAACTCTGTATCTGCTTGCCTGTGTTGATACCATGATATCTCACTGTCTTTGGGTTATGCTTAATAGACACCTCTCAGGAGGTGCAGCACTGACTCAAATATTTCTTCTACACTGTTCACCTTTCTTTAAGGAACAACCAAGACTTCCTGCTTCCTTCAGTCTGATGGATGCTTTTCATTTGGGAATAATTTCTGGGATCTCTCACATCTTTACTCCTTTCTTTTTCAAGTTCTGAAAGAGAGGAACATTATTTCAGAAGTTCAGAGCCAACAGATGGCATGGGAAACTGAAACAGAGGCAGGGTGAAGTGATCAGAGAAACAATACAAAGCTCTTTGTTATAACACAGTTATAACATTACTTACCTTGGAATGTTGCATCTCTTCTTTATACAGTAAAAGAGCACAAAAGCAAGTGTGACAAGCAAACAGATTTTTCTCACCCACAGACTCTCAGACTTGAGAAACTCCAGCTAAAAAATGTCTTTGAAAAGTGGTGAGTGGTCTTTCTGTCTGAGAAAAATCCAGCTGTGACAGCCAGGGGCTGCCACAGCCACTCTTCACTCCGTATTACAGACTTTCTGGACAAGGAGTTGCCTTCCCAGGGCTGAACAGGGTTTACTGTGAAGGAGCTGGTCATTCTTTATGTATAAAAAGTGTTTGAGTCTTTACGGGGATAAATAATGCACTTATTAATCATATTAATTAATCCTTTCCTTAGGCAGAGAAAGAATCCAAAGAGAGCATCAGAGGTGGTTCCATCATCCAAGTGACTTTGGGAGGTGGCAGGAAATGGAGATTACATCAGTTAACACTCTGTTCAACACCTTTTTATACTGTTAAAGAAAGAGAGACAAATAGACCAGGTATTTACTGGTATATACTGAATTTTCCAAATATGTTCATGATTTTGATGATTTTTCAAATTCTGGGTATTTTGTGCACAAGGAATATGAGCTAAAATGCAGATTTTGTTTTTAAAGTGAAACAATATATAACGAAATCTCTTATCAGAATGCTGTCAAGGCAATAAAAGTATATAAAAAAATGGTATTAGATGGTAATATTTATTAGTCACAAAAATCAGCAGAAAGACCTAATGAAAAAGCAAGAGTGACTACGAGAAATAATAATAATAGGCTTTTTTAAGAATGGAGAAGAAAATCAGTAGTTCTTTTTTAAGCATGGAGAAGAAAAACAGTAGTCAGTGATGGGAAGGGAAAGAAGAGAGGGAATCTCTACAGGAGAAGGAAAACACTTTGCCATTTTTCTACTTGCTATTTTTCTGAGCAAGCACTATTTTCTCTGCACTGTGGTAGCACCAGAAAGCCAGCACACAGCTGAACGGAGCTACAGAGTTTTTTACTGGTAGTTTTTCCACATATGCCATAACAAATAGCAAATTGAATGGGCTACTGGCAGAAGAATTTGAGTTGTCCAGTTGAATGAACAGAATTTGACCAAATATTTCACTAGAGTGAAAAGTAAGGAAGAATGAGGACTGAACACTAGAAAGAATCTACTGGAGACAGAGTGGCTTGTGGACAGAAACATCCTAGCAGAAAAGACAGTTTGTACAGTGGAAATTTTAAAAAGTGATTGCAGGAAGAGGAAATGGAGTATGAGCTTCAATCAAGGCATGGGAAGAGATTATACCTCAAAAATTGGCACCAAGTCTGCACCCCACCTGACTTTGCAGCTCTGTCCCAGAGGTCTTGTTTCACCTTCTCTAATTTTGCTTTAGTTGAAGTTTCCCAATTCATTTAGCTTTTGTAGTGCTTAACTATTTACAGTGCATGGATAAAAAAGACTAGAAACCAGTGTAGAAACACAACACAGAGTGTACAAGTGGCAGAATAATCAGATGGCCTTATTATGGCATTTCTTTGTATGGGAATACTCAAATATAAGCTAAACCCACAATCTGGCTTGGGGAGATTTCTTGTGTGCTGGAAACCAGTACAAAATGCCTACAAATCCTCTCTGAAAAATTATAATGTTAATTCTAATTTTGGTAACTGCCCAGTAGATAGCCACTGATTTTAAGTATTTTAGCTTTTTCTTATTGCTTGTCAAGAAATTAATTTTTGCATGATTGCAAGCTTTTAACTTGAACAATGCTCTTCAGCCAGGACAATTTTTGATATTATTTTTCCTTTGTGGAGCACTCACTGCTTCTTACACTCTGAACCTTTGATCTTCCTCCCCCCAGTCTCCCCTAATTACCATGCCAGCTAGAACAAACCAATTTGTTTTGTTGCAAGCTCTGTGTGATTATCTTCCATGGGCATGCATGTGAACACAGCTAAGCTACATAAAGGCTGATAAATGAGCCATTTATTTGATACAGTAATAATCAGATTTATCAAAGGCCTGTGCATTGGCTGCATTACAGATATATTAATCAGAAAGCTCGAGTTGAACTTTCTCAAGGTGACAACTCACTAGGTCCTTCCTGAAAGCCTATTTTCTTCTGTGCTAGGTATAAAGCTTTGATAATTGCAATCTTTTGTGGTCAACTTTTAAGCCACCTTGAAAAGACTCTATATTTACCTTGAATCATTTTTAGGGTAATCTTCAGCCTTTTTCCAGCTTAGTGTTTTTCTCGGCGTGGATGAAACTTGCTGAGTGCCCTTGTCAGAATTTGCCCTCCTAACCTGCCGTTTTAAAAAGGTGTGAGAAATTCAGAAAGAATAAAAAGCAAGGTTGTACTTGCACGAACCTTTCTGTGTCAGATTGGTTTTTTTTTAATACTCATATGATGAAAAACCCTTCCCAAGTATTCAGAATTTTAGATGATCAGTATGAGTGATTCCTTAGATGGGACACTTCGCCTTCTCCCCAAATGGGATAGAGAATCCTAGGTATCTCACACATGCTTGTGGATTTTGCTGTGCCACCTGGGCCACCAGGTGTTGAAGGAACTTCTAGAAGGACCCTGAAGCTCTACAAGAATTCAGCACCTTGTCTACCTCTCTGTCCATCAGGTCTCTCTTTAATTTTGTGAATCTGGAGAATCTGTGAAGTAGAATAACCTTGTCTGTTTTTTTTTCTTTTTTCTAAGCAAGTATCAATAAATAAGCTGATAAATATATACATCCATTCAAATATTGATGCTAATTTTGCCTGCTGTTCTCTACATGGTTATTTTTTTTAAATTTAACCAAATTGAAAATACACTATACACTGAATGCCTTGCAGTATGTCTGGGGAAAAATCAAAGAGTATATATTATGAAAACTTTTCTTTTAAAACTTTTATTTTAGATGATCTTCAAACTAGTATGTGATTGATATGGGACCACCATCATATTTTTTAAACAGAGAACAACATATTTATTTAGTTTTCAGGCTGTAACACCTTCAATTTTTGTCTTAGTAAAAGGCAGTCTGACTTTTCATTCCAGTAATGAGTTTCAAGTACCAACAGCGAATATGGAAATATGACTTTATGTTGCAGTGAGGAAAAAAGTATTAAATTCTTCTTGGTTTATGGGCTGTGTATCTTGCTGGCTCATTCTGCTGCATAAATTGAAGTGTTGAAGAAAGAGATTTCTTTCTGAAAAAACCTCACACTTCATTACTTATATACAGAGCTCTGTAATGTGACACAACTCTTCTTCAGCCTCTCTAATATGACGCATCTAAAGGAACAATATCTGCAGCTGAATTTATAAGGTGAAATACTGTGCTAAAGGGACGTTTTTTTCCAGTAAGCATCTTAGGGCTTCTATTTCACAGAGTGACATAATATATCTAAATTCAGGTGTGTGTTTGTCTTTCTTCAGACAGACATACTAAAATTTGACCAAGAATACAAGTTAACTTAAAAATATTCTAACCTTGATATGAATGTGTAATTGCCATTGAAGTTCAAAGTATAATCATACTCTATCATAGCATGTCTTACCATTCCAAAACTAAGAAATTGAAGGCCCTACTTTTAGAGAATACATAAAATAATAATGTAAATGAGTAGTCATTAGGGTTATTTCCAAAAGAGCAAAATGAAGTCTAATGCATAGGTCTGGGATAGGAGGCATGTCAGTCTAAAATTCTCATCTCAAATCTTTTCAGTCACTCCTTAACCTGTAAACTCTTTGATTAGAAAGTTACTTTGTAAGGCTGGGTCCTTGTTTAAGCTCTACCTAAGCTTCAGTGGAGTCAGAAGTCAATTGTCCAACTCTCTATAGTTCTGATTTGTAGGTACTTGTGTCTTATACTGGGCCTTGCTTTAGTTTTTTTTCATATGTAGATTTTTATCTGATTAATATAAGCATCTTAATCTGTAATTTGCTGTCAGACAAACTGGAAAAAAAAGTATTATTGAGATCACCCAGAGAAACAGTAGCAGAAGAAGGCACTTATTGTTGTCTACTGTGTTCCTCTATTAATACGAGTGTTTCTGTCCACTGCAAACAAATCAGTTGCTATAATTTGACTGTTCCCACCATGGGCTGTGTAGTAGAATATATTTCTGAGCTCTGATGTGACAAATGTATTCTGAAATTGTAGTTAATGAAAGCTTTCTTTTGCTCTGCATTGGAACTTGTTTAAAGTCAGTATTTTTAATAGTCTGTGTGGGTGTATTTGAAGGGCAAAGTCTACTTTTGACCTGGTTTTCAAAATGTTTGGGTAGAAAACTAGTGTGAGCTGATATATAGGGATCAGTGTTATTTAATATCTTCATTAATGACACAGATGAAGAGATTGAGGGACCCTCAGCAGGTTTGCAGGAGACACCGAGCTGAGGCTGCACTTGCACCTGAAAGACAGGGCCATCCAGAGGGACATGGACAAGCTCCAGAACTGTCCCCTGTGAATCTCCTGAGGTTTAACAAGGTCGAGGTCTGGTGCTGCATCTGGGTTGGGGCAACCCCCAAGATCAATCCAGGCTGGTGATGAGCAGATGGATCAGCCCTGGGAGAAGGACTTGGGGGTGATGGTGGGTGAAAGGCTGGACATGAAGTCCATCCACAACAGAAGTGGTGGGATACACATCGGCATGATATTTTTTTCACACTTAACATGCAATTAATGTTTAAAGAAACTCAATTATTAGCTAATAATCCATATTATTTAGCTGGTAAATTAAGAGGTTGAATACAAAACAATGTTATTAATTTACCCTTGGATATATATGAAAAGTTTGTTCTTCCTGGTATTCAGCATTGTCCTTCAAACAACCTGACATATAATCACTGAGAATTGTCATTAATGACTGCACCCTAATCATTCAATTATTCTAACTGTGATAAGCTTCTGCACTGTAAAGCTCTGGAAGTACTTCATATTGCATTATTTAACTAACTGCACTTAAATCATAATATGGTCTGCTTTAACCTCAATAATCAAAGATGTTGAAAGTTAGCACTGAGAATGAAGAGTGTGGAAGAACAAGAAGAGGTCGTTTGTGCAAGCCAAAAAAATCTGCTTGCATTTTAATTTTCTTTCTGAACTCCTTTATTTCATTTTGATTTTAAAGCAGACAGCAGGCAAAATTGCAAACCTAGGCATCTGAAATACACCTAAAAAATATATGTGCATATATTTAAATAAATAATATTGCTAAAATGTAACTGCAAAATAGGCTTTAAGGCACACAGTGCTCCTAGTTTTTATCAGACAGCATCTGTGTTGTCTGAATAACATTGTTTTGATAGGTGCATCTAGGAACAGATAAGGAACGTGGCTTCAAAACTTCACAGCACTCCCAAGCCCTGTCATTCCCCTGAGACAGTGAAATAGCTCTAGTCCTAAAAGTGCTTTGATATGTTCAGTCTAGAATTGCCCTAATCGGCCCAGACAGCTTTTGTGAAGAAAAAAACTGACCTAGACTCCTACCTGTGCTGGTTTAAAGGTAAACTGGCAGAAGAAATGAACCCAACTCAAAAAAGAATTACAATTTAATAAAAATAATACAATAAATACAATTATACAGAAAAACAATTGGTTTCAACCCACAAAACCCCAGATGTATAACCTGGCACCCTGGAGGATGAACAGAACGGTGTTCATTGGCCCCTGTGCAGAGCCCCACGTCGGCCCCCTGAGTCCAAATACAAAAGGAAAGGAAAGGAAAACCTCTTCGTGAGAATGATGGTCACAGTCCAGTTGAGAGTAGTGGTCACCGTCTGGTCGAGGTTCTGGTCCTCCTCTGGATCCCACGAGTGGTACCAGAAGTCCCAAGACCCCAAGATTATACACACTCAGGTTCGGGCAGGAGTGCCCAGCACCTCCCCCAGGGCAGGGAGTTCCACAATGGGTGACTGTGAGTTGTGAGATATTTTTGGAATCCTTGATGGTCCATTAGCAGAGACGACCCCTCAGGCTGGGTGTGGAGGTACTAATGACTCCCCGGAGGTGAGCTATCACACCTGAAACATTGGTGTGAGGACAGGAACATCCTCCTATTTCACAGACCACCCAGCTTAGAGCCTGAGGTGTCAGGTGTGCTCTGGGCAGCTGCTGCACATAGTCAGTTCCTGGGAAATGACATAGAGGGTGTAGAATACACAGTTTGGGTTACACCCACACAGTGATGAACTGGTCCAGGCTGCTCTAACTAGGACACTACCTTTTAGAATAATTCAAGATTTTCAGCAGCACTGAAGAAGCGTTTGATTATTTTCCCTCAGCACTTTCTGAACAACCACCTCTGCACAATCCTGCCTCAGTGGGCCACAATTCATCAAGGTGGAGATTTGGCCCCTTCCAAGGTGCAGTAGAACTCAGACCTTATCCATATGAGAACCTCAACAGCAGAGATTTAGTGAGAGACTGCTTTTCTGGTCTGAAAACAGCATTCTAAGGATATTTCTCAAGTAAAACACTTCACATTTTGGAAGTTAAAACTTTCAGAGTGTCTATTTACAAAACAAAGTTGCATCAGGAAAATACATATTAACCTTTTATAGCTGATATCAGAACAGGATGCAATTTATTTCTGGTCTCCTTTGTTTGAAAAAGAAAAAAAAAAGTTATGCAGATGGAGAAAATATCAGAATTTGAGTAGAGCTTATATAAAGAGATAAAATACATTAAGAGTTTTCAGTCTGTAAAAGAAAACTGACATAGAATGAAGTAGAGGTAAGTGAAATGATGAATGGCACAGGGAAGGTCAATGAGTTAGCATTATTCCCTGTTTCTCATACTATAGCAACTGGGGGCATCAAATGAAATAAACAGGCACGTGGTTTAAAACAAAAAAGAAGCTTACAAAATGCATGATTAATCAGGGGAGTTCATTGCCACAGTACATTGTGGATGCCAATAATGTTAATGCCTTCAGAAATCCGTTAGATAAATAAATATGGAAAATATCCACTAGAAGATGTAAAACATTGTAATTTGCATTTACATCTGGCTCTAGATGTATTTTATCACAAATTCTTGGAGGTGGAGAAGATAAATGTGAAAAAAATGCAGCCTATGCTTCCCCACTCCAATAAAGTCATCCTCAAGGTTTTTTTAATGCTCTACATATGTTTTTAAAACATATATTATGTAATTACAAGATCAGAAATTTTTCTGTTTAATTTCACTTTGTTAAAAAAAATATTGGTTTATTTACAAATATATAATGTTAAAAAAGAAGTTTCTTCATTTCAGGAAGCTGTAATAACAAATTATCTCAAATTAAAAGAAAGTAGAGTGCTATTGTCTTTCTGTTACTATTCTGAATAGAATTCCTTAATTTAGCTAGATTATTTTCATTTCATTTGCATAAACTTTTCCTGTGAATACTTTCTTTTTCTTACTGAACAGACGACAGTAAAACGTTCAGCAATACTAAAGAATTAGAATATACTAGAATTATTGTCTAGGAATTCTGAACACTAGGTTAAGTAGAAAAAAAGTAGAAGGCACCTTGCTTAAAATTGTTCATGTTTTTTTGCGATTGAAGTTTTAAGTGATGGCAATAAAAAATTTCTCAGATAAAACAAAGGTTACATACTTATACTCTGTGGCAGTGTATCATTTGTACGAAATTTCTTTCTCTGAAATAGGAATTACTTGGTAATTGCTAAAGTAGTTACTATTCCATGCCTGTGACTATTGTTGGTCTCCAAATATGTGTAATAAATTTTAAAAATTAGATCTTCTGTGGCCTCTTTTCACCACATCTAGAGCAGAATTTTCATTGTGTATGAAGGGTGGAGTGTGGTGGAGCACAGGATGGAACCATGTATGATTATAAAATGTTTCCTCTCTCTCCTCTTCCAGCTATTGAAGGAAGGGCATTAGAAATTCCACTAATCTTCTTTGTGGATCACATGTTGTGTATTTCCTTCAGTTCCAAATTCCCTTTTCTCCAGGTTATCCAAGCTGCTTTTTTGCCACCAAGTGAGACAGGAATCTTTCCTCTTCAGGTCTAACTGTTGACCTGTCTGTTCAAATTAATCTGTCCCACCAGGAGGGATGGAAATGTAAGGGAATGTCAAGAGCCTGGGTGCCTATAAATATAACTCCAAAATTTAAAAACTGCTATATAACTTGAGTGTTCACTATGGGACATCAAATATTATATTATTAATATTATTTTTATGTGGGTTTATAGTCATTCAAGAGCTCCTGATAACGAAGATCTGGCATGACCTAATTGTGGCCTTCCAGTACATGAAGGATTCAACAAGAAAGATGGAGAGAGACTATTTTCAAGGGTTTGGAGGGACAGGAGGGGGGCAAATGACTTCAAAGTGATGGGGAGAACAGTTAGATTGCATATTAAGTGGAAACTCTTGGGTGATGAGGCCCTGGCACAGGTTGCCCAGAAAAGATGGGACTGCCCCATCCCTTGAAGTGTCCAAGGCCAACTTGGACAGAGCTTGGAGCAGCCTGGGCTGGTGGAAGGTGTCCCTACCCATGCCAGGGGGTGGAAGTAGATGGTCTTGAAGGTCCCTTTCAACCCTGGCCTGTCTATGATTCTATGACTCTATGATTCCACTATGATTGTCCTTATATCCTGGCAGAACTGAATTTTCTAAATGGCTGGTCTATTTTCTCAGCCAAGTATGACAACAAGGCACTTAATTTTTTTATGAGCTGCACTTCCTGCACACTGGAATCTTGGTGAAATTCAGGTTGTTGATTTTCTCAAAATAAGATTTTTTTATATCCTGGGTCTTTGCTACCTATTCTCTATCCTTGCAGTTGCTATTATAGTCATTACAATCTATATAATGAATTTATACTTAAATAGATCTACAAGCAGGGTGTCATGTACAGTTCCAGTATAACTGGCTACTGAAGAGACAAAGAAGCTGCCAATAATGGTCTGATTTTTCACCCTGGGGCTTCGACTTACATATCTACATATGATACATCTATATATGTCTTTGTGAGCTCATTGGATGCATATTCTGATATTGAGTGGAGAGGGTGGGTATAGTGAGACAATTCAACTGATATTTATTTGGGTAAAATTGCTCATAGTGAGTCAGTTCTCTGGGTATGCAAAAGAACATGATTCAAAAAAATTTATTCAAGCTATGATCTTGCAAACATTGCTCTCACTGAAATAATATTCTGCATTCTTTTTCCACAATATTTTTACAGTAATGCATGATATCCACCTGGAAAATAAAATATTAACATTCAACTGTTTAAGCTGTTTATTGCCCAAAGACAAAATACCATTGTTTGTTCACTGCTTCATGAGCCTTTCTGAATTAAAGTTAATGGGATGGTACGTAGGTTAATGAGATGGGTGTCTGGGGAATAGCTAACTTTATACATCTTTTGTAATTAATGAAAACAGTTTTTTTATTCTGAAATCTACTTATTCATGTTTATGAAACAAATATTAAAACAAATAAAAAGCAAATAAAAACACCAAAAAAGTAAATACAATATGAAAATGAACAAATTGTTTTTTCTCTGTATATTTACCTGAATTAAGCTTTTGTTGTTGTTGTTGTTGTTCTTATTCAGAACACTCACGTATTAAGTCTTTGTTTGCTTACAAGCTCCTTCTCTTATCTTCCCTTTCAGTTGAGCCCACAGCTCAACTGTTTGAACAGTTTCTTTCAGATATTTGACATGAGGAGTTTTTAATGTTCAATGACAAATTTAGTTATCTGGAGGTGTTTGATATTAAATATGATTTTGATTTAGCTGAGTGATATGCCAATGTACATCCTTTTGTTTTGATTACAGAAATCTATAGTTACCTTATGGCAATGTCCTAGGCACACAAATTAGACGTTTAGTGTCTTTTTTTTTTTTTTTTTCAATTGTCTAATTTGAAACTCAATTAATTTCAAATTTAAAACAAAGTGAACAGTTCCCTAACTGGTCAAGTAAAAGAAATGTGGCTTTTTGTGGCTGCATGTCTCATGGCTGAATTTCCTCATGTTCCTGTGGAATACCAGGAAATGTAGCAGTAGGGGGAAAAAAAGTACCACAGACACTTCCAAGTACTGAAATTTCTCAGTCTTGGGGTTTCTTGGCATTTCTTACCATTCCGGACCAATTAGCATGTCAAAAATAACAACCAAGGCTAGAAATTAGTACAACCTCTTCATTTGTCTGATGTTTAGTAGAACAAACACAGGTTATTTTGTGCTAACCTGTTTCTGTGCAGTAAAATGGTTCCAGGAAATGCTAACTGACTAGTAAATACATACCATAGTAGCCCTTTCCTCTTCTCATCTTCTTATAAAAACTAAAGTTTTAAGCATTTGATATTTCTTATAGTATTTCTTAATGCCAAACACATTTTAAATCTGCATATTGTGTTTTAAAAAAGAGTGGATGGAAAAATGTTATATCATTATACACACCACATAAACTACATTTTGTGTTTTGGAAATCAAGTACTAAGAAACACCAACCTGTTAACTTCAGTTGGAATTGAAGTTACTTGGTGTTTCTGTTTATTTTCTTGGAAAACAAAACCAGTTTGGAAAAAGGAACTCATTGGGACAAAACCCAAAATTGTGTTACAGTTTTTTAAACTGCTTTTCAGGTCCTGTCTACAAAAGCTAATGGAGACATAGATTTAAACAATGATAAATTAGGAAATTGATAGATTTCTAAAGTATTGCCCCTTTTTGGTAGCCAAAATTATTTTTACACCCCTCACACCATTAAGTTACACTCAACTAAAGAAAATCTCTCCAGAGATTTGTCTACAAATATCAGACATCAAATGCAAAATTATCAGTTTAATAAGAGACTGGGCTTCAAAATGTCACTGATTTTTTTTCCCACCTCAGGGGAAAAAAGTAATAGTTTTATTACAATGAGTGATGAATGCACATCTTTCTGATATTGTTTATTATTTGTTAATGGTGATTCAAAGAAATACCTTCTGTAAACATCTGGAGATGAAACTGTTAGTCAAGAAATCATGTATAGTAAAAAAAAAAAAAAAAGTGTAAAAAAAGAGAGAAAAAAATAACTAAATTGTGTTAAATATAAGCCACATTTCAATTATCAGTCTAGTTGTTGAGCAGTGTCATGGCTACACAATCAAATGCAGTGGGTTACAGACATTAATCCTGTTGAATATGACAGTATTAGAATTAGCTGTGATATTAGGAAAAAGTTGCTAACATTTTCAGCTTGTGTTTCATCTTTCATCCTTATTACAGAATAGACTGGCAAAGTAATTGATTCAGTAAGCTCATTTTTTTGGCATTTATTCTTTGTTCTTGTAGGCATTAATTACAATGGACCAATTTCTAGCTGTATTATATTCCCTTTTTGTAGCAACCCATATATTAAACACAGAAAGTCATGTTTCTTTTCCTGGAATTTTATTCTTTTTTGTCACAGAGCTTCCCAAAGATTACTAGTATTGTCATAATTTTAACCCAGATCCAAATTTAAAAAATGGGTATTGAAAAACACATGTACAGACCTCTTCTTGATTAGTCTCAAATTTAAGGCCAAGGTCTAGAAAATACGGATACAACTGACGTGTATTTTAAGTGCATTTTCCTCTACCCTTACATTTCATAATGCAATTGCCTACATTTTCTTGCTCACAGCAACTACATTTTGAAAACTCAATATGCTCACTCTGAGGATGAGAATCTTTGCTTATAAATTGCTGGGAAGTTTTTAATTTCAACATAAAGACTAGCACAGGTTTGTGTTATTATTTATACCAAGCATGACAACTGTTAGAAAACAAGTAGAATTCCTTTTCCAGTCCACTCGGATATTTATTCTACACTTATTTATACATTTTGTTTAGTACAAAGGATAGAAGAAGAGAAAGGTATTCTACCAATAAAAATAGAGTATTTCAGAAACATATTGGAACTGGTTTTCCACTTCCCTGGACTTTAACCACTATATGGTTTTTTTTTCCGGAAAACAGCTTATAAACACTTATTTAGAAAGAGAGCATTTTACAGTTATTTCTCGGGAATGGAAATTATTAATAAAGTATGAAGGTGAGGAGAACTCATTTTGCTTATAAGTTATGTTAAAAAAAAACAACTTTATGTTTGGGCCTGACCCATCACTAATAATAAACACTTTAATCAGGAAAAAATACAACAAAGCAAAATGAAAATCAAAAGATGAGGTTCATGGAACAAAAGAGATATGAATCCTTTTTGCTAGGATTTACTAGTACTTTTTCTAGGTCTGATTATACATCTCTTTGATGAAAAATATAACTGCAAGAAATAATTTTATTTAGAACTGGTGAAGATTCAATTGTATTGAATTTAAACAGTTAGTAACTGGATGTCGTTTATGTTCCATAGAAACCTGTGGTAGGACCTGTGGCTACAGTCTGAAAAACAAGGATCTTAGCAGCCTTCAATTTTAAGAATTATTTAATCTCCCATAAGGTAAAAATTAAATGCACAGATAGATTTCATGTACATAGTATCTGAGGTCAGTATTAAGAAATTAGGTCCCCTTCATGTCTGTTCTATTGAAGAAACTTAAATTAGACTTCATATAGATCAGAATTATTTTTTTACCTTCCAAACAAAAAACTGCTTCACATGGAGCAATAAAATATTGTAATTTTTCAAAGGAATTGGAGTTAACCAGTCATCCAAATTTACTAAATTTTAGGATATGTTAAATGTCACTCTAGAGAGAGTGGCTGGGTGAATGTCTGGCAAATAGGCAAGGTCAGCCCACCAAATTCTTCCACGGTTATTTGTATTCAATGTTAACTTAATATACAAGGCTCTCTTAATAAAAAAAAAAACAAACCTGCCTTCTATAGGTGTTGTAAAATTAATTGCTACAAACTCACTGGCATTTCTAAATTTATGAAAGCATAAAGATACTTTTGACTGCATTCCTAAAGTATTTTATAGCTATATAAACCAATTTGCTGTTTAAGTGGCCTCTCACAATAAGATTGTGTTTATTTCAAGAGGGCAGTAGTATTTTTCCAATTGCACAGTGTACATTAATTGAAGTTTAGGCACTGCTGAAGGTGGGGTTTTCCCACATTTTTAATTAATGTAGATGGAGAAGAGCCATTAATGCTGATTCCATTTTAGGACTACTTTTAATGTTTGAAAAATTGTGACTTGGGTGGGAGAGGAAGGCAGAGTATGAAAAATTCCAGATTCACTTGCTGCTCAAATTGAAGAAAAGCAGAAATTGATTCTTTCTGACTAATAAAAATAAATATCTGGACAAACATTAAAGAAATATCTTTGTAGTAATATTTTGTGAATATTTAAGAAGAGTTTGGAAAAAGGCAGGCAATGTAGAAGAAACCATAAAAGCTAATCATATCAGTCAAACATATTTATGTTCACATAGAAGCACTTTGTGGTGACTGAATCCAAGAATCCAGTATATATAGATTTTTCACTTGGTGAATGACACAGAGATTACTCCAATTTTTTTATTTATGACTGACATAATGACTTTTTGTACTGCATATATTATTTATGGGGTCAAGGAAAGCAAGAGATTCCATTAAAATGAAAAACTATTAGTGAGGGGAGAAGTAGAACACTTTTTTTACAAAAAGTTACTCTTAAAGTTGCATTTTGGTTAACAAAATTTCCTCCCAAGAAATCTTTGGGATTACCAGATAGTGTGAGTGGTTGAAAGACAGGGGAACCTGGCTAGCTTTGCCTTAAATCAAAGTTCCTAACTAGACCAGCTGATTTCAGAATAAAGCAAAACTTTTAGGACTTTGATCCCTATTGCAAATGTTTTTCACTCTGCTGTAATTGTCCATATTGTAGCCTTAAGTAAGACTAATTTTGAGAAGAAGTGCCCTGGAACTTACCTTTAATAAATGTATATTTAAGTCAACTGACGCACACTGCAAAATCATCCTGAGGGAAACTCGCTAACAGAGCAAATATACTAATATTGCCAATCACTCCTCCCAGGTTATGGCTGTGGTAGAAAAATATTCTTTTTACATATCTGTGCATTTGTAATAACATATTTCTAGATTTTTAAGCAGTATTTTTCAACTCCTAGACAATTAGATCTTTGTAGTTATCCTATCAAAAGTAACAAGGGTCTAATTTGAATGGTACACATTAAAATGCATACAGTTCATAAACTACCTATTAGTATGATAATTGCAGTACTCTGTACTTATAGACTTGAAAGAACAGCTATTATTAGATATGAATCTGATGGTGGCATCACATAATACATACTAAATACCATGCAAAAATAGATTATCTCACATTAATTACTTGAATTACTCTGAAAAAGTTCACAGTTCTTCTCTCTTCCAGAAAATATCACACATGTACAAAGGATGCTCTTTTTCGGGTGGAGGCACTTTAAATTGATGGTGAAGTGGTTATGTCAAAATAGTACATAGGCTTCAGGGACTGTTATCTTCCCTTGTGCCCAACACAAGAGCTTTTCCACAGCCACATTTACAACAAATTGCTCACAGGTTCCCTATTCCTTGGCAAGAAACATTTCACAATAATTTTGAAAGGTCCTCTGACATAAACACTCCTGGAGGTACTTGTTTCAAAACCTCAAGTAGGGTGCTGAGTAACACCACTACGAGGGTTTTCAGCAGCAAAGAGATGCTCCCCAAGGCTGATGTGCTGATTCCCCAGGTTCCCTCCACTGCTCCCACAGCCGCATGGAGCATCACAGGATTTAGGACCAGTGCAGGGAGGTTCTCCCGGATCATTTCTTCCTAAGTGCATCTCTGGGAATTCAGCTGCATAGTGAATGCTGTGCCATGATCCTCTGTGGCACATGAATGTGGAAAGTCTGAGAATACCTCAAGTTTAATAATGTCTCAACAGAGAGGTGTTTAACTTCTCATTCAGCCCTACTGCTACAGGAGGGAAAAATTACATTGTGGGTGAAACTAGAAAAATAAGGCCTTAAAAGTGACACAAAAACAACCTGCAAAACCCAACACTGCACTGTTTCAACTGGGATCATGTAGAAAGGAAAGCATCCTCAGCCTCTGGAGAAAGTAAATAGACCCCAAAAACCACTGTGAGTCAAAGCAGCTGATAGCTGCAATTCCTATTCCTGACTATGCACCTGTACAGGGTTCCACAGAGAACAAGCTCTCAGGGACGTAGGCATCAGATAATCTCAGAAAGACTGCTGTATTTCTACTAAAAATTGTTCAAACTTGTAAATATTCTCCAGCATGGAAAATGTATTTGGAAGTTGTCCTCTGGAAAACTGTGCCTGCTTTATTGGGTATGTTAAAACTGCAGATTATTAAGCAGAGGATTGTATTTTCTCATAAATGAAATACAGTATATTAGTACCACACTCTCCTGATTTTATGGAAATGCCTGAGATAAATACTGTTGGTTTATTTGCAGAGGGGGAGCATTAAAATCTTTGTTGAAATGTATGCAAGGAGCAAGCTTTTTATTAGCTGGTTTCAACTCCTCTTGTAGTTCAACTTCAAGGACAATACAAGAGTTTAAGTTCTGCTACCAGTTTTAATAAATCTTAAATTTCAATCAATTTATTAAATTAGAATATTTAATATTGAGACTATATACATATTGTAATAATTGTATGGTTTATGTTTCTGATTAATTTTTCTTCAGGAGAAAAGGACAAAAACCAAAAGCAAATCAAGAAAAAACCCCACACCTCCTTCTTCCTAAAGACCGCCCTAAACCCCACACAAGTTTCCCTCTCCAGAAGACAGAAGTACGTTGGTTTACCAGTTTTGATAATGGTTTTGGACCTTTCACAGGTTCCTTACCTGCCTGGATCGGAAACAAGGAATCAGTAAGCCTGTATAAATCTTGTATATCCATGTGAATCTATGGAAATAAATGCTATTTATGAGGATTCATTATAATTTATAGAAATTTTCTGCTTGCACCATTTGAACCACACAGGGCTTGCAGAGCCTCTGTGCAAACAACTGCATAGACATATAGGAGAGGACAAACACTAAAATGGAGACAAAGAGAATTTAAAAAATAATTATTGACACATTGGAGACAAATGCTAGGTCATCAACAAGTTTGTTTCCAGTTTTATATTTGTGGGATATAGCTCTGCCCCCCAAAAAATGTCAGCTTAACTACTTGTTCTCACTACAACCCAAAAGCCAAACATTTAAACTGGGCTTTTGATGAGTATCTAAGTTCTCAGTTTAAACTACTGACCTGTAGTTGAATGAATTATGAAATTATTGCATTTCCACTAAATGGAAATTGCATTTCCTTTTGGTTGGTATCAAATCCTCACTGTTGCCATGAATTTCAATCTTGGATCTGTAAGTGTCTGTAACACCAATTTAGAGGAATATTAGGCTTTAAGAGCAGCTCCTGTTTTTAGGAGTGCAGCACCAAAACGTTTTAAGGAGCCATGAAAGAGTCAGTCTGTTCACATGCTGGTATAGCATGTTTTCAAGTAGGTTTACAACTTAATTTTACAAAGTAGTGCTTCCTTACTTATTATATTGCATATGGTAAATCAAAAAGTTCAGATAAGCACAGTGATCAAAGCTGCAGGAGGTCCCAATCAGCATCTTTGTTCTATGTAACAATCTTAGGATACAAATAGAATGTTTTAGGTGAACATCTTTCAAAATTATAATTTTCTCTTTAACTTTATGATGCCATGGGATTAAAATCAAGTGCAAGCCTGGAGGCCGGGAGATCTGTCACTATGGGAAACAATCAGCTGCATTGCAGAAGATAGAAATATAAAAGGTTTACATATGCACTACAAAAGAATGAGAAGAATAAGTGAAATATACACCTTAAATACTGATTTAAACAGTAGAGGACACTAATCTATTCAAACAGCAGTGTAGAAATGGATTTTCCTTCCATTTACTTTCACAGTGTCTCTTAAGAGAGACAGAAACCAAATAATGCTTGCCTCAGATTGTAATATTCTCTTTACTATTTGGATATGCTTGTTACTAGAACAAATGTGTATATCACTGTTTAAATATTTAAGGAATTATATTTAATGGCATAAACATTAGCTTTAGTGACACTGGATACATATAGGAAGTACAAGTAGAGAAAACAGAAAACCACTGTATCAATGATGCATGCAGGATGCTTCAGAGGAGACAGGAGAAATGCATTTTACAGCAATTTTTATTTTAATTGTCTAGAAATCAAATATTTGATAGCCTTATCACATACCCAAATCTGCAAATGACACTCCCCTAGACTCCACATACTGCTACTGAGTAATGGACCAAGCTCTTTACCATTAACCTACTTTGAAAACAAGTACAAACCTGGCTGTGGAGGTGTGAGTGTCATCAAACCTTGAAAAGTTTGAGTAGTTTATGGCTCATCCAAGCTATCAAAAATGTCTGGCATCATGAAATACCCATCAGCACAGAAACACAAAACAGGCATCTTTCAAATTTCATGAGATACAGGGGACTTTAATGCAGAGAGTGACACTTAGGGAAAATACTTTTCAGAAATCTGTGGCAAATGCACAGATCTGCATGTGTCAGTTGCAGAAAACAGTTAAACCTCTGAAGTATTTCAGAATAAAAATGCAGGCTGAGGAGGTAATTAGAAAATGATGCAACACATCAAGGAAAGAAGGGAATAAAGCACCATGCAAGGTGTCCCCATTCTGTCTGTAGGAGAGTAAATATCATTCATTTAATTTTTAATCTAAGTGTCACTATTTCTGTGGAAACAAAAAGCAAAAAGTAAGGCAAGAGATTGTGCTGTGCAAAGTCAGAGAGCAATGCGCTCACCACACTGTGCTTCTGGAACAGGTCTCAGACCCAAAAAAGCTGATTCAGAAATACCTCACCTCCTTGAGTTCCTATGTCAGAGTCCATTTTAAGCTCTTGTTTATGTTTAAACAAGAGACATCCTGAATTCAGCGTGTTTGAAGGCCAGTTTTTTCAAACATGATGCATATACATGCATACTGAAATCAGACTTCAAATGCAACATCTCAGAAAGGTTGATATATTATTACTAATATTAATATCTCTTAATACAGACATTCAGCACACTAAAAATGAGGTTAAAATTATTTTAGGGAATATATTTAAGCAGTCACCATTCTTTCAATAAAAGATAAAGGAGCAAAATCTGTGGTGCACCCTTAGTTATTCCAGCCCATTCTGGAGTTACATTCTGGAGCTACATGCTTTTGGGATCCAGACCTACTGCTGTCAATATCAACATAATTATTGTTCTATTATTTCCTGCTGGGAAAATACAGAATCACCAAAACACAGAATGGTTTGAGCAGGAAGAGGCCTTAAAGACCACTTAGTTGCAAACTTTTTGCCACAGACAAGGACACCTTCCACTAGATCAAGTTGCTCAGAGCCTATCCACCCCTCAAATATAAGAATATATGTTTAATATATGAATATGTGAATATATGTACATGTGTGAAAACTCCCAGGTCTTGGTGACATCGCTGTAGAGAGGAGAAATCTTCTGCAAGTTGCTGAAGTCCAATCTGGATGACAAGTCGGTTTCCTTGTTGACTTACCCACGCTGTGGAGTCAGGAGTTGTGGAGCTGTTATATACCTGCACATCATCCCAGGATGGATCCAGGACATTTTTGAATGCATTTATATGAATTCTTAATTCACACAATTTTTGTTTTGGTATGGTTTAGTTTGGTTTTGTTGTTGTTTGTTTTATTTTCCCCCTGAAATCTTAGACAGTTGTTAATTCAAGAGATGAAGACAAACTTCTGGGTCACATAATTATTCTTCTCACCAGCCATGGAGTTTAAATCATGGTTAGGTGATGTAGTTGGATAGGTGACTGCAACCTCAAACCTCCTTGTGTCAAACCCACTAACCAGTGTTGTTAATCAGTAGCTCATTTCATGCTATTGATAATTGTCAACACTGTAAATGCATATTAGAGCAGCTTTACTCAATTTTGGAACAAGCAGGAGGCTTTGTGTTGCTTTTCCTCTTG
>JAYRBT010000093.1:10185849-10196389 GCA_036023395.1 Myiotriccus ornatus
GCTTTGTGTTGCTTTTCCTCTTGGTTTCTTACAGCATCATCATTTTAGGCTAGATGATGTATAAAAGACCTTGGGACCTGCAGAAACTGAATAACCCTCCACTGACATTTACAGAAAATATTAAATTACTGTGACTTTGTACACTGCAACAACCCTCAATTACTGAATTGCAGGAAAGCACACAGTACAGAAAATTCTGTATTGGAACTGCCTGAGGCCACGTGAATATATAAGAATGCAAGAACATTTTGTTGATCAGCATGTGAGGCAGAACCATCTTTTAAAGGTCATGGAGCCTGTTTTTCTTTTTCTTTTTTTTTTCCTTTCTTACTCCTTAAGATTATTTTCTTTTAATTAAATGTTCTTGTTTTGGACATGGCATATATTAAAGAAAGCTTATAAACAAAGAAAAACTTACATAAATAAAGAAAAAATAAAAAGTGTTAGAGATATGTAATGGTTCAATTTTTCATGGGTTCTTTCTTTGTCCATACACAATACCATAGATATTTTTCTCATTATTACCCAGAGTATTAACTGTTTTTTATTAAAAGAGGATGCCCATTGTTAAACAGCCTTTTATTTTACTATGAACAACATGTTTATCATTTTACATTTCCCAGGTAGTACTAATTAGTATCCAGGCAAATTTCACTGCCACAAGAAGGAAGAACCAAAAAAGAAAAAAAGAAAAACTGAAAAATCAGCAAAACAGAACCACAAAGACAGATACATATAGAAATTCTAAGATTTACTATGGAGGGAAAAAGAAATCCATGCAAGTATCCCTGCTGGACAGCAATATGTTGGTATAACATAGAGAACTCTCAAAGGGTGTCTATTCTGTCCCATTTGGTAGTGACTGCTTCTTAATCTAATACATTTATTATGAAATAACATTTGTATTGGACATTGTATGAAACAAAATAAAGGAGAATAATGTGTTTGTCTATTTGGGAGGTGACACATGTTCAAGGCCACAGAAGCTGGATCCACGGGATTACGGAAGTGCACAGACACATCTAAATTAAAAAATTAAATTGGTAAAATAGCTGCTTATTTAGCATCTTAATATTGGAAACCTGTTCTCAAGCATGGATATGCTCTTTTCTTTGCAAGAGGACGAGTGTTCACCATTTCAAGGCTCGAGCGCTGCAACAGTAATCAAATGTATGACAGTTAAAATATTAAAGGAAATCTGAGCATTTTGCGTGCTCTACTATCAAATAAACAGATTTGGAGTGCCAGTAACCTGTTGGGTAAAGATAAGAGAAGGATTTTGTGTTGTTTGATGCAATGGATGACTATAGCTGTATGTGCACTGTCCGTAGAGTTCATACAGGGGTGCAAACTCTTCTGTCTATCAGGAAATCTTTCATAACTTTCTCCAAAGAAATGCAGCAACAAAAGCATAGCTTAAATAAACAGCGTGGAGAAAAATCAGCAGGATATCAAGGACACAAGCAGAAGAAGATACAGGATTTCCAGTGTGTCCAGGGGAGAACTAATACAGGAAAGAAAGTGACGGTTTCCATCTCCAGACAGAATCCCTGTTTCAGCCATGCCTAATTGAAAAGCAAAAATCAAATGCTGCTTCTCTCTTTGTGTCACAGTTATCTTCTTTCCTGTGTGCCCTGATCAAGAAAGTAAAGGTGTTCTTATTTAGATTGTTATCCTTAGTTTCAAATCTTAGCACTTCAAAGCGAACATGAACACTTCCCTCAGAGCTGTGATTTCAAGTTGCAGGAGTCACAAGGGCATACTCAGCTATGGGTTTATATTTAATTCTCTTCCCAAAGGCTTTACTCACAAGCAAAGCACTTAAGGTTTATGCTATTTTAATAGAAAGCTTTGATTTGGCCACCAGACAAAGGGTTTGCCAAGACCTGGCCAGTCAACCTTACTTAAACTGCAGCCTTATGACAGAAATGTGGTTTTGCGGTTTTGTTTGTTTTGGTTTTTAAAATAACAGTAACTTAGATAGGCTTAGTTAACATATACATTTGCAACAGAATTTAATCTCTAAATCAAGAATATCACTCTGTCTGAAATGATCTCTGCAAGATGCCTTGTTGAATGCTACTGCTTAATGATTAGCCAACTTTAATATTCTTTTATTGTGGGTTTGTTTTTTTCTTGGTTTGGTTTGGGGTTTGGGTTTTTTTTTAATTTTTTTTTTTCTTAGAATTGGAAATATTTAAACTGTGGCTTATCCCTGATAGTGGGATGTTTCTCTGAGGGCAGTAATCATCCAGACACTTAAAATCACACAAGTCAGTCCTGTGTAAAAGCAATTACCACCAACTTGCCTGTCTGAAGGGAGAACACTGGCTCAGTGGTGTTCTGTGGCTCTCAGTAGAAACCTTCCCTGTTGAACTAGATGGATATTGGAAGTGTCCTACCTTTGACTTTAAATCACTGGCACAGGCTTAGCTTGTTAGGTTAGCTTGTTTGGCATCTCACCAAATGAGAACTGCAGAAGTAGAAAACAACATGAGTTGAGATTATTTGCCTCAGAGAATCGTTGTTTTCAATTTTTCTCTCTGTCAGTTCCAAACCATTTTATGTGCAGTACAATCTTCTCCAATCCCATGACATACTACTGTTTGCATTTCTCTGAAACTGTGTTTAAAGACTCTGCTTAAGAGGTGAGCAAGAGGCAGACAGGCGAGATATTTGGGAGTTCTCCTGAAGGAGATATTGATGGTTCTACTGAGCACTCCAGTGTTTTAAAGCAGCAGAGTGTGGTCACTACCAGTAATTACTTTTGCAGAAAACTTCATAGATGTTTAATAGATATGATTAGTTTTCCCACAAGTAAAGAATCAAATTATGCTTTTTGCCAGTCTGATTTAGTTTTGGTTTCTTTCTCATCTTACCTGTTTTTCTCCCAGCAGGGAATAATGTGACTTTTTTTTTTTATTTTTTTTAAGTGCATTTGAAGCCATTCTTTACCGTGCAAAACTCTAACAAATCTTCCATATTTGTAAGGGCAGAATCTATGTTATATGTTTCATACATTTATGTTTACCAGTGAGTTTGAATGTTGTATTTTGGAATTTTGGACATCAAAAGGAATTTCTTTACTGAAGGGGTTGTCAAACACTGGAATGGTCTCAGGGATGTGGTGGAGTCACCATCCCTGGAGGTGTTCAAGAAATGGTGCCACTCAGTGCTCTGGTCTTGTTGACAAAGCGGAGATTGGTCAAAGTTATACTCGATGATTTTGGAGGTCTTTACAGCCTAAATGATTCTCCAGCACAGATATTAATCCTGAAGGCAGTTACCACAGGACATGTGGATAAAGCCCTTACCTCCCCCGTTTTATTGCTGCTGAAGTACATTGAGTAACAATTTGGTGACAAATCAACTTTGAAGTGTTGTCTCTGACATTTGTATAGAGGCAGACATCACTCCAAGTTCTCAACTTCTCTGCTTTTAAATACAATCTCAGGTTGGCTGACTTCAGCTGGGTAAACATTGCCAGATACAATCTGGAGGCTTATGAAACTTGCACTTTCATTAGCAGTGTTATTCCATACAGATCTTCTATATGTAGCTCCGTTTCTGGGCCTCCTGAGATGTGTATATCAATCAACCCTTACTCTAACAGATCTCCTTAGTCATAGCAGTTTCATATAATATCCCAAAGTCTCAAGTCAATGCTGTTAGAGAATTGATTATTTTCTTTTTTCCAATTAAAAAAAAATATATGATTTCACAGGATTTTGCCATTGAGTGAAGGGATCCACAGCCAGTGGTTGGAGGGTCTTGAACTGCTTCAGTTCTGAGAATCTAAAAAAGCTTGGAATCTCACTACTGGACCATTTCCTCTGCTAAAGAATTTCAAACCAACTATTTCACCTGCAGTGGGGGGGTGTGCCTTTGCCTGAGACAATTCACTGGTAGTCAGTCCGTCTGAGACATGGAAATCTTTCACATTCAGAAGACACCTGCATTAAGGAAGGCTGATATTAGAGCTTTCTGTGGTAATATTGAGCACACTTGCCTAGCCATTACAAGACCAGCAGTAAAGCCCTTAGCTAGGAAGGTGAGAACTAATGCTTCCCTCCATAATTTTCCAGACCCACAGTAAAGTATCTTATCTCTTTTTAGGAAATAGCTTTTCCTTCACAAATATCTTTTATCCAGGAGGCTCCCAGTGCCTGAAGGGAGCCATCAAATTTCCGAAAGGAAGCTATGGGGGTCCTAATACAAGCACTATGCTCCTAAAGTACCACTCTTAGGAAAAAATGAATGAACGAACGAACGAATGAATGAATAAATGAATGAATGAATATATGAATAAAATACTTCCAGGCATCTCCAGCATCCCCTGACATTGTTTTCTTCTTCTAAGTGCAAGTGTAGCATGTTAACACTACTACTATTCTTCCTGTTTATCTTTTCTGAGAGCTACTTCAGATAACCAGCCTGTAAAAAAAAGTTTTTAAGAGTAAAGAAACAAATGACCCATCAGTTCTTTATCTGAGCAAGAAAATAGTCTGCAGCAGGAACATTGCTTTCTGTTTCAGCAGTGAGACCACAGAAGAAATAATTTCACCTCGTAATGTCCAAGCCAGAAGGTCTGAAATTGAAGTTATATAATGCAGTGAAAAAATACAATAATGTTCTACTTACACTATGATCTTTGAAAAATACCTATTATGGCAGCTAAATATCAATTCAGAAGGGGTTTTAATGGTGGAAATGAATGTACATGAGCAGATTTTTCAGAGTGCATGAACACGCTAAGAACTCTGAAATAAACCTGTGGTGCAAAGACAAGGTTTCAGCAAAAGCTGTCTTCTGTAGTCTCATGCTTGCCAAGACCATTTGGAAATATGTAAGTTTCTAAACTGCCAAGAACGAATGCAGAAAAATGATATCTTGAGTTTTCAAAATTGCCTGCACAAATGACTTTATTTTTCAGAAATTCTGGATGCTCCAGTTTGACAGAACTTAAAAGTGTTCTGTCTAGACCCCATTCAAAAACAGTGGTAAAAGAGGAAATATTTCCTTGCAAACTCAAGACATTTGTACATTCAAAGTGTTAAATCAAAAGCATTCTTAAAAGTTGAAATAAGTTCATATACGTAAGCAATGTTGTCCCCCTCAGTTTAACACATTTTTCACACATTTATTCCTTAAAAAAACAAACAAACAAAAAACACACAAAGCAGTTTAATTATTCTGGCACTGATTTTCTATTCTCTTACAAATCTTGGTATGTATATTTTTAGCTAATATCCCTGAGAGGCCGTAGCTTAAGAGTTCTCTCTAAACCTTCATATCTTATTAACATGTATACACCTTGCCCCTCATCCAGCTGCCTGTGAGTCTCAAAATGGAGCACTGAAAACTGTTTCCTTTCTTCTTTACTCTTGCTGCTTTCTTCACTGTTATTTAAAAAAAGAAGAAAACAACCCAAAACCTTCTGCATCAGTTTGGAGTTTCGAACCATTTCCCTATTCTAGCACTATACAGTTTTAGAAGAATATCTAAATCACTTACTTATTTTTGTGTTTATTTATTTCTTCTGGGTATCCATCTTCAGCTTCACAAAATATTTTGGCAGTTCTTTCAGTACAGGGTATTCACATAGTCCCTGGGGCACCATGTGAAACACAGAATATATATCAACAGGTCATTATGACTTTGCAAGTAAAATGACTTGTTATCATTAAAACTCTTGCCTCCCACAGACCAAGGACTTTTCTCTACTTTGAGGGTTGATTTATTCAGAAATAGAAAGGGTGACTTGAATGTTTAAGTATCTTTGATTACCATGTCCATTAGGTGCAAGAAATTGCATTCTTTGGGAAAGTAATGTCTGTCTAATTTTTCATATTATATTCTTTATCTCTAAAGGAATTTGATGCATGCATTTGCTGTCCTTTGCAAGTGACTTTGATTAGAGACTACCAAGGAATATCCTAGTCATCAAAAGACACTGTCACAGTTATGCCTCTGTTCCCTCAGCCAATTTTAGTCTAGCTAACAATGTAATTATTTTCTTTTAGAATAATTAGTATTACATTAAGAATTAAGTGGTGAATTGATTATACTTCTGTCCTGATTTACATTTTTGAATTCATGAATGATAAAACAATTTAGTTTTTCTAGTCTTCCTGGCAATGTTTTTGTCTTTGACTGGTTTTGACTGTTTTCTTTGACAATTAACATAATATAATGTTGTAAAAAAACTGATGATTGAAGATCATCAAACATTTGAAATACAAAATAAATATAGATATTTTACTTCAGTGTATTTTAACTATAACAAAGATTATTTTTAGCAGATGACATGGAAACCTGAATTCCAATCTACTTCATAAGTAAGGAATCACAGCAGCTTTTTTCCTACTACTTCCACTATTTGCTTAGCTTTTTTAAATGTGCAGTATTTTTGCTTCAAATAAAGGCAATATTTGTGTTAAGCCAGCAGAGACAGCTGTTAAATTTGCTACAAAAATCTATGAAACCCTTCAGCGAGTATATATCATCATTAAAGTTGCAACAGACAGATAACAAGGAAAATGGACTGTAAGGTGATAGATAAGACGACACCAGAAAAAGGCTCCTTATGGTTTCCTGGAAAAACCCAGCACTTGGGGAGACATTCCTAGAAACTGATAAAAGGAATAAAATGAAGAATGGAGATAACTCGGCCTCACTATCCCCCAACCCACTTTACCCCCTTCTCCACCCTGGAAATCCTGGTTTGCCGGGAACTTGGGAAGTGGACCCTTGGGCCTATTTCATCTGTCTATCACTGCAAAATTAGTTTATTGACTATAGCTACTCGAACTGCCTAAAGAAAAAGGTATAAAAAGAGATTGGAGATAAGCAAAAGTTGGGAAAAGTTCCATCAGCTCTGCAGAGGTAACCAATGGGCTGCTTTTTCTCCCTCTACCTTCTTAAGATGACTGATTGCTGTATACATACATACAAATTTTACTTTTGCTCCATAGTACTTTAAAATTTTTACTTACTCTTTTGCTTTAGAAGGTGTACTTAAGTTTTTGCTTGAAAGTTGTCTTACTTGTTTGTAAGTTGCTTTTGGTTTAGTGTGTGTCCCTATGCTTTGCATTATTATTATTACTCCATAGTTTGTGTGGGTTGTTTTGCAGTTAGACCCTATTCCAGACACAGCGAACCCCATTAGTTGTCACAAATTTGTATCATTAAATGTGCTATTTTGTGAACTGTTAGAGTGAGTCCGTTTTTTGGTGGTGACAGTTTCATCAGCGGCTAAGTATCTTATAGATAAAACCTGCTGAGGGGTTATTCTGTCGTTATTCGGGGCAGTTCTTATATAAAAATGTCCTGTCTGTCTCAGCAAATCTGTTAAGTAAAGGGTCTCATTAGGTGAGAAGCAAAGAGACTGTTTTGGATATTAAAAGCCTTTGATCTCCTGGCCTTTGATCACTGATAGACAAAAAAATAAATGAATACAGGTTGGATAGAAAATTCTTCTTTTCTGCCCATTTTCACATGACATGGCCACAATAAAATTTATGGAAGGGGAATTTACTTTTATGGGGAATATGTAAATCCCATACACTATTGCATTGCTCTAAATAACAACCATTTAGAAGAAAGAAATTATGATAATCTGTGGAGATTCAGAAAAAAAAAAGTGAAAAAAAGCATGCAGAAATTAAAACACCTTATCCCTGTCCCAGTGAAAATGAATAAAATAAGGATGTGGTCTTTCTTGATCATTATACTTAGCTGTTACCATATGAATTGGAATTGAAGTCAAGAATGTATATTATTATAGAACAGTCACTGAGACAATGTCTCCACTCTATTGGAAGATAAACTAAATGCACTGTACATAAGGTTTTTTAATATTTTGGGTGTAATGTGGAACTGCCAAGCAAGGGTTTAAATATGCAAATTTTAGGTTAAAGACTTGGAAACATAAAATGTTGCATGAAGAAACAAGGTGATAAAAATTCCAGACTTCTTGTGAAAATAAGAAGTTTGCTTGTGCCGTACACTTAATTCAAGTTAATTAACTTAATTCAGTGGGACACAATATTTGTCTTCAGGTGTTTCATCATAGGAACATTGCTTTTTTTTTCCAGTTTAAAAATAGGCATTTTCAAAGCATTCATATTTGTGCCTGTGTTTAAGAAGAAGAAAACAAAGCACTTTCTTATTACAGAAAATCCTGGTTGTTTTTTGATTTTAGTGTTTTGGAGGGATGTTTTTGCTTCTTGTTTGTTTCATGCTTTGTGGGTTTTGTGGTTTTTTTTTTTTTTTTTTTGGTTCTTGCAGAAGAAAATACTCAGTGAATCATTAGCTCTTTCAGTGGGGAAGGGAAAACTTCATCAGTGTTTGCTAACTTAGTGTAGTTAAAAAAAGACCTTCTAAATAACTTAGGATTAAAAATGGCTTTAATCATCTTTCTGTTACTCCTTAAGCACAACAACCATGTTAGACAGCTCTCCCTGATACTTTTACAGACCATATCTTGTATACTTATACCTATGTAATTCCTGAACTTTGAGTTTCTCTGTCATTTGAATCCTTTCTCAAGATATTCCACATACCTTTTCATACCTCATACCAAGAAATGAAGGTGCTGGGCTCCAAAAACTTGAATAGCACTAGGTGACTTCATGAAAGCAGCAACAGTGACTGTGGTCTAAAAATAATCTTCCATTTCTCTCCTTACTAGGTGAACTCAGTTATCTGTGAACTTTTGTTTTGGTTTTGGTTGGTTGGTTTGTTTGATGTGTGTGGTTTGTTGTTGTTGTTGTTTTTTGTTTTGGTTTTTGCCTTTGTTTTGCTTTGTTTTACAAAACACAACCAAGTTGTCACCTTTTTATGTTTTCCCACACTTAAATTTTAATTAATTGTCTTCTCCTGCTTCAGCAACATCCTTTATATGATGTAGTTTCCACAGTCCAAATTAATTCCCAGAAATCCTTTTAGTCCCCTTTCTTCATTAGATTTTAAGAAAGAAACACGTTTCCCTTAATAAAGACCCAAGATTTACTGCAGCTGTTCACAGAGAAACCCAAGCTGCATGAAGCTTCTGGAGGAAGAAGATAATTTATTGAGGTAATTTCCTATTTATGATGTCTCTAGTTCACCTGGTGCACCTTAATGGGGTCCATCATATTTTCAAAGCTGAAGTCAATGACACTACTCAGTATATCTTTCCTGGTGGGTTCAGTCTATCACATAGGAATTACTGGACCTCACTCCTGTTGTCCTGGATGAAACATTAATTTGCAGCACTTTTGGGTATTCTTAACCACATGTCTTGGGACTGGAAATGATTCAAAGAAATTATAAAGCTGCCTTGCAGTGATTCTGGTGACTGCTGGAGTCTGACAACAAACCTTCTGTCACCTTGTTTCTACTGCTTTTGCCCCAGTGATGTAACAGTAATTTAGTGCCACCTTAAATATTGATATATTTGCAAGAGTACATCACAGGTGTTTCTTAAATGGAACATGAGCTTCCTCTGAGCACAGTTTCCATTGGTTTCAGCATACAATCCATAATTTACATCTACTGTGGTTTTGCATGTAGATTAAGAGACAGACAAAGCTGTCTGGACATACAAAAATAAAACAAACACCCCTATCTTAATCATCAGGTAAGAAATTATGATATTCTTGAGTACGTGGAGAACAACTGTCTCTCTATGTGTGTATACATATGTGTACACATTAATACACTGAGCTTTAATATTTTCTTAAGTTAAACAACTTCTTTAGGAGAGAGACAGCTTATTTCTACCACTCCTAGAAACTTCTTTTCTGTGGCCTACCTTCAAAGTGGAATGATTGTGCAAGATTTTGTTTTATACTTAAAGTTAAAACAAAGAATCAGCATAGCGTAGCATCATCTAAGCCGATTTTGTCTCAGCAGAAAAAGGGATGCTTCTGATATTATAACACAAAAGGTGATGTGGATTTTACTTTCACAGACATATTTCACTGGGAAGCAAAAAGGACCTCTGCTTATCTATTTCCTTTTTTGTTCTCTGCTTCTCTCTGCTCTACTCTCCCTTCTACCAAAAACATTTCCACAGTGCTTTCAGCGATCTGAAAATAAAGCAAAGCCCCAAAGCTGTCATTTTGTCATTGTTAATGTATTGAATATGGAGAGGTGCTCAAATACTGTCATGAGCCTCTTATGACAATATTTGATATATGGCAAATAGAAAATACATCACCATGAGATGAGACGATCCAGTTAGTGTAAATGTGGTCGTAGGAACATAAAGAGCATCATGGTAGGAATATAAGGAGCACATCTAGATACTTTCAGGAATTTCAGTATTTTGTCCATATCTGTAATTTTCCCTGGACACTGTCAACCCCGAAAATATCTTTTTTTTAACTACACAGAGCAGATGCCATCTCTTAGCACTTTGCTGTTTCCCATTTGGTAAACTATGTATCAGCTTTTGTATTTCTTCAGGAGTGAAAGAGAATGTAGACAAGGTTAATGATGGGAAGATTTGGTCCATCAATGCATACTTTTATTTTAATATCAAATTTTTTCTGTT
>JAYRBT010000093.1:10197273-10212283 GCA_036023395.1 Myiotriccus ornatus
ATTCATGTAAGAATATAGATTAAAAAATACTTTGAAAATACTTAATTAGTGAGGGAAAAAAAAGAAAATCCATGTTCCTGATGATATCACACCAAATATTTTTATCTATTTTGCTGATGGAGAAACTAAATAGGAAAAAGAAGGTTCATACCTACAGCGCTATACCTATTTATTCCTGATTTGTGTTATCAAAAATGGGATCTCAGTAGGGATTCTTGTGTGACTTCTGAATGTCTAAGGTGTACACAAAGACCAAGTTCACCTTGGAAAGTCTGTACATGTTCTGCAGGTAATTTAGCAAAGCAATTCTTCCCAGATCTTAGAACTGATGTGCTGCTGGAACAGCGTCTCTTTTCTAAAGCCATGGAGAGTTGTCTGAGTCATGGATACATGCACAAGATGCAACTGGAAAATACAGAGTTTATTTAATAAATAACACAGGGCTTTGGTATTTTCTTGCTTGTGGTATGTTGAGAAATAATACTGAACATATAGAGTCATGTCTTACAGGCTTTGATTTACAGGCATTAAAAGAACCCTGAAAAAACTACTAGCATTTAAAGTAATAATTTGGAGTACAACCCACCTGAGGCTGAAACTGCAACTATATCCCAGCACCAGGTTAAGGCACTGTGAAGCAGCTCGATTATATGACTTGTCATATATAGGACACAAATCTCAATTCAACTTAGGCCTGAGTAAATGATGATAAACCTTGTACAGTCAATAGAACCTTACTTGAGAATCTCCTACCTTCAGGCACAGGCAAGAGTCACACATATCAACCTCAAGGAATCACAGAACAATTGGGCTTGGAAGGGACCTCTAGAGATCACCCAGAGGTAACACAGTAATATGTCCAGGTGGGTTTGGAATGTCTCCAGACAGGGAGGCTCCACACCCTCCCTGGAGGCAACTGTTCAAGGGCTTTGCTGCCTCCATAGAATGAAGTTCTGCCTCATGTTGAGGGGGAACTTGTGTTTCAGTTTATGGCCTTTGCTTCTTGTCCTGTTGCTGGGCACCACTGAACAGAGTCTGACACCATCCTCTGACACCCCTTGGGGATATTTCTGCGGATTGATGGGATGCTTTCCCAATCTTCTGCTCTCCAGATCAACCAGGCTCAGCTCCCCCAGTCTGTTCACCAGAGAAATGTCCCCAGACCCTCATCACATGTGTGGTATCTGCTGGACCCTCTCCCATATCTCTTGATCCTTCTTGAATGATGGAACCCAGAATTGAACCCAACACTCCAGATGTGACCTCACTAGGGCTAAGTAGAGAGGCAGGATCCCCTCCCTGACCTGCTGGGCACACGCTTCCTGATGCACCCCAAGATCCCATTATCCCTCCTGGCCCCCAGGGCACTACCAGCTCATGATCAACTTGTCACCCACCAGGACCCCCAGGTCCTTCTCCATAGAGGAACATTACTGCAGTGTAAGAACAGGTTCTGTAAAGGATTGCTCACTGCGAAGTGTGTGTCCCCTGAATGTGTTTCATTGAATTTATGAACAGAGGAAGATTTCTTGACGTTTCCTTGATTGATGTGTCTGATAAGTCCATTTCCAATACAGTTTACTACAGGATTAAAATATTTTCCTTTCCTCCAGGGAAAAAGTAAAACAAGGAAGAAAAGGGCCACACTACACTTCACAGGTTTTATTGAAGTGAACTTTTAAAGCAAAACAATCAAGAAAAGTGTGAATAGTAACCTTTAAGAAAGAAAAAGAGCACTACATTTTTAGCCTAAACTGAAACAAGACCCTTTTAATTATATATCAATACCAGCAATATTAATACGAAAAGCAATCAATAGAGGGTAGCCTGATGCTAAATTGTTATTATTTTAGGTTAATTCTTTTCAGCAAAATTTTCATGAATCATGTAAAAAATTGTTGCAACATAGATTGAATTTCCTTATTTCCATGTAAGGTATTTTAAATTTTCCTGCAACATTTTGCTTCGTGCATTTAATTAATCTTTTAGCCTTTAGGTGTGCTTATTATATGCATGTACACACACACCTAAGTGTTTTATTTCCGTCTTGAAGATGATAGCATATATCTACTTTGACATAAATGTCTCCACAACACTAAATTTAACCTTTTAAAATTAAAAGGTGACACTTCTACAGCTATAGTCTTAGACTTGTAATTTATTTGCATGCAAATCTGCACTTTTTAAAAACGATCCATCTAAAAAAGAAATTTTCTGAAGCTGGTGATAGAATATTGAGAAAATTTTACCAAGTTTTTGAAAAAAGCCTACTGTAAGGTGTATGGCTTAATTTTATTTTTGTTTATGTTCATGGTGTCGACTACAGCTCCTGTTGGGAGTCTTTCCAAACAGACTGTGGGGATCCTACTGTATCTTCCCCCTTATTGTGCTTCCCAATAGCTGCTAAAGTCAGCTACCAACCGTGTCATTACCATTTAGAGCATCTCTGTACTTAAATAACAGTGGCCCGAGGGAACGCACGCAATTTCGGCTTCCATGGGTAACCCAGTTGTCACTGATAGCAGGATAAAATTATGTATACCCCACCAGTATTTGATATAGTTCATTGACTCTAAACCATTGACCCTAAACCATTAACTCAAAATCTCTGCTAGAGAAATTATAAGATGCAGTTCCTAGTATTTCATTTACTAAACCCATTAAAAAATGGGCATGGAATACAATTAAGTATAAAAATGGCTGCCAAAATAAAAGCTTCCCTTCTTATAACAAATACAACTGCCAGTTTATAAATACTTTGTTTTCAGATTGGTCAAAGAAGGGTTGGCAAAACACCACCATCATTTTATTGATTATATTCTCTCAGGATCTAGAGTGGTTCTAACTCCTCTAAACAACAGCATTTACATCCATAGTTGTTTTGTCTCTGATTGAATCAGATTTTAAATACTCTACTTTGCCCAGGAGAGGCAGGGGAGCTATTGTTTACAAAATCAAAGTGTAATTCAGGTGAGGAACAATAATCTGGAAAGCAATTAAAGAAATTTACTTAGGGTATTTTATGTGCATAGCTTATCACCTCTGGTAGCACTTAGAAAACTGAAAGGTGTGATTCTAACTAATCCTGTTTCAAGGAACTGGCAGGAACAGCATACACATAGCTGGCGTGGTTCCACAGAACGTGGGTTTGCATTTTGTGGTTTGTTTTATTTTCTCCAGAAAAAAAAAGTCTAATAATTAATCGTACATATTTAGAGGAATCATGAAAGATGAAGCACAAGAGGAGTGTATGTAGTTTTAATCCTTTGAAAAATAATTTGATATTACAATGACAACTCACAGCTTTGCAGTGCAGGCAGTATAGTAGGTAATAAATAAGAGATATTAAAGTATTGCTGCATGGTACTTTATATGCAGTGTGTTTTTTGACTTTGTAAGTGTCATGGTTATGCTGGTTCTTGGAAATTAGACAGGAATTTTTCCCTTCCCCCTGCCCACTGAGTGCAGAGTTGTTAAGTAGACACTTAAGGGACACAAAAAGAAGTGGCTTTGTGGTTAATTGCTCAGAAATCTCATCTCCTAGGAAATGGAGAAATGAGGGGCTCCTCTTTCTCTCCTCTCCTGGGAAATGGGGGGTGGGGTGGGAAGGATTTTTTGGGCTGGCTGCGGAGGCTGGAACAAGGTCGGGGTAGGGGCTCAGTGTGGTGTCTTGTTGTTCTCAGCCTGCTTGCTGGCTACGGATCCTGCTTGGATTTTTCATCAGAGAGGTGGTGTTTTTCTGGAAGTTTTTCACCTTCCCAGTTCCCGTTTGATTTTTTTCCTGGTGGTGGTCCTTGTGCAGATCATGGGGAGAGAGAGGACTGTGCTGCACGATTCGACCAGCCGAATAGACTGAGTCTGTTTTTTACTTTTTTTTCCATTGGGCAGGACTTTCTTTTTGGTGTTGTTTCTCTCCCCCCTCTTCCTCTCCCCTTTCCCAGTGGGTGGGGAAGGGGAGGGAAATCCATTATTTTTTTTGGTTTCTCCAACACACCCCAGAGGGTGTTATCCCCAGGTGGCAACAACCAGTGATCCCACAGCACCCCCTGCTGGCTGGCATAGAGAACTGCAGGCTCTGCATCTCCAGTGATCCAACCGCACCACCTGAACACTTCAAGCTCTACATCTCCAGTGACCCATTGGCACCCCCTGTTGACTGTGGTTAGAATTGCACCAAAGGGCACAAACTGAACTGTTTACTTTTTTTTTCTTTGCTTGTTCATTGGTTTGTTTTGAAGGGGATTATCTGTGAGTATAGGAGTATTGTTTGGTTGTTTTACTTGTTTTTTTCTATGTTTCTGCCAATACACACATACCTTTTAATAAACGGTTGTTATTTTTCCTTTTCCATAATTTTTTTCCTTCAATCGAAGCCTCTTTATTTTGGATTTATAATTGCTTAGAGGGAGGAATTTGGGTCTTTTCTCATAACTCATCCTCAGCAAAACACCTGTGTCTAATTTAAACTCGGACAGTAAGGAAGAGAGAGTGAAGAAGATATCCTGTTTCATGAAGAACGTGTAGTACGTTTCACTCATGAACATGTGGCCTCACTCTTCCAAGCCTTTTCTTTCATCTTGGCCCTAAATGTTTCTACAAGTAATTTTTCACCATCAGTGTGGCTTCCTCTGAATCATAGCAGGCAATTTATAGTGATAGATTAATCATATTCTACATTTATAATTTACCAGAGTCATCGTTTTCTCGAAGTCCCTGACAGGAGGGTGGAGCCAGGTGGGGGTTAGGCTCTGCTCCCAGGGAACAATGGACAGAAGAAAGAGAAACAGCCTCAAGTTGTGCCAGGGGAGGTTCAGGTTGGACATTAGGAGGAATTTCTTCTTGGAAAGGATGGTGAGGTACTGAAAGGGGCTGCCCAGGAAGGTGGTGGAGTCCTCATCCCTGGAGGTGTCCAAGGAACTACAGGATGTGGCACTCTGTGCTCTGGGCTGGGTGACAAGGTGGGGATCGGTCACAGGTTGGACTCAGTCTTGGAGGTCTTTTCCAGCCTCAGTGATTCTGTGACTCTGTGATCCTAAGATCACACACAGTGTTCATCATATGGTGAAAGGGAGGCACAAATTTTCATCATCCACTCAAATGTCTTCATAGTTATTTTCTTTCTTCTTTTTCTAGTTCAAGGTGGTTTTACTGGGTTGTTGGGTATTTATCTGATGTATTAAGCTTCAAATGTAGGTGTCAGAGTGAGCAGCTAAATTCCTCTGTGTATTACCTTAATCACATACAGTCTAAGGACAATAAAACCTAAGAACAGAATTCTCAGGTAATTCTACAGAAGTGCAGAGTGCTTGCCTGCTGATTGGAGTTAAACCATGGCAATGAACAATAACAAAATATGATATGGATTAATTACTGCAATAATTTAAACATGAGTTTGAAGAATTTATCATAAATAAAAGGAAAAAAAATCCCAACAATACAAATAAAAAAGACTGTGGTGATTTAAAAGTCCATAGCTATAGGTCTAACTTTTAGTGTTCTAGTAGAGAGTATAACAGATTAAGTCTGAACTCTAAATTTATTTCTACAAAGTTATTAAGTGAAAAATAATAAATTTAGGCTTTCTTTTTTTTTCTTTTTTTTTTTTGCAGTAAACTGCAATTTAATTCGTCAGTTAATTAGAAAATTGTTATCAAATGGAAACAAGAGCAGACATTTTTAAATGAACATAAAGTTGTACAAAATTTCTCACCATGAAACACATTGTGGATGATAGAAGTGGACATTTATTGAAAAAGTGACTAGATTAATTTCTGGGAGAAAAATCTAACTAATACCTATGTGGTTTAACACCTGAACTGCACCATCTCCTCATCCTGGCATCTCTCAGCAGTCCCTAAGAGAGCACTCTGTCCTTACAGAATGATCATTTGGGATGTTTCACTAAAGCAGCTGGCCCAGCCCAACACAAAATTCATCAGCTGAGCCTGGACACACAGTTTATGTATCTTGGCAGAGATGTTCCGGCAACGTGTTTGGGATAAGCTATGAAGCAGTTTGTGTTTGGCCATTAGCCCCCGAAGGTGCTGCTGTTTGCTCCATTTTCCTCATGCCAAATAAGTCTCTTTTCTCAAGCTCACCAATACAGACCAAACCATGTGCAACTTATATCTTGCAGCTGCAAGAGAAGAGACTAGACATTTTTAGACAGTAAGTACTGAGAATTTTCTACCTAGACTCAAGTGAAGTCTTGAAATTCATGGAAAATAGTTTTAATGTATTTTATGCAGCTGATTTAGTTAAAAAACTGGAAAGATTTATTTAAAAATGTGGACAAGTTGGTGGAATAAATTTTTAAAAGTGATTGAAACACACTCAGAAAGAAATTTGTCTTTGTTTTAAAAATGCCTTTTTTTTTTATATTATTTCTATTTCATTATAAAAGTAAAATCAGGACAAAATATTGGTTTAAAACTTTTTATATATAAATTTACCTGAGCTAGTAATCCAATACTAGTCATTACTCATGAATATTTAATTTTCAGTCAGGGAATACTTTTCATCTGGATGTGGTCTTACTTTGCTAAGTACCACCTGCCTTCTGTTTTGCCCAGATTTTGTAGAAAGCTTTTGGGTTCATACCTGGATTTTTAGAGTTCACAGAACACCTGAAATTTTGATTATGAAATTAAGAAAATATGATTTTAAAAAGTTAGAATAATTAAAAAAAAAGTGATCTGTGTTTTAATTTGACACTGCAAACCCAGTATTAGATAAAGTGCCATTTCATGCCAGCCTTGTGGACTGAAATCACAGTAAATTAAAAGAGCTGAATTACTCTTTCAGAAGGAGATTATTTTTTTCCTTATGGAGCTTCCTTCACCTCTCCTTAATATCATAATACCTTAATATTCATGAAGGATAGGTAGTTATATCTTTTGTCGGATTTTTCCTTAATTTCTGAAATGTAAAATTTTATTTTCCTGTATATAATAAAAACAAAGAGGAGGTAATTTCTGGAATTGCCAAGAGTGGGAGGAATTCATTCATCTCACATTGCTGCTCCATTTCACTTGGTTCTATTGCACATATGCCATACAGTTAATTTATAAGAAGTCAATGCTCCAGCATCTCCATCTGGACAGTCAGATGTCCAGCAATGGTGGGCTGCCATCAGAGGCAGTAGAATTGGTAAACTTTTGTTTCCTTGTGCAGAAATTTCTGAATTTGTTTTGGTGAGCTCTGACACCCAATGATGGCTTTGGCTCTGTCTATGTGCTGCTTTTCCTGCTCAGAGCTGACCTGCCTGCCTGGCGCTGGGTAAAGGGAATTGCCATGAGAGCAGAGAGTGTTTGTTGACTATGGCCAAAAATCAATATCCATGCTGTTGACAAAAGCCAAACCAAGACACATCATAACTATGGCATTGCTGAGGTACTGGGATTTCCTTCTCCTTTAATACTGTCTGTGATTGACTTTGGAGAAAAGAATAATTCAGTACCACCTGCTGACAGAGTTACCAGAGAACAGACCTTCTATTAAAAAGTGAAAAATTAATGCACAAAATTAAAATATGTGAAGCCAGTAGAACCTCTTAAAACAAAACAAAACAAAACCTGCAGGTATCAGAATTGTCTTTACAGGCACCACATAAAATGTTTGGGTTAGGAAAGAACAGTCCAAAACCAGCTGGACTAAAATAATGACTGTTTGGAATTGCTGGAATATATCAGTGGTACAGTATAGAGACATGGACAGCTACATCTTTATTTTTTCCCATTAAATTACTGGCCAAACAATGAGTTTGGATAACAAAGTAAATACCAACAGATATTATCTTGTTTGTTTGACAGTGTGGTTGATCTACATTAAACTTTGCATTTCTGAACCCAAGGGCTTTGTTGTATATGATGTATCACAAAGGACCTCAAATGAAGAAAGTAATTTTCAGGCCAATTTATGATCATACAGGATTTCTGATGAGGTCCTTCAGAAAACACAGTATTTTGAGTAGCTTAGTGTAGAGAACAGCTGCTTTCAGAGTAAGGCTCAAGCACCTGCAGTCATTTTGAAAGAGAATTGTTTTGGGAGATATTGCAGAAATAATTTGGTGTCTGCTGCAGAGCACACTCCTAATACCCATTTCATAAATGTAAATATTCTGTTCCCAGACTTTCTCCACTGACCCTTAATATTGAATTTTTGCACTTTGACAGGGTTTTGAGATAATATGAACCATGGAATTTGAAAAGCAGTGCTACATTTATCCCCTTCAACAGCAATACCAGTCACTTTTGACATATAAAAGTCCTTTTGGGACAAAACCTTTTTGCTTATGATAAATTTCATGTGTTCCTATTTTCTTCTTTCACAATAGATGACACTTTAAGTGTTTAATATTTCTCCACTGGAAATTCAGGTAAAAGGAAAGCAATGTCCTTACTAATAATTAAAAAAAAAAAAAATTACAACAATATTGGACCTTATCTGCATTTTCCACCCTTTCCTCAGATGGAGCAAAACATCTGCAGTTCATCAATAAGACAAAGAAAGCAATTCTGGGGAGATCTGTGTTGGAACTTAGTCTTGATTGGAAAGTAACTTTCATTTCTTCTGAAAGCATCATTCCACAGAATGTGCTTCTTTATGGGTAGAAATCATAAATGTTATTTTACAAAGCACTTTAAACCATGACAGATAAAAAAGTAATATTAAACAGTCTCTGCTTCCTGCTCCACCTGATCTGGGCTAAGTAAATAATACCTCAAATGCTTGCCAGTCTTTGTCGTCTTGTGCAGCACACAATTTTATGTATGTAAAAATTCTTCATGGCAATATCTAGAAGACAAGGAGCAATAGAAAATTTTATTAGCATCTCTGAATGGGAAAGAAATTTACCTTACAATCACCTAGGCAAATATTTCTTCCTGGGAAGAAATTAAAACACGGACTTTAGCTTTACCACTACTTCTTAAACAAATTATTTTCAGAACAGTATTTATTATTTAACAAGGAGATCATGTGGATGATTAGATTTTTTTTCCATTATAATGTCCTCTTTTTCTCAGTACTAAACACAAAATAAAATCACACAATAATAACAGAGTATTTACTTGGTGTCTCATTGCAAAATTCTTCTAATCCATTCCTGTAAGCATGAGATCCTTATCTAAAATATGTATATACAACCTTTGAATGCCAAAAAAAATAATAAGGTTTAGAAGTTGATTAATGTGGGACCTCTGTGTATATGATGGGGACACAACTCAAAGTATGTGATAGCCAATGGAAAACAATTGTTTAGTGGATCAGGCTCTAAATGCAGACTCAGCAACAGACTTCTCTTTACTATATGTCAGTAAAAATTTGAAAAAAAGGGCACAAGGCAAAGATTTCCAACTTTCCCTCTACGAGATCTATGAAACCTGAGCAAGAAGCACTGTGTCATATTTTACTCATTTTTGCAAATGTGGAAGAGAGAAATGGTGTCTTTCTGAAGCCAGTAAATCACAGGATGGGCGTAGCAGAATCTTCTTTAGCCTTACACCAGCTTATTTAAAACATTTGGGGATATCTTTGAGATCAGCTTAAATGGAAGAAAAAGGAAAGGAAACTGTCAAATCTTGAAAATATAGGTTTCATGAGAAGTCTGTGTGTTATGAAATCCCAGTGATTAAAGAAAGATCATGATTGAAATATAATAAAAATATTAATGGCAACTTACTTCGATTTTAATATTTAATATTTCAACATGAAGTGCTCACTCTTACCTTTATTGTGTTCGTTTGGTTTGTTGGTTTTATTTAAACATGGAGTGATATTTCAGTTCCTGAATCACAGAATGTCTGAGATTGCAAGGGGCCTCTGGAGATCATCTTGTCAATCCTCTCTGATCAAGAACGTTCATCCAGAACAAGTTATGCAGGATAATGTCCAGGCAGGTTTTGAATATCTGCAGAGAAGGAAACACCACAGCCTCTCTGAGCACCCTGTTCCAGTGCTCTGTCACCTTCACAGCAAAGTTTTTCTTCATATCCAAGTGGAACTTGTGCATTTGTGTTTGTCCTCTGCCCCTTGTCCTGTTGCTGGGCACCAAATGCCAGATTTAAAACCTTTTAAGGCCTGGAAAAGCCTCTGTTCCACTGAAATGTACTTAGTACATATTAATATTCTGAAACCAACAGCCCATCAAGTTCTCCTTGTGCTAGATTTTCAAGAGGCATCATAGAATCATGGAATCCCAGAATGGTTTGGGTTGGTAGGGAAGGTAAAACACATCCAGTCCCACCCCCTGCCATGGGCAGGGACACCTTCCACTAGACCAGACTGCTCTGTCCAACCTGGTCTTGGACACTGCAGGTGTGGGGCAGCCACAGATTCTCTGGGCAATCTGTGCCAGGGCCTCTCCACCCTCAAGAGGAAGAATTTCTTCTCAGTATCCCACCTAACCCAGCCCACTTTCATCTTAAGGCCTTTATGGTTAATGCTGATGGATTATGTGTATTTCTTGACATCCTTCTAATGGCAAAGACACAGAAGACTCTGCTTTCATTGCCATGAAATCCACATTTTAATTATGATATTATTTATTAACATTCCCTGTTTCTATCCAGATCATTGCCCTTTATACCATATCCTCATTTTTTTTCCATCCATCCCATGGCCACCTCTGCATGGAAACAGAAGTGTTTTACTGACTCATAGCATGGATTGCAAATCAAGTCTAGCCAACAACCTACACCAAAAAAAAAGAAAAAAAAAAAAAGTGAATGACTTTGCAACAGTCTATCAGAACTTAATTTCATTATATGAAAAAAAATCTTAAAAATCCTATGGATATAATAGTAAAATATCTGTTATATAAAATGATGATTCATAAAACAGATACTTAGGAAATACACAGACAGATGTTTGGCATAATGTCTTCCTCAATAAAACAGAGTTTTAGTTCAAAGACATCCTATTTATTTCCAACCTTTTAATACTTCTATCTCAAAGTCTTGTTCATTAAGAAAGGTGTTGTCTTGAGGCTGACATCTAAATATGCGTAATTTAAGGCTCTTTAATGTCTCAAAAACTTATCTATGGCTATTATGCTTGAAATAGAAATAGGGATTGCAATATACATGTAATCCAAAGTCATTTTATTTTTTTGCTTTTTAGATAATGAAGACTCTGAAATACAGAAAAAAACAAAAAGAAAAACACAAAACCCCAAATCTGAATACCTTTAACACTTTAATGAATGAGATAATGGTACTGTAGTAACCTGACTTGCTGGGTTCAGAAAATCACAGAGTTCACAGACATTATAATTTCTAAACCTTAAAAATGAGACAAAAGGAGCTTTACTTACTAAGGAACTAATGTAAAAGACAGTATATATTGTCTCTTCCCAACTAACGTGCCTCCATAACTAAATACTAACATGTCTTCATAACTAAACACTAACTACATGCAAACATTTCAGGCATTTTAAGTCATTTCTCCTATTAATATGTAGTATGCTTGAACAAAAAAACTATTCTCTACTTTGTAAAGAAAAAAAAAGAATTTGTTTTGATTCATGGGAAGAAATTATGAGGTGAGGTTGTGTACAGCAAGTTTTCATCAGTATTTGCGGATCCTTGGGGACCATCAACTTCTCTGTATTTACCTAGATTTTAAAATTAAACATATAAAAGCTTACCATTCAGCTAGCTTTGCATCAAGGGTGTTAAACACCACAACACAGGGCAAGAAAGCATGGAGATTGCATTTGGGAGGTTACATTTGGACAACTGTGGCAAAGTCATCTGAAAAAGATCGGTGGACAGACATGTAAAAGAACACAAGTCTTCTCATTTCCATTGGTCAGCACCGGAAAGCTGACTAATTTCCTTGGGAAAACAAAGTCGGCAGTCTGTAGTACTATACAAGGAGAATATTCAGGATAATAACAGACTGATGATCAGTTTTGGGGATACAGGAAAAGATTAATTGTCCTTATTACTTTATGAGTATGCATATTGAAAGACAGTAATTTTTGTTCTGAAGGTACAGGTTTAGTAATGTTTGTGCCACAAGGATATAGCTGATTAATAACACTTTATCATAGTCAGTTAATTATTTGGATGGATCTATGAGGTAAAGAGCAATATCAACACATGAGCATTTATGTAGTTAATACATGCAAATATTGACAGAAATAACAAGTTGAAGAGAAGCACACTAAATCAAGCAAAAATTCCAATCTACTTTATAATCCTCACTATTAATTTCAGTCATTTTGGCATTATATTTTTAGCTGAAACAAAGGTTCTTTTCAAAATTTAGAGGTATTCATTCTTTAAAAAAAAAAAAAAAACAACAAAATGCCATTTCCAGTTGTATGGAGAATTGTCACCTGCTGGACACAGGGAACTGAACCTTTAATTTTTGAAAAGACAAGTCTACCTGTATGAATGATGTCAAAGCAGATTTTCAGGTCATAAGGTCTTGAGTTCAGTATTTCTGATATGGAGAGAATGAAACAAATTCTATTCCTGCTGTTCAAAAAATCACAAGGTCATGTCCTCAACTGGAATTTCCACTGAACCTGTTAATCATGGCCTTGGAATTGCATGAAAATACCCACTTCAGAAGAAACTTCTGTTTCTTCTGATGTTAAATTACACCTCATGGTGTGGTAGAGAGTTTTATCGAGTCTATTCAAGCTTCAGCTTTGTATGTGCCAAGCAATGTTCTTCATAAACCACTCCAAAAGTCTTTGTGATTTATTTTCTCTTGAGCAAAATGAAGGAAATAATGTTACAAGTTAGAATACATACTTAGACTGATGATTCATTTGCAGGATGAGAAGACTGGATGACAGAAAAGCTGTAGTCTTGTAAAATGAAATAAAGAAGGTGTTAATCAGCTACATAAATTGTTTCTTTATCTCATTTGGAAAACCTGTAAGTAAAATATATGACACTATATCTAAAATTCAATTATTGTATCCACATCAGTTTCATTAATTTCATTATATCCTTGAATTTCTGTCATCTAATTTCACTTTGTTCATTTGCATTGAATAATGAGAGCTTTGGGTCGTGACAGGCAAAGAAGGAGAAGTGCAATAATTTAAACATGTAGTAACTTAAACATGTGTGGTGGGTTGACCCTATTTGGACATGAGGTGCCCACCACAGCTACTCTGTACCTCTCTTTCTCAGCTGGGCAGGGGAGAGAAAATACATGAAAAGGGCTTATGGGTCGAGATAAAAGTCAGGGAGAGATCATTCAGCACTTACTTCATGGGCAGAAAAGACAATTTGGAAAAATTAGTTTGACTAATCAAATCAGAGTAAGGTAATGAGAATTAGATCCAAACCTTCTTCCCTTCTTCCTGGGCTCAGCTCCACTCATGGCTTCTCCATCTGCTCCACCCACAGCAGCACAGGGGGACAGAGAATGGGGGCTGTGGTCAGTCCATCACATTTTGTCTCTGCTGTTCCTTCCTCCTCAGGAAGAGGACTCACACTTCTGGTGCTCCAGTGTAGGGTCCTTCCCATGGGAGACAGTCTTCCCTGAACTTCTCCAATGTGGATCTTGTCCATGGGCTGCAGTTCTTCATGAACTGCAACAGAGTGCATTGCTTCCATGGGGTCAATCCTTCAGGAACTGCTCCAGCTTGGGTCCCTTTCCATGGGGTCAGTCCTTCAGGCATGGGCTGCTCCAACGAGTCCCCCACAGAGCCATAAGTCCTACCAGAAAACATGCTCCAGTGTGGGCTTTTCTCTCCACAGGTCTGCAGGTCCTGCCAAGATGCTGCTCCATCATGGGTCTCCCACAGGGTCACATTCCCCTTTCATGCATCCACCTGCTCCAGCATGAACTCCTCCCCAGGCTGCAGGTGGATCTCTGTTCCCCTGTTGACCTCCATGTGCTGCAGAGACACAGCTGCCTCACCGTGGGCTGCACCAAGGGCTGCAGGGGAATTTCAGCTCTGCTGCCTGAAGCACCTCCTGCCCCTCCTTCTCCACTGACCTGGGTGTCTGCAGAGTTGTTCCCTCACACAGTCTCACTGTTATCTCTCCTGCTGTTGTAACCCAAAGGCTTTTTGTCCCTTTTTAAAGTATATTATCCCAGGAGCGCTACCACTGTTGTTGATGGTCTCAGACTTGGCCAGCAACGAGTCCGTCTTGGAACTGCTGACATGAAAATGACAGTAGTAGTCAAGAGTATAGGAATTACAATTTACTGTAAAATAGCATGAAAAGCATTAAGCTCTATCCTAAATAACACTGACAATTCATTCCATCATTACAGGATACTTACAGAAACATTTGCTTTCCACTCCAGAATCATTTTTTCACACACTCTTCATGGTGAAAAAAGATACTACACATTTTGTGGAGAAAAATAACATTTTCAGATATTTTTAACTTTATCCTATTCCCATCCATAATGGGTGATTGCATCTTAATTCACACACTTAGAACTTTGCAGGAAGAAATTTTTGTATTTCCTACAGGTTTTTTTGGAAGAATTATCCAGAGAGGAGAAAAATAGAAAAGAAAGTTGAAGCCTATTTTATTTTCCATTTCTATTTTCTATACTCTGCACTTCATAAGAATGGAAATACTGATATTTTCTTTGGAATCACATAGCTATGAAAGTATTCACGCAGCAGGGATGCTATTCAAATCTGTCTTTTAGCTATTTTAAAGGTGGAAAGGGGAAAGAATAAGAATATTTATTTTCAAATCAGCTACATCAGCTGTAAAATGAAATATCTGGAAAATGTCTCACATTAGTCACTCTATACAACTAGTAAGCATCAGCCCTTTTGTTAAACACATAATTACAACATTCTCAGAACTATGAGATCTATCAAAAAATGCAATTAATTACAGATGTTCATGTAAGCTGTTCAAAAAATGTTGTGATTTTACCAGCGTACCTTGAACATACTGGCAGAGAAAGGTAATTATTTCAGGCTTTGTAGGCTTTCACTGCAATAGCAAACAAGGCATGGAGAAGGCCAAATTAATAAATAAATAAATAACCAAATAAATAAATATCAAAC
>JAYRBT010000093.1:10233903-10244435 GCA_036023395.1 Myiotriccus ornatus
CTCACAGAAGCAGGAGAAGGACTCAGATCCGTGGCTCCCCTGTAGCCTGTGGTGAAGACCATGGTGAAGCAGGTTGCCCCCCTGCAGACCATGGAGGACCATCAGGGCGCAGAGACCCGACTGCACCCCATGGGAAACAACAGCTGACTGCAACACTCCCCTGCTTCCCCAAAACCCCTGCACTGCTGGCGGGGAGGAGGGAGAGCTGAAAAGGAAGGAGAGATGGGGGGAAGGTGTTTTTAAGACTGTTTAATTTCTCACTCTTGGCCTTTATCCTGTTAGTAATAAATTTAAGCTCCACCCCCATGCTGAGTCTGTTTTATCAGTCAGTGACTTCTCCCAGTTCTTATCTCTACTCAGGAATCCTTAGCTGTTTTGTTTTCTCTCTCCTTTGTCCAGTTGCAGAGGGAGGCTGATAGAGCTTTAATGGGTCCCTGGAATCTGGCCAGGGTCAACCCACTACATTAGGATAAATACGTAAGGTTTAAAAGATGCATCATTATTGCAGAAAAACATGTCCTTTTTGCCTTGACAAAAGACCCCTTTCATACAAAATGAAGCTTTACTAGCAATCAAAAACAGGAGCCCAAGATGACTGAGAATTTCTGTTGACTCGATGAAGTATCTGGTCTTAAATGTATGTACGAATGTAACTTAAGGCTTTTTTTTCCTTTTCTAAACAAGTAAGATTGAACTTATAGCAGGGTTTAGAAAAAACATTTATATTTTCTGCCTTTAACTTTGAAAGTCCTCTTACCTTTCCTAGTCCTTTGATCATATTTTGTGGTTTTCTTTACATAAATACTGTGAAAATGCTCCCCTGAAATATTTTCTAGGAAACAGGGCACAAGAAAGGAACAGAGAATGCTGGCACAGTAATAAGGGACTAACAAAGTACCTCACTATCTTGCATAAAAATATCTGCCAAATCTCTGTCAAGGCTTGTATTTGAGTTCCTTAACCTTTCAGATCCTGATGACAACCATCATTTATGCTTTTTTTTATTCATCCCTCTGTCACTCCCCTATCAATCCTTTGCTGCTACCTCTTCTCCCTCCAGATCACTAATAAATTATGTTCACCACAGTACTGCACTAGACATTTCCTGAATATTTTTTTACATTAAACCACCCTGTTCTGTGCCAAAAGGATTTTTACTTCCTGAAAAATCTTGATCTGTCACTTTTTGTTCGTCCTGTACTTCCTTTTCAATTTTTTTTTATGACTAATTGAGAGAAGACAGAAAACATTTTAGTAAGATATTAATAACATGACAGGTTGGATGGGACTTGGAGCAATCCGGTCTAGTGGAAGATGTTCCTGCCAGTGGCATGGGGAGACTAGGATGATCTTTAACTTCCCTTCCAACCCAAACCATTCTATAACTCTATGAAAAAAATAAAAGAATACTTGATGATGATTATAAACATTTTGCCTACTGCACAATGATACATTAGACTGACATTTTGCTCGCCATTTGACATCCATGCTTGATGTTAGAAAAGAATCTATAAAACATTTTCAAAGGCTTTCCTGAGGCTTCTCCCATCCATCCCTAATTCACTAATCCACCATTAAGATGCAACATTATTCAAATATTTTCTGCTGAAATAACTTTAAAAAAAAGTTTGAAAAAGACAAAACATGTAAAAAAAGGTTTTATTTATTAATGTCTCTGGTTTCTCCTGGTGTACTTTTCAACCATATTTAGAGCATCTATGAAACACTAACTGATCTCAGAGGGAGTTTCACAGAATCACAGAATCATTTAGGTTGGAAAAGACCTCTGAGAGCATCCAGTCCAATGTCTGACCTTGTCAACTAGACCAAGACACTACATTTCCAGTAATTTTTTGAGCTTTGAACTGGGCTTTCATGAATTGTTTCTTCTGGTTCTGTGTTTCTCTGGTCCTGTCACCTTCTAGATCCTGCCTCTTCTAGCCTCTTCTTCCATGAATTTTCCTTTCTCCCTTTATTATAATGGAGTGGTTTTTGAACCCCATGTTACCTTCTGGATATTGTACTGCACAGAGCACACAATTGTCTTCACAGAGTTGGAGAAAAAAAGGTGTCAACTCGCATGTGGTTGCTTGTGCTCTTCTCAGAACGTATTCTCCACTGGTGCTCATGAATTCTTAACTAAATTGGAAAAGAGATCAAAAGCACAACTTTTTACTCCTTTGCACTTACTTTCTCAAAATTAGGGGTTTTCTGTAAAGATAGTGAGAAAATGAACATGACATAAATCGTGCAATAGTCTCCAAATATTTTAAGACATGTTCTGCAGTTTCCCTGGTTGTACTAGTATGAAAGAAGTGAGAATACAAATATAGCATACACTATAAAATTCTAAACATTTGTTTCCTCTCTAATAAGCCAATCTTTCATCTCTTGCCTTCTATATTTACCAGTATCATGCAAACCAAGCAACAACAAAAAAAAGAAATCTAGGGTTTACCAAAAAATAAAAAAGCTTTGTTAAATATAATATTGAGGTATTTTTAAATTTGAATATTTCTCTGTGAACTATGTTTCTTCTGCCACACATTTTGAAAGATTGTCTTAATGTTTATATCAGTAAAGGACATATATTTTTATGAATTGGTTTGAGACACTCCCTGCGTATCATGGATATGACATGAGTAATTACTATCTAAAAGGAAAATCTAGTTTCTAAAAAATTAATCCAACATAAAAAGTTAAACATACATCAAGAAGTAACCAAAATAAGCAACTCTGCTTTGGGGTTTTTTTGCCCTGGAAAATAAAATAGTTGGAATGTTTGTTGAAGTTTTCCCCATGTGTCATTTAAAAACATCAACTTCTTAATTTTGAAGGCTAGATCCTTCTGGAGCTTGAAGAACAAGATAACCAGATCAGAGGAAGAAGTTTTCCATTTGTAAATCACATATGCCCAGGTTTCTACAGAGCAAGGTTTCACATCTTATTATGACTAGAGGAGAAAGTCTGCTACTCAATATTTTTTCTCTTCATCAAATTCCTGACCTCTTTCCCTACACCCCGTCTGTTCCCCCCAAAAAACCTAAAACAAAAGAAAAACAGTATATAAAAATTATTTTTGGTTATATTTTGAATTTAATAAATTCAAAACCAGTCTAATCTTAAACTCTTGAGAAAATTTTTTTTTCCTTCATGCCTGTCTAACCTTTTTCTATTATGATAAGTAGTACATTATTTTATTGTTATCAATTTATATGAAATAATAAGTGATATTAAACTATACCTCTAGGTTTATGCTTGATTTTTCTTCTGTTTCTTGTTTCACAGCTTTTGAAATAGCAAATACATGTATAATTCCTTGTATATAAGTTTTAAATGAGAAAGATTTTATGCACTTTAATATCAAACTTTAAAAAAAAAAAAGAAGAAAAGAGCAGAAAAGAAAGGCAACATTCATAAAAAGGACCCCAAATATCTTTGTCTTAAGTAGAAATTGAGCTCTGGATACTGTAGACCATAATCAAAAGCATTCATCTGCAAGATCAACTTGAGCATTTTAGTTATAATTTACAGGTCATAGGCTTCATTACAGGCAGCCCTTGACAAAAGTAGTTTCCTGTAGAAAGGCACCTACAGTAACCAAGATACAATAAGTGAGAACTGCTTCTGACTGCAAGGTTGGAATATGCATTTAATAAACATTTGCATTCCAGCTTGATCTCTCACTAAAGAAAATTAGCTCCTACTGGGAAAGGAAGCGAAAAAAAGGACGAATAAAACCAGACAACAACCTCAATGCATTTCAAAGAACCATATTTTGCAACATTAAGCTTTAGTGTCACAGGAGACCTGTATTGTTTTTATGATCAGAATGCTTTTCTTAACAATAAGTGTATGAAATGGGCAAATTTTCTCAGCATTTGACTTCTGACAGAGTAAGATAAATGGATTAATTCATACACAGTAATTACATTCATTGATGTCACTCTTTTTATAGTTTCATCAAAAATTTTACTTTCACAGAAAATTCTGAGAAAATTTTAGATTTTTTTTCACCTAACAGAGTCTTCAGCCTAATGCAGTATACCTAAATATAAAAAAAGAAAGTGATTACTGCACACTGGGGAGACAATATTTTATGCAGCTTCAAAACAACTTCACATACATATGTTCTATTCCACTGCTTCATTAGGTAACAGATGTGAAAGGCAAGCAAAGCCACAGTCCTGGCGAGGTTACTCTGTGAAAACAAAGCAGTGCTACATCAACAGCATTCCCTGTATTATTCAGCATAGTCCAGAGGTCACAGTACTTATGCTTCCATTGTAAAGATAAAATTTTAGACCAGATTTTAATTATTTTTGTCTCTCATTCCTCATTCTCTATCAATTTTCCTCTTTTTGCATGTGTGTGTGAAGACCCTGAATAACAATTTGTTCTGTTTTTTTCTTTTTTTACACTCTGGATCAGGTGTATCAGATATTCTATCTCATGATCGTTACAGAACAAGAGGAAAAGTTCTATAGCTCACATGGATCTACCCATGATCTTATGCTTATGGAGATTAAGATGATTTAAGAGCTAGAGGTAAATGATAAACAAGATTTTTAGTCTTCCTAATTTCAGAACCCTTTTTAATTTTTGAGTGAAATATTAATGTTCACAAATCTCTACTAACACAATATTTTATCAAAATTCTTATTACGTAGACAAAAACTACCACTTTACCTTACATTTAGAAAGAAACTTAAGAATGCGTTTAATATGCAGTACTGGATATAATTTTTTTCAAAGTTAAATTCTTTTTTTCTAAAATTCAGAAGGTACATTGAAATTAGACTAGGAACCAAACTGTGAACAAGTCTTCATAATTTAATTATTAAAGCATTCAGATATAAAAGTACCCTTGCAACCCAGACTCTGTTCCAACTAATGTTAGAGTATAGAGGGCTTGTTAACAACTCCTTTATCCCATGCTGACTAATACAAATCTAACAAGTGGATTTAAGAAACTCACTGTCATCTTCACAGCCAGTGAAATCATGTGGGGCAGATTCAAATTTTGTTGAGTAAGGTCATAAACTGGAAAAAAGTCCTTTAATTCTTGAATAGGTGTTTGTTTCACATAATTTGGAGGATATAAAAAATGTAAAATCTGCGTTAAAGACCTTATATATTGTTAAGTTTGGTTGTTGACCATTCTTAGGGTTAAAAACATCCTACTCACTTTCTACCTCAGTATATTCAGTTCATATTTATAAATTTGTTCATGTGTTGAGGTTGTACCTTAAGTTAAAGGTATTTTCAAGTTCTTCTTTTTATTCTAACTTGTGTATATTCTTGAGCAGTGCTTTAAAATAAATAATCTCTTGTGAGATCTGGCTTGAGGGGCAGTTTTCTTCTTCAAGGAGGTGACCGTCCAAGGTCTGTTGTTAGTTGCCTTGTGACAGTACACAACAAAATTTGGTTGCACTGTCAAGTACCCAAACTTTCCTTTATTCTCGCCTCAAAGCATACAGCACATACTGTCACCATCACATTGGAAGTCATTGATAACACATAACTCATCTTTTCAGGCTCTTTGAACTAAAAAGGAAAAATGAGAAATATCAGGCAAGACCATGTTCCAGCACTATGTGGCGTAGACACTGAGAATTGATGTGGACTAGTCTGAGGCAAATTTTTTAGATAATCAAGACCACCTTGCAGGTTCAGATGTGACCTTCTGCTCCAGTTTGTGAGTCAATGAGCTCAGATTTCCTGAGCTTAAACTGGGAGCTCTGCATAATCATCCCCTCCATGCTGGTCAGTCATTTCCCAGGTGGTGAAATTCTCAAGCTGTATGAGTTTTCTTTTCTTTGAGAAGACAAACATGCCAAGAATCACAACAAGCATTTCAAATATTAATATTTTACTGCGGGATGAGACATTATTGAGAGCACCGGGTCGGCCAAGGGCAAGTTATGCAATGAGGGTTCATGGCAGCCTGCCCTGCCTGCTTCAGGGATGCCAGGAATTTATTCACTGTAGGAAAATTCCATCTTCTCTCATATGCTTTAGGTGATCTGATTCCTGGTGCAAGCTGATTTGATGGAATAAGGCTTTTAGGATGGTGAGACCTCTAGCTAATGAAATAAGGGATCACTGGCACCCTGACAATGTCATCCCAACCTCTACTATCTCTGCTGTCTGGTTTTAAGAGGTCACCCTTATGTATAAAGGTTTTTGAAGCAATCTTGGCACTCTTCAATTTTTTTCCTACGATTTCACGAATTCCTGTACATTCCTGTGCATTGACCTTTTCTTAAGAAGAAAACAAAACCAAGCAAACAAAAACAACAATAACAAAAACAAACAAGCCAACAAAAGAAAAAAAACCATCAAAACCAAAAACCAAACCAAAGCGAACCTAAACTAAATGAAACTAGACTAAGCAAACAAGCTAGAACTCCCAAACAGATTTCTGGTGAAAGAATACATTTTTAGGGATGATCTTCTGCTGATTCAGGACTAAACCTGAGCTGACTGAACCGTTTTGGGCAACATTTAATACTTTGAACAGTACTTTTATCAGCATCAATAGTAGTGTCCATCAGCCAACTACTAACCTTGCTAAACCTCAAGTTGTGCAACTGAACCTTAACGCTTATTTTATCTCTGTAATTACCAGTCTAACTTAGTCATAACAGAAATGCCTCTAAACTTCACAGTTTGCAGATATCTGTACTTCCCGGAGCTTATCTTTTCCAACATGAAAAATCAATGGTACTCATTAACAACACGATTCCTAATTGATTAGAGCTCTAAAACTTCTCACAGGCTTTCTGGAAGCTTCAGAAACTCAACTGCTTTGAGATTAAATGACTAACTCTGGGCCAGATACCATGTGTTCCTTATGCAGGTAGGTTTGGGCAAATTTGAAAATTAGTAGAATTAATATGAAATGCAACTGTGGAATGTCACCTTTGCTACACAGACAGCTTTGGTACAGTATGGATGTGAGTCATCCAGGAAAAGCAGACTTGTGCAGGCTGTGGGAATTGTGAATGGAGGGAAGGGGACAGCTCTGCTGTGCCAGGGGACATTCAGTGGCAGTGACATGGCTCCAACGCAGCCAGCAGCTAAAACTGTGTGGTGCTGGAGGCTTTCTTGGATACTTGACAACAGCTATTTGGTATGCAACTGAAAAAAAAAGAAGATTGTGGTTGAAAAACTGATCTCTAACCAACACATTGAGATATTAACGATGTTATACCATCACAGTTTACTTTGTCAGTCTTTCCTGGTTTGTGTTGTTTGTGGGTTTTTGTTTGTTAGTTTGTGTTTTGTTTGGTTGGTTGGTTTTTTGTTTTGGTTTTTTTTGGGGGGAGAGGGGGTTGTATGTGTTTTTTTTTCCTAATTATTTATTATTTTCACTTTTATCTAAACTAATTCAGTTTAAAACAAGTCCTTTCATCATGGTCACAATTCACCTTCCACGCAGTATAGCTCTAAAAACTCATGATCTGTTAGATTATGGCAATTTTGCTTCAAGGTTCTGATTTAAATAGACTATTATTGATGAAGAACTGGAGAACGTAAAAAAATCTAAGTACACAACTGGCAACCATACATAGAATGGTGCTGCTTATAGACAAGTTATAGGTAAAATACAAGTTTACTCCATTATGTGATTGAAAATAATGTTTTACTGCAGTGAGGCAGTACATCAAATAAATTTACTCAGTTCTTAGGGAAATAAATAAATAGTTTTTCTACTTCCATTATAGATTTTAGGTGGATGAATGACACCAAAAAAAGAGATTACATTAGGACCAACTTCTAATTCTATAGCAAAAAAAAAAGCACTAAACCAAAAATAAACTGAACCAGAAAAAGTCCAGTAGAAGACTCCCTGGTAAAGAGAGGAACACGAGGCAGATGTGGACTTACGTAACTACTCTGCAAATGACCTAATGTTCTCATAATGTAACAGAGAAATTCATATAAAGATTTTATAAATGTGAATTTGTGCAGTTCTTCAAGAAATGTCTGTAATGTTTGAGCTCTTTCACCAAACACAGCAAATAAAAAAGTTTGGAAAATTTGTTGTCCTTCAATAGAGATTTAGTTCAATGCAATCATTCCTAAGGTCGAATAGTCTAGTATATGTTCAATAAAACTACTGTGAATCTTTTGATATGCTCAGTTTGCATCTCAGCTCAAGGCTTTGGTTTAGATTTAATGACTTGGGCAGTTTCTAAACCACAGGATATGAAAACAGAAATCACAAACAAGTCATGAGAAACATCAAAGCAACTGCTGAAGATGTAATCTTCAGTGACAGGGAAGGCTAAGAGCAGTCACACTCAGCTGTAGCAGGACTGCACTCAGCCACAACACCCTCCAGCTTTCAAAAATGACTAAAATCAAAGTGTAATTCTCTTATGGGTGCAAGAGGGAAATAAACATTTTCTTTAGTAGGTAATATGAACACTTACAGGAAATACATTCCAAACATCATTGGCAATATTGCAGGTGAAAACTTCTCTGCTCATTTTTGGAATTATAAAGGAGCTGTGTCTCACATAGATAAGCTGCAAGATGTACTGAGCTGGAACATTTAGAACATTGCCTTAAATGTTCCTGATTTAGCCTTTGTGGCTCTACAAATTTCAGGGGTAACATAAATATTTTTCAAAATGTCTATACAGCCTCCTCAGTGGCCGTGAAGTGCTGGTGGTTCCACTTATACTGAGGCTGTTTTGGGGTTGTAGACTTCCATAACTTTGCATTAAAGATGGAGAGAAGTAGATGAAAACTCCTGACAGCAACAGACAGAGGTATAGGTACAATTTTTGGATAGGTTCTTTTCACTAACAGAAATATGAACACAGTATAAAAGTGTAGCACTACGTGCTACATAAATAGGTGCACCCTGATGTACACAAATTCTAGGACATAGTCAACAACGTCCAAAACTTTTGATTTGTTGTGCCTGTTCACATTACTTTCTAGTTTTCTATAATTCAGACTGCGACACACTGCTTACAATGTCTTCGACTTACTGTGTGAACTAATGTCACTATATAAGTGATAAAGCCTAAATGTGTTATCTAAAATAGATATATCCAGTTTATTTCATGGGAACAAAATGTTTTTCTTTGTTTTCAAGTCCAGGAAACAGTTTAAAAAACAATTTTTTTTAATTTAAAAAATAATTATTAGTAAAACTAAAAATTTGTAGATAACATAAAATTATCTTCTTCTTACCTTGATGATGTTTTATGTGGTCCCTAATTACACACACAGCTTGTTAGGTCCATAGAGATTATGATCAAAAAATGACAGTTTTGTTTGTGCTTTTAAAACGTCAGAGTGTAAAAGAAATGAGATAATTTATAACTGACCAAATTAGAGCATATTTTACTCAGAGATAACAGATGGTTTTCCAGCACAAAGGAAACACATAGGAAAATGTCCAGTTCCTCCTCTGAAACCTTGGTATGTTACAGAACCAAATGCAAGACAATGGTTTGAAATGATAAACCAGTTGTCCCAGCCTGTGGGACAAAATATAATATATAAGTCAAATATAACTGCACTATTTAGGATGACATTCCAAGATAATTAACCCTTGGGATTTAAATGTGCTGATATTGTTAGGTGCATATGTAACCTCAGCCATTCTTGTTCAATTACTTGAAACTTGGCAAGATTTTGAAGAAATTAAACAGTCTCTTGTTGTCGGGGTTTGACTTGGCCACTGCCTCTCTGGACAGTCTCTGCCCACATTCTCCACGAAAAATGTCATGGTTTTGCTTTGCGTCAATTTGCTCACACCCCCCACACAATTACTATTAGCTGAGAGAAGGTTTATGCAGACGAAAAAGACTGGATTTGGGGAAAATAATATGAGTATTTATTGCTAGCAAAATAAAAACTACTTAAGAACTATATTTACAATAATCCTACTTAAGTAAAAGGTACTATATATTTACAGAAATACTCCTCCCCGCTTTTACATCAGTCCAAGGAGGAGAAGCAGTCTCTTCTCCATTCTTGGAGCTCCAGGTCTCTTCAATAGCTCTGCATCACTCCCATAGCAGCTGGAACTCTTTTTCTTTCTTTCTTGCTCTGTGTTGGCCTCCAGGGTTGGGCCTACCCCTCTCCTGGGCTAAAACCAGAGGCTGGGGGTTACCCAGCCCCTGAAGGTTTTTTCTTCCATGGTCTTGCAAGGGGACACTTGCTTATCATGGATCTTCTTCCACGGGGTTACAGGGGATAATGGCTTATGAGTCCACCCCTGTTTTCCCTGTGGGGGTCCCTTCCCACGGGAGAACAGTCTTTGATAGACCTCTCTGACATGAGTCCATCTCTCAGACAACAGGTCTTCCATTCTCTGCTGTCTCTCAGGGTCACCAATTTCCAGTAGCAACATGGATCTCACACACAGATTTCAACATCCCACCCGGGCCGTCTCGCTCCAGCGTGGGTTCTCTTTAGGGTTACAGTTCTTCAACAGGACTCTGCCTCACTTCAGGTCTCTCATAAAGTCTCGGCTTTCTCATGCATCAGCTTACTCCAGTGTA
>JAYRBT010000093.1:10244726-10255231 GCA_036023395.1 Myiotriccus ornatus
TAGAGGAAGGAGTTCGGGTCTTTTCTCATAACTCATCCTCAGCAAAAGACCCTTGTCTCATTTAAACTGGGACAGACTCTAAGTCCTAATCATAAAAAAAATCCTAAACCATGCCACTTTATGAAAAATAGAATCTTTAGCAAGTAAAATATAATTTAAAGTGTAACAAGTGATCTCAAGGAAAAAAGTTTATTATCTAAACTACCACTGTCTAATCCTAACTTCTCCCTTATGTCAAATCTCACAAAAAGAAAAGGAGAAGAAAATGTGGCTTTATTTACAGGACTTGTCATTTACCTCCTCAGGAGGAACAGATTATTTTATTTATAATTTTTTTAATTGCAGATCATGAAAATTCTTTTAAAAATGAAAGATAAAGGAGAACAACAAGAGTGAAATGTCACATTCTGACCTTGCTCTATAGATTTTAAGAATTTTCTTTACTTAATTTAGGAAAACATCAAGAAAGAATGGGCACTGGATTTCTATTCCCTAGCAAAAAGATTTTTCTTGACTGATCATACTTTTTAAGCAGCTGAATTTTTGCTGTATTACCTTCCTTGGGAGGGATATTAATACTGAGGAAGTATATCATGCCATAAGTCACTGACTGGTTGGAAGCATGAAATCTCTCTTTAAAGCATATAAGAAATATATAGTATAATATGGTAAATTCAAAAGACACAACAGAATATCAGAGTAGATGTCTCATTGGAAAGAAAGATTGGAATTCCAGTTGAGAGTAATATTGTGAAACAGCTTTTGAAACTGTGTGTGTTGCCTGGGAAGCATTAGAAAACTTTTCCTAGAAACTACAATTTCAGACTGTAAATTTTATGTTTACTTAAAGAAAATGTGGGAACCACAAATTCATTGAGAACCCAGTACCGATAGATTAGAAAGAAGTTAGTCCTTCTTACAGATTTAGGTTGGACTGTTGACTTCTGGACCCAAAGCTTTTGAGTCCCAGCACAAGTGAAAAGAGAAAATAATACTTCCTTTGTGTGCAATACAGGTGAGCAGAGGTCATGAGTATCAATGAGAAATCTTGATATCTGTGACCATGGTTGGAGCTATTTCCCAGAACAGTCATGGAATTTGCATTTCTGTACTGAGTTCCATTGCTCTGACAGAAAGGTACTAGAACTTGAAGTCATCTTTTCAGAGTTTTGTAGTGGTCCATTGGGATACAGCTGTAATTTGTTCAAATTATGTCAATTTTGCCTGTTTACCTTTATCAAGGTCATCACCTGCTTAAGATAAAATAATACTGCAGGAGTGCAGCACAGATCAGTAATCTCTGAAATGATGATCTGGAGATGCACTGGGAATTTTAAATCATGCTTGAAGATAAAAAAAAGTGTTACTGGGAAATAATGTCATGAAGTTATTACAGTTAAATAATTAGCATTTGAATTGAAAAGACTGCCTATACTCCCTTACAATTAACTTCCTGTCACATCTGCTTAACAAGATGTAATTTTCACCCACACATATATTTTAGTTCTGGTCTATGGTTTCTGCTGCATACAATTTGAAAATAAGGGAGTACAAGGTGCAATACTGTGTACAAGAAGGCTTAAGAAAGACAGTGAGAAAGTCACTTGACAAGAGAACATAAAAATAAATCTCAAACAAAGATATTCTCTTTTATATTTTAATCTTGCATCTTCAAGTTACATGACATCTAAATTGCATCACACAGAGTTCCTCAATTTATACTTTAGTTTAATGTTCTGCTTTTCATTTTGAGAATTATGAAAGAAGAGGAATAAAGTTTTTTTTAGAAAGAGAAATGAAATATATGTATTTAAACTGTTATTTTTCTCTATGATATGATAAACTGGCAAGGAAATGAGTACAGTTATTCTGATTTCTTTATAACATGACTGGTTCTGTAATGCCTCAAAAGAATTTGACCAAGTATTCTAAAGGACTCTCAGAATCTAAGTGAATTGAAAATCTAGTGATTTTCTATTTCATAAATCCTGAACATTATAATGAAAGGTAAGAGACTTTATTCAGATGACTTAGCTTATTAAAATATCATTTCTTGGACTCAAGACTTTTTGCTAAACATGCTAATAGCTGCTTATAAGAAAATCTAGCAATGCTTTCTGGTGTCAAAGCACGAACAGAAACTTCAAAATATAACTAAATTAGACTGGATAAGAGTGTTATAGTATTATTTAAAAAAAAAAAAAAAGTAATTTCATGTCCTTATGACGTGAAATGATAACCGGTAAATGAAATACAAAGATTAGGTGCTGAGAGAAAAGATGAAAAAGGTTCTATGCTTAATAAAAAATCATAGGCAATTTCATGCCAAAGGTAAGAAAGGAGAAAAAAAAGACCTGTAAAGGTTGGAAGCAACAATCCTTGTTCAGTTCTATCAGGTAGACACTGGGTTTAAAGGAGTGTCTACTGACTATAATAGGAATTAAATCAAGTTCTTTAAGAGAGATGGTTTAACCAAAAGAGTTGAAAGCCATGACCATAGAAGAGTAGTCTACTCCTTGCCCTAGAGCAGAGAAACACAGAAGAAATGAGAGCATAACTACAGATGTTATTAAGTTAGATACGGATTTCACAGTGGAGGACCCACAGTAAAATATTTTATGAGGAAAAATCAAAATAATAAAGAGGCAGTGAAGAATGACATGGGAAAGGAATTTGGAAAATGTTTATGATAAAAATAAAAGCCCAAAGTAAACAAAAAACCTTCAAAATCTGTGCAACTTTTAGTCTATTCTTCCATCTAGTTCTATCACAGATAGAATGAGTTAAAATAACTGAGGTTTATCATGTCCCAAAGCTACAATAAAAAAACTACTACCAATAATTCCATCATGAACTAATACACTGACTGAGGTTGTACCCTAACTATGGAAACCATATCTTCATCATTTTTGCCAGTTTTGTTCCTGAGGAGACCCGTTAATTGCACATACATTATTCCGGAGTATTGATTGTTCTGTTCTGTAAGCACAGGAAAAGAAATTAAAATCAACTGGGGTCTTACCTAGCTCTGGGAACAGGTAATGAGGCTTGACTTTTCAGTGCTGTGAGATTGCTGCAATCATCTATATGTGGAAAAATGTAGAATACTCCCTCTGTGTCTGCACAGTTTGAAAAATAGAAGAAAACTATGTCATAAAATCCTGTTGATCTAAGCTCAAGAGTTAGTTTTCACATAGAAAATGTGGATCAAAGCTGCAAATCAGTGAAAAGACATTAAATCCTTCCTGTATTTGAACTACCAGAGGGCGGGATTAGGTGGGACATTGGGAAAGAATTCCTGGCTGTGAGGGTGGTGAGGCCCTCAGGTTGCCCAGAGAAGCTGTGGCTGCCTCATCCCTGGAATTGTCCAAGGCCAGGTGGGATGGGGAGGATAGCAGTGGTACAAATAATCTGTACTCATAAATTTCTACTTTGGGTGAATTATTATAAAATATATTATTTCTTAATAGTTTGTAAGATTCAACCTCAATTGGTTGGAATAATGAAGTAAATAATGGTGTCAATAATGTTAATATTGCTAATAAGACTAATAATAACAATAAAAAATAAATAGCCTCAAATAACTAAATACGTGGCATTTGGGGCAGGGACACCTTCCTAGGTGCTCGGAGCACCTATCCCAGGTTGATCCAAGCCCTGTTCAACCTGGCTTTGGACCCTTCCAGGGATAGGGCTGCCACAGCTTCCCTGGGCTTCCTGTGCCAGGGCCTCACCAGCCTCACAGCCAAGAATTTCTTCCTAATATCTAAATTCACCCTCTGTCAGTTTGAAGCCATTTAGATGAAGACACACATCTATGCCCATGTTTCAGTGAAAAAGAAGTTGCTGCTCAGGTGTGTGAAAAGCAGAAGTCATAACATAGATTTCTCACAGCTTTAAGATGGATACGGATTTACTTGAGGTGTGAATCCATTTAGAAAGAAGGAAATTCAATCCCATGCAAAGCTGTGCTTCTTTCCGTGCTAAAAGAAAGGGTTATTTTGCTTCCATATTTTCATCCTGAATGCTCTTGCAGAATTAAATACAGAGCTTTTGAGTTTATAGGGAATATGCACTTCACATACAAGAGAAAAATTTGTCATTCCCTAAGAACTGGATTTAATAACTACTAAATTTTCTAATCATAGTATATAAAAGTACGCCATGTGTATGGATAGGAATAAGTGCTGACAGAGCAACCCTGTTCTCTCCTCACCCACAAACATGAAGGGAAGGGTAAAAACTGCCAGCAAACTTCATATTGCAGCTTGACTTTTCTCTAAAATACTTCATTTCATTGTAGTAAATAAAAAAAGAAGCCAAGAATCATTATAACCATTGTGTAAAATGTATATGAAAAATAAAGGGAGGCACCCTCTCACAGACCCTCCTTCTTGCCTGTTACTTGATACTAAAGATGGTCACTACATGGTCTGGGCTTCCATTAAATCCTGCTAAAGCTCTCTCAAATGAGATAAGACTACGGAAAATGCAATTTTCACTCTAAAATGCCAGGTTTTATTCATATAATTGAGTGATAAAACATAATGAATTATTGATATTCTCAAGAAATATAAACTAAGATTTAGAGATTATCAATCAGACAAAGGTTCACCGTCCCAAAACTGTCCAAAAACCAACCATCTCCTCATATGGGTCAGCAGTAAAATATAATAACACAACTACAGACCTTTCCGTGAAGATGCACACAAATCCTTCTGTTTTCTCTGTGAACATCACAGGTTTCAGTTTCTGAGGAAAATTATCTTAGAGATGCTCAGGGAGGTTTCAGAGTAATGAGCTGCTGAATAAGAACCAATGAACTCCACAGAGACACAGTCTGGTATTTCTTTTCTGGCTTTAGAAGCGACATGGGTTAAAAAAGGATATGATCAGTTACTACTCAAAATCTCAATTATCACCTGCAGTGGCTGCCCCATCCCTGGAAGTGTTCAAGGCCAGGTTGGATGGGGCTTGGAACAACTTGGGCTAGTAGAAGGTGTCCCTGCCCATGGCAAGGGTTGGGACTGGATGAATTTTGAGGTCCCTTCAACCCAAGCCCTTCTGTAATTCTCTGATTCCATGATTATCCATACAAAAGCTTATATGGGAAACTCTACTTGCAAGAAATGCTGACCAGTCTCATTCAGCCAGAACCTACTCTGAAGGCCACATAAACAAACAAACAAACAAAAAATACAGAAACATAGAATAAATGTTTTTAGGACATTTGTTCATGACTCCTGACAAACATAACGCCATTTTTGACTCTTCCCGCATGGCGAGGAAAGGTGAGCTCAAGCAGTTGCTTCCATGTAAAGCAACTGTTTTCTAACAATCACACTTTTTTGAATTTTGGTTGTTGGCTCACCTCCAAACCAATCTTATTTTACCAACAATTTTTCAACAGGAAGTGTCACAAACATCTTCATGACCCTTATAGGGTCCTCTCTTTGAGTTGTTAAAGTATGGATGTCAGATTATAATTTTCTCTCATTTTATCACACATTATTTTTCTCATTCAGATATGGGAGATGCATCAAAATTACCTATGGTTTTTTGGATAATAAAATCTAGTGCTTTACAGACAGACTGGCCATAATCTGAATGAGGAATTCAGCAGTTGCTGCCCAAAACTAACAATTTAAAATACATAAAGAAAATACAACAATTTTAAATACATACAGACAATACAACAATCTAAAATAAATCGATAAAAAGAAAAAAATTTAAAGACATGTCTTATGAGGCTAGGTCAATACTTTTCTAAAAGCAGAACTTTGTCCCTAATATCAGCAGCTCTCAGGAAACCAGTTGACCAGATTCAGTCTTCCTTGTAATTCTGTTAAGGGCAATAAAATCACACCAGATATTGAATTGTCTCATTATGCTTTTCATTGTGATCTCCTGAGATTTCACATTTTAATTGCAATACATGAAATTTTAAATAGAGCTTGAGAAAGGAACTATGAACCTTCTAGTCTACTTTGACTATTTAAAAATGAAAAAGAACATGTTCTTTACATTTGATTTTTCAGAGTTAGGAGAGAGAGAAGATTGAATCAGTGGTTATGGATAATCACTGTTGATCTTCCTTTTTTTATTTGACAAGTTGATCTAGAAATTTACTTGATTTCTGAATGAAAAGGGCATTTTCATGTGCTTCATATTCTTCAGTTTCTTGTTCTTATAAGCAATGAAAGTTTCCTATACACAGGCCTGTGCTGAGTATTATATACAGGAAGGAGAAGCTGAAAACAGAAATGGGAACAGAGAAGGCAACAGCTCTGCAAGGAATGTTCTGAAGTTTAAAGTGGATGATGAATCACATTTAAAAAGTCAACAATGTGGCGTTTTGAATAAGTAAACATAAAATATTTTGGTGTATTGAAATGTAATGTTTCATATGGAACACAGGAGTATTTCTCTCTATTCCAATCTGAATTTATCTGAGATGGAATGTTTACCTTTGTAAACTCTACTATAAAACAGATGCACAGAAATTAAAGGTAATCCATGGAACTGCAACAGCAGTGTTAAAAGATTAGAGTATGTAGCACATGGGGGTAGCTGAACACTCTGGCCTTTTGCCGTCTAGAGAAAAAACCTGAAGTGGGAAAGAAACATTCCAGTTTTTGCAGTAGCTCTTGATTTATTACAAGAAAAGGGTAACCAGAACATTTTTTTTTTTTCATGGAGACTTTAAAAAGTCAGTTAGATATTTCTTCAGAAAAAAAATCTGCATTATTTGGGAATTATTTCCAAAAATTTAAAGTTATTATCTATCTCATGCCAAAGAGATGATTTCAGCATAATTTTACTTCATGCAATTACAGTTCTACTGTTAGAAAATAATCTGAAACTAAGAGATGTAACCTATTTTTCAAAGACAGGGTTAAAATGGAAAACCCTCATATTTAATGGAAGTTTTGAAACCTTTTGTGTACATCTAAAGTTTTCTGGAAAGCAGATCTGATGGCCTTTATATGATATGATATATTTAGGGTTAGTATTCCATAGTGTCTAACTTTATTTTTCTTAAAAAAACATTAGAGGGAAAAAAAACCCATACCAAACTAAACAAAGCAAACAAAAATCACCCCAGACCTCTTACCTGTGTTATCTGTGAGTAAATCAGACTTTTGATCACTCCCTTCCACTGTGAGTCCTTAACACATACATTACCACTAGTTTGAGTTCATAAAAGTTGCAAAAATAGAGGGTTTTTTATTCATCAGAACCCTGGGTCCTGCATTGCAAAGCTGGCCTCTATCCAGCTGATGAGCTTCATAATGCCTCTGTCAATCTGTCCCTGATTCTTAAGTTTAGTCATGATTAAGGGAGGAAATACTTTATCAAATGTCAAATACCAACACTGACAACTGAAAGAACACACCTTAAGGATGATGATACTGGAGTAGGAATTGAACATAGTCATTTATCTATTGTTTTCTTCCCTACCTTCTGTTTATTTCCTGTTAAATCCTTCTACCTATAAAGATACTCTCTCCTTAAGTAATTTAATCACATACATGTCAGGCAGGACCAATATCTACTACTTAGGGGACACATTTTAATTTTTTATTTGATATTTATTACTGTGTGCACTCTTCTTTACAGGCCTATACCTTTGAGATTTTGGATCAAGGAATAATATCTGAATCACTGTTGATTTGGCACAGTCTACTGTGTATAATATCACTCATACTAGGTTTGATTGCCTAAGTCTAACTATGTAAGGATATATAAATGCCTTCTTTCCCAGATGACAAATTATCATCTCACTATAAAAAAAGATGATGTCTGAAATTCAAAGGAGCAGCCAAGACTCTGCTTTAATCGAACAAGCACCAGGACTCGTCTGGAAAAAAAAGCAGAGTTTACTAAACTCTGAGTTGCAATTTTCTGTCAGTCCATCAGCTAGGATTAGTTAGCTCACAGCACTGCAAAGATTGTGTATCAGAAAACATATTTCTGAGGGATGAGATCCTCCCGTAATGCAGTGGTTGTCAGAAAAGTCTAAATTGTGATAGTTTTCTCTGGGACAGGTAACTTTCAAGCCATGAGAGATATTCACCCAGACATGTTTTCTTATTAGAAATCCTGTCTGAAAAGTATAGGGGTTTTTTTTCAGTTTTTGGTTGGTTGGTTGGTTGGTTGGTTGGTTTTGTTATTTAAAGTATTTAGTCTGTTTTTAAAAGATCAGTACTGTCAGGATGAAGAACATGAAATCCAAGGAATATCTGCATCATAATCATAATTATTTGTCTAGTTTTGGTTGCATGTTCTGTCTTAATCATCCATATTTCGAGAAGTGGCGCAGTGTGATAAACTGAGCTCACAAGTGAGAGGTTAACCTTGTGATTTCTTCAGGATCATGTAAATACTGCACCAGTTCATGAGACTCTTCAGGCTGCAGACAACACTGGGATATTCTTTTTGATATTCTTATGCTTCTCACATTCCATAACTGTCCATCGGTACAGCAATTGCTATGACTTCTGCCAAATTTTACACTGTTCCATCATCTGCCTTGCTGCTACGATAACCTGCTGAGTGTTTAAATCAAGGAACAAGTGAAGAATGACATGCCTTTGGGCATTTCCAGTGTGCTTCTGTCTACTTAGAGCCACAGAAGTAGTATACAATAGCAGAGAATTCCCAATACCAAGCACCTTTACAAACTATAATTCCAAATATTACTTAAGACAGTACTGTAAAAGCCTCCTGAACTGAGGAATTGTTTTTCCACAAAGTAAATGCCATACCTCCAACTTAAAAATTAAAGCAACCCACCAAGGAAAAAAAAAAAAAATACTTGCACTTATTTGTCAGTCTTGCTTCAATATTCTAATTTAAAAAAAGGAAAAAAAGACAAACAATAAAAAATTCCAACAACTTGGAAATATCCCTTTAAAATATCAGTTTGACCCAGATAACCATTATTCACTGCCCCACTGTTTTAGTCTTGAGCCCCAGGTGTTGTTGCAGACATGACATTTTATTGAATTAATAAAGATATTATTCCATTGCTTTCACTGTGTCATGTGTAGTACTTATCCAAGTGCAGTTTGTATTCTGATCTGACTTATTCCAGCCAAGATACATTGAATTTTTTTCTATTGCGTTGTTGCAACTATGCAGATTTTGAACTGTCTGATCTGTTTTTATCTGATCTAAAAAAAACAGCTCAACATTTTTCATTACAAGAAGCATCTAAACCTGACTGTAAATCTAAGCAGAAAAGGTCATTCTTAATGTTTCCTGATTTAAGCATCCAGTAGATTAAAGAAGCAGCTGTGCAGACTGAAAATGTTTGTTGATATGCCAGGATAAAATGGATGCCACCTGAGCTCTAAAATAAATCCACCACTATTCCCAAGATCACATCCCTCTGGCCTAAAAAATGTAAAAGATAAATAGATCAATATCAAATTTTCAGTGATGTAGTTTTACACACTGAAGAACATGTTCCATCTGTTAGAATCTGATTTCCAGGAGACTGTAAAGACTTCCAGAAATTCAGCTTCCTTTAGAGAGTCCTGTGTCAGTATGTTAAGAACAGGTAAATTAGGTACAAAGTTCTTTCAAATACATAAAATTGCTGATCACCTGCTTTGTATCTTTCCTCAGTAGCTAGATTTCTTCCTTGGAGAGGTTCAGATGTCACAGCAACAGTCACCACAGTGATGTCTTTTTAAGTGCATATCTGTCAGCTTAAAATTAAAATGACAAATGGTATCTAGTTGCTGTCTTAGAACTACTAAGGTTTAGCAAATTGGCAATGGAAATGGAAAGCCTACTTTTTACAGAGATTTATCATATGCATTCTGAGAGAAAGACATTTCTCTCCCTCCCTCAGACAAAATACACAAAGATTAAACCATTACATTGCATTTAACATGCAGTCCAAATTTTTAATTGGACTTTAATCATTGCCTTGGAGTGGAAAACAGAGGGCAAAGCAAATAGGCTCCATATCACCAACATCTCCCCCTAAAGCTACCTGACACAGATGTGATGGACAGATGCCTGGTCAGGGCTGAGAGAAGACTGATAGGAAAAGATCCTGTTTATGAGTCCTGGAGACATGAAAAGTAAAAAAGAAAAAGAAAAAGAGAAGTAGTTAGAAATTCAATGAGAGGTTCTAGGGTTGGACTAGATGATCACTGAAGACATTTGCCAAATGAGAGTATCCCCTTCCCCTTCCCTTTCTCCTTTTCTTCCCAAACCTTCCCTTCTCAAACCTTCCCTTCCCAAACCTTCCCTTCCCAAATCTTCCCAATCCTTCTTTCTCATTTCTGTATTTTCTCCCATCTTTTCCCACCTTAGTGTGATCCCTTGGAGTTTTGATTTTTAATTTTTGTAGATTTTAGAAGTAGTTATGTAGTAAATGTAGATTTTAGAGTAGCAGCATATTATCCCTTCACCCTTTAACACACCAGCAAACCCTGTTACCCGTTCCCATATCAATTCCCATAAATTCCACTAGCCTGTTTTGTCTC
>JAYRBT010000093.1:10272197-10283396 GCA_036023395.1 Myiotriccus ornatus
CTGCTGAGATCACAGCTGCGCTGGGCAGGGCACGTCTCCAGGATGCAGGACTACCGCCTCCCTGAGATCCTGCTCTACAGGGAACTTGCCACTCGCTGCTGCAAGAGAGGAGCCCCGAAGAGGAGATCCAAGGACTCCCTGAAACAATCCCTCAGCCTCGGCCATATTGATCACCACCATTGGTCTACCCTGGCCTCCAATCAGGAGGCCTGGAGACACACCATCTGTAACGCTGCTGCTGCTTTTGAGAACGCGCAGGATCACTCTTGAAAAGAAAGAATCGCGTCTCATCGATATCACCTGGGGAGTCTTTCTGCTGTGCCTTCTGCAACCAGACTTGTCTATCTCACATTGGCCTTTTTAGCCATCAGTGCGCTTGCAGCAAGTGTGGGTAGAACCGTTCTCAAATCTTCGTTCGCGAAGCCTAGCCATGGATGATGCAGGTTAGTATTGCTTACTACTGACCTGAGGAACAAAACACAAAAATATGTGTTATATTTCTAAAAAATATATATGTATCTTGAGAATGAGCTACAAAAGAAAATAGGCTTACCCTGGAAAATATAGGTGAAGAGTTTCTAAATCAGTTCACAAGGCAGTTTAGGAAGGTACTGATAAAAGACCTGTTTACACATAAAAGTCATCATTATTGTCTTTCCTTTGAAGCATGAAAACAAGTTGCTGGGGTGACACCTCATGCAAACTCAGGGTTCAAACATCCAGGTAATCAAACAGATAAAATAACTGGAAGATAACATTCCCATAATGTTTATATCCTGAGACACAAGTGAAAAAGCTTTTATTTTTCTCCTTCAGGTCTTACTACCTTGGGTTCCATCTCATGTTCTGGCACAGGAGCACAATAAGCCCAACAAATTCGAGCAGAGAGAGGCACTGTTCCAGATGCATTTTCTCATTCACATGTGTAAAAGCAGATGAAATATAATCTCTGACTCTGTAGGTGACTCAGCCAGGGAAAGTTTTATTGCTCTGCTGTTACATTTTGCTTTAAAATTCAGATGCATTCTTTTGTTTTAAGGCTTAAAAAAACCCATAAAATCAAGAATTTGCAAAATTATTTGGGAAGTAAGATAGACATTAAGTGTAGCATATAGCTACACTTTTCTGCAGAGGGGGAAAATGAAAGTGATTCCCAGTGCACAAATACTAACCTAGAAGGATGAGATGTTTTAGAAAAAATGAAGAAAAATTTAGTTATTCTTTCCAAATTGGTAAAGGACATGACTAAAAAACCTTAAAATTATGTTTTATAAAGTAATATGGAATTCCACATTAATTGAAAATATGTAAATGTATCCAGTTCCCACACAAAACTTCCCTTTAGAACCTGGAGCAGTAGTAATTTCAGTTGAACACATGAGGTTTCTGCCCATTTAAATGCTGAAGCAGAAATAAAAATTTATCCCAAGGCCAAATAAAATTTGAAAAACACAGAGGAAGTAATTCCTTGAAATCAAATCCTTGCTTTACTCATATCTTCTTTATATCCAGATCACTATATATTATTTCTCCCTCTTTTTGAAAGTTTACTGAATGCAATGCAATCAACTTTTAAAATCTGTTGAGTTCAGTTTACTTCCCTTCTTTTTGATACTAGGTCCAGCCACCTTGTCCTGGGAACCAGAATAAGAAACATAATACGTCAGAAATATCAGAGTAGATTACAGATCTATTACATTATATCAGAATAATCCATTATTGGTACATCTAACATAGATCTTAATTTACCTTGTAACCATTTCCATATGATAAAGGCCTGTTCTCAGCTGCCATCTGTCCATCCCCTCTTGTACCTCCAGTCTGTTAATGTGAGCAGTTTTTTAATGCCGCAGTTTTTTAATGCCACAGATTTTCCCTTCAGAATTTGGCAAATGAGACAAAAAGAGGCAAAAACTCTTTACTATAATAAATTCCACATGATTATCCCTGCAGTACTTTCTGAAATCTCCTGTTCTTATGTTGTTTGAAATTTCATTCTGGTGAGGAAACAAATTGCCCACTGAATAAATACAGAGACTAAGAACTTGTTGTCTTGAGAAAATATTAACTTAGCTAATTAATTTACTTAGTGTAGAAGATTAAAAAAAAATTAATATAATCTGTTAGTACACTGCCAGCTTTGAAGCACCACATCATGTGAAGATCAGAACAAAATTCCCAAAGCTAAAAATAATAAAAAATAACTTTAAAAATATTATCAAAAGTTTGACAATTAACATATCAGAAAATACTACAGAATTCTTTCACTTTTAGTAACAGAAAAACAATTTTTAGAAACGGCTTATTAATGCATATTATCATAACTCAGAAGTTAAAATTATAAATACATCATTGTTTCAGTGTTCATGATATGATTTCTGAAGCAAAAATATGCAGATGAAAGCCAAAATAATATTTTAACTGAGATATATATACTTAAATAACTGCACATAACTGGCAAGAGGACAAGACATTGGTTTTAACTTATTAACAAAAAAAAAATCTGAAGGATTTTAGTGGACAGGAGATTTGTCTATCAGCTTGTTTACTATTCACAAATATAAAAGTGTTATGAGAGATGAAAACAGTCTATGAATAGTTCACTGGTGCTCCATTTCAGAACTAAAATTGAAATACATAATTGCCTTAATAGAACAAAATAAGATGTAAGATATATTTCCATTTTACGTTTGTTTTATTACTATTTTCTGGACTTAAATAATAAATAAAACCTGTAAGGGATGCCAGAATGTCACTTTTTTGTTGTTGGTGGTGGTGGTTTTTAAGAAAAATAAAGAGCTGCAAAGTTATAAATCCCTGTACTTTCATTCTATTTTATCACACTACAACCAAATCAAATGAACAAAATCTCTGGAAGGAGAGTCAACACCATCCTAATTTCAAGTGGAAATAGAATTTCATACAAGGAATTAATTATTTTTCCAAGTTGAAGTGAGCTCACTCCAAGCCATTTCCTGACTAATTATTGATCCAGAGTTCACAGCATCTGCACTCCCCTGAAGAATTGTTCCCATGAATTCTTTTATATCTTGCCTGCACTTTAAAATGCTGTCTTCATCATAAATTACCAATATCTGCTCAGCTGATGTGAAGCTTTTTTCGTTGGACTGTGACAACATCTCCATTTTGAAGCACATCAGTACCTAATTAAAAGTAGATACGGCCAATAGCTATATGAGAATCCCCTCCAAATGTGATTATAAATGATCCTCAAATGCTGACTTTATTAATAGTAATCAGCTTATACAAGTAAGGAATTTGTGTTCCCTTCCTACATCCTCTCAGGATCTTTCAAGGTTAAAATATATCAAGGCTGTACATTAGAGATACTCTCCTGCAAATAAGCAACAAAAGTGCTCATTAGTGGGCTTCAAAATTACATGATGACAAAATAACCCTCTGGACCAGTTGAAGTGAACACATTGTCAGGGATGATGCTGTTAAAGCAGCACAAAAGCACATCTGTTTGGTGGTATCACAGTGATTTGCAAGCACATACTTTTAATTCTCACAATTGTTTACCTGTTCTGCAACATTTAGATAACTCTTCTGCCTCAAAAGCACTTTGCATTTTTCTTGAACACTTGTCCTTATGCAAATACTGCTATTTCTAGAAGCACAAATATCATGACTCTATATTAGTTAAAAAACTTTCGACAAACCAAACACTTAAAAAAATTATACATATCAATAGTACAAAAGTCCAGACAATGCACTGAGAAGTAACTAATTTTTAGAAGTATTTCAGCTCTTACTTCAGAGGAAGACTGAAAAAAAAAATAAAAATTTCGCATCTAAAGATTAGTGGAGGACACCAAGCTTAAGTCAACTCTCTGGTATTTTATCTGCAGTTTTCAGATACATATCAATATAATTTTGTGAATTTTTACACCTCTAGATAGACATATCCTGAACTCTATACTTCTGCAACAGTTTCTTACCATTTTATTTCTGTCCTTAAATGCCCATGACCTGATATTCTCATAGATGTGCTTATTGCAAAGCCAAGATCTCTGTCTTGAACTGCAATATTTAGTTAACATGTATAGTTTTATCCAAAAGATTAAGGTTACTTTCCCACCTTCTTTGAATCTCTGTAATTACTTTCTCCCCAGGATGAGAACTAGTCATGTTTCTTTCAAACTTTATAAAAGTTAGTCAAGTTTCCTATCTTCAAACTTGGAATTGTGTCTGACATTTTTCTAATATTTCTTGGATTACTTACAAAAAGAATGAAATCTAAATCATAGGTCCTTACTAAAATGAGACTGTTTTACTTTAGGTACTTATTTTGTGAGGATAATATTTAACACTGCTTTATAGGCTATAAAGGCTTTTTCTGAACAATAAAGAAACAATAAATGTTCACTTAAAGTAAGCTATTCCCGAGAACTGGTGATGAGACATTTACTTTTAACAAAAAAATTATGGCACCAACAAGTAATATATTTATCTGAAATTTAAAAACAAACAAACAAAACCTTCTCATAAACAAACAAACTAAATAAAAAGAGGAGGGTAAGAAAAATGTGTTAATAACGGCTGGGATAAACTCAGGTCATCATTCTGCTTGCTTCAAAAAACATTTTTGAGAATTCAGTTCACATTAATTCAGCCTGAAAAGAACATGTGAAAGCTCAGTAAAAAGAAATTACTTACAACAGAAGAAAAATAATACCCATTTATTGACAATTAATCTAAGCTAAAAATTAACATATTTCATCCACTCTAAAGTTTTAAATGTCAAAAAATATCAACATCAAATTTGACCATTAGGAAGTTCCACAGGCTGGTTAAGAATCAAATTAAAACAATAATAAAAAATACCTAATATTTCCTTTTGCTTGTGAAATGAGAGAGAGGACTATATTTTTAGGAGACTATTTTGTATCTCTGACTTTGGGAAGTGATCAACTAAAATTTGATTTAATAAATCAGAGCTGGATACCCTAAGATTAGAATATCCCAGAAAACTAGAGCTTTGGAAAATTGGTCTTGAGCTATGAAATTGGCCTCATGTAAGAAATTCTTCTGATCTTGAAGACCTTACAAGACTAAAAGTACAAGAAATGTAAATCAATGCTGTTAAATGTCCAAATAACATTGGTTTTGGGGTTTTTTTTTGAAAGAATTAATAAAATTTGGGTAATTGATGAAGTATATCTGTATTTTTCCAAGGCAGTTAGCTTAGTTCCTTATGATATATTTATTTAAGTTTTCATTTAATCACAAAACAACAAAAAAAGAAGTTAATTAAGAGGTTTAGGAAGTGGTTTATTAGTGAATCTAAATGTTTGTAGGGAAGTAACATCCAGCATCTATGAACAAAACCAGTTCTGTGGAATTTCTGTAGAAATTGGTTCATGGTCCAACACCAATACAACTGAACTAAATCAAAACCAAACGAAACCAAACCAAACCAAACAAAAAAACCTGAAACAAACAAAGACAAACAAAAGATCCCCAAAACCAACACTGCCTCCCCCCAACCCTCAACTAATAGCAATACAAAAGAAGAATGCTTGCATGACTGATTTAGAAGATGAAAAATTTTCTTGAAGTGTGATAGATCAACAGAGAGGTCAGAACAGAAGAGCTGATTGAAAGAGAATAGAAACATCGGTTTTATTCTCTGGAAAACACTAAGTTGTCACAGAGAAGTCATGACAAAAGCAAATTAGGTACTTGCATTATGAAGGGGCAATGTGTATAGTTCCTGAATGTGTAAAAAGATATTTTATAGATATTGGGAAATTACATTGTTAACTCAGAATTCTTAAATTACCTTATAGTCTAACACCTTATTTTTTAATTTTTCCTCTACAACATTAGATATTATCACCTACACAATTATAAAGCACACCACTACAATATCTTGTGATTTAGTGGTACCTCCTATATTTATATTCATATTCCTAGATTCAGACTTCTAAAGACCACGTTCTTTATTCCAATGACAGACATTTTAGGTTCAAAAAATGGATTTGAAACACACAATAAGCTGTACTAATGAATTTAGTGATCCCTTCTGGCCTCAGTTGCTATGAGCTACTAAATATTCTAGGTGACTGAAATCATTGCTAGCAGAAATAATTTCCATCACTGCAAAGTTCATCAAAATATTGAAATCCCACTTGCAGTTTGTTCTAACTGTGTTTGGAGCTCTCAAAACCACTCAGAGTACGATAATTTTTATATAAAGCTCTCTTGCATGGGGATGTCATTATTTTTAAAGCAATTAAAATGAAATATCAGTATTTGAAATACTTAATTACTCATTAAGCATTCCCTCATATGTGCCTCTTCAAAGAGCTTCAGAATTCACTGCTCCAGTGCATGTATCCGCCATCAGAAAGGACAATGAGAAATACCCAATCCAGTTTCCACTTAAAATGAAAACTGGTCACATTCAACTAAAACTACTTCATACATTCAATTATCCCTTATAATTTTCCTGTGTTCCTCCAGAGACCAGCTTGGGAAAAGACAAACTGTGGAGAATAGGGTTTTAAGCTGAAAAGAAAAGTAAACTTTAACAAGCCTTTTGCTGGAATGAGACAGAGTGGATAAGGAAGAAAGTCACTCTTCAATGACTTAATACGTCACTCTATAAATTTTGGAGGAAAATGTGGATATTGGATTATGGAAGCAAGATGGATGTAGAATCTGGTCCAGGGAAGACAGAAGCTCAAACTACACGTGAAAGTCCACAGTGTAAGTTATTATAATTTATAATGCATTTAAAAGATGGTAACAGAAGTTTCTTTAAGTCCAGTAATAAATTTCTTCAAAAAATTTTTAAGATTCTAAAAATGCAAAACAATTGTACAGAAAGTTGTATGCAGCATCTTTTATGCTGCTTTTTTTTACACTTTTCTACTACAGTCATTTATCACGGGGGGGGGTTTTGTCCCCCGAGAGGAGACCCTCGCGGCACACTTTGATAGGAGACAGTCACACATGGATGACCCCAAAATGGTGTTTATTAAAACAAGATGTCAGTTTATATATGGAGGAATACGGAAGGACCGAGAACAAAGGAGGGATCCCCGCTAGGAACATCAAATCCTGAGGGTCAGTGATAAGGGACTGTAGGGATTGGTCACAGGCCATACAAGGGAAGGAGTGGTCTGGGGTACTAGAAGGGGAGTTCTACAGAGTCTGTGAGGCTGTGCCTACAGCTGGGTTTCAGGTACTTTTGCAGCTTCCTCTGAGACTTCCTCGTAGCTCTTTCGCATCTTTCTCCATCCTCTGTAGCTTCTGTTGGCCCACCTCCGACAGTCATTAATCCTGATTTCTAGAAAATGTCTGACTACAAGTTCCAACCCATCAGTTTAAAAAAAAATTACAAGTGGAACAAAAGTTCAAGAGGTGCAACACTTCAGGAGCTGTACCTACTTGACACTATATCTAACTCTTTAATGTATTTCAGTAAAATTAACTAAGAATTAAATGAAATTTTAGGAGAGAACTTATCTACTCATAGTTTTAATCACAAACTAATATTTGAATAAATATTAATCATCTAAAAGTAATTTAACCAATAGTATTTTGAATTTCATTTTGATCAACATTATTTCTGACAATTCCCTTTGTCTGCTATTTTAAAGATGAATCTTACTCCACAGTACACAAACAGGCATCTAGCAAACATACCTATTTTTTTTTGTATGTGTGTAATTTACTTTTTAGGTTATTCTCAGACTTTTACTTAAAAACACTGCAGAAATTTCTTTAGGAAGTTGGATTATTTCTGGAGCTGTAAGAATTACCCAACATATAGGAAACAAAGGAAAATTCAGTCGACATTGTCATCTGTCCCCATAATAACAAAAATAGTTTTATTGCATAATTTAGTTTCTGCTCCGGTAAAATATCATAAATTTTAATCAAGGCAAATATAAAGATAAAAATATTTATTCTAAAAAACTGTGTAGTACAAATTATAAATTAAATTATCTCTTTGTGTAATAACAGTAATAATCTATAATAAAAAATATTTCGCTTAAAAAGACCCACTGTATCTTGGGTTCTTTGGCTTTTCCAGAAGTCATTATCTTTCATCTACAGCATCAGTAAAAACTAAGTAGCGTATCTTTAATACAACAATTCAGCATTTTCCAATAGAATTTTTTCTTTCATCAAGTGTAAATTTTTGTGCCAAAGTCAAACTAAAATGGAATTCCGAAGAGATTCAGGAAAGCTCATTTTAATTTTTATATGTTGGGAAATGTATTATCCACTGTGCTACTTTAAAAAAAAAAAAATAAAGAAGCGTATCACAGGCGGAGAGAAGGAAAAACAGAAAACAGAGACACAATCATAAAGAAAGGACCTACAGCATATTTTATTCTCAAAACAAACAGAAACCACACATAGAATGTTGTCTTTGATTAAATCTCTATAAAGAACAAGGAATTTTATTGTGCTGTACATTGTATGAATCAATTCAATAGTAAAATGCAATTTAGTTTTATTACCAATGGGCTGCAGAGTTTTCTAGAAATAGACATGATGAAAATAATATATATTGTTTATCATGGTGAGTTTTCAAACAGTGAAAGAAATTTTAAGCAGTGGTCATCATTAGCTAAGCACAAAAAACACATCTGGAAATTAACAGCTACAGTGATGGAGAGGAGACCAAGGAGGTTTTGATTTTCATTATGCACATTTAGGAAAAATACTGTAATAGTTACTTCATTTGTTTGTTGAAAAATGTTTCCAAGGTAGTTTGGGATTTAATCTACCTCACTTTTAAAATGAAATAGACCAGGTTTTCAAAACTATTATACTAGTCACCTTACAATTTTGAACTATTTACATAATACTGAAGAAAACGAATAATAGAAAAAACCCTAAACAAAAAATCAAGGCTTCTGAATCTGAGAAGGAAACAGATGTTGCTTTCACTTAAATAACATTTTGACTGAAACAATCAGTACCTTCGGAAGGGAGGGAGCTATTTAATAAGTAACAGTGTGGGCATTTTCAGCATCTGGATGAGTTACACCACATTTGCTGAACAGATGCAGCAATGGGGTAATTTTGATATTCAGCAGTAGCCAGTCTTAGGATGCTTTATCGAATTCATTCCACATTCCCTCAGGGAGATAAATACTATTTAGTGGCATGATGTGTAATTAAAGAGTGGTATGAAGTTTTACTTTTCTGTCATTCTAAATTCTCTTTCCCTGCACCTGGAAAATAAACTTCCCTGAGTTTCATCTTTGCCAAAGGTGTACTTCGTATTGGAAACAAAACTGAGTGACATGGGGTCAAACACAGGGTGATGAACAGCAGCTGAGTGTGAACTTCTGGTTTGACCAGCCACACACCAAAATTATTTTGAAATAAGATTACATTCATAGTCAGTGTATCTGCCCAAATCCTTTCAGAGAAACATTCCTCAGACACCACAAAAAAACCTCAAAACCAAAACCAAAAAAAAAAAAACACCTCTAAAAAACCACAATCAACCAACCAACCAAACAAAAAAAGGCAATAAAACAACCACCACCAAAACCTCCAGCAAACAAACAATAAAACAACAAAAACTCAGACAAACAAACAAACAAAACAGAATGGAAGGAAAATAACTGGAATATCCTGCTGAAGTATTACTATTACTATTATTTATAATAATAATAAAGTATATAGTGTTTCTTGGCATCAACTTCTCCAGGATTTTCCAACACCATTTACTGCTTTTTTACAGGACACTTAGTTGTTTAACATCATACAATTGTAAAATCAAGGGTTTTTTTGAATGCAAACAATCTGAGTAAGGGGGCTTAAGAGGATGTATCTATTTAGTGCTAGAACAGTCAGAACTTTATATTCAAGATAGTTTAGACTCTAAAGAGAATTTCAGGGAAGCTTTCTTGAGGGTAAGTCATATGAGGAGCAGCTGAGGGAGCTGGGAGGGCTTATTCTGGTGAAAAGAAGTGAAGGTGATGGGGAACATGGAAACTATTATTTCTTGAGTACCCAGCAGCTTTCCAGTTTCTTGCAATTGAACTTTGTCTTTCACACCTGCATTAACATTTTTTCCACTATGGTAATATTCATTTTCACCAATCTTGGTTGACCACATCATATTAAAAGAAATGCAGCCAAGTTGACTTATAGATCCTATGCAGGAAAAATTACAGCAACTGTCCAGAATGCACATGAAAAGCAGCCAGCACCACTCACAAAACAATTTGGCTCACAGATACTTTCTCATTTCATGTGGTTGCTTTATAAAATGTCATGATAACCTGTCTGACAGTCAGAGCATCTTGCTTTGTCAACTCAGTGGACCTTGTTCTAAAATACCGTTCTGTACCTAAATAGTTATTTGAAAAGTGCAGTGGTTTAAAAATGTTGCTGTCCATGGCCTCCTCTGTTGTTGTTGATGCTGTTGTTGTTATTGTTATTATTATTATTCACAAGTAGCAAGTTTTTTCAATATATTTGAGGGGTTTTTTCTAACTGAGATCATGGAGTTTTCCCAATGGCATTGTTCTCAAATGATGGGGGTCAGAATCCATAACAATTCACTTTCTACCAGAACTTCACTGTCACTTGATACAGTTTCTTAAATCTAAATATATGCTTTACAAAACCACTGAGTTTTATGATTGACCAGTGTTTCCGTGGATACTCCCATGAAGAATCAATGGTGGCTCTTCACTTCTGTGAATTACCTACTGCGCATTCACTACAAAACTTGTCTGTTTCCATAAAATAAAGAAAACAATAGTCCTCACAGGTTTAATTTAAGAGTCAGCTGATATAAGACTAAGACTAGCCTCAAACTTCAGATAAAAGTCATCAGTAAGTTTCAGCTTTAGCTAACTAATATCTGTAGATCCCAAAGCAGGTAAAGGTCACCAGTGCTGATCAATGGCTGTATCGGGGAATGATGATATTTTTTAGTCTGTGTTTGGCCCAGCCACCTGTGAAAGTTTTGTTCCTTGACTGCCAGGTTCACTGATAAACTGGAGCCTTGTCCTTGGAGAGAGAGTTTCTTGGATAAACTGTTTTAATTGGTATTCTGTGCTTGGCTGGTTGTCTGTAGAGGACATTTGAAGGAGAAACTGAAGAGAAGAAGACAAAGTAAGCCCCCAGACCCAAATAGATAAGACCCCTTGAGTGAAACAGCACCAGTGCGAGGGGAATCCCCAGGTTCTC
>JAYRBT010000093.1:10289103-10300930 GCA_036023395.1 Myiotriccus ornatus
AGCTAAGAATAGTTTTAGTATGTAAGATTCTGTAGAACAGTGTGTGTGAGTGAGCTGTAAGGGAGCAAGATGTAATAAGTACTGGACGAAGCAATAAAGCTGAATTTAGGTCATCATCATAGAGTGCCCAGTTTTTATTCCATGGTCGTCCTTGTATACAACAACATCGTCCAATCTGGTTTTGGACACTTCCAGGGATGGGGCAGTCACAGTTTCTCTGGGCAACCTGTGCCAGGGCCTCACCACCCTTACAGCCAAGAATTCCTTCCCAAAATATCATCTAACTCTGCCCTCTGTCATTGTGAAGCCATTCCCCATTGTCCTGTCACTCCAGGCCCTTGTAAATAGACTCTCTCCATCTTTCCTGTAGGTTCCTTCAGGTCCTGGAAGGCCACAATTAGGTCACCCCAAAGCTCCCCTTCTCCAGGTTGAACAATCCCAGCTCTCTCAGCCTTTCCTCACAGCAGAGCTGCTCCATCACTCTGATCATCTTTATGTCCCTCCCTTGTATCCTATTGCTCTTTTGGATCCTAATCACAGTTAGTGAAACAACAATTACACAAAAATATTTTAAGTACTGAAGAGGGAACACAATCGTTCTGAGACATAAATAGTAAGATAAAATCTGATAGACAAAGTGTGTTGGGGGAATAACAGCAATCCAGTCTAACACCTCTGTAGGTTAGTTTTCTAAGTGCATTTACTTGTGTATGGGAGAACAGAGTACTGCAGCTTCACATTCTAATTCTGGTCTTCTCATATGGAGTGTGGTTGTGGCAGATACACCTTGTTTGTACTTGACATTAAATAGAAGCTTCTAACAGATGTCTCCCTGACACTGTGAACACTGCAAATGTTGGAATAGCCTTGGCAGATAAACAGTAATAATTAAATGTAAAACAAGAAGTCCCATTTGAATAAACAAAACTTCTTAATGCCACTGTGTGCTCCAAATATTGTACTGTACTGTGTACACAGTATGTACCATGAATGTCTGCTCTTGAAGGAGAAGGATGGTAAAGATTTTGGTGATGCAAAATGGTGTGTTTTACCTATGAAGACTGTTGACTTTGTTTCTAGAAAGCTTAGACAGCCCATGGAAAAAGCAACAGCTCATAAGGAACATATATCTTTACGTAGGATAGCTGATATCAACATAGTTTAAAAAATAACACTCCCAAACGATACATGTTTCTGTGTTAAAAAAAAAAAAAAATATACAAACCAAACCCAAAGAACTAGCCTAATCCTAGCCAAAGACAGAAGAAACAAATTTTATTTTAAGATGTGTGTCAATGATATTAATTCACATGAAGACTATTGTGTTTGAAGGCACAGTTTTCAGTTAAAATGAAGAGGGAAAGCTAGTATATCTCATCAAAATTGCTATCTTACAGCTACAGTAAAGCAGGAGGAGGAAAGCATTTTAGCTAGAAGTGGTGCCACAAGGATACCTACCCATGAGATTGTGCTGAGTCCAAATCGAAAGATAATCTGTTGGACAGAATTTGACCACTTATGGCTAACATCTCTGATGAGAGAGCCAGATATATTCAAACGTTCATCTTTTTATTCTGTTGCCTTTTCATCCACATGTCTGACTTCTTCCCTGCAGTGAAGGAGAAGCTTCACACAGCAAGGGCATAAGGCTTATTTAAAACCTGCCAAGTACTAATAGCATCTGAACTACTATTTTCCTGAAGCACCTCAATTTAGCATCAAATGGAGGAGAAATTTCAGTGTGCACAAGACTGGCCCTGGGTCTTGCAGTAATCTCAGTCTAGGAGTGGTACCTTAGAGGAGCTGAAGCACGAGACTTAGAGCACTAGCACTGTTTGATTGACTAATCAATGCTGAACTGCTGATGCAGCCTCACCAGGTGGTGTACGCCAATCTCATGTACCTTCTCAGTACAGGCAAAGTTATTTGAATTTTGTATGAATATAAGATAAGTTTTCTTCGTCTTTACCAGTCTTCCAGCACTAATATGCACTGATTGGGTCACCTATAGCATTTCTTTTCTCTCTTCTCTAAGATGTTTATGCATGCTAACAGCTCACCTTTAAATTTGTGCAGACTGATTGTGGAAATTTAGTTATCTACCCTTACCTGCTCATCCTTCCGTTCAGGTGTGTCACTCTCTAGTTACCTTAAAAATCAGGGACACATACTTATTTTTACTAGTTAAAATACCGAACTGTTAGCATAAATTAGTAAAGTTACGGAGGACTTTCCTGGCACATCACGAATAATGTTCACTTGGTGTATGATACGACTGGAAGGCTATGGTAAAAAATAAAGCAATTGCACCATTAAGCTTCAGAATAACAGTTTATATCACAGAATTACAGAATCATGGGATAGTTGGGTTTGGAAGAGACCTCTGGAAATCACCCAGTACAACCCCCTGCCCAGGCAGGGTCATCCGGAGCAGGTGATAGAAGAGTGCATCCAGGTGGGTTTGGGAGAGAGGGAGACTCCACACACTCCCTGGGCAGCTGTTGCAGGGGTCTGCCACCTTCATGGAAAGAAGTTCTCTGCGTTATGTTGAGTGGAACTTCTTTTGTTTCAGTTTATGGCCTTTGCTCCTTGTTCTGTGTCTGGGTACCACTGAGCAGAGTCTGGGACCATCCTCTGACACCCCTTGGGGATATTGGTGTCGATTGATGGGATCCCCTCTCAGTGTTCTCCTCTCCAGACTAACCAGACCCACCTCCTGAAGTCTCTGCTCATCAGGGAGATGCTCCAGACCCCTCATCATCTCTGTGGCCTCTGCTGGACCCTCTCCAGTATCTCCTGATCTTTCTTGAACTGTATAGAGCTCAGAATTGAGCACAACACTCCAGATATGGCCTCACTAGGGCCAAGCAGAGGGGCAGGATCCCCTCCCTGACCTGCTGGCCACACTCTTCCTGATGTACCACAGGAAACCAGGATATATATATATAAGTATATATATACACATGTGTATGTAATATTGGCTTTTACATAGTAGGCTACTACAATTCAGGCACTTCCTAATTTTGGTATAATTTTGAAGGTTAATTATGTTTAATTTACACGTAATTATACCATGTGTAAAACAGATTCTAAGTCTCCTTAATTAGCAATGGTTATGGAACATCATGTTTTCAGTTTCCTGGGATAAAGGTTATGAAATCTACAAGGAGGATCCAAGTTCTAGGCAGCATCACCAGATCTGCCTGCTTTCCCAGCACTGGCAAAGACTCTTGCACTCTCGCCCAGTGATTAGGCTATGAATGGTTGTTGTTCACAGCATCAAAGTAGTAATTAAAAAATTATTCAATTTTGAATTTTTAATTATTCAATAAATTCAATTACTTCAAATTGTACATTTTCTTTTAGTGTAATGGCAGCTCCAGTACACCAGTTTAATCTCTTGTGAATGATAATATATAATATATATATATATCTTGTTGAGACCAAGCTACTGTGTAACTGAAGATTCTGTATATGTAAAAAGCCTGTTAACCACATAAATCTCCAGGCCATACACACCACTGCTTTGTTCTGTTCCTCTTTCCCACCTTCCAGTACCATGTCCTGGTGGCTTTTGAACATTTCCAGGGATGGAGACTTCACAACCTCTCTGTTCCAGTGTTTGATCATTCTCACAGTAGAAAAGTGCTTCATTTATGTGTTTATTAACTGACTTACTCTTGGAGGTTTAACATAAAAGTTTTTATTTCTGCATAAGTTCATAAACAATGTTTGACTATTGAGTAGTGAATATTTGGTGTACTTGCTACCACTGAGAAAGAAAATAAAAGTTAAAAGAGACAAGTGGAAAAAGAAAAAACAGGTGAAGGAGAGGAAAGAAGAAGGAGAAGAAAAGTCTGTTGGAAGCATTCACTGAAGTTATTAAAGACCAAAAAGAAAAAGAAAACCAGGATTTTCTACTAGCTGAGCTTATTTCAAATATCTGAAATGGGGGGAAGATGGGAAAGACCATGAAAGGCAAAATGGAAAAGACCATGAAAAGCAAGTCTGGGCAACTCTAACGACAAACATATCCCTTTAGATTTGTTTCTCACTGTAACAACAAGCAGCTACAAAAGATTTATTCCCATTCTAGGAGCAGAACAGGATCCCCTCTGCTTCCCTCTGATTTGCCAAAGTGTCACATTGGGATGACTCCCTGCTGAGTTACAGTTTAATCCTGAATAAGGAGAAATTCCTCACAGTGTTCTGTTTCTGGTTAATTTAGTACTGAAATACAGGAAAAGTAGAAATGTGGTGCTTCAAAGGAGAAAAGTAGAGAGACAAAAAGAATTAAGTGAGTTTGCTTCAAGTATGTGACAAAGACAGATGAAACAAATCCTTTACAGATCAAGTGAATCGTTGGAATAATCATTATTTCATATAAAAAATAGGCATTAATAACCAGTGAAATAAGTTGTAGCAAAGGTTATAGAAAATTCATAAATTATGTTAAAAATCTACACAAATATATTTGAAACAAGGAGATGGAGTGAATTGCAGAAACCAAATTTTGTGTGGTACAATTCTGTATATTTTTCTGGGTTTTTTTAGATTTTTGATCATAAACCCACACATTTTACTGTCAACCTTAAAAATCAAAACAAGAAAGATTAAAAACCTAAATTACTAGATCAATGATCAAAAATTACTTAGGCGTTATTAAGAGATCATATAATTAACTGAATCAGTGTTTGTTTAAATATAAATAAGTTTGTATATTTTAATTTCTATATTTTAGATACATTTATATAGGACTTTATTGGCAGAAATGTTATTAGCATTACGTAATCAGCTTTTAGCCTGAAAAAATCTGAAGGCAAAATTTTTATTTCTGTGTTGGATGCTTCTATTAAATTCTGAAATCCTTTCAAAGTAATAAAAACATCTGGTATTCCAGGGTGCATATATATAGCAGAGGTGTATGTTATGCCCAACCATTAAATCTTGATGAATAGATTATTAGCTAGAATTTAGAATTGTCCTTTGTGTTATAAATTTTTTTCAAAATTACTATTTTTACATACCTTTTCTGAAGTACCATTGCATTTTGCACATCGAAATACTTTTTTCCCCCTTTTCTTTCCTGCAGTTAGTTTAAAAATGTGTAAATAAGATTAAAGAAACAAACCCCACAGTGTGTAATTAAGCAAAAACTCATAAATTAACCAGATATTTAAACCAGAATGTAATCATTTGTAGTTAAGGTTTAAGAGCAGGATGTAACAAGAGTTGTTATGAAACAAAATAAAAGAAGTTTGATATTTTCATATTGTTTGAAACAAATCAGTCTTTTTAGGCAAATTAATTTCTTGAGTTTCCACAGGAAGATTTTTCTGAAGTTTCTTTCAAGCTCAAAGAAGAGAAGAGTTGTGTTAAGGGAGATTGAAGAAATTAGTACAAGCACAGAGATTTTAGACATGACTGAAGGGAGTGAGGGATATCAGGCAGGGCCATGGCTGATGTAATTAAACCCTCAGGTACAACATGTTGAAAAGGCTGATACAAATTTCCCTGAGGATAGAAAGATACTTCCCTTTATATCCGATTCAGTCAAATTCACAAAAGTTTCATAAGAAAGAAGAAAAAAAAAAAAAAAAGAGAAAACAGAGATTAAGAGGGATGTAGAATCATTTCCTACAACTGTCACAGTCCTTGTGCCAGTGATTCATTACTCTTGATTTTAAGAAAATCCTTTGTGTTATCCATGGCCATTAATCCAGTGGGACTAGAAGGAATTAAAATACAAAAAAAGGACGTGAAATATGGTACCAAATTAATGATTTCTTAAACTCCAGAGAAAAAGTATTTTAGGAAAAGCAAGAGTCCTAATACATTATTTGAAGTAATCAAAATTGTTTAATTGTTACACGGCTGATATAAGTTTGCATAAGAGACCAATAGAAATACTTCCATTGCATGACTTTTTAGTGAAAAGATTTTTCTTAAAGATGATTTTTCCAAATTTCCACCATGCCTAGAAGATCCCCACAGTTCACAATTTTTCAGTTAATGGTTATATAAACCAACGTGAGTATCCTTTAACAGAAGGCCTATGGTTTTTATATATTCAGCTTCAGAAAATATCAAATAACTTCAAATGTTTGCCATGTAGTCTAATTATGAGGAAACATATTGAAGTATATTCTTTTCAATGACTTTCTGATATTTTCACTGTAAAAGAAATATTATGCTAAGTGCAAAACGTCCTTTATATATCTGTCAAATCACAATAAATACTGATTTTCTAGTGTTCCCATGGTAAGTACTTTTTTGTATAATCAGAGGGCTGATGGATCATAGTCAAATTAATATACTTAAAATGTATATTACCAGGAATCAGTCAGTGTTTACTGCAAACATTCAATTACATGTTAAAAAACCACAAAGTAGTCAACCAGATAAGTAAAAGATACACCACCCTCCAAATTGCAAAAGAAAAACAAATGTTATTTGTCTTAATACCAAAAAAAATTTGGGAAAATTCTAGATTTTTGAAAGGAGAGTCCCTTTCTGCTGCTACAGTAGAAGTGCAAAAAATCATCCTGCGTGTATAGTAGATAACTCACAAACATAAAGTATATATTTGTTTATATATAATTCAAATTTCATCCCTGTAAATTATACATATTTCATATAGCATAGCACCGGAGTATAAGCTTCCAGAAATACATTCTCACAAATAGCATCTAGTGTACAGTCAAAAAACCAAGAACGACCTATTGCTATTAGAGTCAGTGTAATTAAGCTTGGCACAGCTGCTCAACAATATGCATGCTATAAAATAAAAGGAGTAGGAAAAACAGCAGTGTGATACTTCCGTGCAAAACCACCAAGAGTGCTGTAAAAGCACATTAGGAGCACTTTGGTGGTATTTTCAATTCTTCAGGCTTCACAAGAAAATGTATTGAGTTCCCAGTGTGAGAAGGATGTAGATAAATTGGTGTGCATCTGGCAAAGGGCTACCAAAATGCTGAGGCAATGGAGCGTTTGCCATGTGAGGAGAAGCTGAAGCATGTGGGTCTTATTTTGAAATAGAGGGGAAAAAAAGATCTGAGGGGACACAACATCTTCGTCCTAATGCCTGAGTAAACAGAGGCTTTTTACTGACTGATTTCTGATTGGAAATACAGAAAAAAAAAACCCACAACAACATGAGTTTGTCAGGGCAGGTTGTTTCAAGACTCTGTCAGTCAAAGCCCATAGAAACTAAGTGTGAATTTTTTGTTGACCCTGCTTTGAGGGGGATTTTGGACTAAACAACTTCCCTGGGTCCCTTCCACTCAGAGTAATTCCATGATTCATGATTCTGAGAAAAGCTGTGAGGAAGATGAGTTATCAAGAAGCAATTTCCTTAAAATCTGAAGCATAAAATGTTTCAACATAAGAGGATTGCATTTTGCTATGATGAATTATGCTCAGATCAGGGAACATCTATATGAAATAAAAAGAAAACATGAATCAGTTGGGAAAAGAGAAGCAAAAGCATCTGCTGGAAATTGAAAGGGAATAAACTACAGCAAGTAAATGCAGAAATCAGGGTGAGTGACACCACGGACACACTGTGTGGGATAAGCTGGGGGCCTAGAATGGGCACCAGTAGGAGGGCAAGAGGTTGTAAGGAACATAAAGGACAGTGATTTCTCTTCTTATGACTCGGAGGAGACAAGAAAGAGTTGTCAAAGAGAAAGTCACACATCAGTACATTTTGTGGAGTGAAAATAAACAGGGTGATTCTGGTAGATACACTACTGGAGGCTATCTCAATAAATCAAACAAAGGTGAAAACCAATCTGATGTTTGACAATAAAAAATAGGCAAAACTCCCACCAGTATTTGCAATAAATAACAAATCTTGGAGGTACTGATTCATATTTTTTCAGTTCTGTAATGTCTCCCATCAGCACTAATGCCAGTCTTCTTACTAATGATGTAAGGGTCAAGTGCAGGCATTATTATCACAGCATCAGTGCCAGAGTTTAAGCATTGCCACAGTTTGTCAAAGGCAATGAGCACAAAATACTAAGAAGTGTGTATGTTAAGCTGAATAAGGAAAGGCACCCCATTTTTATCTAGTGACTGATGATGGTGTTAGTTAGAGCTCATTTTGCACTTTCTAGGCTATGGTCACAAATGAAAAATTGAGGTAAAGACTTGTAGAGTTTTACAGAAACATTAAGAAAAGCCAGTCTTAAATCTGCTGTTTCTAAATGGATAGAATAAAAATAGCTTAACGGGGAAGAATTAAACTGAACTCATATCCTCCCTACCAATTAGGCCTGAAATTCATGCACTTTTCAAGTTTACCTTTTTAGATAAATCCACTAGATTGAGAATGCACTTTTGTTTAGTTGGAATGCAAAATCCAATAATGATTTTTAAATTTTTTTTTATTTTTATTTTTCACTGTATTTAAACTAAGTTATAAGAACTCTTCTCTGAGGTCCCAAAATTCTACTCCCTTGGAGACACAAATCTTAGAAATGCTATATGATCTAGAAGGAGCAAGCGTTTTGGTGATACAAGCATGTCTCTAAGTTAAATCACCATTCATTTGCTGAACTAAACAGTAAACATAAATATTTTATTTTATCTTGTTATTTGAGTCATAAATTGACTAAACTAACTCTTGGACTGCCTTTGCAATACTGAGGTCCTCCTTCACTCACCAAACCCGAAATAAATTACTCTTTCTTTGAATTGTTTAAGCATCTGTCTGGGTGAATTCTAGTGCAGTTATCTCAATACGAGATTCTGCACTTCTCTTTGTGTGTTGTACAATTTTTTTCTGATAGTTTCGAGTCCTGCTTTACAAATCCAAGATCTTTGCACACAGCATTACAGTATGCTCTGCAATTAAGCAGCATGTGGCATCAAAGGAAAATTATATATTTTCCTTTCACTAACAGTAAGTCAAAAAAAAAAAAAGAGCAAACTTGTAGAGCGTGTTTCCTTTCAGTAGTTTAAAAAATTAGAGAAAATTACAAAGAGATATCAATAAACATGGGAAACTACAACATCTTGTCACTTCCAAATTTGAGACTGTAGTTTTGCTTAGAACTGATTGTTTGAATTAAGCAGTGTTCCCATTCTCACATAATTATCTCCATATAAATTGTCATTTTACTTTCAAACAACAGACTGGATACTACTTAGTTCCTAACAAGAAAGAACAGTCATATTTTTAAGTAAACAAAGATATCAAGGACTGAAAACATTCTTATGCTGCCTGCCAAAAAAGTATTATGAGTGTACTGGGATTTTTAACAGTCATTCTACGAAATCACTGTTTAAGTGTGTTATCAAATATCATAGGCTTGAATATTTTAGGCAAATTCTGAGGATTTCTGACTCTGACACCTGTAAAAGTGATAAACAAAGAAAGATTACACATTGTAATTACACCATTTCCCTATGTTAATAACAATATTAAAGGACTCACATGCATTTTCTGAATATGTAATTTCCACTAAAACTAACTGGTCTTATCCTTGTCTTCACTGTTATTTAGAATTTATGTCAATCAATGAAATGAACACATTACATCACTCTTTTTCTTTCACATGAGAAATTGCAGGCCACACAAGTTGTTTTCTACATATTTTTTCTTTTTTTTTTATCTAGTTCCATATGGTCAAAGACTCTACAAAGTTGTTTTTCAAACCATTATCGCCTCCTTGAAGATGAAAAAAAAACACCCAAAAATACAGGAGGAGAAGGTGAGTGAACCACAAAATCAGAAATGTATAATGTACCTTTTGTGCTCAGCACTTCCAGTGCGTGGGCAAAGTCAAATACACCTCCAGGAAAGGCAAAATTCTAAGATTTGCCAGGGAAATGTCAATATTATATCCAAATATTGATACACATATACTGACCCACAGATACCCTGTTTTCCAGAATCTACAAGAATTTGCCTTGAGGTGAGGCTTCCAACGCATTTATTGTCCCAGGGTGAGCTCAGCAGGGATATGAACAGTGGAACACAGTCTTGACAGTATTTTATTAGTCTAAAAATAAGAGCAACAAAAAATGCCTAATTTTGCCATTCAAATATGGCACGCTCTACTTAGGAGCATACATTTTCTTTCTAAATAGCCACATTTCAAAAAGATGGAGGGTAAAGCCAATGAACTAAGTGAAACCTGACTTATTTACCATACTTATGAGAAATTATCATTTTTTAACAACTTATATAAATTGTTAAAAAGTATTTAATATTTTCATAAGCGTTTAAGATGTAACAAGAAAATAAAATACCAACACCTAGAATTATAATATAAATTCTTTCAGCTTTTAAAAAATGAATTATTAAGTCAATTTGGCTACAAAATGTTAAGATATGCAAAGTATTTGTCACCCAGTTTATAAATAAGGAAATGTAAATAAACTATGAAATTGTTAGATACACGAAAGGGAAGTTTTGGTAAAATTAGGATTAAAACTCCTCAGGTGATTTAACCTGCAGCCCATCACGCTAGCTTCAGGCTAATTGGCTAAATATTAATCACCACTGGAGAGCAACAACTTATAGTGTTCTTGAGACAAAGAATTAACAGATCCACCCCAGTCTGTCCTTCTCCACATCAATTAGCTTGTCCCACTCTGCACCGAGGCCACACTGGGACCGGCATATGAAATAACATGGTACCTGTGAAATGCTCCCTCATAAAATTACCAAGATGACATGCAGCAGGAAGTGAGCAGTCATTTGGCCATTACCATGTCAAATTGTTTATGTAACAGGAGCAAATTGCTTTGAACAAATTATTACACCAGGGAAGGGGGCTTGAGCCTGCTGGTAAATCTGCACCTGATATTGAAGGCAGCTGGCAGGGTTTCACTGCACACCTTCTAAGTCTCTCAGGAGGGAAGGACAACATTGTTGGCAGGAGCTCCTGACAAACCAGACTGAGTGGGAAGATCAAGCAGCTTTAAAGCCAAAATGCAATTTTCTCGCTAATCCTCCACATTAGAATGGCGTTTTGGCTGCAGCCTGAGTCCTTTTTTGAGGCAGTAAATATCTCCTTAGGGAGAAAGCATGTATCAAACAGCACTAATAATCGTGTTTTAACTCTCTTGGGAACCATTCCATGGGTGCGGAGAGCTTAGTTTAATAAGACCCTGGTTCCACCAAAGCCCATAAGCTTGTGCTTAACTTTGACCTCGTGGACATTTACCTTAAAATCTCAGAACAACTTTTACTTGAAAATCAACATAGGATTTTCAGTCAGTCAGATCTCAAGAAGAGAAAAATTAATGTTAACATTATATTAGTCTAAATGAAACAAATTATCAAGTTTGAAGTGCAATACAGTGAATGCCGTGAGAAACTGATATACTGGATGCTGTCAGAAAATCACTTGGAAATTTCCCACTTTTTTTGCAGAGATCCTTATTTAGCAGTGAAAGCTGCAATTCTAAAAGCATCTGCACAGGTTGAGTGTGAACATGCATGCATATTTACACGTAGGTAACAGCAGATATGTATGCAAGTCAGGAATTTGGGCTTCTTTAATTTTTGTTTTCATGAAAGAATTTTACAGTTTCTATTCTGTATAAGGAGCTCAGGTTCACACAAAGCAGTACAGATGAATTTGTACGGAATTTATGTGAAAAATGAAGTTAAAATGTCATATTAGCCAACAAAGTGACACTCCCTCAGCATCACAAATTGGGGTAGAACATTCAAAATAACATTTTCAGAATTGTTTCAAATGTATTTCACCAGTTCTGAATCATCTTTCATGCCCTGGTGGTCTAGTGGTTAAGGCGCGGCGCTGTCACCTCCGAGGCCCGGGTTCGATTCCTGGTCAGGGCCACTCCC
>JAYRBT010000093.1:10301030-10313165 GCA_036023395.1 Myiotriccus ornatus
TGCGCAGGCTGGAAGGTGTAAAGACCTTCCCCGGTTCTTCGTTCGCGAAGACTGGCCATTATATTTCCATTGTATTTGCCTCCTTTTATATTCAGTGGAGTTCTTGTGCCCATATCTAAGCAAAGTTAGTACTTAGAACTGTAATTTTATAGTCTTACACTGATGCTGAAACAATGTGTTCTAATCTAGGAAGCATATCCATTTTCATAAAAGGTAATATATATCTCCAAGGGTTTTTCTAATTACATTAAGCGCATTTAAACCCTTGAATACTGCAGTGAAAATGTGCATTCTTTAATGGATCAGACAGAGCAGCTTCCAGAAGCAGACGAAGGTACTTAATTCAGTTTGCAGTTTCATTAATGCAGGCTTCAAAATAATTTAGAGACATAATCAACAGCAGTAATTCCCCTATGGTTTTATTAGATATGTCTTTATCTTTTTTTTATTTTTTTTTAATTATCATTATTTAGTTCTTGCTCAAAGCACCAAAAAAAAAAACAAAACACCCACACCCAAAACACCAAAAAAAAGAAAAAAAAAAACAAACACCAAAAAACCCCCAACATTATTTTGCAGCTTTATACTGTATTCTTCTGGTACCCAATCCTGGTAATGTAGCATATATTTGAAATCTGGAATCTACAGATTATTTGCAAGCTGGTGACAAATTATAAATAAAAATATTAATTCTGTATATGCATCTTTCCTTTAATAAAATAGTTGTTTGTAAGCCTACTTCTTCTCATGCTTGAGGAGAACTGTTAATCTTTATCCTCTTAGGTCTTTTACAACCCTGAAAACATCAAAAAATTACAAAGACCCAGGGACACAGCCTGTCAGAGCTGAATCCTACAGTGAAGAGAACTTTATACCTACACTGTAAGGTAACCTGGATTTATTCCTCTAGAAAAAGCAATAACCCTGTAGTTAGTGCAGATTTCACATTCATAAATTCCTCACAGCATCATTCCTGGCCATAAAACCTCATAAAAGGAAAGGGAAAACACTTAGATTTATGTTCTGATTCAGCACAAAAGTTTGAGAATTGAATTCATTGTCAAGACTTTAGAAGTTGTGAGAAGGGGGGAGCAACCACAACTCTTGAGAAGCAGTTGGGTACACTCTCATCCCCAAACTCGTTGCAACAGAATTATACATAATCATGTTTGTCTTTGGATATATGCAGGGAAATGCAGTGTACACAACAGTGAAGTCAGGACAGCAAAGCATCCCTTTTTCCACAAGAAAGAAGATTGGATGATCAGCACCTTTATGATCTTAAGAGGAGATGGAATCCCAGGTACAAGCCTGTTTTTGAATGTTTTAATATTTTGCTTTTACTATCAGTTGATCAATTTTGCTCTTATTTCACTGACTTGGCTTAGGTGGTACAGGGCTCTTAGGAACCTGCTTTAGTGGAGAGTGTCCCTGACAGTTACAAGATTGTTAGGACTAGGTGGTCTTTAATGTCCTTTCCAACCCAGGCTATTCCAAGATTTTATGATCCTATGAGTAAATAGGCTGTATTGATTCTCATGGTGTATTAAGGATTTATTAAATAAAATTACTCCATACGTCACTCTGATGTTACTTATTTCATAAAATCATGGGACAAAAACATGGCACATATAAAGACTAAGTCAACGTTTTTTTTTTTTATTATTTCTTGACCCACCAGGGCCTTAGGATACTAAGTCCAAAGTAATCCCTTCTTTGAGTAACTCAACCTCAGATGCCCATTTTATTCTACGCAATTTTCTGATCAACCCCAACCAATCCCCTCAACTCTGCACTTACAGAGCTCAGATGGTCCCAAAATCATGACTTTGTATCCCCAACCCTTCTTGTATAAGTATGCTAAATAAAAAAGTGAAAACAAGACTGTCAGAAAATGATCTTTGATCTGTGAGAGATCAGGTTCCATTCCTTCCTATAGGTTAAGCAGTAAATGAGAAACTTGTGTTAATATGTCCATCTTTTTCTTCCTTCCCTTCTCTACAACATCTGAGATGAAAGGAGGGTGTTAAAATATTTTACTTATGTCCAGCAAAGCTTTAGTAAAAAGAATGAACATATTCATTGGTAACTATATATATTTTAATAAAAATTAAAATATAATAAATATATATTTTATATAATCTATATCATACAGTGTAAAAATATATTGTATCAAATAATATATTCCTGGCACAGAACACCAGGAGACACCATGACCCTTTGTCAAATACATCATACTGCAAATAGATGTTTCTTTTGGGCAAAAGCAGAGGGACAATGAGAATTATCATATTCTCAGCTGGATTTTTTTCCCCCTTAGATTCTAAATATATTTAGAGGAAAAATTTATTATTATTAGTCAATATACCCTTAGTCCACATGTGTATGTGACAAAAGGAGAAAGTGGGAACAATCATAATTAACTTTTAGGCAGAATCAGAAAAAGTTGCTCTAGTCTCACAGGCAGAGCATGTCAGTCCTTGAGGTTTCTCTGGAAAGGCAGACTGTGAAGCCAATGAATTATATAATGTGCACAGTGAGGTAAAAAAATTTCTATTTCATATGCTCTGTTGTCAGTCTTATATGAAATACGTCCAGCCGTGTGACTGACATGTTTTGCCTAAAGCAAAGCAGACAAAAACCTAGAATGACTCAATAGATAGTTTTTTGTTGAGACTTCAATTTAAGAGAAAGAAAAATGTTAATTTTGAAACACAGTTTATTCAGTTCTAGTAGTCTTGATAAAACAGCTCTTAGGCAAATACTATTTAGTATTCCATATACAAGGTCTATAAGATTAGAATATCTTCAAATTGTCATGTTTGGCTGGATTCCATAGAGAAAGTCTCATGTTTTTGACATGGTTGTGTTCTTCAAGACAGTCAGTATTATATGCTAAACTAGTGTAAAAATATAAGGTTAAATAGTTAAACTGTATGTAAAAAATCAAGCTTACAAAATATTTTCTCTAAGACAGGTCCCTGAGGCAAGTCAAAAAACCCCAAAACAAACATACAAATAAATAAACAAAAAATTTAAAAGGCTATCCATTGCTGAAAATGTAGACCACAGCAGGTTTTAATGCTTCTCAGAACAAGTGAATAATTAAATAAGTGGGAGTGTAAGATAAAGAGTTTTGTAAAAGACAAATTTACCCTGTGTAGTCCATCTTGGTGCAATTTCAAAGTTAGATATTTGTCATTTCTAATTATAGCCTTCTTTTCAACTCCTTGAATCTCTCCAGGTTGCTTCAGGCTATTTGAATTTTTTTAGGCAGAGCTGTGTGATGAGTAATATAAGCCTATTATATGAAGTTCCTATTTCCTACTATAATTTCTAATAAGTTTTTCTTATTAAAATAGATAAATGAACAATAGCATTTGTAGACTAAACTGAAGAAAAACTTCCTATGTTATAATAAATAGTCCTATTTGTTTAGAAATCTCTCAGTGACATCAGAATTGCAGCTTATTACTGTAATCAAATTCTAACCAGCACTATGATGCTGGGATTTTTGAAAACCATTCAAATATTTCTAACAGTGACTGTATCTATTTTGGGCTAAAACAATCTAAATATGGACAGAGGAAATGTTATATAAAAATCTGAAAATTTCTTTGTCTACATATGTTCACATAAATTTTGATACGTGTATATTGTTTAACAAAACATGTCTGAAAACCTTTCTTTGACAATCTGGGTTTTTCTTTTATTTCTGTAGCTCTTCCCCTCAGACGAACTATTTTTAACTAAAAATGAAAATGTTCTCTGTCATAAATAGATGGTACTTTTTATTAAAAAAAAAAAAGGAAGAAAGGAAGGAGGGTCTAAGCATTTAAAATGAAAAACTAAGAATCTTTATTTGCTAAGTTATTCCTTTTCTTTGTGAATACTTGAACTCTGTAACTTTTTTTTTTTTACTCTATATGAACAATGCCATTACAACCTTGCTCTAGACTTTGATTTCTCTGTATAGAAGGGAGAAATCAATTCTGCTAATTCAAATACTATGATTTGGGAAATGGACTCAAGATTCAACAGCCTGAGTGACATTCAGAGTAGGCCACACACTAAAACTGTTTTGAACTGTTTACTCATAAACTCAGTCAGTTAGACAGGGCTGAGACAATCAAGATTCCTGAGATATCTTTAAGTTTTAAAAACTTAAAAACTCTGCCTACGTTTATATTTTTGTCTTAAAAAAAAAAAAAGCAAGTTTCCACAGGTATCAAAAAAATACTTACTGCCTTTTTACATGAGTTTTAGGTAAAGTTTAACATGCAATATTGATATCAAGCAGAATAGGACTGTGCAAATCATTGGTTTTGATTTACTTACTTTTAGTTAGCTTTGATTAATCAAACATTTTACTACAAGTGGAGGTGTTCTTAAGTTTTGATCATTATGGTCTCACCCATCTTGAGAAGGATATGTATTGTTAAATTATATTGATAATGAAATTGAAGTTTAAATCAGTGTTTATGTAGTAAGTTTATTTTGAAAAAACAAAACAAAGCAAAACAAAACAAAAACCAAGTATTACAATTTAGGGAAGGATTCCTTTCTCAGAGGCTAGGTAGTCAATACTATTATCAAGATAACAGAAAGCAGAGAGTCTGCTTCCTAAGAGTATCCCTAAGCAGCTTAGATCAATTCATTTTTACAGAGTATGCTCTAGCTGCTGTTCTTATTTGCATGAGACATTTTATTTGTGTAGCTGGCTGCATTGAGTTGGGTTACTGGAAAGGGAGATATCTGCTTAAAGCTACATAACTTAAGCTTTCAGTAAAAGGGTTGCCTGCGTTTCCCAAACTAATGATCAATTTGGTTTAATGACTGCTTAAGTATCAAATGTTTCTTTTTAAATAGAAGTCTAATAACTCACTGAATTAGAGCATAATTAAGTAAGAAATTATTTTCTAATGGTAATGTGTTTTCTCTTCTCATTTCCCTTAATTATTTCAGTTTTGCCCCACCTCTTTCATGGCTTGATCTGGTATATATTCTCTTACTATTCATTTGATTTTAAACGTGGTTAACTACTAGTCTTCTGTAAAAATAAATAAATAAAGTCAGAGGCTGATAATTTAAAATTCCTTCTGCTTAACTGGGTAGCTAATGGGAGGATTTTGAATCTGCAGCATTGCAAGCACAGCTTTTGCATAGCTCTGCCAATTCAAATACATTTTGCTGGGCACTGTAATGTTGGTATGGCCAAATTAATTAGAAAATGAGAAAAGTAAATTAAAAAATAATTTATTACTTTGTAGAAGGGTAGACAAATAAAAATGTGCCTGTCTAGCTACCCATGGTTCAGTGTATCTTGGGCTATTGGCAGTTGGCATGGATTAAAGCAGCCTTCATTCTCCCAGCTATCCAAAACCATTGGATTGTTTTCTACCAACTGCTACAATCAGAAGATGGATGAGGAAAATACCTTATTCTTTATGGTACTGATTTTTTTCTAGTGCATATTTGTCACTGGTACATTGATTCTAGGTATTATTTTAAAATATTAAGCAATAGTATTAGTGCCATCTGTCCAAACAGAACTAACATGTTGTGTCCTATTACAAATAGGACAGGTCTTCCAAACACTGAGGGAATCAGCTAACCTAGCTCTTTTGTAATGTCACAAGAATCCCTGAGAAACATGAGTCCCCAGCTAAAGAAGAAATTTAAGGCACATGAGATGAAGAACATGTAATTTAGTTGAGGCAGTTTAGCAAAATTGAAAGTCTCATAAAGGCCTTTCCTAACTGAAAAGAAGATTGATTCCCTCTTTTTCCAAAGCAGAATTTAGATGGTGAATTTTCTCATTCATTTATGGTTTGCAGAGGATTATACTGCATCAGTTAATGTATTACATTGTCTTCCTCTTTATTGCTAAGAACAAAGTTAACTGGAAAAATCTGACAGACATTTCTTCCTATGGTAGCACAACATCCTGGAATCTACTGAGAACGTTGGACTTTGTGAGTAAAGACAGTCAAAGAGTCCAGTTACTTTGATGACACTCTGAATGCAGTCACGTAGCTTGATTCAGCCTTAAACAAATGCTTAGGCCAAGACTCGCGATGAAGTAAAACCTAATCTGAAACTCTACCTGTCCAGTAACTGTAAATACATGTTTCTTGCCTGTGGTCAATCATCTGGCTGTTTGGTGTTCACAAAATCAAGTTATACTGCTGCTCACAAGAAGCTGGGTATCTTTTTCTACTTTTTTTTCCTCAAGAAGGGATTGTATGCATTGTAATCCTTCATGCAGAGATTACTGCGTCAATCAGACAGAGTTAAAATCATGAGTTTATTGTACAGAAATTATTTTTCTTTCCACTTGAGGAAAAAGAAAGCTACTTAGATTGTTTAGGTGCCTGGAATGTTTCATTATCTATCTCATTAGCCTCTGCAGTGTATGGGGAAAGAGACCAGAAGACTAGTCAACTTTTCGTAGCTAAAAAGAAAAAATGTCTGTAGGTTCCAATAAGGTCTATAAAAGCAATCTCTACCTGAAAATGGGCATTTGGTGAACGTGTAGGTTTTCGTGGAGTCATGCAATCATAGAATGGACTGGGCTGGAAGGGAGCTTAAAGCCCAACCAGTTCAACTCCTTGCCATGGGCAGGGACACCTTCCACTAGCCCAGGTTGCTCCAAGCCCCATTCAAACTGGTCTTGGACAATTCCAGGGATCCAGGGCAGCCACAGCCCAGTGTCAGGGATTCACGACCCTCACAGCCAAGAATTCCTTTCTAATATCTCATTTAAACCTTCTTTGTGTCAGTTCGAATCCTGCCACCTGCTGCCACTCCCCATCCCACACCTCCCAGTGTTTTGACTCGAGCCGGGTGAGGATTTTTATGTCTGGAGTACGAGATAGGAGTCCAGGTTTCCTCCGTCACAATCACTTACATGGTTTCATTAGAAAGTATAAGCTCCAACTCAAACTTCTCATTTAGTGACATTAAAACATACCACCACCAATATTGACTCACTATTATTCCTGCCAAATTGAACATCTTAGTATTACTACATGATTTAGTGGATTCTAAGGCATGGCAGAAAGGAAAAGGAGTAGGCCAACTTTGCATTTTCCAGAGATAAAGGCGTACCAAAAACCAGCTGATCTCTATATCAATTTTTGGTCTACTTCTTCAAGTGTATCTGTAAAAAAAAAAAAAAAAAAAAAAAGGATTGCCTATAATGTATTTCCAGTGACTTCTGTTAAGTCCTGGTGCATCTACTCTTTGGGACATTATATTAGACAGGAGGCAATTTTCCTTTGATCATGTGATATAGAATCCTGAAAATAAATTCCTCAATCTTCACCTCAACAAATGTCATTAAATTCATGGTCATTTTGAGCCCTGGAATTCAAAAATATTTCTTTTGTGAAGCTATAGGTTGGTTTTTTTTCAGCTGCAGAGTTTCACATTTTTCATCTGTTTGATAGCCATCTCTGAATTTAAATAAACTATCAACCCTGTTTACCATTCTTCCCCAGAGGTAACATGAGCTTGCAGAGCAAAATGTTGGCTTCACTGTCTGTATTTCCATGTCCACTTTTAATAAAATGACTACTTAACTTCAATAAATATTTTCTCAATGTTTGTCTTGCGTTCCCAAAACGCAACAAGAGTCAGGGAAGAATTAATAGTGCTCTATAAAAAGCAAGAAATGGGATTAAGATGTTTGCTACAGGAAACTGTTACTAACAAATGTGATTTGTCTAATCTGCACATTTGATTTATTGATGGATAAATCAGAATGTAAAGGAAATGTGGTGAATTGAAATGGATGAGTAAACACTCTGGTCGCTATATGTGTCCAACTTCATGGCCTGCATTTATTTAGGAGGGTAATCCAAAGAACATAAAGTTGTTTTTCAAGCTTAAAATGCTTGGCTATAATACAAATGCTTGATGGACTGCAGATTTGTTTGATTTGTGCAGCAGACACAAATCAGCGTCTGCAGTCGAGTGGGAGGGTGGCAGTGCGTGTTGCTGAGCCAACAAGAAAAATCCTTATCACCCCTGTGCCTGCAACACTTTTCTCCTCCATGAGCAGCTTAACCAACCTGTCTATGTCAGTGTAAAGGAGCTCCCACACTGTCTGTCAGCAATGGGCAAAATGCCTCTAGCTCAGGTCAAAAATAGATGCACATGGGAAAAGGAGCACAGAAAGGAATGAAATGGTGCTGGGAGAAGTGCTTGTACTTACCGAAGACATAAGCAGCTCTAGGAATGAACTCCATTGGAGGGTTTATATAAAAAAATCCTGCAAATGACATTAATGATTAAGGAAGTGAGGAAGAGTACGTTTGGGTGGGTTTCTTATTATTTATCTTGAACTTTATAATATAAATTTTAAGAGCTCTCTGAAGCTATTGCCTGAGCAAGCAATGGAAAAGCAGAGAGTTTATACTATTGTGTTATGTACTGCAGGATACAATAAAGATAATAATCTTAGATTTTCATAAAGGCTGGTTTTTTTGTGGGTTTGGTTTTGTTGTTTTGGTTGGCTTTTTCTTCACCAAAAGGTAGTAATTTTCTCTGACTTAAATTAACTTCAGGATGCAATTAGAATAGGTTTGAACTTCTGACTAAAACACTGCCTAAAAAGTTGTGTTACAAAGAACAACAGAAAGAGAAGGAAAGACAATAGAAGCAATACTTAAGAAAACACTCTGCCCATAATCTTTGTTTCAAGCCATAATTTTTTTCTTAGAAAAGACATCAGAGATATTCAGATTCTAAGAGTTATTGCCCAAGTTTGAGGGGTTTATACTTTATTTGCAGGTTTAATTTTATTCCCCCTTTCTCTTAAGGTTTCAATAAATTCTCTTTCTTCTAAAAGAATATTGTAAATTAATATGTTTGGAATGCTTATATTAGTAAGACAATCCTTTTTTCCCCTAGGTTTGGGAATGAAAATAGCCAGTAAATTTATCTCAAGTAGGGGAATACCATGACAAATGCCCAAAATCTACTGTGCTCAATCCAACACTAAAAACGATGGAGACAGGTTAACAAATTTTTATGTTGTTTGGGCTTTTTTAAATTTGTTTTTGTTTTGTTTTGGTTTTTTCGAGTTTTTTAGATTGGACCTAGAATATTGTAGTGTGCTCTGCAAATACATCCACTTGGATGTCTGCTAATTTGTGAGGCTCATTCATTGTAGCTCTTTCAGGTGGCAAAGTTGATTCTATGCAAATTTGCACTCCCCATCATCTCATTGATGAAGGCTACAAGGGGAAACAGGCTAAAATAAGAAGAATTTAACATCTTTATTAAGTTAATAGTGGGGAGGGAAATTTCCTGGCAGTGATATGATGATATTTCACATGTACCCTATCATATCAAAAATGCCAGTGCTGCAATATGAGTATTATAGATGTGTCAAAGGAATTTCCTGATGTGTGCAATTATAAATGGTTACACATCTGTTACCTTTTGTATTTTAAGATTTCTGAACTGCAGCCTGCTTCCATCTCCTTTTATATTTGAGAGACTGATTAACAGAATGTTCCTATTACAGTAGTGAGGGATGTTGCATGTATAATATGCTTAAAATGAATACATTGTCACTCACCTTAAACACTGAAGGTGGCAGAAAAGTTTTTTCTTACTTTCAGTGGATTTTGGAAAACCTCAGTTATACAGAATTGTCATTTTTTACTCTGAAAACTGATGCATTTTCACACCCAATTTATTTATTTATTTATATATTTCCCTTTCATTCTCTTGACATTTATAGAGATACAAAATTTATTTATATTTTCTACAGGTAAAATAATAAACAAAAAGGTGCAAATAACTTAGCAGGTTGTTGTGGTCTACCACTAATAATTTCATTTTACCAAGACATTGAGCAGTTTCATAAGATCTTTTAAAAATGCAGAAATATGCACTTTCCTTCTAAAAACACCTAATCCTTTGCCATTATCAACAATATTATGCTAAACTTCAAAAGTTTCTTTTACCAGCATAACTGCACATCATACTATTTCACTGATGAAGGTATACTGTGTCTCTATTTAAAAATAGCAAGCACTCCACAGTAATTAAAGAATCCTTAGCCTTTTATTGTCCAAAAATCTCCCAAGCAAGGGAAATAAAATTCTCATCATCACTGTGAATGTGAGTTCATGCTCTTCTTGGATGTTTCCTTCAGTTACTTTGTCATGTTTAATAACTGATCTCAGTGAATTTTCTTCTGAGGTTTGTATATACATAGATATTAAATTTATTTTATCAAATACGTATGTGAATAGAACTACATAAACCCGGAAATATCCAAGTTCAAAGAGATGCTGCATTTTGATCAAAAATTGAATTTCTGTGCATCTAAGCTGTGTTCATGCCAAAGAATAAGTCTGAAGACCTATATGACGCAGTTGTTATTCAGACTTTTGAAAAGTATTTAAGGCTATAAATATTGTCTTGCCCTATTTCATAGGATTCTCCCGGCCATACCATCAAAAGTGATTATCAGTTCCAATAGTCTATGATTTCAAAGAAATACAATCTTATGAATATCCTTTCACCTTATTTAAATGAGGTCTATTAACCCTTTTGTCTGAAGGTGAGTAAAAATGCATTCTGAAAGATCAGATTGCAAAAGTCAGGAAGGTCAGTTGAAGTAGTCTAATCACTAACTCTGTTCACACTTTGCAGGCCAATTACATAATTTGATAATTAGACAGTGATAGTACCCAAATAATCAGTTTGATTTATTATAAAAGAAAATTCCCATTTTTAAAATAAGTCATAACAGATAAAAATATAAAAATGGCAACATCAGAAATAGAATTTAGGGGGGAAAGAATAATACATTGCCTATTGAATGGTTTTTTCTTAGTCTGTTCTGATCATGAAAATTTTTTAAATAGTGCTACTCAAAGGATGAGAGTAAATGGAATAAGATGGACCAGATACTATAAAGACAACTATTGTAAACACATTTGTTTAGATTAAATTAAGAAATCTCCTAGTGATACGTGTTAGGCATGCTGCAGAAATTTGAGAACAATTATCCAAATTAACTCCACAACAGTCAGTTTTTAAATACTAAATGAATGAATTAATTAATAAATACATAAGTTTGCTCATTTAATATATTTTCTTGTAGAATTTCAGGGTGAAACATGGTCTGCATGTGCTCAATGTTCATCAAAACGAAACACCAAGGCACAAACGGGAGAGCAAAACAGAACAATATTCAGAACTACTGGGCTGATGAAATGCCCTTTCTATTTAAAATGAAACATGGTGAGGGCCAGGGCTCCTACAGAGAACTGTGTTTAAAAAGCTACATGGTTCCTATTTAAAAATCTCCTGAATTGCCCCATATGAACAGAAGAGCAAGTAGTTGAGCCCAGTATATCTGAGAATCTGACACTTAGTGACACGTTTAAGATGTAAGTTTACACTGAGCAAAAATTAAATAAAGTGGTTTTCAATTTAACTGTCATTTTGCCTTTTCACTGTAGAGCACAAATGCATTAGCAACTTCTAGCCATTTTTACTGCTGGTTTTGGGAAAAATTTCTCTTCCTGGAATACAAAATAAAATATTTGGTTGGCTTGGGCCTTTTTTTTTTTTCAGATCACTCAGGATAATTTAAAAAACCCCAAGAGCAGATAGAAAATCAGTAAAAATTCTGTGAGCATGAGGTAGCTGGTGAGCCTGAGGTAGCTCTCTCTGTGGTGATACAGGATTTAAGTTGAAGGTGGTATGTGTAAGAAAGTCACACATAAAGTGAGACTTTTACTTCCCTGTGTAATTTACACAACACATAACTTGCCTACTTACCTTGGAATGAGTGTTTAGAGCAGCTGGAAATCTTCAGACTATGGTTTGAGATAAAATAGGTGTTTTGTTTAGTCCTTCAGAAAGTAGTTCTGGATTGGAGCTGTTTACTAAGCAGGACCATCACTGTGTTGGTGAGATTACCATAAATGCCCATTAGAGGGTCTGAAATTAGTGAGTCTAATTCACTGACTCTTTGCCTTCTCCTGGTGTAATGAGCTCAGGTCTGATTCTGTGAAGCCTTGACTGCAACTAAAGTGAGCTGAATTTTGTTCATCATAAAGCAAGACGAACCATAAAGCAAGCACTAACCACCGGCCAAGAACC
>JAYRBT010000093.1:10381827-10399551 GCA_036023395.1 Myiotriccus ornatus
GATTGAAGTGCCTTGGTTGGGAATTTGGTGAGACTGAGGCACTAAACACAGTGGTGGGTTGAGCTTTAGGTCCATCAGTGTCCCTCAGTTTCTGTCCAATTTTGGGCTTATCCAAATCTCATCTCTCTTTTTACTTATTTTCTTTTTCTTCTGTCTCTTTTTCTTTTTCTTTTTCCTTTTTTTTTTTCCTTTTTCTTTTTTCTCCTCCTTCTCCTTCTTCTTTTCTCTCTTTTTTTTTTTCTTTTCCCTTCCCTCCTCCCCCTCCTTTCTTCCCTCATTTTTTGCCTCTCCCTTTCCTCAACTGCTTCTGCCTCCAGTGGAGCCAGGGTGGAGCCCTGTGTGACATCACAGCTTTCTCAGCCACTGTCACCAGCGAGGTCACAGTGACCGCACCTGGCGCGTCACAAAGGGCTGCTCTAGGGGAAGGTGCCCCTGCCCATGGCAGAGGGTGCACTTGGATGGGCTTTGCTATTTTATAACTGCAGTGGATCCTTTTTGCTAATTTATTGAAATGATGCTCCAGTTTTGCTTTACACATTTTTAAAGCTGTTATTTATGGTTGAAATGTTTTCAGCATCAGAGCTGTGTTTAAGTCTTTTTGTTTTATAGACCAGTTTTGGCATCTTAGCATGACATTGATGTATTTCATAAAATATTTAATGAAATATGCATTTCACTGGCTTTTTGCTTCTGGAAATGAAGTTGGAATGAATTAAAAAATAAACAAAAGAATTGAAAATGAGATCTGGCACAGCATGAGAAAGGGAGGAGCTTCTCTTAAAGAGGGCAAGGAAAATGAGAATAGAAGAATGAGAAAAGCCAGATTACTTCAGCTGGAGGAAAGACATCAAAACTGTTAGTACAGAAATGTAATTGCTCCATGACACAAATAATCTATTTTTAAAGATGTAACAAAAATTACTGGCATGAAGAAGTATTCCCATGTTTTGTCATATCCTTATGGATGTTTTCATTCTCAAGAGTGCTGCTGACATCCTTACATGTGGCATTAAGTATGAAATTGTCCATTGTCATAAGCTTATTAAAACTGTACTTGCGCATGGACTGGACTAAAGATGTGGAAGGTCTTTAAGGTCATTAAGGATTTCATGGGTTTATTTACAAAAGTAAAGACTGGAAGAGAGATCTGGTGTTCTCTGCCAGTCTGAGTGAGCTCTTGGAGGCTTCACAGCAAAGGTTTTGTTTAGTTTGTTGTTTAGGTTTGGTTTTTTGGTTTTTGGTTTTGTTTTTTTTGAAGTGAGGAAAGGAATCCTGTCAGGTTGTCTGTAAAAAGCTTACATAAATTTGGAGTTAATTGGTAACTTACCCAACACATATAAGGCTAATTTCTGGGTAGCCTTTCTGGAGCTCAGGAGTCTGAACCTTCAAAAGATTTCACTAACACCCAGGGATTTTTGACAGGTTAAGGGATGAAAATTGATTGCAAGTGTAAAGGTAAAAAATAGTTATTGCCTTTCCTTTTATCATTTTTTTGGTAAAGTAATTTTAGCAGCAACTGGAGGAGAAAAAACAGATTAGAAAAAATACAAGTCCTAGACTCTTTTGAAGTGATGAGAATTTTGCCAGTACTGGTAAGATCTTACCCCAAACATTCAATTCTGAGAGGACTGGCAGCTCTTGAAAGAAATATGAACCTCTCAGGTAAACTTGTATTTGCAGAATAGTTTATTTTCAATAGATACTGTTGATGGTACATCCACTTCTTTTTCTCTTTAATGCTGTCACAGTTTAGAATTTACACTACATGAGGTCTGGAAATATCTCATACTCTGTAGGACCTTTTTCTAGACATAACTTCTTAGATTTCCAATACGATTTCAGATTGTCTGAATGGTGTACTTTTTTGTCTCAATTTCTACTGATTAATTCCTGTGGCATAATGTGATGGTATTGCCATGACTGCTAGTTGACAGAGAAATTAAGAATAGTAAATTAATATTAAAAATTAATTTAATATATTACAGAGGATAAAGTTTTGAGGTGAAATCCTTGATCCCCTGCCAGTGGGACAGGCAGCCAGTGGGGATTGTTCATCAGTTCAAATTCTGATCCTTTGAAAGGTGTGATTTGTTCACCTAGACTCCTGAGGAAGTGGTAGTGATACTAGATAGGCAATATCTTGGAAATATGCTTCTCTGGTGTGACTGGTGGTGTCTGCTTGGGCAACATTACATAGGTAATATTATCTGTGTTCATGACATCTGCATTATATTTCATTTTGTGCCATGAGCAAGCTGAATTTTTGATTTTATTTAATGCTTTGTTGAGTGAGACCCGGCAAGAAGTGATGGTATTTTGTTAGCTGCACCAAAAGAAAAGGAGGGAGGAGGAAAAAACAATGGCTTTGGAAACCAGTCTAAATATTTCATGCTTCCCCCCCTCTCAAAGGGAGAAGTGGATGCAGATTTTATGGAGCTTAAATGAATTTGTTGGGAAGTCAGTGCATGTTGCTTTACAGCACTTCCTGGGCATCAGTGTAAATAATAGAAGCTTATCACTGTTTACAGCAGTGATTCTCAGAGAGGGGGAATATCACAAATAGGACAATTGCAATTATCTTGAGAGATTTCCCACCTCGTTGCCAGCTTTAGGTTTGGGGGTTTTTTTTCAGAAAGATGTCAGTTCATCCTTGTTCTAAACCTCTAGTAATCTAATTTCTTTTTTTTGTTTGTTTGTTTGTTTTGTTTTGTTTATATGCACAGAGCACTTATATCCACAAGGATTCATTTCATTGTAGGCATTTTTTGTCTTTCTCCTTCCTTTCTGCTGAACACAGACTTACCGGGGACCAGGAGCTGGGATTGGCTCTATTCTGTGGTGCCACATGATTGAGGATCATCTTGGGGCAGGACTGGATAAAGGAAGGCAAGCAAGATGAATCTCTGAATAGTTGGAGAGTCTGAGTATTAAAAGCAAGCAGATTTTGCAGCACAGATAAGACAATCTGGAGCTCTCTGTAAACAGACGCTTTTATTTGGAGTATTTAAGCAAGAATATGACTTTTTCATTCACTATAGAAATTCAGATTCATTTGCCATATTTGACTTCCTAGACATCCCAACTTCAGGGCTCCCAAAGAACAAATGTGAGAGAAAAATAAGAGCTGGGATGTATTTAAAAAAAACACAAAACAATAAACTTAAAATTGTGCTGGTTTCATTCTTTTGCAGAGACTTTTTTTCTTTTTTTCCTGCAGCTTTTCATAATCTTATTTTGTCACTACTTTGGAATTAAAAAGATCTCTGAAGAGAGATCACCCAGAGTGCCCATCCATTTGCAGCCCTTCAGTCTTGACAAATATAGGAGATTTTAAGAATAAGTTAAATAAGTTTTGTATGACAATTCATGTAATTTTCCCTGCTTCTGGGCAAGGAGGTGCCTTAGGTAGCCTCCAAAACTCCTTCCATCTCTCTTCCTTGATTCTGTGTTTTATGAAGCGGAGACTCATTTCTTTGTCCCTGCTGACTGGCTGTAAAGCTCCTGATCCTTTCCAGGATGCTGTGATTACAGCAAATAGGTCCTTACCTCACCTCTTGCTGGTTTGTGTTCTCACAAGAGTCGTGGAAGAGCTTGTTATTGGCTACTAGGCTTTTGCAGTGCATACTATTTTCCTGAGAGAAAAGGAAATAAAATATAAACAATTTAAAACCAGCTATGTTTCTGGAAAGTACCCATTGGCTACTTGAGGTCTAAAAGTAAAATTTTCATCAGTTTTTATTTCTGTAGTGAAGCATTTTTGGCTGTTCTTGAGTGAGACTTGAGTGAGTTTGTGTCTCTGCAGCACGAGTTGTGTGAAGATACTAATTTGGTCTGAGAATTATGTTTATTAGCCAGGTGTAATGATTGAGCTAATAAGCCTTCCTTTAGTTTGGAGTTAGCTTTTTTGATTTCTGCATGGTGACTGATTTATACAGGGTTGTGCTGTTCAACTCCATATCTTAAGACATCTTCATATTTTTGGTTTTTAGGCTTACTGGTTCTAAACAACATAAATTATTTTACAGGGGTGCAAAAGGAAACATCCAGATTTATTTATTTTCTGTGTGATGTGTGTCAGTTATCTTATGGTGTTTGAGGCTCCCAAAGACTGTTATGGTTGATTATATTTAGCCAACAGACCTATGTGATTTATCTTTACCTTTATATTGTGTTGGGAGCAGTACCAGATCACAGTGTCAGACAGCCATAAGCATCTCTTTTAACCCCAGTCTGCCGACCTTCAGCCTCCCTGGTTACTTTTTTTCTCAGTCAAAGGGTGAATGAACCCTCTGAGAGGCCAGATTTTCAACCATTGTCTTTCCTTCTCTCTACCCACAGATAAACCTGTATTGGCTGATCCATTCACCAAATGCTGCTTTTGTGCTACATGTGTGCCAGGAAGAATTTCCTGATGCAATTGTTTTCAAGTTTTCACATTTCATATACTTTCCCTCCTGAGAAAAAAGTTTTGCTCTTCACTGTAATCTTTCCCCGTATTCACATTTTTTATTTTTAGGGACACAGAGTTGAAATGTTTGCCTGGTTTTTGTTTTGATTTCTTTTGTATTTTTTTTTTTCCTTAATGGAAGGGTTGTCAGTTCTTTGTGTAGCTGCAAAGCTACTTCTGATGCTGCCAGCAAGAAACAGGGATGTGAACTGTTGAGTTTGTGTGATCACTATTAGTGTATGATTGACAGAGTTGCAGGGTTGTTTCCCACAGATTATCTGGCTGAAATGTCACACTGATCCTTTGTGCTAAAGATTTTTCTTCAGGTGTGTGGTGAGGTCAGAATTCTGCAGGCAGCATTTGCCTAGGGCTGCTGTTAGCCTGTGCTGCTTCTGTACAGTTTGCAGAAAGCATAAAGGGTCAGAAGAGGCTTTGCAAGAACTGTCATGTCATTTAAGGCAACATGGTTTCTCTCTGATCTATAACAAGTACTTTCCTCTTATTCCTTAACTGCTTCCACCTTCCCTGTTAGTGCAATAGATGTTTTTAAGTCACTGGGCAGTGCTTTCAAAATCTGGTATTGTCTATCAGTTGGTGGCTACTAAAACACCTGGCATTTCCAAAACTGGTTCTGGTTTTTCATAAACACGTTCTCAGACAGACTGAGTCTTAATGGATAACATAAACAGGAAATGCAGAGTCTTTCTGCAGTTTTGAGAGTTTTTCTGCAATTTAACTTTCTACTTATTTTGAAAGAAAAATATAATTAAGGGGGGAAATACAAATAAATGTTAAATAAAGGATATTTGTTTTCATAAAGTGTGTGTGTGTAAGGATCTTTATCCCCAGTCAATGAGGAAAAGTTGCTGTCATTCCTAGTCACATGTATATAATTATTTTAGTATTTGTGTGCCTTGTAATACAGGAAAAAAATTGCATTGGTTGGATGCAACCTGGTCTGATGAAAGGTGTCCCTACCCGTGGCAGGAGGTGGAACAAGATGAGCTTTAAGGTCCCTTCAATCAAAACTGTTCTGGGATTCTGTGTCTGAAAATCCTCTTAGCCATCTATTTGACTCAATTATGCATCTAACTGCTTTGAAAATTTGGTCTGAAACTAAAATCATGTAGATTTATTTAAAAATCACAGAATTTTTGTAATTCTATTTAGCCATGTTGAAATGTTTACCTCTAAGGCAAACAAGATAATTTTTAATGGGTCTTTGTGTTCCTTTTCCTGCTATTTTTAGCAAGAGTGACTTTAGGAATGAGTGAAAAACTTGTGGTCATGAGAGAACCAGACTGCTATAAAATTAAATTTGTACCCTAAAGAATGAGAGCAAATAAATTTTCCAGTACAAGGCTGTGGAATTCTGTAGGATTTCCACAGGGAGAGTGACTATTGATTGTGATCTGGGCTTGTGTTGGCTCCCTAAGACACCTCCTTTGGCATCATTTTGTCGAAGGCAGACAAAATGGGTGCTATATTATGCATTGGTCTGACTCTGTCAGTCATTTCCTGTGGTCTTATGCAACCCTGTGCATTCCAACTAAATATGAGCAATATCTTCTATGCATTTAGTTTTAGAGAAAAAGGGGAACTGAACTACAGTTAAGGTGTTTGAAATTCCAGCAAGATCCACTTTATTGATCCAGGTAAAACCTGGTGATTAAGAACAAAATTCAGTTTGCTGTCTCTCAGATTCTCAATTCTGACTTTATTGCTCATTTCTAAAATGATATTAGAGACAGAAAAAGCTTTTCTCATGTGTTATGTTTTTAAAAAATGAATTACAGAATTCTGAACGTTCAAACTGTTTTATGGTTTCAGGGTTGCAAAGTTCTTTGAAAAGTTTTTCCAGAAATGTGTTTATTGGGTATTTTTACTGCTGTATATAGTGTGAGGGATGACTCAGACAAAAGTGTACAAGTGCCATTATTTCTAGGTTTTTTTTTAATATTCCCTGTAGGTTTGGTGGGTTTTCATTTGTTTGTTTGTTTTGGGTGTGGGTTTTTTGTTGTTGTTGTGGGGTTTTTTTTGTTTTGTTTGTTTTTTGTTTTTTGGTTTTTTTTATGAAGCTCTTTGTACCATGCAAAAGCCCATCACAACTTTACAGCCTACAAGTACCCAAAATAGAGAGAACACTTGCTTTAGGGTATTGATAGGTTTGTGCAGGGGAGTGCAAATGTACATAATGTCCTTGTACAGTTTAAAATTATAACTCTAGACCCACAGGTTAAGTGGGGTTTATTTTCTGAAGCTATTAAATTTCTTCTGTCATAGAAATAACAAATGGATATTTGATTGAACCATTAAAGAATAACGTTTCCTTTTTACCGTCTTGTGTTAGTGTTGCATTGGCTTTCTGTTATGATCTGGTTATTAAAATTATTAGAAACACCTCTGCCTGAATTAAGGTACAAGTGAGACCAAATGCCAGAGTCAATAGTATGGGTTTTATTTAATGGTAAATGTGAGAGAAAGAGAGATAAAAATAGGGTAAGGGGGAGGGCAAGAAAGAAAGAGAGTGATAGAGAGAGATTAAAATAGAAAAAGTATCACCACTCCATGTAACCTGCTGGCGCCCCCTTGGTCCTGTTCTTCTGGTCTTGTTGTTGTTGAGGGTTTCCCAAAAAACATAGAGTCCAATGGATTAATATACATTCAGGAGATGTCCAGCATCTCCCCTTGAGGGGGAAACTTTGCAGTCTCTTGTAACAGATTTCAGGATATGTGATCCTCACTTAGGTCATTGCAGTCTTCTGGTGGTGGAAGGCCTCAGAAATGAATTAGGGGGGTGCTTTGGGGATCTCTGATGATTTATGACCTCTTCTCAGCTGCCTCTCATATGAATGTCCCGTGTGTACCTGGTCTTCCCAGGTAGGGAAGGCACCTTTGGTTTGGTGTGGAGAGATTTCACCACCACACACACAAAACCTTCTCCCCCACCATCCCCTAAACCTCGCTAGGGCTCGTTCTTGACACAGACACATTCTTCTTTCCTGAGCCTTGTTTTCTTCTCAGACTTGAGATGATTAGACAATAGTCTTACCTCAAGTTCCCAGTTCACAGTCCAAATTCCAGTTGGGAGGCACTGGGAGGAGGGGGGTGCTTCAGCGGCCACAGACTGCTGCTTCCTTGCAGTTTGACAAAAAGTCTTTCTATGATTTTGACAATGTTTAGGACATTGCTGGCATTTCAGTCCATCATACCAACCCCTGGCTCTCAGGGAACATCAGTCAGGAGCTGGGGTTCTTCAGTTGATGCTGTTGCATTGTGAGTGGTAATACAACATTCATTTTCAGTAAGATTTAACATTCTACATACCCCTTGTTCTTTAAACAATAATGTGTCTAATGCTAAGAGGTTTTGATAAAATACAAAAGTGTTTTCATACAAACAAATATACACTCACTAAACTGTGGAAATACTGCTAGTGTATTTACTGTTAGTAAAATTAATTTGCTTTAAAGTAATCCCAGGTTGCTTTTTCGTTTGTTTGTGGTTTTTTTTTTTTTTTTTCCCCTCTGGGCTAATTACCTGCATCACATTCATTTACAGTTACTGGTACCGGTACCGTAAGTTGCACCCACAACTGAGAAGTATGTGTGGTGTGGGAGGTACTATAGTTACCATTTACAGTAGCACATATAATAGAATTGATGTAAAGTTAAAACCATCTTAGGACACATGGTAGGAAACTTAATAGTACACAATGCAAATATTTCAAAAAATGGTTACAGGTTTTGAGAGCTGGTGAAAGGTTTTCCTGTATTTTATCCATGTCCCATTTCCAGTCTATAGCTGCAACTCCTTATGTCTTTTTCGTGTAATATTTTCTTTTGTTTTTTTTAGATCATATAGTTCACTCATCAATATTTCTGGAAAATTTAGCCAAATCATTTTAATTAATCCAAAGCCTTTTGAGGAAGAACTGAAAGGTTAATACATATTTGTATTATTTCAAATATGTATAAATTCTTCCACCAAGTCACAAGTTAAATGTCATTGAATATTTTAATTCTCAATTTGTTGAAACAAAATTATATATTTGTAAGATAAGAATAAAATCTTTTCCCTTTTTTTTTTTTTTTTTTTGGTAAAAAGACAAAATTAACAAAAATAAACTAATAATACATAAAATGCTTTATCTTATATAGTCCTGCTAATATTTTTCTCCCAAGAAATCCGTCTTGATGAAAACACAAACAAATCACAAGAATTAGTAAACTGATAAAACTGATAATACAACCAATTATGTTGGCAATTAAAAGCTTTGTTGGTTCCACACAGCTCCATCTCGTCTGTTGGCAGGTTTCTATAAAAACATAAGTGAAAATTTGGTCCAATATGGTCCAATTATTAAAAGGAAGGCTTTCATAATGCTATTAAAGCAGTAACTTGAGTTTGAAATGCTGACATTCTAAAAGGTGACAAATCCTAAAGGAAAACTGGTTATCACATTTGGCTGCTTTCTGTGAGCATTCTCCTTTAGATCTGCTGGCAGTTCCCCCAGTCTGAACTGGTTCCTCTGATCTTCAGTGGGAGGTGCTCGCACTCCTAGCAAAAGAAAACAACACAAACTTCCCAGACAAGTTACTCCTTAGTGAATAAAATTTAACTGTGTGAACTTGGTGTCTCTCAAGTGGAGTGCTTGCTTCACTGCTATTGTTGCTTGCCCCATCTTTGCAGGGGTTCTCCTTGGATCAGTTTTACGTTCTGAGGGAGTGAGATTGCTTGTAAAAATTTGACAAGCACTGCTGCTTGGGCTGGGTTTCCTTTAGGGTTTTTAGGAGGCTTTCACTTCTTGTCCTGGAGCCGTGAATTAACTTTATCACTTGGGTAGATAACATTTGCTCTGTTTCCTCCAGTGACTTTAACTTTTCTCCACTGCATTAATATTGACTGCTTTTCAATTTTGCTTGATTTATGGCCAGATTTTGATATCTCGGTAGCTGTACATGGCACTGTTTTAGTAGCAGTTTGCTGACCCTGGTCAGTTTTAATTAAGGGTCAACATGCTATGTTCTCACCATCAGATGTCAGTGCAAACTCTAATTTTTGCTCTTTGCCAGAATGACAGACTGACAGACTGTCTCGCAGCTCCTGCACTTGGCACAGTAAGTTTGAGTTACTAGACCTTGTTTCAGAGAGTATTACAGGTTCTACATCGTGCAAATTTCCCCATAAGATTCTCTCTCTCTCTCATGTGCATTCCAAAGCTCTGCTTGAAGCTTTTGGACATGATCATCCTCAGCAGCAAGCAATGCCTCCACTTGCATCTTTTTTCCTTTTCCTCATTTATCTGAAAATACAGTTCTTTCACTGAATCTTGTAAAGACAATATTGTTTCAGATTTCTGCATAACCTCTTCTTTATCATCCAAATTTTCTCCCACAACCTCCACCCCAGAGGTAGAAGGGTGACTAATCTATTTTTCAGTGAATGACAACAAATTATTTTATTTACATTGGCCGCCCAGGACAGCCATTTTCTTCAAAGGTTTTTATAGAGGGAAACCACACAACCTCCACAACTCCCTCAGAGGAAGCTGCACCAGAATTCCCAAGATTTTTACAGAAGGAAATCATATGAAACACACAGCCCCCTCAGAGGAGACCATATTATTGTCAAAGGTACTTCGGGTCAGAGAACATTGCCCTGCTTTCACTGTGCCAAAATACTCTCTTGGAATTATATGCTGTTTGATCTTTTTCCTTGTCCTACCCATATTTTACATCTAAAAATGGTGGAAGAGAGAGTAGAGAGAGAAATGCGTTCAGTGAAAAGTCAGAACTACGGAACAAGTTATTGGAAAGAAGAGAGGGAGAAAGGGAGATGAATGAACCAGGCAGAGATGCAATTTTAAAATCAATTAAGTACAGATGCGGCTGTATGAAAACAGAGGAAAAAAAGTAATTCTTCCACATGGGGCTTATCTTAACTTTAATTAACTACTTGTTTGTTGCTTAACATTCCTGAGAGTGATGGTGTGGTCTAACCCTGATTGGCAACTCAGTCCCATGCAGCCACTCGTCACCACCCCTTGTGGCACTGGGGAGAGAATCCAAAGGATAAAAGTGAGAAAACTCGTGGGTTGAAATAAAGATGGTTTAATATGTAAAGCGAAAGCCATGTACACTTGTGCAAAGCAGAGCAAGAAATCTATTCCCCACTTCCCAGGGGCAGGCAGGTCCTGAGCCTGAGCCATCCCCAGTAATGGTGATTTGGGATGACAAATGCCACCACTCCAAATGCCCCCTCTTTCCTCCTTCTGCCTGCCCCCAACTCTATATGCTGATCATGATGCTGTGAGGTTTGGGATACCCCCTGGGTCAGCTGGGGTCACCTGTCCTGGCTGTGCCCCCTCCCAGCTCCTTGTGCACTCCCAGCCTGTTGCTTGTGGGGTAGTGGGAGGAGGAAAAATGTCTTTCCTTCACTGTGCAAGCACAGCCCAGCAAGAACAAAAACATGCCTGTATTATCAACCCTGTCTCCAGCACGGATCCAAAACACAGTCCCACATCAGCTGCTGTGAAGAAAGTTAAACATACCCCAGGCAAAATTCAGAATGAATGGAAAAATGTGCCTGCAGTACCTGTTAATAAAGCAAACATCCAAAGGAAAGGTGCCATACTGAGAAAAGAGGGCACACAGGACTAAAAGGGTTAAAGGTTCACAGTCCACTTGTGTTCTCAGTGGTTGAAACTGAAGCTGAAATTTTTGAGCTGACTGCAAGTCTGACTGCAAGTGGAGAAGGTTGGGGAATGGTCACCAGTTGCCTCCACTGTCATTGGCACTTAAACTGCCTCAGCAGGCTACACAACAGATCACTTTTTATACTAGAGGATCAAATGACACTGTTGGCAATTCTGGAACCATCTGGAACCTTCTGGAACCAACAGTGCATCTGTGCACTGTTTCCCCCAGAGTCTGAATGACTTGTTGGCTTGAGGGCATCATGCCATGTGTGTAAGTAAGGTCACTCAGCTTGGGTTTGCCAAGATGAAAGCCTTTCTAGGGCTGACAGATACCTGAAGGGCTTCCCGAAGGTGTACCTGAGTCCCACCAAACTGGACTCTGTCCTTGTGCTGCTGAATCTGAGCTGGCTGGTCTGAGCCGTCACCGGTTCCTGAGGTACCTGAGCTTTCAATGTGCTGTGAAGAAATCAGCAACATTTGCAGTTTGCCCTGGACAAAAAGATCTCTGTATTGCTTCTAGTTTCCAAGCCAGCTTCAAGATAAGTAGTTGAATTAAGAATATGTTTAAAATGAGGGTAGTTTTGCTGTCTGCAATTCAGAGAAGCCATCCAAGGCCAGTGAAATGTGATTGCATTTTTGGAAGGAAAGTACAAATGTTCTCCAGTATTTGCCAGTGGAGGTTATAACTCTCTGTAATGGGCTATAACAAGCTGATTTGGAACCTTAATTCTCCCATATGCAACTTTAAGCATATAAGGATGGATATTCCTAAAGCCTGGTGCAGTTAAGTGTAGTGCTGCTGTAATTCCTGCACCTCTGAAATAGGATCTGGTATAGCTGGAGCCTATTGACTTTTGTGCCGAGCATGAAGATGTGTCTATCTGGATAGGTTACTGCAAAAGGAGATGCTAGGGAATTAGATCTGCATGAAAGGGAGTGTTTGTTGGGTTTTGTGGTTCTGCTTTCTCTTGGAGGTAAGTTGCTCTGCAATTTTACTTTTTTTCTTTAATGATTTGTTTCAAGGTCTCTCAGAATTTTATGTAGAAGTTCCTTCTAAGTATGACATGCTTCTAGAGAATAGCTGGAGTTGGACTTCAATGATCCTTGTGGTCCCATCAACTCAGGATTTTCTGTGATTCTATGAATTTTCTCCATCACTGAAAGACCAGATATGAAAAACAGATTACAGTGTTGTGATAATGAATACATTATGTTCCCATTTTATTAACAAAAAAGAAAACAAATTGAAGCTCAGAAAAATAAAATTACTTTTCTTTCTGTTGGTTAAGAGCAGGGTTTTTACTAGTGTTTATTCTCATGCTGCCATGTATTGGAAGATTGACTGTGTCTTAAATCAAGATTCCATTCCTAAGAGATATGAGTAAGAAAAGGATTGAATTAAGAGTCTCTTGTTCATCCAGACCTCTCTTTGCACTGTATGGATGTTTAGTGCTACCTTTTCATTCCTCTGTACCTGACAACTCTCAAATTTCAGCTGTGAGATTTTGCTTGAAAAATATACGTTTTCACCTTAAGAAAAAAATTCTCAATGTGGGCTTTATTGTATCCTAGTTTAGGAATATTAAGAAAGATGTGCTGAGTTTTTTTATTGTGGGTTTTTGTTTTTTTGGTTGGTTGGTTGGTTTTGGTTTTTTTCTTTTAATTTAGATATAAGCTTTTAAGTTCATTTAGCAGTTGTTGCAAGTTTATTGAAATCTTGCTTTGATGGTAGGTGATTGTTTAATAGTCCTGCCAGGTATGAAGTGAATGAAAACCATGAGTGATCTGCTTTCTCTACAGTGCAGTTTTTCCAGAAAAAAAAAAAATCTGCATGTTTCTCAAATTTATATATATATATATATAAAAAGTTAAGTATGTAAAGAAATATATTTGTCTTCACAGTGCACATGCATCTAAGCCACGTGTCAAATAAACAGCAGTACAGCTAAATATTTATTTTCAGTAGATGAATTAAATGCTGCACCATGTCATGCTGTTATGAGAAAAATGTTCCCTAAAGTAAAAATAACGGCCATATTTGTCAGTATTTTGGTGGGAATTCATCAGGCAAAGTTCTCTAAAGGAAGCATATGAAATTGATGTTTGCCTGACTGAAGAGGGCAGTGGTGCCTAATGTGACAGAATTTCCTATTTTGAACCAAATGCATTTTATTTTTCACTAGATTTCCTTTGATAGATAACCTGAAATTCTTCTATTACTCTTTTAGAAATGCTTTATGCAATTACAGTCTAGAAAATCGTACTTCTGTACATCATCTTGTAGGAAATATCAAGGTTTGAATCACTGATGCATCAGCGTTCCTGAGATTGACTGCAAAGTCTGAAATAACTCCTTAAAACCTTGCTGGGTTTTTTTTCTTGTTTTGTTCTGTACCAGTTTTAGACTTCTACTTTTATTTCTTTAGAACTTTAGAACTTTTCTCAAAATTTCAAACTTTAAATCAAACAATTTAAGTAATCCTAGGCATACAATATGAAAACTGATGATTTTGTGACTTTTTTCTTACATAATTGTCTTATCTTGTTCCATTAGCGTCTTTCAAAGCAGAAACTTAAAAATGTAAGCTTTCAGAATTAGGAAACAATTCTCAAAATCATAAACAGGAAGCAATATATATTTTCTTCCTAGAAGAAAATAATTGCAGCTTACCTATTGTTAGGAAAAAAAGAAAAAGAATCAATAAGAGCAAAGAAAAACACCTTCACCCAAGATTATTCTCTTGCCAGCATTTTGGTACTTGCTGCCTTTGTGTATCAGACAATTTGCTAGAACTCTTGAGATATTCATTACTTTAATTAAAATGTTTTTCACTGTTTTTTTGTGGAAGTCCTTCAATACATGTGCTTCTTTTGACTCAAGTGATGCATTTTAACCGTAGTACTAATGAGGCAATGGCATAATATTCTAAATAAATTTGGAAAAGGTTTTTGTTAGATAAGCCAAGTTGGCAATTTGTTTGAAGTTCCTGTAATTAAAACATATATCTTATCTGAAATTCTGTTTAGCCAGTTGATTATATTTTCAAACAGCTAACCAATTTGAAAAAAAACCCCCCACACAACAACAAAAACCCGCAGAGCTCAGGCTAAAACTATTGATGTCTCCATGAAACATTTCTAATTAGCTGGCCTCATAATGAACTGAGGCTGGTGAGTGCATGAATTTTGACAGTGACTGGTTTGTGACTTTCAATTTTACCTTGCACTGTTTTATTTTTTTCCTGGTATAAGTGAAATAACCTGAGAGTGAAATAATGCGTTTCACTGTAGTGTTGCTGTTCCTCTTGTATGTTGGACTGCTGGTGGCAGAAGAGATCAGACTTATGGAAGGAGGAAACAGAAATGTTCCTTGTAGCTGTCACATGTTGGGTTTTAATCTGACATCCTGAAGCTTGTAAAAGGTAATTTCCCAGCCTTTCTTCAGTTTCCCTGGGGGGAGGGTGGGTGCTGACTGTTTAAATTCCCCTTATTTTTTGACAGAACAGATGTCTGTCCATGCAGAAAAATGAATTGGAAAGGGACTGTTAAAAATATATGCGTCTGGGTGTTTTCTTGCACACAAAATTTGAAGCCTAACACACCATTCCAAAGTCCTGAGGTCAAATCATTCGAATGCTGTGGAATAATTTTCATTATTTCTTTTGAATTACCAGTTCAGATCATTAGTGCTTTAACAAGTTGTGTTTTGAAATAAGTATAGCACTTAATCTGTCATAAAATAACTTTAGTTTTGTTCAGTACATGGGTGCGTTTGGGTTTTTTTTGCAAGGCACATTATATGTGTTCAGTGTACAAGGGCATAGTTATTAAAGAGGAGGATAAGTAGGAAAAATGGAAGTATATAATCCAGAAACATCACATTCAGGTCACCTCTGATGAGCATTCCTTTTTACTGTGTTCTTTTTCTGGGGTTTTTTTTGAAGGAAAGGTGAAAATTACTAACTTGAAGCTTAGAGTAAAAAGTGTATAGCACTTTTACTCTCTCCTCTGATAAATACACCTCTGATTAAGCACCTTTCCTTTAAATAAAGTTTTTATGTTATTGAAATAGGATTTCACTTCACTATTTAGTAAGGGCAGCCACAGTAGTGACAGTAAATTCATCCCAGTGGTGTCAGATGACTTGGGACTGAGAAAATTACAATCTCCAGCTCTTCATTCAAGGTAAAAAAGTCCTATCCTTGAGCAAGGGAATCTGGAATTTCTAGGGGGAAAAGAGGCATCTTGGCTTCATCATCAGACAGACTTTTTATCCCACATGCTGTGAGACTAAAATTTTTTGCTTGGATTTCAGTAGTTTCTGTAGGGGCAACTGTATGCTTAGGGTTTATCTTTATCCTCTGTCTTGCTAGAATCGTGTCTAAGCTCTCTTGAAACCTAAATTTGGCCCTGTAATATTTTATGAACTGATACAAAACCAACATAAAGTGTTTGGTGAGTGCTTTTCTACTGCACTTGATTCCGAGAAGGACTGAGTGAGGTAGATAGAAGGTATGTGAATGGGTGTTGGTTGCTTTGGTTCTGATCTGTTTAGCTGCTCTTGCTTGGTAACTCATTTGAGTTGGATTTTCTCCAAGTTTGGACCAGGATGAGATTATTTTCACTGTTTCTGAAGAAATTGTACTGGCAGATCAAATGCTGGTATTAGCATCCTTGCCTATTTAGTAACAAATCCAACTGAAATTGTAGCATTTCCAGTGTTTTGGTTTGGAGAAAATGAGCAGATAAATCCATATGAGAATCACTGAATACTAAAAAGTGAGATTTTAAAGGTAATCTTTTTTTTTTTTTTTTCATTATTAACCTTCCTCTGCACAGACTTTTTCAACACTAATCTTAGTCACTGACAGTGGCTTCATGGGCTTCCAAAACAACTTGTAGTATCTCTTATTTTAAGTTTTCTATATACTTCGGATTTTTTCCCTATCATCTGTGAAATGCTTTTTGTATGACCCATTGAACGTGCTGGGCAACACTCACCAAAATCCCTGCCTCTAAAATGATCTTTATCATTGCAAGTGGGCCATGAATGAAAATGTAGGTGGGAAAGCCTTGAAAGACTTGCAGCTTGGTGGCAAATTTTGGAGGGAATTAAACTTCCTTTTGCATAGGAAGAACTGGGAAATCAGTTTCTGTGCTTCTGAGAACTTCTCAGCCAATTGGAGGACTGAGCCAAAGTGTAAGAGTATTGTTTTTCATTGCACACCTTCCCTTCTAATAAGAGAATTGTGTCAAATTGTTTTGATGACAGATATGCTCCAGGGGCAAAACTTTTATTTACTGAGAACGTTTTAATCTCTGGGACTACGCTATTCTGTTCAGGGATGGCCAATAATTAGACATGCTGAAAGAAGAAGTGTGATCAAGATCAGCTCAAAAGAGTGTTTCTGCCAGTTTTGCATGATATTCCCAATGGATCTTTGAGCGCATGGCTGGCTGATTGGTACATCTCATTCTGCAGTGATTTTGAGATGTGTAAAACAAGGTGATAATTGAAATTTTGAGTAGTAACTGATCATATCCTTTTTAAATCTGTGTTGATTCTTGAGCAGGAAAGGAGATAGCAGCCAGTGTCTCTGTGGGGTTCATTGGTTCTCATTCAGCAGCTCATTCTTCTGAAACCTCCCAGAAGCTCTCTAAGATATTTTTCCTCAGAAACTGAAACCTGTGATGTCCACAGAGAAAATAGAAAGATTTGTGTGCATCTTCCTGGAAAGGTCTGTAGTTGTGCTATTATATTTTACTGCTGACCCATCTGAGGAGATGGTTGGTTCTTGGACAGCTTTTTGGATGCTGAAGCTTTGTCTGATGAATAATCTTTAAATCTTAGGTGGCAGTTTTTGAGAATATCAATAAATCATTCACTATGTTATCACGGAGTTTTATGAACAAAGTCTGGTAATTTCAGAGTGAAAACTGCATTTTCCATAGTGTTACCTTACTGAGATAAGAAATGTTTGCAGCACTGACTGAAGACTGCATGGCTGTGTTGACTCAGGCTTAAAAAGAAAGGAGGAAAGTATATTGCATACTAATAAGTATGCAGTCTCTAACACACAGTTTGAATTTAGTCAAATAGGATGAAAAGTCATATGTATATGATTTTTTTAGAAGTTCTACTAAATTTTATTTATCTTAGTGAACCAGAGTGTTTATGAATCACTGTAAAAATTACTGTTGCAGTCTGTAACATCATAAGTTTCATGCACAGAGAAAGTATACATTTATTTGTGCATTTATGTATAAATATCTATATATACATATATGTAAATTTTTTACTCATAGATGACAACTAGGAAATATTTAGTTCTAACTATTCATCTTGCTAAAATAGAAAAGATCTGAGCCCTTTCCAATAGCGAATGGTGTGAAGCAAGGCTGTGTTCTTGCACCATCTTTATTCACAATCTTCTTCAGCATGATGCTTCAAAGGGCCATGGCAGATCTAGATGAAGACAACGGTATCTACATTCGATATTGTACCAATGGGAGCCTATTCAACCTAAGGCGACTGAAGGCCCACACTAAGACCTTGAATCATCTTGTCCGTGAGCTG
>JAYRBT010000093.1:10413875-10425883 GCA_036023395.1 Myiotriccus ornatus
AACATGTAGCAGGGTAGTAACTTCAGTGCAGTAACAAGTTCCTGCAGATTTTTTTGGGTGGCTTTGAGCGTGTACCTCAAAAGAGAGATGGAAGCTTTCAGTAAAACTCTGCGTGTGGTCGGTAAATCCTGAAGACTTTTGTGGTCATGTTTTCCATGATGCTTCTTTGTGCTCTTAGGCCTATGCTTACTTTCTGTTATAGCTGAAGAAGAGTTGTTCTTGACAGAGTTCGTACAATTATAGAATGGTTTGGGTTGGAAGGGACCTTAAAGATATCTATATCCACCCCCCTGTTATGGGCAGGAACACCTTCCACTATCCCAGTTTGCTCCAAGCCCCATCCAACATGGTCTTGGACACTTCCAGAGACGGGCTACCCAGGGCCTCACCACCCTCACAAGGTAGAATTTCTTTCTAATATCTGATCTAGCCCTGCCCTCTGTCAGTGTGAAGTCATTCACCCTTGTCCTGTCACTCCAGGTCCTTGTAAATAGTCTCTCTTCATTATTCTTGTAGCTCCTGCAGGTACTAGAAAGCCAAAATTAGGTCACCCTGAAGCTTCTCCTCTCCAAGCTGAACAATCCCAATTCTCTCAGCCTTTCCTCATAGCAGAGATGTTCTTGCAGCTGAACTGCTCATTAGTACAGGAGTTGATTAATCCATCTGAAGCGCTTTCAGCTCCACAGCTGGTTGCCTCAGTTAGCAATTTTTGCCTCAAAAGGTGTGAACTGTGGATTGTGAGAGAGAAATCACTGGATTTTTATAAGACTTATGTTCTTCTTTAAATATTTTACTCTAAGCTCAGAAGAGTATAACCTTCCAAAAAAACACTTAGAGTCATAAAACAGCATAAAAATCCAGATACACAGTTATAATAGTAAAAACATATTTCAAAGGGACACTCCACAACTAAATGGAAGAAATTACCTGTTTTGAAGTAGAAGCTGAACACTTTGTAGGTTGAGCTTAGTAACAAAAGAACAAAGAAATTGCAAGGAGGCCTCTTACTGTGAGGTAAATCCCTCAGTTAGACAAGCTATCACTCAGTACCTCATCTGAGTCATTAGAAGTTCTAAGTATCATTGTAATAATTAGAAATAAGTGTGTGTTAAAGCTGAAAAGCATTGCATTAAGGTGTATGACATGCTCTGATGGTACCATTTTTAAGGGAGGTAGCTCAGACACCCGCATCATATCTTGGACACCATTAGGAATACAACAATAAAACAGTATTCAGAGTTGAGGTTTCTCATCTGCTTTGATTTAGTGCTTCATAAACTCTATATTTTGACTATTTGATAATACTATTCACTAATCTAATAAAAATAATTAACTATAGCCATGAAGTTGGTAATGCAAAATATTTAGAACTGCTTTTTTTTTTTTTTTTTCAAATATAATCTGTGTCCAATTTTTTATTTCTACCATATAGTTAAGATGGGCAATGGGCCAGGCTTTAAACAGTTGATTTGCCTAATATATGATACTTTCTTCTAACTAAAGGAAGGACTTCTCATTTTATACTTCCAGTTACTTCTAAAAGAAACACTCACTGAACATATATCAAGTCTTTTCACAATTAAAAGAACTTGAAAGAAAAAAATCTCTGTCTGTGCTATCCATTTCTTAGAAATGTAGCTCTTACATATCTCTTGAAGTCTTGCAAGACTGTTCTTCATAAATGCCTTAAGAATTTTTTGAGCACCAAAACCATACAGGATTAGGAATTCAAATACTGTATTAATTATGAAAATCTATTCACACATGCTGGGCTAATCCTATTCAGCCACCTCACAAGCACGTACCACTGGAAAAGGTGAAGAATGAATAACATGTTTACAGTAAATTAATACTAACTAGCTGCATGGGTATACTTTGGTTCTTTTCCACAGGACAAATGTCTGCACCGTCACTTGGCCTTTACAAAGCAAAAACTGTGGAAGAGAATGTTGGAAATGGCTACAGGAAGCAGACATTCTGTGGTGAAGTGGAATGAATGCTTCATTTGACTGTTTTGCCTTTTCACAAGAAAAGTTACTCTCAGATGAACACAAAATGAACGTGTTGCAATCTGAAGATCTCTCATTCTTTATTCAGAAAGCCCTTGGACTGCTTGATATCTGAGGCTGGTAAATTTCCTAGTGCTGACCTGAAACATGGCAATAGTAACTTCTCATTTTTCTCCCTGTTCTTTTCTTTCATCAGGCCTTTGGTGATTTTCCTAAGTTTGGATGCATTTCCTGTCCTCCCAGACACTTTTATGTTGTGATGGAATTTTGTTGAAAGTCCTATAAATCTCATGTTTGTACTTTGCAAGTTGTGTTTCTGCTGTATCTCATAGTGTTGTGTTTTCCTGGGACACTGGAGCAGATGCACAGACAGTGAACTGTGTCCATACTTCAGTTGCTAAATTCACAGTGACAGTTTTCTTTGTGCTTCTTCATGCAAACATGCAGAACAGTTGATGAGTGCTGACTCACCTTCTCAGGTGGACATGCCAGTCCATGAGGAATTCTCTGCTGCTTGCAGAAGTCTCTAGCTCAAAGTCTGAATGGTCATACCTTTGGCAGCAGCAGTTGCAGAAGGGATGCAAGTGAAGAGGACATTTACATTATCATTTTATAAAAACCCAGTACATTTATCCCCATTCTGCATAAGAGAATGAAAGCCAAACACCTGGTCTAGTGGAAGGTGTCCCTGCCCACGGCAGAGGTTTGGAAGTGGAAGAGCTTTAAGGTCTCTTCCAACTCAAACCTTTCTCTGATTCTGCAATTCTATGATTTTTTCCTCATCAGCTCCTCAGTTCTTCATGTCAGAAGACCTGCAGAGAAAGTTCCAAGTGACATAGTCTGGTTTCCATGCCAGAAGTTCATCACAGATGTTTGGGAATGGAAGATCAAATTTACAACCAGGTGAAGACTGGCAGCTGAGTCTTTAATGATTCTCCAGAAACTGCTGTTAGAAATTTATGAGGTCTGCTCCTTTCCTGCTGGAGAGAAAGTCACCGAAATGACTTGCTCTGTGCTAAACTCAGTTTTAAGGTAGTCTTTTGTTTGTTTGTTTTTATGTGTGTGTTTTTGTGGGTTTTGTTTGTTTGTTTGGGTTTGTTGTGGGTTTTTTTGTGGTGGGTTTTTTTTTTTTTTTGGTTGGTTGGTCTCTTTGGTTGGTTGGTTTTGTAGTGATGTTTGTCTGTATCTTTCTTGGTGTCATAGGTTTTCTTCCTTTTTTCATTATCTTCCGGTAAATTTTTTCACACCAACTGCTTGGCTGGGGTGGAGATGAGTTTTTCAGGTTTTGATAATTGCTTGGCTTAAACCTTAATGATTGTCTTATTCACATGCTAAACGACGCCTCTCAGCAAGAGGCAAGACTCTTTTGTTTCCCTCTAGCCGAGGACAGGGGTGCAGGGTAGCGAAACTCAGGTTTTGGTATTCTTTTTTTCTTCCTCAGCGGGAAGGACGGGGTTTTGGGCAGAACTCGTGGGATGAGGGGGGTTTTTTGTTTGTTTTTTGTTCTTTGGTTACGTTACCTATACACATATATTCTTTAATAAAGGGCTGTTATTTTTTCTTTCTCCACATTCCCTCCACTGGAGACTCTTAATTTCGGATTTACAATTGCTTAGAGGGAGAAGTTTGGTTTTCCTCGTAACTCGCCCTCCTTAGCAAACACTTCTGTCTTATTAAACTGAGACAGTCTGGTGTGGAAGAAACTTCATTCAGTGACGGGTAATGGTAAAATATAGTGCTATCTAATGAAACAGAAATGGTGACTAAGAAGATTGGTATAAGTAATAAGCATGAAGAAACATTATAAATATTTATTGTTTTTCACTGTAAATTTTCTTGTCTTGTTTTTGAATAGAGCTAAGGACTGATATGTTACATATAGATCCCATCTTACATTAACCAACTTTTAGGAAACTATTTAAATGAAATATGCCTTCAAGGAGGAAATCAACCACACAAGATGACTATGAACTCTGTGAAGTCATTATTCTTTATATTTTTGAAAAGCACATTGATCTTTCATTATAGTAATTTATTTTAACTCCAGTGAGAGTAAAAGAAGTCTTTAATAATGTTTGATTTTTTAAAAGAGAGGTCAAGAGGTGAACAACCGTCAGCTTCTGAATGACTTTTACTTCTCAAATCCTACCTCCTCCCTCTAGCAAAGGCATCCTCAGTATTTCAGAGAAAAAAAAAAGGTAATGTATGAATAGCACTGAAAAATCGCAATTCTGGAGTGGAATCTGAAGTATCAGGTCAGTCAGACGTGGGCAGGATTGCCATTTGCTTTTCCAGCACTGCTTGAATTGGTAATTTCACACTGGCAAAGACAGGGATTTTACGTGTGGAGAGCAATGAAAAGCAACAAAGGGAAATGTGGGAGGCAAACTTCTGTTAGTCTGGTGCTAAGAGAAGAAGGATTTGGAGGAGTTTTTTGTTTTTTAGTCACAAGCAAAGTGGCAGCACTTTTTAGATGCCCCTGTGGGACATACTGCTTTACCCAGAAATATCTAATTTTCTGTGAAAGAAATTATGAAAGAGAGTTGTCTGGAAAGAACAAAGAAAATAAAGAGCAGATCAGAAGAGATAGATCTGTGTCGTTGATTTAGAAAATGACCAACCAATAAGTGAGATTTATCTCAAAAATGGTACAAACCCACTCTATCTCTATCCTACAGATGTGTTAAACATTTAAAACTACAGAACCAGTCCATTTTTCTAGTAATGCACTTGGTGTATATCATAAGGTTGCAACATCCCAGAACCCTTCAAAGCCAGACACTGCAATAGAGGGAGGCTTGGTACAAGTCATCATTTCAGACACAAGTCTAAAAACGTGAGAAAATTACCATTTGTAAAAGAATTTGTTTGTTACAGAGATGTATTAGCAGAAAGTGGAAAGGTAGGTTTCATAAAAAAAAAAGGCCTCTCAATATTGTGAGACGTTTGTGTTGTTGAAAGAGGTAATTTAGTGAAATAGAAACCTTTCATGAGAAAGTGCTTGTTTTAGTTAGGTTCTCAAGAAACGCTTTTGAAAACAGTGATTTTTATAATACGTGCTTGCCTTGTTTCAGTGAAGGTTTTGATTGTGTTATCTGAAACAGAATTTAAGTGCATGATACTTAGAAATTTGATGAGAAGTGAAACTGTAATCCTAACAAAACTCCATAACACTGAACAGGATTATTTTGATGTCAGTAGAACATTCTGAGTAATTCAAACTGAAAATGCACTTACTTTATCAGTTTAGAAAATTTCATCTGAACTGTTGGTCATGAGAGGAAAAAGTAATTTCCTGCTCAGTGCCAGCATAATACCTACTTCAGAAACCGTGGTCCTGGAGCTACTTTTCTGATGCACTGAATGGAGCATTTCCATGCAAGAAATCTACCTGGTCCCTAATGACCCTGTGAATTTGGTAATGATTTCAAAAGAATACACATTTTCCTCTATTTTACGACATTACAGTGAAATTGGGAGTAGTCAAAATACAAAAAAGTCATGGACCTTCCATTGCTCATCACTTTGCAAGTAATTTTTTCTGACTTTTTCATCCCCACTTTCTGCTTTCTGTCAAGTAAGAGAATTCTTTAAAGAGACAAAGGTTGCTCATTCAAACTCAGCCTCAGGGCAGCTTCCTGAATAAAACTTAGACCCTCATATATTTTACTAACAGTTTATTCTACATCACTGGTAGATGATTGCCTTTGATACATAGTTTAAAAAAATCACCCCAAGGTTTTGATCTATAATAATTTACAATACCTTGAGTTTGAATTACAGATGACATAATAATGGAAAAGCAGCTGAGGATCACAAAGCTTATAAATTTTTAAACAATCTCTATTTTCAAAGTATAGACAGTGTATTTTCTATTCATATTAGCTTTGTGTAAATCCATATGGACAGCAATCATGGTTGCATTTGTCTATGTAAATAAAATAGTTACTGTTAAGATATGTATGATTCCATATATATACCTTATTTTCTTATACAGGATTGGACAGAATAATGCACGTGGAAAAAATGAGTAATGACATAGAATAAAGGACAAAGGAGTGAAAGCGATATGTAGTTGTGACTTTCATTTTTGATGCGTAATTATAACTTTCATTTTGAGAAGAATGAATAATTCATTTAATGGCTGCACATCTGTAGATGCCTAAGTAATACAACTAAGTAATTACACACAATGTAAATAGAGCAGAAAACTGCAGGGTAGTTGCAGTGAGTTAACTGCTACTTTTGCATTCACCAGTATTCATTCCACCTTTGTTAAAGCCCCAAGGGTGTGTGTGTGTCTGGTCCAAGTGAAGGACCCTTCCTTTCAGATTCTGAGTTTGTGTCTGGTTCAAGTTGTAAGAGCTTAAAAGTTTCCTTCAGGTAACCGTTTTGTAGTCTGTGTAAAACCAATTTTATGGTCAATGCCTAATTTTCTTTAGACGTGGTTTTCTGAAAAACAAAGAAGAAATTGTTATCTCAACTAGTGCCTCCAGGACCTGTTTTCAGCAACTCAACAAGCTAATTATTCCATCTTGGTGATCAGTTTTTTACTTGATACAATGGAATTCTGATCTTTCAGTCCTAACATTTCTGGGTTTGATCCCTAGCAATGACTGGCTCCTGTGTGCCTGTATGGATGACACGTTCAGTCAACTGAAAATTCAGGTATTTCCATTTATGAATATTGGTAGTGTTCTCCACTGTAGTTTTTCCAGCTGGGGCTAAAAATATTTAGCACATAATTTCTCGGAAATTAGGCAGATTTGCACATCATGGACTCAGCACTGCAAAGTGCCAGCCATCCTCCACACTGAGCTCTTCCATCTTCCTGGGAAGGCAGTGACAGCTGAGGGTTATGAGCAACTACAGGACTGTGCTGCTTGCTTTCTAGCAAATTAACCTCACAGAGACACCATTTCCTTTTCTCCTAAGATGGCTGTTGAGCTTTAGCCATATTATCTGCTGAAAAGTTGTTGAAAATATGAGCTAAAATATGCATATAATGTCTTTCAATTTATATGGAATTAAAAAATCACAGGATGCTAAAACCTCTCCAAGCTCCAGCTGTACCACACTCCGACTGCTATTGAGTCTGAGTAACTTAGTTATTTGAATGCTGTTAAATAATTAAGCATTCTTTCTCATGTCTGTTTGCCACTCTGTTTCCAGTTAAACTCTACAGAACACATATATCTTATGTATAATTTGTTCTTTCAGGAATAAGCACAGATGAATGCAAAAATCTTGGAAACTGGTTGGATTAAAGAGTAATCCTGTACAAGCATGAGCTGTATCTTTCCCTCTTTAACAGCTGGAACAAGTTCAGAGGAAGATAAACCCATTGTCATTATTGCTTTGAATGCACCAGGCACCTTGTTACCTTTTATGCAAATATTTCCCAAGCCAAATCACATAGTAAGGAACTTTAGTGTGACCTGAGGGTGCTTCACCTATTGTGCTGGTGTGGTCAGTGCTGCAATTCATGGAAGAACCTAAAAAGTTTCATTTGTTTTAGTTTTAATAACACTTCTGTAAGAACCACTGGTACTTCGGAGCCATAAGGTGTGGAGTGTGCTGTCAGTGGATGATGCTTTATATGAGGAAATTAGTCTTGGGTCTCCTTATTGGTATGGCCATTCCTTCTGGTAACACTGAAAAAGCAGACAAAAAAAAAAATTAAACCAAAATCCTAATGAATCTGACACTTCCTTCCTCTGAGAAGTAACTTTCCCCTATAGGCTTTTCATATTTCTCTATTCCTAAACAAGGTTAGTTCACTGAATGCCCGAGTCAGTATTTCTACATTCATCAAATTAGTATCAATTTTGCTTCAATAAAGAGCAAATCAGGAAATCTATCCAAGTTCTTGCTGACAATCACAGTCTGCAAATACTCAACAACATCAGTTTTATTGCTTTTATTGAAATTAATTTAATCTTTATTCTGTAATTTAACTATTTCCTGAATTTATGTATCCAATTTTGATGCCATGCATGTGAAATAGGTTTTTTTCTGCCAACACAGAAATAGAATAAACAAAACCATAGTAATTTATAATGAGTATCTCTCAGTGCATTCAGCAGAAGATCCGAGTCTGTAAAGCACAGCGGTTGCTCTCCTGGAAACAGAGACCTATTTCCTCGATTTGAAAGCAAATGAAACATGTCTTGAACATAACAGAAATGTGTTTCCTGCTTTTTTTTGTGTTTCCTTCTGACAAAAGACCCCTCTATTTCTTCCCAGCTGGGATGCAGCTCCATGGTCACTCAAGGGGAAGGAGGTGGCTGGTGCTGCTTTATGGTTTGCCCAGGTTTGGTATAAGTGTTAAATTTAGTCTCAGAACTCATACTGGATTGAACTTAGTCTCAGACCTCTCATGGGATTGAAGTCCTCAGGAGTTTTATGCAGGGGATGATGTTATTCCTGAATCCCAGTAAGAATCAGAGGTCAGCAAAGCTCAGCACTATCAAGAAAGATGCACTGGGAATTAGAAGAATTAGCTAACTGCGAATTAGCTGTGAATGTTTGGGTCTGAAATGGATTTTGATGCTTTTTCAGTGTTAACCTTTAACGTTTATGTTTTAGCAGTGGTTAAGACGGGATTTCCAAGGCTCCATGCTAAGGCAGTCAAGTCTCTCAGCCTTAAGTGACACCTGGGTTCCCTCTCTTACCTTTGGGCTTTGTGTCCTTTCCCCAGCTTTGAGCAGCAATGCTGTTTGTTTCCTTATAGACCTCTCTTGGGGCCAATACTGCTTTCATAGAAGGCTTCAGAACCATTTCTGGTGAATGATCATCTTTTCCAGTTTCTTTTAATGCTTTTGGGAACACTCCTTCCCCTAGAGGTGGAAAGATCAATTCTGATATTTTTGATAGTAATTTATTCTGCTTAGGTGCTACTAAAAGTTCTCAGAAAGGGTTTATAATTACGTTATGATTTCAGTTCGAGCAATGTTTCTGGCAGTGAGGAACAGAGACTTGCTGATTGAAAGTAAACAATTATTCCCTCTTCCTTTCTCCAAGAATCCTGTTTCCCTCACAGAGAGCACACAGTGGGTCACAGCAGGTCTGGCTCTTCAGTTTATACATTGCTGAAGGATAACCAGAGCTGAGCTACTGCTCTGCTCCCAAAGCTCACCCTAACTCTGGGGCTATGTTTCTGGTAGTGCAAGGGAGAGGCTGACAGGCAGCAAAGCCATTCCCTCTCACTGTGCAGGCAGCAAAGCCATTCTCTGTTCCTGTGCTTGTGTACCATAGGAATTAAGAAATATTAATAACAGAAATGTTATTTTTTGCCAGAGGCAGGTTTCTAACTGTGGTGCCGCCATCAGTTTTATAACTCAGTTTTTGTACAAAGGGGAGAACTTGACATTTAGCCCAGTATTAAGCTACTTTTCTTTTCTTTTTGGAGGAGTCTGAGGGGAAGAAGTAGTTATGGTTGATTATCTTGTATTTTTTTATAATGTGTCATAAACTGAGATAAGAAGTTTTTACTAATTAGGTATTACAGGTCTGGCACAGAGCTGGATGTTAGAAACCAGCACTATAGCATTTATCACCTCATTACAAGCCTGGACAGACTGTGAGTGACAAAGTTAAAAAGGAAGTTTGAAGTTTAAATAGTCAAAAGGAGAGTGCTGTAAGTACAAAAGGTGCAAGGAACACCCAAACTGACCTCATCTTTTGAAGACTCTGAATTTCAAGGTCTAGTCACTGTACAGGTTCACTGATGCAGTCATTTAAAGTAAGAGATTCCTGAATAATTCCTCAAACTCATGCCTTCTGCACATTTTAGAAAACTAGTTTTTCAGACATCATATCTTAAAATTACTCTGATTTTTAAAATATAGAGGTTTATAAATGGTCTACTTATTAATAGTATATATGTATTTGGCTCAGTAATAGCACAGCTGGCTAAAATGTCGGCATTGCCACATTGCCAACAAACCAATCCCCCAAAATTGCAGTTGAGGTACTGTTGACATCACTTAGCAAATCTGGTCCAGGATCAGAAGGAAACATGAAAACAGAACAGTTATTGCCAGGAAAATTATGAGTTCTAGTTCAATTTACTATTTGCAAAATTATATTTACATTACTATATATGCCTCTGTATTTTATGCTTAGGTTACTATTACAGATTTTTAAGCAGCACATGATTTAAAATCATATGGATCACAGGAAATGGATATTCATCACAAAGTGAGATGGAATATGAGGTTTGAGTCTCTAGTTTTAGTGGTCTCATGCATATTTTTCATTACTTTATTCTCAGTTGTAGTTGCAAGAGTAAGATCTAACACATTCTGTTTGCCTTGTGCTAATATATAATGAAAGTTTTGAAGCAATTTCATCTCAGTATTTTGTCAAACAACTTTAAGTAGTAAAAACTTATTATACTGCATTACTTTCTTCCTTCTTTGGATTTTTTTTTTTTTTTTAGTTTCTCAGACTGCCTTTAATCTGCAACAGGCAGTCTGCACATGGCTTTTCGTTTTCTAGCTCTTTTGATACAGCCTGCTGTTTCATGAGTGTTCTTACATTTTCTATAGTTCTAAAACTTCTCTGTTCTGAAAGTGCTTTTTGAATATCTTAATTTGCAGACAACTGTGTAGGGAGGCATTTTTTACTTCTGGGTTAAAAAAAGAAGAACAGAGAATTTCTAATCATTTGTTTGTACTTTTTTCCCCCAGAACTCTTAGGATTCTTCCAAGAAAAACTTAGTAAGTTTGAGCTGACCTGAAGCTCTCTAAAGTCAATGGAAAGATTTTTGTTGATTTTCAAGGACTTTGGATCATAGTATATTTGTTCAGTAGACATGCGAGAAATGTATGTGACTTAGAGAAGTCTGGGAATCCAAAGATGTGTAGGTTTATACTTTCAAAGTACTCCTGAAAGGGAAAAGAAAAAAAAATTGACACTGTTTTGGTGTTGCCAAGAGTGAAATATAACTGGAAACTGAAAATTATTTAATTAATGCAGTTTACTTTCTTGTTGACAAAGGGGGATTACTGCACATCACCTCAACAGGACAGTTTTTAAAATAGTTAAATGCTAAGTTCCAAGGCAATTTAATTTTCTTATTGTGGTGAACAAATTTAATACTTGAATGTGCCCTAGAAATAGTCCTCCCAAAGCAATTTTATATTCTTGTTGTTGTGAATTTTTGATGTGTGAATCTGTCCTAGAAATAGTGCTTGGAAAAGAATACATATCAAAATTTTAAAAAAAAGTACTTACTCTCATTCCAGACACCTCTTGGAATGTAAATTGCAATCTGGAGGAGGTAAAAATGGAAAATTCAGCAGAGAAAGAGTCAACTTGAATTGCTTATTTTTATGGATACCTTTGGGTATTGGAAGATTTAAAGTTACAGGGAAAAAGGAAAGAAGAAGTACAAAATGTTATGGAAAATAAATAATAGACACTTCTCTTGATAAAACTGAGAAGATTTAAGATGTTTTAAATGAAAGCAAACTAAGTATATTTGAAGTGGACTGTTTAAATGTATCTTGTCCTCTTTAAATGCATTAAGTTATAATTACATGGTAAATCTTAATCAGATAAATGATTTGTGTTGGGTGGTTTGTAAAAGCTGAAAACCTGTATGTTTACTTTCTGACTGTATAATATTGTTCCATTTTACAATGAAATTTTATCATACTCAGGGTGAATTTAAGCAGAGGAAAAGAAGGCAAAGGAAATAGAAAGTTGATTCTATTTCTTACATAGAATAAATACAAAAATGCACTTGATGTTTTCTTTCTCTGCCCCCCACACCCCCCCGCAAAAGAAATGTTCTGCAAGGCTTTTGAGGTGCAAGTTGCAAAAGCACAGCATTAAGATAATTACATGGGCAAGTTCTAGTTCACATATTTAACTATTATAAAATTCTTATTTTCTTTTAGGTGGTCGTTGTGCTCTGGATTAAGCTATGAACTGCTCAGAGTGGTTACGTTTTTATTTAAGACTTTTTAAAAAGCCTTTTGGTGTGTTATA
>JAYRBT010000093.1:10444753-10464284 GCA_036023395.1 Myiotriccus ornatus
CAATATAAACTACATTATTTCTTTCCCTGTAATGGCTAGACTTGGGCTACTAATTAGCAGGCTCTTAAGATTTCAGCTATTCTTACTGTACTTCCTTGCTTTATACTTATATATGTACATTACCATTGCTCACTGAAACAAATCAATTAAAAATCTTGCAAATAGTTACCAGAACCAGATTTTCCTATCAATAACTTACTACTTTGCCTGTCAGAGGCTCTAGAATGAGGTAAAAGATATACACCAATGAAGCTGTGTGGACTTAAATAAACCAGCATGTTTACGTACCTTTTGTCTAGATGTAACTCATGAGGCTGGGACTGTCTTTGAAGAAATACAGTCCATCCCTCTACTCTGATATCAGTAAGTCTTCAGAAGTGGTTTTTTGACCCACTTACTCCAGTGATGGAGCATTTTATTTGCATTTATTCCAGTCCTTTTCTTCATAGTGTAATTCACAAACTCCTGTTCTGCTACATTGGACCAATATTTTTCAGCCATTGGGCCAATATTTTTCACCCGAAAAATATTGCTGGAGACATGGAAGAAGAACTGTCCCCTTTCTTTTTTTCTTCAGCTTCTAAAATACTTGAAGATTTTTATGTGTCTTTACATCCTTCCCAGTTCTGGATATTTTTGCTGGTTAAATTCTTCTTGCCTGAAAATATTTTCTGCAAGTGCTGCATACAGAGGATTTACTATGGTTTTGTGCAGAACTGGGATTGCAGCTCCCTCAAGATTGCAGCTTCTGTGATGGAGTTCTGCACTTCCACAACTACAATGATAAATTCAGTTTAGAGGGTTAAAGATAATTTGGATATAAATAAATCACAATTACAGTTTAGATTATGTATCTTTTCAATTAATAAAGTTCTGATGATCTCATCTGGTTGATTGAAACAGATTGGATCACCAGGCAATTCTTTCACTTTCCAAGAAACATGATTAGATAATGAATTGGGTTATCAAGTATTTTTGGCCTAATACCTTTGACATTCCTTGTATCTACTTCAAAAACTTTTTAAAAAATGAACTCAGACATCAAAATACTTTTGTAGTCTTCAAAGAAATTATATTTTGATAATGACACACATCTGGTGGGTCTGTAGGATCCATGTGTGGGAGACATGAGTTAAAGAGGATAAAAAGATGGAACCCTAATATTAGTCTAAAACTGGTATTAATAATTGAATTCAATGTGTGTGAAATACCTGTGTTATAAAGAACTATAAAGTATTAACTAATCAGTAGAATTTCCTGTCATCAAATTCTCAGAATTCAAATCATTGAGGAGATTCAATTTATTTTTATAGAAGAGACTTAATTTTTTTCAATTGTTGCAATTTAATTGTGTATTTAATTATTATTTCATGTATTTATTATACTAGGGCTAGAAATCTGGGTAGGTAATTAATATTACGTATAGCATTTAATATTATGAAAAGATGAGTAATATCAACAGTAAGAAAAAAAGCAGAGTGATATTTTCTTTCATTTTCTGCTTTGGTGAATTTATGTGTTCTGTTTTCTTGTATTCTTCAACATGCTGTGCTCAAAAGGAAGTGTTCACCATAAATACAGTAGAACTCATAAATACCTGAATCTAACATTTTCAGGACTTCTTCTAGACCTTCACATCTGTGATTACTCATTAGGGCAGTTGTCTTGTGTGGGCCTTAATGGAACATTTTTGCAAATGCGAAGAACCCGGACAAAGGCACATTCTGCTGTGAACATGTTATTATTTGGCATGGAAGAAGGAATAAGTCCCAAAATGCTGGTATTTTCAACTCACAGTTGAGTGAGTTTGTGCTTTGGGAGCCCAGACAGTTCCTTACCCTGTGTTTTCAGGGGTTGTGTCTTTGGAAGAAGAAGAATGTTAAGGCTAACACATCCAAGCCTTGAAGCAGGACTTGTCATGAGAGCAAATGATACAATAAACACAGGAAACTTGTGAAAGGAGAGCAGTGTCTGTACACATTTTTGCATCAAAACATGTTTTTTTAATGCCGTCTTCCAAGTTCTGCGGTGCTGTAACACTGAAAAGACTGAGACTCATAAACTTATCACATTGCTTTAAAGCAAAGGCAAACTCCTTTCCTAGATGTTGTGACTGACATTGATTCTAGATCAAATACAGCACAGAGATTTACTGGGGAAAGAATTCTGCTCTGGTTTTCAGTTTTTTTCCCCTTTTCTCTCTCTAGTGTACCTGAGAATGGGCAATATGTTCCCAGCCAGTCTCAGGTCCACTGTCAGTGACGGAGGACTCTGGATTGTGTTGGAGGGCATCACAATTTAATTCTAATCTCTCATTAGTGCTTGGCAAACCCTTTTCCTTGCCTTCTTCCTTCATAGAATCAAAGAATGGTTTAGGCTGGAAGGGCATTAGAGATAATCTTTTTCCAGCCCATGCCGTGGACAGGAACACCTTCCAAGAGACCAAGTTGCTGCAACCTGGCCTTGTACTCTTCCACGGATGAGGCACCTACAGGTTTTTTGTGCTTCTTCACTGATTCTCTGCTCACTCAGCAGTGTTATGAAAGGAAATATTGCATTTTAATGCTGCGCCTTTAGCTATGGAGAGTCTTCTATATATGTTGCTCACATTTATTTCTCCCAGTTACCTGGGAGGAGGAGGAAGGTAATTCAGAAGATAGTCTCTTTTAAGATGTGCCTTGCCAGCAACAAGAGCAGTTAGTAAGGAAGATTTGGTATAATTCCTACATTATTTACTGGCACAATGACTTTTGGAAGTGATTACTACGCAGTTTTAACAGATCTTGTAGAAACATTTTTCTGTGCAGAAGACACGCAAGGTAACTGTTCCATCTTGGTGTGTAATCACATTGTTCTTGAAATATTTCCATCCTGTAGACCATAAATAGGTGACAAAATAATTTGAGTATCTATACCTTCAACAAGCTTTCAAGGAGACTTCCTGCTATGAAACAAAATCAGACCTCAATGCAATGACTGTGGGAAAAAGGAAAGCAATTTCCACCTCCTCATCCCCATTTTCTTTAGTGTTCTAAAGCCCTACTCCAGTGCCAAAACTGGATGTAGAGGAGTTTTTCCTATATAGCAGGATTGGACATTAACTTGCCTTTTATGGTGTCAGATTAACTGTGCCCACGGAAGATTTTTTTTTTCCTTTAAGAAATTTTAGTGTCCGTGTGTTCTGCAAAAACTTTTTCCCTGCTTTAAAATCTAGGCAAAACCTAAAATCTTACCATTCTAAATAAATAATTGTATTCAGAAATAGTAATGTTCAGAAAGAAACAGATACTAAAGCCACATTATGAATAATAAGGTAAATATCTTTACCATAAAGTATGTCCACAGCTTCTGGAAATGTTGCTGTAATCTGAACTCTGCAGGAACAATTGCATTGACATCCTGCAAAAGTTTAGCTTTTAGATGCTTTTCTTCTATGTGGCAATTAAAATGCCTGTGAAGTTGATTTTATTACAGTATATCTTCACTTAATGGAAAATTAAATTAAAACCACAAAAATCTCCAGTCCAAGGCCATTGTTTGTTTATTTCTCAGTGCTTTTCCTAGTTATTTGTCATCTGGAAATCAATGGGAAAGAGCATGTCAAATGAAAGGACACATTTCCTATTATGACAAATCCATCCGATGAGGATCAAGAAAGGCCATCTGCCATTTCAGCTTTCAGAAATGGGATTTCTGTCAATCATCATGCAACAGATGGGTATTCTCCCTTCTTTTAAAATATGATTTTTATGTTTCTTGTATTGGGTAAAGTGGATGCACTGAGAAATTGACAAGATTGATTTCATCTTTAATAAAATGGCAAGAAATAGTCTGCAACAGGTTATTTTCTATCATATTTTGAACTGCTGATTTGTAAGAGTGGTATTGATATTCTTTCTTTAAAGTCTTCAGAGAGGGAGGAGAAACATTTCCTGAAGTATTGTTGCAGTTGTACAGATCAATATCCTGTCAAACTTGATATTGGTTTGGGATCATGCACTTCTGGTTACTAGGTTCTCCTCTGAAAAAAGGAGGAAAGCAATATGTTTTGTCTGGAATAAATTAAAAAATTGTATTTAGTTTCTCTACTCAAATTCTGCAGAGATGTGTTTGTTTTTACCCCCTGGTACATCACATTTTCTAGTGGTACATAATATTGTCTGAATTTCTAAAGGCAAATAAATTAAAGACAGTTTCAAAGAACCAACATAAAAAACTCCCCTTTCCAGATTTTCTTTTTTTCCTCATGTCCTCCTGTGAGGAAAAAAAAAAAAAGCTAACATCTTCTACTTAACTGTGAAACACTTTAGTGCCAAAGTAATTAAATTTAATGCTGACCACAGATTTCTCCCACATTCTACAGTCATGAGCTCAGAAAAAACCCTGTGGCTTATGAAAAAAAAAATCTGACAACATTTCTCAGTGTCTCAGATACACATTTATTGATAAAACATATGAAAAAATTTACTTGCCTGGGTCTATTGTACAGTTTTAAGAAAAATAGGAATTATCATTTGAAGACTCATTTTCAGGAAAGGGATCTGGTTCAGATGTTTTGAGTGGGAAACCTGAAGAATTTTGCTTCATGGTCTGAGTGTTACGATTTCCCTCCAGTATATAACCATAGTCAATCCATCTGGATTGTCCAAATTCAGAGCAAAGGGACAAACCTGTAATGGTCTGAGACTTAAGACTGGACTTAGCTATGTTACGGCACTGATTAAAAATGCTTCATTTCTCAACAGAGATGTATCAAAACTGGAGAAAAGAAGGTCAGGTTCTGTATGTCTGGGAGACTCTCAGTCTTTGCTTCCATCTTGACTTCACAGGGAAATATATCCTTTTTGTCTTTCTATAGTTTTCAGCCTAGAGCAGGTCCTCCGTACTTGAATTTTGGTGTTCCTGTAACTGCAAAAGGAAGAGAAAAAAAATGAGTGTGCACACACACGGTATACATGACATTTTAATTATAGATGCCAGTGGATGCTGTGGAATTTGAACAATTTATATTTTGCTTTCTAATATCCTGGAATTAGGTCATGTCTTTAAATAAGGGATATTATGTTCTCATTATCTTGCAGACCTCAATGGACTTATTTGAATTGTCAAATTTGAATGATCAGTTTCAGTAATGTAATAGACCTAAAATAGCAATTGCTTAAGTGTTGCAAAGAATGGAGTGTCTAAAAATTGTTGGTTAATAATCTCACTCATTTAGGTCTCCATTTTCTTTCATATTTACAGGCTAGAGATGCTCAAATGTAGAATGGAATCAATTTCTCCTTTTAGAGTTTTATTCTGATTTCTAGAGAGGAGTTGGTTGTTTGAAAGACTTATTTATGAAAAACATCTTTAAACAGACAACTGTTCTAATGTTACGATTTATACAAGCAAAGAAATAGCATCAGGTGTAGACTAAATTCCCTTTATTCCCTTAACAAAAGAAACAGTTTCCATGCTAGTTTTAACAAGAGCAAAGGAGAAAACATGGTATAATTCCCTCTTTCCTTAAAAGTTGATTTTCACACCTTTTGATAGTATAGTTAAATACCTGTCTTTTTGAATTCATGGCTTAAAAATAAAATCATCACTTTGGTTTCCTAGTAATCTGGTGTTCCCTGAGTCTCAGGCTGATGTTTATCACATAGTTCTTATAGCTTTGAATTAGTTGAATGAAGTGCTTTCAATGATTTGCTACTCTTAAACTGTAAAGAAGATGAAAAAGCTGAATAATATAAACTATTATAGCTTTTTACTAATAAAATACTCCCACCCATAACTCTACTTTATAGACTGCATAGAAAGCAGTTGTTCTGGCTTCAAATCAATTGATGAAGCTTTGGTAATGAATTGTACACTTTTATATTTATATTTATTTATGCCTATCTTTATACCTATCTTTATATTTTATTAATATGTATGTATAAATATATATAAAATTAATGTAATTTCCTTAGAAAAGACACGTGTCTATCCCAAAGAGGACTGAAAAATTTGTAATCTTAATTCAGAGAGATTAGGCTTGATTTTCTTATGCTTATTTTGGCAAACTGGAGATTAAAGTATATAGAGTTACTGATTTTTTTCCTTTTTTTTTTATTTTTTTAGATTCCCTTGGTTTCAAGCAAGTTAGACTAAGCTCAGAGTAGCTCTGCTTTATTTGCTTACTGGTTTCTAAATTGGGAAGATAATTTCTGAAAGAGTACACTAAGGTTTTTCTGGTCCCCTTTTATCTACAAGCAGTTATGGTTTTTCACATGTGATTATTTTAAATTGTATACTGTAAAATAGTTACAAACTGTTGCTGTCTGTTCAATATCCCTAAGTTGTCATCAGCACTTGTTTATAGAATCTGAATTTGTGTTGGCAGTTTTTGATTAGATTCAATGAGGGCTTGCATGCTGTTGAAGTAAATTTCAATATGCAATTTCAAAGCTAGATCAACACTCAGCCCTTTGAGAATCCCTCTCACAGCAGAGATCCTCTCCTTTCATCAACTCAGTAGGCAGATATAACTGTATATGATAAAATTTCTACTGAGACAGTGATCTTTACAGAACTTGGAATTCATTCCCATGAATATAATTTGATTAAAATTAAGCATTTGCCATTTTTGTTTCTAGTAGAGTAAGAAATGCATCTGTTAGGATGTTCATACAAAATGAAAGTCTGTGAGAAAACAACTGACATGAATTAATGTCTTCATTTGTGCAAAGACTGAAGAAATTGTAAGGTATTCATCCAACATTTCCTTTCTAATGAATATTATTTATGCTTACTTCCTTTTTTTTTTAAAGTAAGACATCCTTTGTCTTTTAAGTAATGTTGAGTCTTAAAATGGAGTCCAAAATGTGGGGTTAGAAGAGATCATTACCTCACATATTCTTGGCTTTTGTGTATTTTTGTGCAATTGACTCATTCTTCTCTATGTTGAATGCAGAAAATTAGAAATCCGGGTAGAGTAAGCCTTTCAGAGGCATTAAATTTTGAACTGGGAACATCTGAGAGAGGAGACTTGCTTAGAGTATTCAGTGTCCAGCATAGGAATGAACATCAGCTCCTGAAAAATATGTCTTTCTAGACACAAATTGTAAGATTTTTTGAATTGCCTTTTCATTTTTACTTTTTTGAGGCTCTTGCAGCCTTTTGTTCCATATTTATAGGGACTGGAATCCATTTAAGCATCCCAGTTCTATTTTGTCTTTGTATGTCCTTTTTTTGAAAAGCTGACACAAGGTATAATATTCTACGTTTTCTCCAGGAACCCAAGATTTAAGAAACAAGTCAGATGAGCTTGTCCCACTATATGGTAAAACTTTGAATTGTCTACTGAATAACATCTATGGAGAGATCATGTATACCTAGTGATTCTGAGGGGTTCAACGACATATCAGCCATTCTAGTAAAGAAATGGAATGTAGGATGATATCTACTGCTACACCAATATTATGGCTTGTTCTGGTTCTTGTAGTCATGAAGGTTTTTGGAATAGAAAGTTTTTTTTTTTCCTAAATCTGGTTTGAAATGCTTAAACTGTACAGCTCCCTTCCCAGAAGAATCACACTTAAGTTAGAGAACATTTGTTTGTTTTTCTTCAAAGCAAATAAATGCATATGGATATTTTAATGTGATATTAAGAATTCTAGGGTCAACTACAAATAAGCTAGATGTAAAGTATCAAAAGTAACCTTTATCCTCCAAAGTTTTGATTTTGATTTTGTCTCTGCCTGCTCATGTTCTTCTGTGTGCTCTCTGGCTGCAGAGCTTGTTATTAGTTGCTAAATAAATGATCAATATTATTAAAAAATAAAGATTTCCACATAAATCTGTTAACTTTGAGGGACTATTGCAACTTACAGAGCACTGGGGACATTTTTCACTTATTGTGGATCTCTTTTGTGAGCACTTGAATACATTTGTGTTCAGCACAGACAATAAACTCTGCTGGTTGTTAACACAGTATTTGCTTTATAAGGTACACAGTGCTCAGGACATGAATTCTGTGGCGGAGATAAGCAGTGTGCCTGTTGTTAACATGTGCTCTGTGAGTCTGGAGCTTCAGAATTTGTTAAGTAAGAAAAAAGTACCCTCCTCCACAAAATCAACATACAACCTTACTGGGAGAAAGAATAAATCAAATTCAGGAAGGAAAGCTTGCAGCAACGTTTATGTCTTTCAGCAGGTATCACTCTAGACCTCTCTGAAACACGATGGTGAATATATAGAGACTAAATTATACATGAAACAATTGAAATGAGGTTGAAGGAGTGACTACCCATAAAGATAATCATAATTCCCCACAGTTGCTTAAGAATAAACCTCACAAATTCTTTCTATAGATTCTTAATCTTGCTGCTCTCTTGGAAAATCACAACTTTCAGATCACACTTTTCTTCTAACAATAAAATTACAGAAAACTGATATTATCTTTGACCACAATTTAATAATTCCATAATAAACATCCAGTTTTGGTTATTTGATGCTGTCTGGATCAAATTATTTTTCTCTTGTGACACACTCCAGTCTGCTCTTTTTTGTGCATCTTTAATGTTCAAAATACCCTTGTATGACAATATCACAGCATATTGCTGTGTGAATGAAGTCATTATCTTCCAGTGAAGAGTAAATCTATAGTTTTAACTGAAACCTTGTTAAACTGTAAGAAAAGAATAAATGTACTACCACAGGAAGCAGTAGTGCAAACCCTTTCATCCCTCTGCATGAAGCCCCAACACACCAGGTGACTGATACAGTAATCAAATTGGTCATTAAATAGTTGCCACAATTACTTCTCTATGGCTGTAATAAGAACAGAAAAATTATTAATGTCTCTTAAAAGTTATTAGCTGATTTCTCAAGAAATGCACATAGTTATAATTAAAGAAACATTTAATTTTCCAAATTTTTATCAAGAAAAAGCTCATTTCAAAACAATGATTGGGTTTAATTAACTTAAGCCTGATTTCTGCATAGACCAACAGTAACTGTTAGATAATTTCGGCTTTTTTTTTCCTTTTTTTGTACAATGGTTTCAAAACCTAAAAGAAAAAAGGAAACAAAGAAGGATTAAAAGGACACTTCCACTCTGCACAAACTATGTTAAGCAGTAGAAAATTGTCCAACTTCTCTTAATGGTTTCGCATGTATGTCAATTTTCTTTAAGGCTAGGCTATCTCAGAACTCTTTAGAAGTCAGGGAAACTTGCTTTCCTCCCACAGTGATTTTCTTAAACATTTGCATTCTTTGAATAATACTTGAACCCTTATACTGTTTCAAGGGAAGATTTTGCAATACTTAAATATTTACAATAATTCAGCTTTGAGAGGGATAGAATTTTCTATTTATATCTGTTTTGTTCCAGTGTTCTTGCTCTCCTTTTTTTTCCCCTTTTCCATTTTTTTTCTTTTATTTTTTATTTTTGTTTTTATTCTGATCTCAGCCTTCCAAAGCAAGTTTTTGGTTGCAGGTTCTCCACTTGTCAAGCTAGAGGACAAAAGACTTGAAGAGCTGCCTGGAGAAAACAACCTTTCACTGGAATGATGGTTGGACATCCTGACTGAAACAAATCCTTCTTTGTGGCTAGTAGTTCATAAATCAAAGTCAGCACATAAAATTAGCACTGCCTTATTTTGCTAATCTGCATTAAGTCCAGAGAAATTAAAAAAATCACATTTTTAACATGTCTTCTCTTAGTGTATTGCTAAGAGCTGTTTGATTCTATGTAAGTCTGACTGGGCTGATTTGAATTCATACTGTGGTTAAGACCCTCCACTGCAATGTTGCTCTTTCTTGAATCTACAGAAGCCATGTATGCCAAAGAGGAATTAAGGATAAAGGAAAGAAGGAATTACATGAAAGGGTTACCTAGAACATTGCAGCTCACATTGTATATACATTGATGGCTACCTTATTATCCCCCCTCCCCCCAAAAATAATTCAGTGACCTTGTTTGTTTGTTAGGAGGAAAAAAAATTACAGTGTTTTGTTATATTGTGTTGTTCATAGTTAAAAATACCACTTAATGTTAAATTTCAATAATATGGACATGGTAATGGTATAGTGCTTGCTTGTGTAAGGTTTTGCCAACTGATTTCAGTAGCTAATAAGAATTAAATTTTAATGCACTAACTAATGTGGCAAAGAGCAATTTAGCAAGTAAATAGGCAAAGTAGAGAAAATAAAATGTAGAGTTTTTGTTTCATGGGGAATCTCCTACGTGTGATGTTTCTGAATACCAGCCCTCATTCTTCTGCCAGCTTGCTTAGCAAAATAACATTAATAAGTGAATAAGCAAAAGAAACTTTTAAACAATCCAAGATTATTTTATGATTTTTGCATGGCCTGTTTTTGTTTATCTTCAATATCTAAATGTGACAATTTTATTTTCATTTAAATAATTTATTTAATAAAATGAAACTATTCCATAAAAACTGTGATTTACAATTTATGCAGAAGACTGTTTTTGGTCAATAATATATTTGACTAAATATATCTGGCAAATTCATTCCTCCCCAGGGAAAAGTCCTAGTAAACACTGAGGTTCATCACATGCTGTGCAGCCAGAGCCCTGTTTACCTCTGAGAAAAGAATGTGCAAGACGAAAATGTGTAAAATTGGGTGACACCATACATGGAGCTTCCTCAAAATAAGTGAAGAACAAGGACAGAAACACTGAGGCAACAAAGGCTTCAGTTAAATTTGAACACAATTTCATTACTCCTAGATGGCATCTGCTACAAATATTTCATAATTTTTTGGGCAAATCAGTAAACTTATAAAAAAAATAAAAAGCTTTAAGCTTTCAGTCAGTAAATTCTCTCCTTTGATTATTTATATCTGAAGAAAGCTCCCTGAATCTTAAAAATTACCTCATGATTGCTAAGTCTCAAAAAAATTACATGAGTAGGAAGCACAGAAGTGCAATAACTTATACGCCTGATATTGTGCTGTCAGATGTGTATTATCAAGAACAACCTCTCAGCCATTTACAGGGGAAGAAAATGCTACAAAGACAGGCTAATGGTAACCAGGCTGCACAATATTAGTCAGAATACGAAACTGCAGCAGCAGACACGGTGTTACTTACTAGCATGTAAACACAGTAACTTTCCTTAATAACCTGAAGAATGAATTATATTCCTTTTCTATCTTCCTTTCCTCTCCACTCGCCAGCTCCAGTAGATGACAATATTTGTGAATACAAAAAACTACAATTCAGCTTCAGAACTCATTCTCTTTAGTAGAATCTACTGGATTTGATAGCATATTATAAGATGTGTTTAGGGGTTTTTTTACTGATTTCCACCCCCCCCCCCCCTTTTTTTAGCAGTTTACCTATGCACAGTGAGGTAAGTTGATTATCTGCATGACACAGCTGCACATCTGTTCCAATCCCTTTCTCTTAATTTCAGCTCAAGCAAGCAAGAAGAACACTTTGATTCCAGCAATAATCTAGTTTGAATTGAGGAATGGTTGACTTGTGGCAAAGTTTGGTTTTATCCTTACGTTCCCCCTCATGCTGTTCTCACTCTCCCATGTGGAGATTTTTAAGGGGCTTTGATGTCTGCCTGGCTCCACCAGGCACCATCTGCTGAGGAGGTAGAGCTGCCTGATAGTGTGTGATGTATGTTTATATTGAAAACCCAGCAGCTGCATTCAGATAGATAAAAAAGGTAGAGAAGACGGAGTTTTGGCTAAGAATAAATATGGAAAATGCAGAGGAAAAGAAAATAAATCTAATTACTGCTCTTGTATCCCTAATATTTCCCTTGTTTCACCCTCTCTTTAACTCCTGAGAAGCTCTGCTGTGAAGTATTAGCAGTGATACACATCTCTTACTTTATTGACTCTATGAATAGTGCACTTCTACCTTTACACAATATATTTGGGAGAGCTTATTCAAATGTTTGGTGTAGTAAGGAGCCATTTTTCCCTACCAGTGGTTGATGTTCTGAACTCTAATCAGGACTATGTTTTTCTAGCAGTAAGTTTTCTTTCCTGCTGGTCACTTATGGTTCTGAGGTGACTGAAACAATGAGATTGTTTAATTACTAATTAAGTTAACATTACTCTATTTATAGTAATTAATTTAATAATAGTTTATTAAAAATAGACTATTGTTCCAATAAATCCTGGCTACTTAGCAGGTTTCTGAGGTAGGTATGACATGGGTGCAGGACCATTTGAGGACATAATGGAAGATTTTTTGGCTGAGCAGCTACACCAAAGGCATCTACAGTGGCCCTACAGAATACAACACATTTTCTTTGCTCTTGCATAAGTCAAACAGAGCAAGAGATGCTGGCCAGGGTATGTCAAGAGGCAGAAAAAAGTGGCCATCTGAGTACTGCAAGCAGGAGTTCTACCTGAACCTCACTAATCAGATTTAACAGACATGTTGGTATTAATAATTTATAATACTATCAATAAGTGTTGATTTATTTGCTTATTTTTATTGACTTAGTCATGGACTGAAAACTCACAGTATGCAAGAGGTCTGTAAGACAATATTAGGAAGTTCTAAAGAGAACTTGTGTCTCAACAAATTTTCATTCTGTTCAAGGGCAAGATCTGGTAAATAGCTACAAATAAACAGGTGGAGAACCACAAAGTCTGTGAGACAGCATTTGTGAGAATTAGCAGTGATGGTCTTAGGAACCTCAAAAAGCTCAGTGTTTCGATACTTGCAGAAAAAGGAGAGTTTATATTAAAGGAGCTTGATGTTTCTGCAGTTCTCAAGGAAAAATTAGCAAGGAAAGTGAAGAGAATTTTAAAACAAGCAATCGCTCTTGGGGACTGAAATCTGTTATCAAGATGTCGTGGGTTTGCTCCTGGCCACTTTGCTCTCACACCCCACACAATTACTATAAGTTGAGAGAAGGTTTAAGCAGACAAAAGAGACCTGATTTGGGAAAATAATATTAGTATTAATTACTAGTAAGATAAAATCTAAAGAACTATATTTACAACAATTCTAATTAGGTATAAGTATTATGTATTTACAGAAATACCCCTCCCCCCTTTGTATCAGTTTAGGAGGAGAAGCAGTCTCTTTCTTTCTTTCCAGAGCTCCAGGTCTTTATAATAATTGTGTAGCACTTTAAAGTTCTTCTTCTGTTATCTCTAGGATGACAACTCCGATTCATTACAGCTGGCACTTTTTCTCTTTCTCTCTCTCTCTCTTCTATGTCGGCCTCAGGGCTGGGCCTACCCCCTCCTGGGCTAAGACCAGAGGCTGGGGGGGTTACCCAGGCCCTTCAGGGTCTTCCATGGACTGCAAGGGGACACTTGCCTACCATGGATCTTCACCACAGAGTCAGAGGGAAAAATGGCTTTTGAGTCCACCCCTGTTTCCTGTGGGGTCCCTTCCCATGGGAGAACAGTCCTTAATAGAATTCTCCAACATGAGTCCATCTCTTGGACAACAGGTCTTCCATTCTCTGCTGTCTCTCAGGGTCACAAATCTCCAGCAGCAGCGTGGATCCCTCACTCGGATCTCAACATCTTACCCGAGCCAATCCGCTCCAGCGTAAGTCTCTCTCCATGAGCTTACTTCTCTCTCCTGCTGCTGCCAGCTTTGACCTTGAAAGCTGTGCTATCTCTCTCTCTGGAATTCCTTTTGCAGCACGTCTTGTCTAGATTGTTCTCAAAAGCTTTTTTTTTTTTCCCCTCTACTCTCTTAACAGGAGAGAAGGGGGCTTCAGTGCCATACCTGCCCCTGGCCCAGGGCCGGGGGAGGAGGGAGGCCTGACCACACTTGGGGTCTGCCTTCTCTCCCTACATGGCTCCCAGTTTCAACTGTGCAACCACTTTGTCTTCCGTTTTCTTAAATATGCAATTGGCAGAGGCATTACAAAAATTTTTCGTTGGCTTTTTCTCTGGAAATCCACCTGGACAAAATCATCCTCAGCCCCAGGGGCTGGCTGGTGGGCAAAAACACAACACAAGAGTAGGTTGCAGAAAATAATAAATATCTCAGGAGAAAATAAGCACTAAAACCCCTTGAATGTAAGAGCAGATAAATACATATCAGTTTAGACATGGGTAAGAGGTTCACTGGTAGAAACCGAACTGAGAAATAAAACTGAAATTCCAAACAGCAACAATCAACTTAAAAGCAAAAGGAAACGAGATGGTAATTGAAACGGCACAGGAATTATGTGGTTGTTACAGCCTCTTTGGTTCTTCAGAAAGACTTTACACAAAGCCCCTGATCAAAGATTTTAGAAAAAGCGAGAAGCCTCAGTGCAAGAAAGAAGGTCATTGAATACATGGGTAAATGCTAAAAAGATTAAAAATTTAAGAAACAAAACAGGAGGAAATATCCAGTTCTTCTAGGAGAGAGAGACCATCTGAATTCTAAAGGGCTCTGCACTGGAAGATTTTTATTCTTTTGATAAATTGCCTGCAAATGTAATGAATAGTGAAGAAACAAAGTTTTATGGTGTTACTAAGTTAACTAGAAATGTAAAGACAGGTCAGAGTATGAAACATAATAAGAAAATTTTACAAAACATTGTGAGTGTTGATAAACTGTCTCATAATTCAATGCACATAAAGCAGTGTGAATGGTGGCAAAGACAACTAATTTTGCATACAAAAAGAGAGTTTCATGGGCTGGTCAAAGCGAAAGTCTGGTGACTACAAGTCTAACATGTAATACAGGGTTTGTGTGCCTTGGGAAGCTTCAAAAGAGGGTTGGTATCTCGGAGGATGAAAACATGAAGCAGAAAATACTTTCCGATCAGGTGTTTAGATACTGCTTGGGGGAAAAAAATGAAGAAAAAGTGACCAGTTAAGTACTTACACAAGACTATGCACTTTATCACTTGAATTATGTTAAAGAATAAGATGAACAAATCCCTGTGTTCATATAGGTTCCATATAATTTTCTTTTTTTTTGTGAAATATGCATAATATATGAAATAAAAATACTGAATCTGCAGTGTATGTAATTGGGTTCAGAAGGCTTAGGCCTTTTTATTTTATAGACATGAGAAGATTTCAATCCATGGCTTGAACCTGAAGAAGGAAAAACTGTTACACAATTTGGATTGACTTTGGTGATATCCTTCAGAGCCTTCCAGTTGTTCAGTTCTTTCAGGGCCATGTGGAAGTTGCTTTTAGTAAAAACAGATTTTCTATGAAATGCCAGGATTTTGTTTTCATGGGATAAACTTCTGCAGCCAGCACAACAGATCTTTCCTCCTTTCAGGCCTCCATTTGACTTTGGTGAATATTGGTGTATTTTAGTCAACAAACTGAATAAATGCAAAAATGTCAAACGTATTTGGTGACTCCTAGAATTTGTGTTGTAATGACTTTATGAGTGTGTTATGAAGAAATCAGTGTTCTGAATTTCCTATAAACAGGCAAAGTCTGAGTGGGCTAAAGTTAAATTTGGGGAGATAAAAATACGTTGTAACTTTTCTATAGCTGCCTTACCTGTGTTCTTGTGCACATGAAAAGAAGCATATTCAATATAATATAATTTAATTATGCTCCTAAAATGTATCTGCAAGCTGAATGGCTCCAGTTATATACCCACAATTCATATAGGTAACCACAAATCTCCCCTTCTACTTAGAAGCACAAATATCACAATCCCAAACTTCTGATATTTCTTAAAAGTTTGTTGATTTTTTTTGGAAGAACTAATTCAGATGCCCCGACAGACAAATTTGGTGTTGCAAAACATTCCTGGTTAGATCTCTTATGCTTCAAGCATACGTAATTTCCATTTCTAGGTGACTTAGTTTTGCGTCAGATTCTTCAAAGGAATCTGATTTGGTTTTTGGCTTGGACATAGAGATTAAATTTCATCATTATACCATTACTACCCACCCTTAATATAAAATAAGGGAAGCTCTCCTGATATGTGAACAATGTTTCAGGGAAATGAGGTTTAAAAAAACTTCTGATCTTTGAACTTTTTTAAGTTATTTATGTGTAAAAGCAAATAATTTAATAAAATAAGCCCTAACAGGCAAAGCCTATTTGTAATAACAGTACTCCAGATTTTGAGCTTTAAAAAATGAGGAGAATGAATATAAAAGTTTGTCCCTGACAATACTTTTCTATGTCTCCTTCTTTGACATTCCAGGATCAACTCAATGCTGATACAAGTACTTTAACAAAAACTTTTACTCTTAGAATTGTTGTTTTATTTCTTTACTTTTCAGTGTGATTCAAAAAATAAGATCCTTTAAGATTTGTCTGAAAGGAATTTAACAGCCTGTTCCTGGAAAAAAAAAATGGTTGTGTCAAGGACACATAGAAATGATAGAAATGAGAGAATTTTTATTCCATCATTCTCATTTTTCTCCCTTCAGATTCAGTTCTTGATTCTTCTTTCTCCAAAACCATGTGAGAATACAGGGAAAAGATGCAGTAAATCATGTTCAGATGATAATTTTGTGAATATCTGAACATAAGGCATTATAATTTATTTCCATTTTGTTGGAACTAACCTAAAGCTATGAAGTAGTTGCAGTGAATAATCTATTTTCCTTTTATATTTCAAGTACTGAAACTTTATTTGGAAATGTGATGTACAAATCTTTATAAACGTAATTTATAGCTGACATTATCTAGCACTCTAAAAATCATATGTTTATTTCTAGTGAAGAGATTGTCTGATCTGAATTGTTATTTGCAAAGAAACTCCTGTAAGTGTGCAAACACATGCTAATTTAGACAGGGCTCTTCACAGACTATCTCCAAAAATAATGTCACCTGCAATATTGGCTCTTAACAATGCTTATTCTCTAAAATGAAACTCTTCTAAAACCATACTGATGGTAAATAGAATGAAATTTGCTCAAGTCTTTACGTTTAGCTTCAGTAAGAAATAGATTAAGAGTAAACAACATGGGCTAATAGAATGAATAACAAAGAAATGACAGCACATTGCCACAATTTCCTTAAGAATTTAAATATCCTGTGAAGTAGTATTCCCCAGAGGTAGCTGGAAAACTCCCATATTACTTGCTGTAATAAAATTTCAAATTAGCTCTAGGGTTCAAACTTTCCATTAGAAAAGCTTAAATAATTTGTTTGAGGAGAACTGAACATATTTTTATCAGTGTTGCACTCTTGTAAGACCCCATGGTATTTAGTATGGATGCAGTTTAAGGATATATTTAAATTCACATGATTTCTATGGATGTTTTGTTGTACTTAAAAAGCACAGTTTAAACTCTTCAATTAACTGACACAAAGTATTAGAGAAAATGGAGTGCTTTGTAAATTTGAGACATTAAAAGTAGCAGAAGTGAGATTTTCAAATTACAACTTCCATAGAGCTTGACATCCCAATAGAGAATGAAAACTGGTTTTAAGCAACGCAGATTCAAAACAGACTAAGTTCAGGAACTCACATTTCCAGAACATGAGAGTTTTGTGGTATTTCTGAACCTTTTCTGTTAACATTATAACATCAAAACAATGGCCAGGGAAATTAGTGTCTTTCCTGGAAAGGGAATTCCTGTGTGTGAGCCCCCTTCTCTCTTTTCATTTCCTTTCCCCACACCCCAGACTGGTTTATATCTTTAGATTCTCACTGGTTTGGAAATCTAATGCCTTGGATGGTCCAAAAGAATATATTCTTAGTAAGAAGAGCCTCTGCTGACACAAGGGAGGTGAGTTTAAAGGAGATGCTACAAACTTGGTAAGACTGAAATAAAGGCAGTATAAAAGGGAGAAATTGAACATCAGATTTCATTTCCAGGTATGCCTCAAAATATCTAAATGCAACTTGTGAAAGGAAACTTATTTCCAGTATCACAATTGTCTCCTCTTCCACCACTCTGTCTTTTTGGAAAATTTTTCCTTCGTTAATATAAATAAATTGCTAATCAGGTGGGGAACAGCCATCTACTGTTGTGATAACAGTCACCAAAAAAAACCAGGAAACTGGTTCCCTTAACTGTGCAGCATAATCACCTGAAAAAACAACTGAGGAATTTTGTTGCTTTCTATTCCCGTAGTTAAGCAATGTATTTCTTTCAGAGAGCAAAGCCTCCCAAATGTTTGTTTTCCTAATGTTTATTTTCCAGAAATACTCTTTCCACCTTTCCGTCATTCCCCACTGTACTCCAGCTTTCTTATAGGCTCGTGTGCACCTACATAAACCAGATTTTTTCCTCTCATGTTCTCAAAAATGGTAATTTTTAGAGTTAATTAAGCCCTCTGAGATCAGGCTTTGTTGTGGTTTTGTGAAGAGTTTCCATGCACAAATGTTGTTTAGGGAAAACATACAAGAGTCATATGCAAAGGGCTTTCAAATTGTTATCCTACCTATGGAATACACTTGGAGTGATTCTGTATTTCTGGTGATATGGTTGTTTTTACTTTCTTTTTCACAGCATCCTGCAGTCCTTGGGCCGTTTGTCGCTGTTGACATAACAAAGATGGGAAAAGTTTGTGAGCTGGGTACTTGTGATAAGAGAAAGGTGATCTGTATTTAGATTTGTTCTGCTGCTATTTAAGACACTTCCAACACTTACCCATAGGAACAGTGCAAGTAAAGGTATTGGAAATATTTGTTACATGATATTTGCGGACTATAAGGAGTTTCTTTGTGAAAATATTAGCCACTAACAATATATCTCGCTATATCATTCATTTTAGGCTGAAATATCCATCGATTTCAAAAGGAATACAATTTATTTTCAAGCCATGAATGTTTGGAGTAACTATAAGTAATGATGACTTTTAAAATGGCATTCAAAACTACTTTTGCTGTGGTGTCTATAATAAATGCCATTTAAAAAAGAATATTTGATAGAGAGGAGGAAGAGGAAAATCTGCCCTTTCTTTTATCTGCTTTCTGCAACCAGCACACAGAATATTCAGTGAAATTACAGAAATTCATTTATAAACAATTCTTAGCTAACAACACATAATTAACTACACCAGAGACTCCTATGATGTAAATAGGTCTTCTCTTCAGATCTGTGGTACTGTTTTTACTTTTCAAGAACAAACTAAAATTCTTCTATCAGAGTAATAGGCATTTGGTTGTTTTCAGTCAGCAAGGTTTGCTCTTTCACAGAAGCAGAGGAAAGAAAACCTCAAAAATTGTCATGAATGACATAAATGGATTTACTCCTTGTAAGTAGAAATGAGTACATGAATAGATGGAACCTCTAGGATGAAATACAACATTCACTGTAAAAATGAAAACATTTTACAATAGAACATACAAAATTAACAAGGGCCAGGGTCAGCACAAAGGAAATAAGGAGAAAATTTCACTTAAAGAAACAGGAAGGCAATTATTTCTTCAGTTTTACTAGTAGCAGAGTTATTTTGCCTCTTCAGTATTGGAGGATACTTCAAATTAATTAAACTCAGTATAAAAAAAGTTATTCATTTTTTATTACCCATTTTTTTACCCATTTTTTTCTGTATTTAATTTATATTGTTATTCCAGCACTTTATTACTGCCAAGTGTAATTCTCACCATGAACAGAAATGATATTGGGCCTACCCACATTCTCAGTCAGGCAAGAAAATCATTTGTTAATCA
>JAYRBT010000093.1:10467069-10490170 GCA_036023395.1 Myiotriccus ornatus
CCTGCTGGCCACACTGTTCTTGATGCAGGCCAGGATGCCATTGGCCTTCTTGGCCACCTGGGCACACTGCTGGCTCACTGCTTGCTTCTGTTGTTTTGCCCTATTTCTCCTTGATTTTCTGTGCCTTCTGCCTGTTGCACCATAGTCTTACTTATTAAAGTAATAAGTGACTGCACTGCAATCTTAGTTTTCTTTCTTCATCTTTTTAAGATCCCTTTTAGATTTTGTAGCTGTTATTGTGTTCATTGTACAGCCCAATTTGCTTCTACTATATCTCTTTATCATCTGTCTTCAGTGGTATTATCCCACTTCTGGACCGTATTTCAGACTTACATCCTTAAGTGTCATCCTCTGTGGACCAAAGACTAAGAACCCTGTAGACTGTCTGAATATTTATATATATGTATATATATCCATCTTGCACATCTATTTTTTTATTCTTCCTCTTTTTATCTTAAACATCTTTTTTTTTTTTTTTTTTTTTTTTAAATGAGGTGGTACCTGAGACATAATTTCCTCTTAATTTTTAGTCGAACTGTGCCCTGTAATCAGGTTAGGAGTGGGAAAGGGAGTTTCAGACAGTAAATTCCAGAATTTTACAATTTTAGGATAACTTGAAAGGAACTATATGCTGAAGATTCTGAACTATATGGACTGAAATTTTCCCTACTAGGAAGCCACATGCCTTATCACCTAGTGATTTGTTGTTCTCAAAAATTAAATTTCAGAAAACTTGTAAGTTTATGTATACAGCATATGATGATTTTTTGCCTTATGTGTGCTCATGGCAGAATACAAGGAAGAAATACAACAGTGACACAGAGAAATAGCAGTGGCTGGGTCCAATTTCTGATGTGTTTTTTTCCCCAGGAAACTGAATGTGGCTTCGGATATAATGCATGCAAATTATACCCCCAAACCATATTGTCTGATTCCTCTGCTCCTGCAATAAGAATTTGCTAAAGAAAGACTAACTTCCAATCTGGTTTGGTAAAACAGGCAATTACATTCAAGTTACACAAAGAATTGAATGTGTAGGAGCATGATAAGAGGATTTAATGACCTACAGCATATAATTAAAAGGAAAAAAATATAAAGGAACATTTCTACATGCTCTTTATTCCCAAAGGTAGTTATCCAACAGCGCTTAATTCCGTGCCATACCACTTACCAAGATAAATGTTTGTTATCTTTGCATTCAGATCAACCAGTTTTCTCAGGCATACAGAGAGCAGCTCTTTGCTTCTTATCCCTAGTGTCTTTGCCTAAAAACTTTTGCCTAAAAGCTTCATTTGAGAGGAAAACCTTATTTGACTCTTCATCACTTGTAGAAGGCATTTTAATTTTTTTTTCTCTGCAGCTGCATGAACGATGATTTCTTTTCTTTTTTTTTTTTTTTTCCTTTTATTTTTAAGAAGGAATTCAGTGGAAAGACCCAAGTGCCTAAGCTTTTTAGTTCTGGAATATCTTGGTACCTTACAGAGGAAAGAACAGAGAGAAAGCCTCAGGCAAACCATGACACTGAGAAGCAGAAGGTGAAATTCAGGCAAGATAATGCTACATAATCTAAAATAAAATCCCTATGACTAGGCACCACTGTCTTCCCTGAAACGGGTTTTGGCAGATTTACAGTGTCAACAGTAGCACCAACTCTACCTGCTGACAATTTTTACATTTATAAACAAGCAAACAAGAAAAATAGAGCAATGGTTTTCAAGTTCCCGTCCCATTTGCTGCATTTCTGGTTTTTACTTTTTATCTCAGTTAAAATGAAAAGGAGGGAAAAAGGGTTTTTTGTGTCGTTTTGTTTGTGTCTAGTATATACTTATATCTCTATTCCCTTTGGGGGAAAATAATGAGCACTGAAAGTAGGGGTAAGAGCAAGATCAGTCTTGGGAGAAAATGAAGGTAAATCAGAGTGTTTCCCAGGAGTGTGTTAGTTGCCGGCCCTGTCAGTTAAACTGGCAGCCAAACTCTGAAACCTGGCATCTACAAAGTGATTTCACACCCAGTGACCTCTCAGCTTTTGTAAAGTAAAGCTCAGCTTTGCTGGTCTGGAAGATGACCCCTTGGAGACACCCCGAACACCTCTTTCACTGAGATCCTGGTTGTTTATGTTATGAACTTGGATTTCATTTTGATTCTATCTTCTTAAACACCTGTGATTTTCCCAAATGTAAGGTAATCACTTTTGTTAAAGGAGAACATTAAAAATCAAGGGAAAACTCTTTGTGGTGTAATCCTAGATAAATGAGATCTTCCATGGAAATGTTAAAGGTCAGCTATTACAATGTAGTAGGCAAAGCAGCATTTTATTTCCTAGCCTTTACTGGAGAAATGACTGGATTATTTTGATTAGTTTTCTAATAATCTTTAAATGTCACATTAAAGATCTCAACACAAACTGGAGAGAAAGAAAAAAGACCTAGAATCTGTAAGGTGAAGCTTGTTTGTGTGTAAGGAAACCCTTGCTGTGAAACTGCTTACATTTTAATTTAAATATGAATAAATCTTTGTACATGAGCCCTTTTCTGGTGCCAAATGCTGCTTTTTTGTCCTTTTTTATTTGAACCCATGGTATGTATGTATTTTACTTCCTATGCCTAGGTAAATAAAAATCTTTTTGCTCTCTGTTTTAAGAATCCCATAATATTCATGTGATTATGAGACTTTGAGAAGAAATTTTTTCAGAAAGGATTTTTTAGAATTTTGTAGTGAATGTAATAGCACCAGTTAATAGACAATGTTAGTGTGCTTCAGATTTACCATACTATTAAGAAAATTATTACAAGAATCTGAAGAACTGGTTGTTTTCCTGATTCTGGTTGTGCCTGAGATTCTTGCACTCCTATGGTATCTGCTAATGGATGAAGCTGGTTACCAAGTCAGAGAGATGACTACTTAAGCTCTCCAGTAGGAAAAGAGGAACCTCTTTACTCTGAATTGTTTCTTTCTCAGTTTTCTAATAGAAAGAAAATAGAATAGCATCAGTACATGGAACTGGACCTTTTTTTTTTATTTTGTACTACTTTCTAGGTAATCAGAGGAAAATTTGATTTTGAGTTTTGAGTTTATTTCCATTCCTGACACTTCCACCCCCCCAAAATTATAATAATGTCTTTGAAACCCTTAGATGAAATTACAATTATTAGACAAGTGTCATCATGTACATGGTCACATACTTTTACAAGTATAGGATTATACTTTGTAAAATTTTGTAAAATTAAATAACTGTACTAATTCAGAATCACTTGCAGAGATGCTACAGCAGCAGCTAATATCCTAGTTTTGAAGACTAGCATCTGTCTTAAACCCTTTTCTCCCAAAAATATTGTTTTGTTATGGTTTGTTTTTTGAATTTTTTCTTTTTATTTTGATTATCGTTTTTCTCACTCCTTGCAGAAGGCAACATGATCATGCCTTTGTTTGTTGCTGGTTTTTTGTGTAAACATTCTGTGATCTACAAGCACCAGAACTACTAAAGTATGTTGCATAATAAGGATCTGTTTTTTATAATAATTAATTGCAAGCTTAGGATAATTAATTTTTTTGGATATTCTTTTGTTCAGCCTCTAATTTACTTGTTAGCTCTATTTCTTCTGTTCCCTTTCTTACATTTTTATCTGGATAGTGCTCTACCATTTGTCTCTTTTATTTTTTCAATCTGCATCAGGCACAGTGACATTTTTTTTTCTCTGAATTTTGGGCCTGGGTTCTGAGAGGTGGATTGTCACCTCTCTATATGTGCTGATTATCACCTGAGGTTTTTCCTCGGCTTCATAGCGGTTACTGTCCTGAATCTGGAAATGCTGCCTTCTGCTAATGATAAAATTCCAAGTAAATCCAAAATTCCCTAAAACTCCTCTGATCTAAAATGCTGTTGTCCTAATCTGTCACCTGTTTATTTATGCCATTAAATCACACAGGTACAATTTTCTCTTTCCCATCCACTCAACCTGAAAATGCTCCTTGTAAATTTTCAGATTTTGCCACATTTTTACTCTTCCCACACATGTGAATTCACCAGATTTCCCACTTTCTGATTATAATAAAGTTTCCCACATGCAAATATTCCACTAGAGATCTTGTTTAAGATACTGAATATATTTTTGTAGTCTACAAATAAGTATCTATTACTTCATGTGTCTTACCCCTTCACTACTAGCTCTTACCTATTTGAAAAGTGCCTGTTATACTTGAAGCGAACTATGAATGCTTTGATCTATCACTATAAATTCCTGCTATAATTCCTCTGCCAGATTTTATATCTGCTGTGAATGTTAGCAAATATGTCAGATACTGGAACAAGACAGTGTCCATCTTCCATTCCATCAAGAAATAGAACATTAAATAAAATTTAATTAAATAACTTATACTTAATTATACCTTTGATGTACAACTTCAAAAAGTTTAATGGGAGTATTTTTGTGATTAAAATTCAGTATTCTATTGTTATTTAAATTCGGTTTGATTTTTGAGAGAAGATAAACCCAAGTGTACTTAGGCAAAAATATGACAAAAAGAAGAATCCGATTAAGATATGCTTTCTTTGCAGGATGGTTTATTTTCTATATTATATAAAAAACTCTTCTCCATTATATGCTAAAAAGAACATGCCACAAACAGATAAATTACCTTGCATTAGATTTAATTTAATGTTGTACAGAAATGGCTGTTTATCACACACACAAAAAATTTTATACCTTTACTAGCAGAATTTCACAGTACTCTGAATTTGCTGGACAGACCACAAAAGTCCCTTTGAGGTTTCTATTCTATCTGTGACTGACTCCTCACATCAGGATGCTCTTTATCAGAACCTCTGTTCAACCACTGTCCAGATCACTCATCTATTTCCAAGAAAAAGATTATTCAGATGCCACAACATATTCTGCATAAATGCTGAGGGGCCAGGTTGCTGGGAACCACCCATGATAATTTTCCCCAGTTTCCCCTTGGAAATTAAGGAATTTGTTATCGGATATGGGAAACAGTTGGTAGTTTTTTAAAGCCTCAGTTTGTCTAATTAAAGACTCTTGTTGCCTTGTGTCTCATTTTTTATGAATTCTTGTAGAAGGAGTTATAAAGAGGTGGAAGAAACCCAGAGACTCTAAGATAACTGGACTATCCATTTATTTAAGTACATTAATAATGTGAAGGCACAAACAGGCCAGTAAATATTAAACAAAAACTGCCTAAATGAGTAGATGTGATATAGAATAGTTATTAAAGATTAGTATTCCTTGAACTGAGAGAAGACTTTTAAGAATCAGAGTCTTGAAGGTCCAATATACATATATATATATATATATATTTAGTGAAAAAGACATTAGAGTGACTGAAATTACATTTCACAGTAACAGCTGGTCATGCTTTACAATAATGCTGACATTATTGCAATAGACTTTGCAGGAAGAATATTCCCATTTGATTTGCATCATGTACAGAACAAAACTGGTAAGGTAGGAAAGAGAGAAGCAATTGGAGTGTTTGTGAATGAAACTTCAATTAAATGTTTATTTTTCTCAAGATTAATATGGTTTTAGAAGTTATTTTTCTGAAGTTGCATATCCCCAGTAGCTTTATTGTGAAACACTGTTTTTTACTTCATGAACTCAATAGATATGGCTGCAATATAAAACAACATTTATGATAAGATATTCTAGTTCATGATGTTCACCTTAGAAGTAAATTAGAGTTCTTACCTCGTATTTCTAAATTTTATTCTCACCATCAGTAAATGAATGGTTGAGGTTAATGGAACCATTCCTTTTCTAGACTACTGAATTTCCCTTAATAATACTATATAACTTTTGTGATGGTGTAAAAGTGGAGGAAAATATGGAAAACAAGGACCTGAACTTCATAAAAATAAAAATTAAACAACACTGTGACAAAATACAGTAATGTTGCCCGTTCTTGTCCAACTCATTTTTTTTAGAGATGTGAGATAATACACAGTTTCCAGCATCTATTTTTTATCAGATTTTTGCCTCCTACACATTTTTTTGTAAATCAGACTGTATTGTATCCCCAGGGCTTACTGAAGTATTGTTTGAGAGGTATTTCTGTGTCTGTACGTTGAAAATACTGAATCAGGTAAGGCTATTTTTGTGATTTTAATTGTAGTAGAGTCAACTGATTTTTAAGACTGAGTACAATAAAGTTACAGAGTTTCATGAAAGTTATGATAAATTCTGAGCACATAATTTTTTTCCACTGGTAAAAATGACAAGCAGTAGGCAGTGGTTTTGTGTGTTTTATTGTATACAATTGCTGGATACAAGAACGAAAGAACAAAATACTACTCAGGCTGAAATTTACAGGAAGGAAAGTAATTTCATTCCACTTGGAACTCCAAATTATGGCTTAAAGTGCACAAAAGTAAAGCATTGTTTTATGTCTAAAGTAGGGATTTGAAGCTAATTCAACATTCAAAAATGTGCTATTAAGAGATAGAATCATTTGAGTCACAGGCAGCACCAATAGCCAGTGGTTCCTGAGAAGCTGGGGAATTTTGATGGGCAGTGAGTTATTCCTGTTGAGGCTGTTGAAAATGAAATGGGGCTCAAAAGGACTGGTCAGAAGCTGAGAGAGATGTAAGTACAGCATTGACTGTAAATGGAAGATCTGAAATAAAGCTTTAGGTTCAGACTTACATGGGGACAGATCAAAGCTGAATCTGATTAATTGAATTCCACCTTTAATTTCCCCACCTAAGTGGAGCAGGGAAGAGTAAGACTTGGGGTTTGCCATGCTGAAAGTGTTTCTTTGTTCATGGTATAAGTGCATATGAGTAGATAATTTCTTGATGTGTTTCCCCTTAATTTAGCAATTTATAAGAACAAAGCTCCTGATACCTTAAAGAGGAATAGTAAAAAAAACCAAAAAAACACCACAGCCAAAAAAGCAAGTCCCCTGAAGTCAGTGGAAATTAGTCAACAGGGATTAGTGAAGAGAAGTCTATGTTAAATGACAGTGAGAAGATACCGGAGATACTGACTTCCTATATTTTCCTCTCTTCTACTTTTTTTTTTTCTCCTGTATCTTCCTTATGCTGCTCTGTTACCACCTTGCACTGGAGTGCTGGCAGTGGGGTGTCATTTTCTTTATTATCTCTTCTAGTTCCATTTTCAAGTCCTTTCCTTTATTAATGTTGTCCCAGGGAATTCCAGTATTCCCCCTCCACCATAAAAACAAACAAAAAAAGTAGAATCTAACTGTTTGACTTGTGATGTTGTGAGGACATTAGAAACTGTTAGTAAATTAATAATAATAATAAAAAAAAGACATATTTTACTCTTGTGCAGTGTTTGAAATTCCAATGTGAAATAACGATATTTTGATTCTTCTAAAAGAACACATGCAAGATTACTGGAACAAACATCTCCATTTCTCTCAAAAGCCATCAGAGAGAATTCCATAAAACCGTGGGGATTTTAGATTTTTGTAAACTTTGGGTGATAAATGTAGTCTTAGATGCAATCTTAGTTCATAAGATGAACTCTTAGAAGCAGCAAACACCTGTTTAAGAAGTTGCATTTCTAAAACAGAGTGTTTTGGGGTTCTGTGATCCTCTGGTTATATGATTCCATGGTTTTTTGATACCATGATTCTGTGACTGCTTGATTCTTTGAGTCCTTGATTTTATGATTCTCTGACTCTATGATTCATTTAATGGTTCAGTAATTCTGTGCTTCTGTGATTCTATGATACCATGACTCTAGGATGCAATGATTCTGTGATTCTACAAATCCATATCTATATGTTGTGATGAATCCATGATTCTATGACTCTGTGATTCCCTCATTGTATTATTCCATTTTTATGTGATTCTATAATACTGTGATTCTACAATTCCATGATTCTATGATGCAATGATTCCAGAATTCCATATGTCTAAGAGGCATAAAAACTCTATGTTTTTATGACTTTATGACTCTATGAGTCCCTGATTCTCTGATTTAACTATTCAATGACTTTGTGGATATATGAGCTGAAATTACTCTTTGATTCTATGATTCTATGACTCTCTGATTCCTTGAGTCTATTATTCTATGATTCTAAGATTCTGTGATTCTATCATGCAATCATTCTATGATTCTTAGATGCACTGATTCCATGTATTCTATGACTCTATGATTCCCTGATGCTGTGATTCAACAGTTCCATGATCCTATGATTCTCTGTCTCTAGTTTGTTTGTTTAGGTGACTCTTCATTCTTCTGTAACACAAAATTCCCAACAAAGGGTTCAGTGTCATACTTTTTTTGTAAGTGTCTGCATTTTCTCTGGTTGTGCAAATGTAATATTTATTTCCTGGGTGGGTAATCTTGGTATCTGAAGCCCTGGGGAATATGTTTTCAGACATGTCACATCCTCATCTGTGCTGCACCTGCACAATGGGACTCACTTGGCAGCTGGGCATCCAAAACATTCCCTCAAAAGGAATAAAAACCCATAATGATTGTTGTTATAATCACACTTTAGGATGACAAAGACAAAAATCCATGACTAGTTGGTCAGCCGCTTGACTTGTGATAAAGCCTGCATTTTTATTTAATCAAAACCTATGTTTTTCATCAAGCTTTTAATTCACAACATTTAAAGGCTGTTCTCAAAAGAGAAATAGCACTAGAAAGAATGTATATCTATTTTTTTCGGGTGAAATCTGTTTCTGAGCTGCTGCTGACCCTGAGCAGCTCTTAAAAATGAACAAAGCTGCTGTAACTGTAAAAAGCAGGAGAAATTTAAGTTCAAGTAAAGCTGAGAAATAGTGTTAGCTCACTTTGATGGCTATATCCTGAAAGGTTTGAAAAATTATAGTTTTATTTTCATGTTGCATTACTGGAAAGATGGGAGTTACAGAGAAATAATGAAAACACATTTTCATCAAGGTCTAGCCGTTCATTTCTAGGGGTTAGGAGTCAGGGTGTGAGCACGGTGAAGGTTTAACAGGAATCTGAGGCACAGAGGATCAGAGAAGAAAGACCAGAGCTTAAAGGTAAAAGAGCTCAAAGGTAAAGAAGCAAAGGTGTGTGTTAGCAGTGCCCTTGGAAAAGCTCAGTTCAGGAAGTGGAGAAAGAAGGAACTAGTAAGGCCAAGAAGTGAGAAGAAAATCTCCTAAAGCTCATGGTCTGCCTATGCGGGTGGGCAGAGACTTAAGGGGTTGGATGAGTCTGTGCAGGATGGCCTCTTCTGCATCAGAAAGGGACATGAAAGATCATTAAAAATATCACGTGCTGTGAACTAAGTGATATGATTGTTTCTGGTGAAGTGTGTTCAATTAACTTGAAGGGTGTTAACCAGTGATGTAGATACCAAAGTATTGCAAACCTTACCTTAAGGACTTCTTCAAAAAGTTCTAAATAAATATCCACCTCATGGATATTGCTGACCTTTATATCTGTGCAAAACTTCATCTGAAAGTACCATAAATAGTTATGTAGAGTGTACACACACATTTTTAGAAGAACAGAGATAACACACTTTTCCAACAGAGCAAGAATAACACTAAAATGTAAAAACGTGGTTATTAAACTTCTGTAACTGACTAGGCAGAAGGCTTTTCTCATCTATTATTTATTGAAAAAATTGATGGTAATCATAGTTAGGATTAATTTATTATGCATTTAAAATATTTTTTATTCCTTAAAGATTTTCACCTTTCAAAAGGTTCATGTAAGTCATCATCACACTGGTCACAAAGAATTTATACACAGACACTTAAGAGTGCTTTTGTGGCTCGTAGAAACCATAATAATTTGTGGAAACATCTGATATCTAAGAAGTCCTTAGATATTTTTCATGTTATAATGAATTCTTGAGTGTATTAATATTCAAAAGGTATTTATGGTGTTTAAGGCTGTGACATTTAACACCATCTCATGCCATAATAAAACACTACTCCACTGTAAAGTCCTCAGTCTGTTATGTCCCCTGTCAGTAGTAAATGGTGATCAGAACCTGCCTTCAGACCTCAGCCCTTCTCTGTCAGCTTCTCTCCTGATTGTTTGTCTGAAGTGCCAAACATAGCTTTTCTTTCACAGTTTTACGCATTTTATTGTATTGTCTTTTTCAAGTATGGAATGTTTTTCTCCCTTGTTTATCCACTATTCTCATGTACATTCAAATTCTGTTTGAAAACCTGCTTGGGACAAAAAGAATTAAAATTAATTAAAAAAGAATTTGAAAAGGCAATTAGTTTGATCAGTCTCTCCTTTACTGGCCAAAGATCAAGAGGAAAATACTAAGTCCAACCATGCTACTATAAAACTGGTTTAAGAGCCAATTTCAGCTTCCACTGACTCCAGGAGGAATGGAAGAGGAAACTCAGTCCCTGTTTACTGTTTTTTATTGAGCTCCATCAGCCATGCAGGCATTAACACCTTTAGGTGAAGAACAGCATTTTTGTGACCTGTTGTTTGACACAAAGAGTTAAAAAACCCATCTTCATAACATTAGAAATTCATAACTAAATTTTGGCCATTAAGAACAATGAGGGAGTAAAGATAAATGAGGTGTAATGCATAGCTTTGAAGCATAAAAAATTGGTGTAATGGTCACATTTAATTATAATTTATCTGCATTCCTTTCTCTTTAGATACGTGACAAGACACCGTTTCATTTTCCTAACACCTGGTACAATAGTTGGCTTTTTATATCCTGCAATAATTTCATCACTTCACTTCAAAAGCACATCTACTCCTTTCGGACCTAAGACAAATGTGTTTGTTGACTTTCAAGCTGTTAAAATTAGCCATAGTAATGGATTAATATTCACTGGGAGTTGTGACTCCGTTTCATCTATCTGCTTCTAAGCATGCACAGTCTAATGTATCGTCTGACTTTTATGTAAATAAATGTGCCTCCTGCCTGCAGAGTTTGATGGCAGCTCTAGACCTCTTTAAACTTTATGGAGTTTTCCTAGTGCAGCAGAACTCTTCCCCCCCTCCTCTCAGATTACATAGAGCGTCACTGTTACAATATTTGTCAGAATTTTTTTTTTATTTTTCTTTGGCACAGACTGGGTAAAGTTCACTCTCCAACACTTTCAGGCCACATTTCAGAGAGGTCCCTAGGAATCCTAATTTGCTAAAAGGTTGTGAGTTTCTTTTTCCTCCTCATTATTTCCAGTCTCTGATGCTGGCACACCTGTCTTTCAAAAGGCCATTTTTTTTCAGCTGTTTTTCCTCTATGTCTCTAACTCTGTATTTTCTGCCATTTGTCTCTCCTTCATAGCCCTGCCACTTTCATTGTTCATACATGAGTAAAAAGGAATTGGTTGGAAAAGACTATTACCCAGACTTTTCCCTGAAGATGTGGCAATTGAGTTGCATATTTAAAGTAAAATTAATTTCAAGCTTTTGAGATCCACTGGGAATATGAATGTTTTGCCTGTAGAGTCAGAATTGCTGCAACAAGCAACTTCAAAAGGAATGTGAAATTGTATTGGATCTTACTTTTATTATTATTATTATTTTCTCAGGACCTAGTATTTTAATTTAAATGCTGATGTGGATTGTACAGTAATGATGTTCCTTAGAATTCATGTATTCAGAATGTGCATTTTAAAGTGGCACCTTCTTGCCGTATTAATCTTTTAACTTGGAGATATTTCTACACCATGTTGATTTTTCTGCTTGTTTTCATTCTCTCTGAATCTGAAACTGAAAATGCTTTGCTTATATTTATTCAGAAATATCTAATCTTCCAGCCTGATGGTGGTTTAAAGAGTGAAACAACTAGGAATGCTTTTGAACATTCTAGAGCTGGTTTGGGGAAGTGCAGGTTTATATCAGCAATTAATCTGACTTTTAAACATTTTTCCCTTGCACCTCTATGATTGCTCCTGGTTACCGAGTGCATTTTTGCAAATCAAATCTGTTTATTTTAATATACCTAGGTTTTTGCTTCTATGGATTTGGTATGGCTAATCAGCACCACCTAACATTCCACACACTAAATTCAGTGATAAAATTCCCATTTTAGTCCAGCCAAAACCAGCACAGTCCTCAGTGTGTTTAATTTTGGTCAATTTATGAGGAACTTGGAGTTCTGTAGACTTAAGTAGCAGATTTGCTGTAAGCTACTGAAAGTAGGTTTTTATATTAACCATCATGGAAATAACTGGCACAATTGAAAAGGAACAGTATGCAAACTAATTTGTGTTTCAAAGCAACCTAGAAAAATAATTCACACTATAATAATAAAAGGCTCATGATAGACCAATGAGTTGTTCACAAAAAAATACATTTCTCAAACTTTCTGAAACAAGACTAGGACTTTGTAGCAGAAATATCATGAAGTTTGTATCAGCAGTGAAACACCATGCTGATACACACAAAAAATTGATAGATTTTTACATTAAAAAAATCCCTGACAGCTTCTAGGCAATCTGATTTTTTAATGAGTCAAAATAATTGTTAGCCAGTGGTGGGACAAAAGAAAAAAAAAATCACACTTGTTAGGCTATTGACTTGTCAATACATTTTCTTTATACAGGTCATTTGTAGAAAGATCTGACTTCAGTGCATCAAATTCAGTGCTCTCTGGTGAGTATTATTTCCATAGAAAAACAAAACTCCTTATTTTGCAACAGACAACACAGCTCTGTTATTTTTGAGCAGAAGAATTGAAATGTAAAGGATTAGTAAGTGACAAATAAAACTGAACAGTAGTAAAGGTTGTTAGCAGGAAAAGCAATAATTATAATAAACTGTGGAAAAAAAGACAATGCATATAAACAGGCAATCTTGTCCCGCACTTCCCTAAATGCATGTGCTTTTCAGTGTATTGGCATTTCAATACTTGCCCAGAGACAGCCTTTTCAGCTTTGATTAGCTTACTATCTTCTGTATTTCTACTCACTATCAAAATCCACAATGTGGAGGCTCCTTTTTCTGTCTCACTTGAAAGGCCTTAATTGAATCTGTCTGCATTATTTATAGAGAAAATGGTGAACTGTGGGGAGGAAGAAGAATTTATTTCTTCCCTCTCCATCAGGTCCAGTGGAACTGATGTGGAGCTACTTTAGCAGTGTGTTCACTGCAAAATGAGATAGTAGCTAGTAATCTTCCAGTTCCCTTCCAAAGTGCAATAGGAAAATGTTGTTGTCATCTTTGCAGAACTTTCAGGCCCTGACTTAAGGAACAGATGGATCAGGTACAATTATCTTCCTCTCATTAGGTTATTGAAACCATATCTCTTGCTCTCAGGATACTGCAAAGTACCAGGCTGTGAGTCTGTGCTATAACAGTCTGAGGGTGGGGGTGGAATAATAAAAGAAAAACAAAGCCTGATAAAATTTCTAATTTGATAGCAAAGGGCAAAGAGGGACCAGAGGGAGAAGGAGAAGCTTGTGAGACAGATTTTAACACATTCCCCTGGGAAAGGACAGTTCAAGCTTCAGTTTCAAGGAGTGATTATGTACTTAACTTACTCTTTAATGTCAGATATGAAATGCAAAGATAGCCATTGAGAAGAGGCAATGAATGTACTTGGTTCTTTAGTTAAGCAGCCATCCTCCTTCTCCTCCTCCTTAAAAAGAATTCTAGATGTGAACCCAAAAAAGCAGGACAGGTTTCCTTGCAGACCTTTAAAAAATTACCTAAAAATCCATATGCAGAAAATAAAATCTGTTTCTGCACATGATTGAGGCAGCACCCATATTACCATAATAACATGTTACTGTCCGTACTACTCCAAGAGATCCAGGTCTTGCACACTAACCTAAGAAACCAGCTGAAGTCCATTTCAAACACTGATAGTCTGTATTTCCTCAAAACAAAGTGTTCATCTGCTTACTGGTAGTTTCATCAGAAAAGTGAAAATCAGTCAGTGCTCTCTACTTCATCACTTACTGCCGGTACGATGATCAGATTAAGGCTGAGACACACCAAACATGGTCTTCATTTATCCAGGAATCACTTATGACATCCCTCAGTGCACAGGAGCCTAGAACTAAATACGTGTTACATGAGCATCTTTTTTACTGACACAGCAGCAGAAAGGAGCCTTAGAATCAGGTGAGTTGCCAGAAAAATAAATGTGTTGCTCTTCTCTGTAGCACATTTGTTCATGAAATTGTCTTCCACAATAAAGTCAAACCTAAAAATAAAAGTGAAGAATTGGGCGCAAGAAGGTATTTACTTACTTTCCTGCAATTCATGCAGTACAGTGAAATTAAAAAAAGTTATATATGTGTCTATATATGTATGTATTGTTATTTAAGAACAGAATCAGAAGTGAAGTTAGTCTCCCAGTCTTCAAAAAAGTCAGCACAGAAAAGTATATAGCAAAAGAAAATAGAAAATAAATTGAGCTTGCCCAGAAGAAAAAAAAAAATTATGCTAAGATTTGGCAAGAAATAAATAAAATGACATTGTAGTGGGTTGACCTTGGCTGGATGCCAGATGTCCACCCAGCTGCTCTATCACTCCTCTTTGCAGCCGGACGGGGGAGAGAGTAAGGAGGAAAAACAGCTCATGGGTTGGGATAAGGCAGTTTATTTAAAGCAAAAAACAAAGCATAAGCTTGTGAGCACAAAAGCGAAGCAAAGCGAAAGATAACACGGTTTATTCTCTACTTCCCACGAGCAGCGATGGTCGGCCACTCCTGAGCAGCAGGGCTTCAGCACACCTGACGGTTCCTCAGCAGGCAGCTGTTGGAGACAATGAATGCCCCCCTTCCTGCTCCTTGCCTGAGCTTTTATGTCTGAGCCGACGTCATACGGTATGGAATATCCCTCTGGTCAGTTTGGTTCAGCTGGCCCACTTGGGTCCCCTCCCAGGATCTTGCCCTCAACTAAGGAAGGAATGTTACAGTGCTGGTGCTGTGCTCAGCAGTTCCCAAAACACCGATGTGTTACCAACACTCTTCTAGAGACCAGTGCTAAGCACAGCACTGTGAGGGCTGCTGGGGGGAAATGAACTCCCACTCAGAAAGACCCAATACAGGCGTACACTGAGAGAAAAAGTAAAATAAAAACAATCACAGAAACATTAAAAATAAAAGGAAGAACACAAAGGAAATCTCTTCATAAGGATCAGAAAATATCACAAAGTAGTGGCCAGAACTGACATACATAAAAACAGAAGGGAGAAAGCACAGAAAATGACATCCCAATATACAGAAGAGAAAGATCAAAAAAGATTAAAAGGAAAGTTGTTTGTTGAAGATAAGGATACAGCAACCTGACCAAAGTAAAAAATGATAAAAAAGCCCCCAGAGATAAAGAAAAGTCACTACAGAAAAACATAACAAAGGAAGTGCTGGAGATCACTTCAAGCAAGTAATCAGTGCAAGAGGAGATTTTAAGAAAAACAAACAAACAAACAAACAAAAAAGAACAAAAAGAAATTACAGTGTACAAAAAGACAAAATACTGTGTCTTCAAACTTAGTGCCTGGGCTTCAGGAAAAGCTTTAAGAGTTAGATGTAAAGATACCCTTGAGCAAGTTAAGAAGTGCTCCATTGTAGTTGATCCACAAGGAGCTTCGGAAGTGTGTGATGACTATTTGCTCTATACCTCAATAGGAAGAATATAAAATCAGGAGGCAGTGACTAAAAAAAGACAACAACAGAGTATTAATCTGGCTAATTCTATGAAAAAATCGTTAAAAAGAACGTAAGTGTGAAGTTTAGCCATCGAAGTTTTCCATGGCTTATGGAAATGCCATTACAGTACAGTAAGGGCACAGCAAAATATCAGTTTTTGTTGCACTATATCCAAACCAAAGAAACGTTTGCCATAGCATTCCTTTCAGACGGAAAACAACAGCTGTAAATTGCCAAAAGTGACACCTTCCTCACATAATTTATCAAAGTCAAGCTGGAGTGATTCTAAACTATCTGTTTTAGAAGGGCCACGATGTGGTTTTTGCTTTACTGATGAAACCTGTGGCTTGAGACAAGAGTGTAAATATATTTCCTCTTCTAATTCTCTCCCCCATCCCACCAAGAGGGGAGTGAAGGAGTGAGGCTGAGTTGCCATCCAGGTTTAAACCATGACACTACACCACGGTAATTCTCTCCATGTCTTAAGAAGACAAATAATCCCTTTGTTCTTTCAGAACAGTATAGAGACTTTTTCATTGGAAATCTTTTTCATTGAGACCTTTCCAACTTGCCTTTGTTGTGTTATTATCTGTAGATTTTGCAGCAATAAAACCCATATACAGTCATGCTCCACCCAAGTGCAAACTGAGGAAGCTTTAGCAAGGTATCTTGGTCTCTTTTCAAGGGAAAAAATCACTGCTAAAATACTAATCTTCTTTTACTGCCTCCACACAGTCCTGGCAAACCTGTGTGTCCCTCTGGTCCCAGACAAGTCAGTTCATCTCCTACATCAGACAACAGCCTGATCAGATCTTAGAAGTACAACCTTATAATGACTTTTAATCACTCAAAATAATTCTATGAGAAGGATGTCATCTCTGAAAAGATTGCTCCAAAGCCTTCAATTCTGCTGTCACAACAGAAGCTTCAGGACAGTGGTGATGGTGGCTTTCATGATGGAGTTCCAGGCTATGTGTGCTTATTATTTTAGAAAACATAATTTATACAATTTTACACAACTTTTAAATTATTATCATTACAATTTTATACCAAATAATTTCTTTTTCAAAGCTCAATACTTTTATTACAATGGAGATTTACAAAACGAAAAGGAAGCATAGAACCCAGTCAAGTTTTTCTAAGACTTTTTAATCCTTGAAGAAATAGATGTGAAAGAAACCCTACATGTTCTTCAGGTTTTAATTTTATTTCGAAGTTAATTAATTTTTAGCAACTGGAACGTAGAACTGTCACATTTTTCCTGTAGCAACAGTTTCATGTAAGAAACTTTCCAGTCTGATAAGAAAAAGTTTGTCTCTTCAGCTTTCAAATTGTTGCAGTCTGGCTTTGTCATATTTATGCTATTCAAATATTAAAAAAAAAAGTAGTAGATTTTATTGAAGCTTTATAAGGTAAACAATCTATATAAACACATGTTTGTGTTTATCTTTTTGTTATGAAGATCATCAATGTGTAGCTTTCTAGTTTCAAGACTGCATCAGCTTCTATTAATCCAGAAGATTTTAAAAGTTATAAATGTTGCAGAAATCTTTTCAAATACTTAATTGATATTCTGACATCTTCTTTTCTTTAAGTTTAGGGGGTAAATTGTGTCTTAACTTCATGGTTGTCTAGACAACACCAACCTCTCATAAAAGGTAACGGAAATCTTTCTTTTGGCTTTACTAGAGGCTCATATAGTCATAAAGAATCAACCACAGAGATGAAAAACTGTTGTGTAGAGGCTGTCTAAATCACAATGACAAAAAGTAGGTTACCTCAGCCTAAAGCATCTGATACCTATCTCTGCCTTTCCCTTGCACTCCTCCTTTTGACTACAGATTATCCTGGATATATAAATTCTGGCAAAGGATATTTACAATTTTCTATAGCTTTGTAACTGTGACATACTTTTTAATTAAACAGTAACAACTGTAGCCTGTGGGATTTTCTGAGATTAATGAGTGGCTGGAAAATAGTGTGGCCTAAGGCAAATTAGCCCATCATTAATTAATCATAAAAAAACTTGCTCTAAGCTTTGGTTCTAATCTGTTTGGACTCAGAATCAGATGAAAAGAATTAATTTTTTTTCTATGGTGCTGTGTCTCTTACACAAACTGTTGGGAGCTTCAATTAACTCTAGCATTCAGTATTGTTGTACTGCACTGTGAACCTCCTTGACTTCATATATGATGTACTGTCTTCAGCAAATAGAACACCTTTGAATTCTTTTCCTGCTGTAGGAAGTACATTCTCACTGAGACACTGAGTTTTTTCTGGAATCCAGAAGCTTTTGACTTTGTTAAACAATTTGAAGGGTTTCTAAATAAAACCAAATGAATTTGCCCTTGTCTCCAAAATTTATGGTTGTTTTAGGAAAAGTCTAAAAAGTAAATCTGAAAATATTAGAAACACAAATCAACACTATTGATCTAACACAAACTTTGTGTGTTTGGTGGGTTTTGTTTGTTTGTTTGTTTGTTTTTTCCATTTCTGATTTTGTCTCAGCCTTGTGCTGTGAAATAACAAACAAAACAACTAGTGTCACAGAAGTGTAGGTGAAACCTGACTGGGGCTCTTCTGGTGTGAAGGAGCCCTGACACAGAATGTAAAACCACAGAACAGCCCAGTTGGAATGGATCTTGAATGACCACCTGATTCAACCTGTCATGGAAATGGCAGTATAGATGGGATTTTCCAGCACCCTTTCCATGTAAAGAACCTTTCCTTGTAAAGAAGGACAGATTTAGATTTAGATACCAGGTAGGAATTGTTCCATGTGAGGGTGGTGTGGCCCTGGTAGAGGTTGCCCAGAAAAGCTGTGGCTGTCCGTATCCCAGTTTAAATGAGACAAGGGTCTTTTGCTGAGGATGAGTTATGAGAAAAGACCCAAACTCCTTCCTCTAAGCAATTATAAATCCAAAATTAAGAGGCTCCCATTGAAGGAAAAACAACTTATGGAAAAGGAAAACCAACAGCCCTTTATTAAAAGGTGTATGTGTATTAACAGAAACATAAAAAATAACCACCCAAGTAAAAGAACCAACCAACAATCCTATACCCACAAATAACCCCTTCAGAAACAAAACCGATAAACCAGAAAAAGAAGAAATAAACAGTTTAACTCTTGCACCCTTCAGTGCAATTCCAGCCACAGTCAACAGGGGGCGCAGTCAGGTCACTGGAGATGAAAAGAACTTGTCCTGTATCAGCCACCAGGTGGCGCTGTTGGAGTCCCTGGTCACGGCCACGTGGGGTGGGGAAACAAACAACACCCTCCAGGTATGTCCGAGGAGGGAAGAAAAAAAAACAACAGAAAAACTCGGTTCCCCTTCCCTTCCCACACTGGGAAAGAAGAGAGGGAATGGGGAGGCAAGGGTGAAGAATAAAACATCAATAAAACAGAAAAAGTTCTCCCAATGGAAGAAAAACTCACGAACTTCAGCTGGTTAGGATTTCACTTATAGCAGGACTTGCAGCTAGCAACAGCTGAGCAGAGAACAGCAGCAAAACTCCCCTCTGGCAGGAAGAAAAAAAAAACCAACCAGGCCACGTTTGCAGCTTACAGCAGGTCTTCAGCCCACCGGCACACACACCAGCCTCCCTCTCACCTGAGTGCCAGCCACACTTCCCTCCTCCCCCTTCCCCCCCCTGCTCCTTACCCAGGAGACGAGAGAAAAAGAACCAAAGGTGAAGTTCCTTATCTGCCATATTCCTAGGCAACTAATAGTTCAGCCATTTTAATTAACTCATATCACAATATTAAAAAACATAAATGGCTAAGGACAAATGCAGAGAAATAAGAAATCTGATGTACTCATGGAGAAACAGCAAATGAACTGATGGAGAAAACAATGTACTGAGTCAGGTACCAAAGCAGGTTAGGGAGGATAAGATCAGGCTTATTGGTTAGTAATTTAATCCATGACTCTTCATTTCCAAGATTCAGAGAGTCAGATTGTCCCCAGGAGCTGTGTGCATCGCTGGAAATGAAGGCAGAATATGAGTCAAAATTGTTGAAACAGAAGCTTGTATTGTTCCAGAAAACCCCAAGGCCAAACACTTGAGAGAAGTGCATGAGAAAAATAAGCCCTGATAGGGCTGTTTGTCTGTACACCAATTACCTCCTCATACACTGAAACTTTAATAGAGAATGTGCATTTAAATTCACAAATGTGAATATCCATCATGCTGTAAGTATGAGTAGCTACTGCTGACCACATGAAAAGCATGACTCTCTTTATGTTCATGCTAGAACATAAAGTGTATAAAGTGTATAAAGTGTATGTAGTGTATACCTAGAGAGAAAATAGTTATAAAGGCTTAAATAGGTAAACAAGTAGAAAGAGATCCAGTGAACGCCAAAATCAGAGCCCCTTAGAATTTGTATTCCACAAGTGCTTTCAGAGTGTAATTTCTCCCTTTGGAACCTTTTTCCACCTCTCTCTAAATCAAGATTCAAACATATTCTGTTAATCTAGTGTGAGATAAAATTGCAGTTCAGGTTGTTCTATGATAATCTATAAAATCAACTGATCAACAAAACACACTGTATAACAGATGAACCTCATTGAACCTCATTTCTCAAAATTATTATAAAGAAGTTTCCTAAGCACAAGTGAGACTGACCTGTACCACTGCATACTCCAGTTCTTTCTTTAAAGTATCCAAATCTTGATAGTCCATTCATCAAACTCTCAAGAGACATCTTTACAAGTACTCCCACATCTCCCTGAAATTTTACATTTTTGCAGTTACCCAAAGATATTTTTAAGTTTCTGTTTATTGTGTATCTACAAAGCATTTGATAATCAACAGGGACACTGTGGCAGATGCATAAGCAGTCAAGATTTATGATTCCATTGTCCTAATTACCTTCTCCTGCTTAAGTGTCTAACAGCTTTTAGGCTTTTTTGGGTGTGTTGTTTTTTTTCCTTTGCAGTAGGAACCTTTATTATAAGCATATTAGGGCGTATTAGGACCAGAATTACGAGTTGCTTTTTTTTATTTTGTTTTGTTTTTTTGAAACTATACAAATGTAGGAATTGGCCTGTATTCTGGACCAGGAAAGCAGTTAATCACGAATTCACAGAAAGAATCATAGGAATCCTGTATTTAATCTGTTAAATACTTGTAAACTGAATTCATCTGGAGTAAAATGCTTACAATTCAATGGAATTATATAATAATAATAATAACAATAATAATAATGGAATTATATTTTGAAGATAAACCTCTCATTTCTTTCTTCTCATAAGTGTGCCTCCTAAAATGTGACCATAAAAAACCATTCTCAAGACATCAACTTTTAACATGCAGCTGAATGCCCAGTGAAAACTTGGAACAGTCACTGTCCAAGTGTCTTTCATTGCTGTGATGGGACAAAGAAAAAATAACAGTAGCATGGATTTTCTCCTGGAAAGCATATAATTCATTATTTATGGAACAATATTTTCTGATTGCTGTTCTTTTGGAATCTGAATGTACAATGGCATTATTCATCATTTCCACCAAAAAAATTGTATTGACTCTACTACAGGGAGTCTGGCTACTTACCTCTGACATTCCCTAAGGAAAAAAACCAGGTTTACTCTTACCATGCAGAATGCTTTAAAACAAAATTATTCCAGCAGGAGAGATCAGAAAACGCTAATTATTTTTCTTCTTTTCCACTTTCTTAAAAATTTTTTTTTCATATTTTTTGTCAAATATTTACTTTCTATCTTCTTTAATGAAATATGTTATTACTATTTTTGGGTGATTGTTGATTTTAAAAACAGAGAGATATATTCAGTAGGATAGCTTTGCAATCCAAAGTACAGACAAAATCCTGCGCAAACCAGACTGTATATATTTTATTTCAATTATGGAAGTTTTCTATGAATGTAAAAATATTTAGCAAGCAACTTTACCCATGATTACATAGGAAATAGGCTGTTAGTGTAATATGTCTATTTTCTTCAGAATTTCTCACTGATTTATTTTACAAGGTTATACAGTAAATCCATCTATTCCCATGACATAACACCAGATACCTCCTATTTGATAGCTGGGGTCAGATGTTCAGCTCTTCGCAGGTCATGACTTCGTAGTTGCTGAGACAATTTACCTCATCAGAAAACCCATCCCTTCTTTTGGTTACCTTGTGCAAAATATGCAGTTTATGCTTGGCAAAATGATATCCATACTATTTTGAAAAAAAACACCCAAACCCTTTTATTTTTTAATGTTACTTGGTATTGTAATATGGTGTTTAAATGAATAGATAACAAGAACGATAGTTAATATCAATATTATTGAGCAATAGCTAGTTGATGGGAAGCATATTGATAAGAATCAAGCATTCATCAAATATTGTTTTAAAAACTCTAAAGAATATTTAAAATTGGCACTGAGAAATAACAAATGTAATTATAATGAATAATGAATACTGTACTAATTATACAATGCATACTTAATCAGTAAAATAGCTATGACTGTAGATGGAAAGGAGGAAAAAGTATTAAGTTTTTCTAAATGAGTTCAACATTTCAATTATGCTAAAATTAGTCTATCCAAGGTCCAATTTTCTTCACTTGCAACTTAGCAGCACTTTTTAAAGATGTAAAAATGATTAGCAAAAGGTGTGGGTAATTACCTGCCTGAAAATAAGTACGCAGGGGCTGTTAGCAACTCCTATTTAATTAGAAAATTAACGTACTGAGTCAGTACTCACTTTTTTATTAGTGGTGCGTGAGTAGAAAAATGCCCACAAATCTAAATTGATAGCTAGTCAAGATTAGTATGGTTTATTGTTTATATGCATTTGCTTTCTATTTAGGTATTGTACCTTTCCAAAAAAAAAAAAAAAAATTAAAAAAAAAAATCTGAATTTTGAAAATTTTGTTTTCACATAGGAAAAACTAAAAATCTGGTGGAAAGGCAAGTAGATCCTTGAATAGGAGGCCATAAATATGGACAACGTGAAAAAATTTGTAATACAAGTAAGGCACTTCATTTAATGACTGTACCTCTTATCAGTTTTTTTACTGAGTGCTAATATTCACGTAATAATGTGGTTCTGATAACTACAGTGCTCTTCCAGTTTCATGATATCCAGTTTATCCTTGCCTGCTCAATCAATGGAATAACATAAACATAAACAGGATCACTCTAATGATTAATTATGATGTATAAGGCTCCTGGAGAATTTCCGTGTAGGGGAACAGTACTGCCTATCCTGGCTTGTTCTATCAAGAGAATATGCACATGCTTTATGAATACATGATGCACATGCTGTTAAATTATTCTGATCAATCAGTCACAATTTCTGATCTGTTGCTGTGATAGGTTGACCCTGTCTGGATGCCAGGTACCCACCCAAGCTGCTCTATCACTGCCCTCCTCAACTGGACAGGGGAAAGAAAATATAGCAAAAGTTCATCAGTTGAGAGAAGGTCCAGAAGAGATCTGGCACTGTCAAGGGCAAAACAGACTCAACTTGGGGATATTGATTGAATTTATTACTGACAGAATCAGAGCAGGATAATAAGAAGTAAAATAA
>JAYRBT010000093.1:10490270-10501590 GCA_036023395.1 Myiotriccus ornatus
TAGTTCATTGAATTTACTGTTAAATATTATATTTCATGCCCTGTTTAGTCTTCAGGGTTGCAGATTTTTTTTTTTTTTATTTTTTGGCATTATTCGGAATGATTCAGTAAACAGCTGTAAATAATGTTACTTGCCCTGCATTGTTTATGTTAGTAAAAATTTTCTCTTGTCTCTATTATATGTAAGCATTTCTTGGAATCAATCCATGGCAGTGGGGTAGAAAGAGATTATCTTTGCGGTCCCTTCCCGCCCAAATCTTTCTGTGACTCTGTAACTCTTTTCCACCAAGATGGCCGTAACTATTGACATAGCTATTCCTCAGCTGTTGTTTCTAGGCCATCAGGCACAAACTTAGTAGAAGATGCTGGACTGGTGACATAGGATGTATTTGAGTGATACTAGTTCAGATATAAAATTTAGTTTGGAGTATAATGTTTAGGATTTGCAAGATTCACAGAAGTGATATTACCTCAGAGCACTGAGAAACATGATCTTTCCATCTCGGTAATTCCCCTGGAACCCTCCTTTCATGTCCTTTCCCTACCCCTTTGCTTGCTAAGCTGCTGGTATTTCCAGTTTCCTCTATTCTATCTAAGAGTCTTTTTGTTTTTCACTTCTAAGGAACTATTCATTAAAACCGAGGCTGGACCCAACTGAAAGCTTACAAATTGATAATAATGTATGCATGCCATATTCAAATTCAGCACCCTATTTGTGAAACAGTCTATTCCAATATGCAAGTCTTGCATGTAATGCTTACTTTGATATATGAGCAATTTAAATTTGTCTTACTCTCTCAGATGTTAAGTTATGCAGAAAAATAGCAAAGCAGATTTCAGGACATGTCTCCTCACTCTTTAATGAGGCTGATGACTTCCTTCTGCACCGTAGCTGTGGTTTTGAAATTTATATTTTTTATGAGCTTTGTAGATAAAGAAACATAAAAAATCTGGTGGAAACTTGTTCTTCGAAAAACATTTGTATTTGCATTTGAAATGGAGATTCAGGCTCTAGGCCATTTGTCTTAACATGAGCATATGGTTTTTTCAAATGAAGTTTTGTAGAATTAATGCATTTAAAATATTAGTTTCGTCTAGGAAATGGAAACCAAAGAATGAATCTGTGTGTGATGTGATGAGATGAATAAATGCTTGGAAAATGAAAACCTTTTCTGACTTGAATATGGATGAAAAATGTCTTGTAAATGATGTGGAGAAATTTATCAGGTATTTGCATCATGTTTACTTGATAGACTCTAACCCTGAAGTTACACTAGGAAAGCATTTTGCTGAAAAAAGTTGAGAATAACACCCAAATTATTCTGAAACATGTTTTATGAGCATTGTGAGATGCTCATATTGTAGCAGAAATGATTCAAGTGATTTACATATATATAGCTTCTACATGGAGGAAGGGCCTCCAGAACTTTATAAACTGGGTGCAGAGACCAGTGCAAGAAAAATGGGAAGTGTTTGTCTCCAAAATATTTTAATACAACATAGCAACATTGTGTGGTATTTTGGACACACTACGGTGATCACTTCCAAAAAATTCTGGGAGAAGAGACTCGGCCACAAGAATTAAGCTAAAACTTGAGCCCTTCAGAATCAGTGCTGCATTCAAGAAATGCATAATTGTAAATACTAAACCCCACACATCTTGGGAAATTAGTTTGGGAGAGACAGTTGTGAGGTAGAGCTACTTCCCTAATGAAGGCAGTGCTTCTCCTTGGTTTGTTTTCCATTCCATTTTTAATGTGTATTCCTTTCCTTCTGGGTGACTCTATGGAACAGGATTAACCCTGGTTTCAAATGGAATGTCAAGCTTCCTAATGCTGTTTATACTTCAAAACCAAACATCCATGATCCAGATTCTCAGCTGTGGCCAAGGAAAGATCAATGCTGGTGCACAAGGGAAGGTCAAAAGAGCTGTTTAAATACAGCTCTGTTTACCTATGTGTCTGACACAGCTGAGGACAGTTCCCAGCACAGGAGATGGGTCTCCTGATCCAGATACAAAACTGCTGTGAAAGAGAAAACAGTGGATCAGCTGGGTAGGTGGGCTATGGAGAACTGCTCCTGATTTTTGCTGGAGTATTTTTACCTAGACTAATTCTCTGACATATTTTAGAGCTGTCTGGGATCTGACTCATTCTTTACAAGAAACTTGTTACATGCTCTTGCAAAGTCAAGATGCGAAGTGGATTCCTTCAGTATCCCCTCTTTTAGTTACTGATTTTTTTAAACTTTCTTTTTTCTTTTTAGCATGTCACAAGCCATACAGCACTTATTAATCACGTGTAACATTTTTTTTAGGAGAGCCTCCCTGAAATTTAAGTAAACTTGTCAGTGTCACGGCTGTCAGCTCTCCTTATTCTTCAGTGATTTCCATCAACTTTGTTCAGCATGGCTTTCCTTTATAAATTCATATCAGTTTTCTATTTTGTAGGTGTTTCGTTCACCTTTTCTGTCACAGAGACCATAGAAGCAGCACCTACATCCTTGAATTTCTGCCTAATTTACTGTTTTCTTTTGAACACGGGCATCATGTTAGGGTCTCCATGGCTTTTTCCCCCTGGTTTTGCTATATTTCAGGACTCTGGGGAACTTAGAAAAAGACGGTGGACCAGTAGAACTGATGTCTCTAGAGCTGTTGCTCAGAACAGTTTTATATGCCTCTGTTCTTAGGATCATTGTGAAAATATTGTGCAGATTATCTGTAATGTAAATTATTACTGAAATAGATGAGAAGCATATACTGCAATCAATCAGATGACATGAGGATGTTCAACGTTTTTCTGGAAGAAAGAGTAGGAACAACAGTGTGTTGCCACACATCTCATGGTCTACAAAACCAGATTATAGAGTCTCTCTACTGCAGCAAACCATGTCTAGGAGGCCCAACAGTGAAAACTTTGTGACGTTTTAAAAATAAAGCTATAAATCTCTCTGATTTTAGTTTTGGCAAGTATTGAAGTACTGTATGTTAAACTGGTTCCCCTTTTAGATAGTGGCTATCCTTAAATTGATCCCCATAACACAGTAACTGTCTTGCAGACACTTTTGGATGTGCAATTAATTTTGAAACCTGACCAGGCAGAGATAAAGTAAGTTTTAAATGTTGTACCATGTACCTTAGCTAGTTGACTTTTACAAGTCTGTTAATTATTATTTTAAAATTTGTAATATTGTTTTGTGTTTCTAAATGGAGGACATACCTAATGGGATTTTGAAATTCATGGTCTCCAGAGAAGATTTAGACTCAATATAAAAGTAAGTGTTTGTCAGGCTTCTCATGGCCTTATACTAAAGCCCAGTGTGGACCCACTAGATAAATATAAGAGATGTTCTTATGATTATAGGTCCAGAAATACATCTCCAGTTCTCCACCATTTATAGATTTTACTGTTTGATTTAGACAAGTAATTAGCTTCTTTACTATTCAGTCTTCCTTTTCTAAAATTAGGATACTATTCCCTAGCTGTATAAAGTGATAGTCTTCGGTGGTTGATGGCTGAAGTTACCCATGTGTAACAATGCTAGTGGTAGTATAAATAATGCAGAGGGAAGTATATTAAATTGATACAATTATAAATTATGAGCAAGTCACAGGGAGGCAGTGTAGGTATAGAGAATGCATTGATGATGTGAAAGAATAAAATATAATAACCCATTCTTTCTGTGAAAGGGTTTGAACTTTCCTGGAGCACACAACATTTACTTTCTAATCTCAGTCTGTCTTGCTCTAATACAGGGATTCTGAAAGCTTGACTCAAAAAAATCAACGTCCAAAGTTTTTTGTTCAATCAATATGACTTGGCCTTGAGCAGCAAATAACAAAGTTATCAGAAGAGTAATGAAATGCTTGTGAGTATGGTATAAATTATTGAATATTGGCTATATTCTGCTGTTTTTAAAATAGATTTATAGGTTGCTATTATTAGTAAGTGCCTGACGTTTGGAACTTATTAAAGAAATCCTACTGAAAACTCAGGATCTATCTGTTTTATCAAAGCATCACTAAGCTGGGACACTCAGGTTAGTGCAGTCCACAGAGTGTTGTATGTCAGTCATTAAAGTCAAGTAGTTGATGCAAAAGGACTGTTTCTAACATTTAACATAACCTTGAACGTTAAAATCTTTTCTGAATAGTAGAAAATAGTTCCTGTCAGGCTCTATCGGGGTTAGAATCAAGGTTTATCATGTCGGGAATAGTTCTATTCGTGAGACTATTATACGGTCATCACCACAGTAATTTTTTGACAACACAGGTCATGAATATTGCATTGTGGGCTAAAGTCAGTGCTGCTATGCATATTAAGCTTGGTAGGTTAAGTCTTCTGTCAACTAGGTGCTGACAGCTTTCTGGATAGAAGTAGGGCACAGTTTGAAGGTGGGGCATTTCTAAGTACACTACATGTAGAATTACATGTCAGTGTAAAGACAGCTAGAGGTAAGTTGAACAAGGCTTCAGAAAATGGTAACTTTAATCTTAAGTATTCAACCCCACCTTAAAAAATGTAGTTTAGATGATGAAGTTCGTTTTACACGTTTGTTGTCATCTCAGAATCAAAGGGGTGAATTTCTCTTAAAGCTGAGAAAACGGGGAATTAGGCAGTTGTATCTACCATGTGACAATATTGTGAGTATAACAGGACTATTTGGGCTCCATGAAGATGGATCCTACTCAAAAGAAAGAAAACCAGAGTGCTACTAAATGAGGTTTAGGGCTTTGGATATGTTTGATATTATATGAGCATTTTGATTTTACTTACCAGCAAGAGGAAATGAAACAAATTGTTCATTGCTGGGTGTTTCTGAGAGACAGACCATGATTTTAATACCAAGTGGCATTCTTAATACAACATCTTCATTATTTATGTCTAACATTGTGTAATACATTATTACTGAGATTAAAATAAGAATTCTATGCCACGCCTGATTTTTATGTCATCTTTAAATTTTGTGAGTTACTGTTTTCTTCTTTATTCGGACTCCAGGTCTCAGAGAACCAGGACCAGCAATAACAGAAATTTGAAGGATACAAAAATGTAAGCTAAATATCATTCATTCTGCTGATCTGATTTTTTTTAGAGGTGGCAAAAGAGTCAGACTTGAATTGCTAAATGACAAGGCTGTATTTCTTTTTTTATAAGAATGGTCCTTCTCCATCTTCCCTGCATTTATCTTCGACACTAAAGAAAAATTGGATTCTTATGAAAATTTTTCCTTTTCAGTAGCACTACTGTGAATTTAACAATGATGACATTAAAAAAACCCCCAAACAAACAACCCAAACCCTGAAAACATTTATTCTTAGTTCAGCCCATATTATTTTTACAACAAACGCTGCTGGATAAAAAGACGCAGAACAGTCTAAGATAGCAGTGAAGCAGAAGGGCTAGATCTGACTGTGGGCACTAGGTAGTCATCTCATCTAGTATTACTGATCTAATTCATAATATCACTGTAACGTCTATGAGCTATTAGGAGAACAAAGGACTGAAAGATCAATACATAACCCAACTCTTTTCTATAAAGCCATACTTTGTATAAGGATTTAATCATATTTCCATGGCACCCAGGGAAGTAATTCTGAACACACAGAGTACAGATTTTGTGCAGAAAGTAGACTTGAAAATCTGTTAAGAATACCATAATGTATTAAATTTGCAATTTCATTTAATTTGGCTCTTAATTTTGCAGTTTTTGTATGTTACACACAACAAAGTGTTTGTTTGTTTGTTTGTTTTTTGAGAGGAGGTGATAAGACTATTTGTTATAATGTTGACTTTACAACTTTACACATTTTTTCTTTTCCTTTTTTTTTTTTTTTTCTAAATTAAGTGATTAAATTAAAGCTGTTGTATGTAAATCTTTCCACGGGTACAACCTGATGGCAGAAAAACTGCATTTTAGTGAGAGTTCTGAAGTGTAACCAACCAAATATCCTAAAGGAAATGTAGTACTTCAGGACCAAAACGATTCACAAAAGAAGCTCAGATGGATGCTAAAAGCTTCCTTTTCATGCTGCAGATATTAGTACTTTAACAGTAGCTCGGCTTATGCCTCCTTAATGAAGAGCAAATGGAAGGTTAAAGCCAAGGAGTTTTAAGGTTAAGTCAGTGACACGCTAAAAGCACTACAGTGTTCATGGGTATACACTTCAGGAGCAAATGCAAGAAGATGCTCCATAACCTGCCAGGAGGTTGCTGGAGGACCTTTCTAAAGATACACATGGCGTGAAAATATGCAGTGTGTCTTTTTCCTTGACACCTTCACTGTTGCTGATTGCCCAATGTCATTGTATCCTTCTTCAACCTTAATGGATTTATCACTAATTATGCAATAAAACTGTTTATTCTTGGTTTCCCCACAGTGACTCTGTGAACACACTGTCACAGTGTTTTGTAGACAGTACAATAGGTATAAATGCTACATTAATATGACTGTCAAATGTCTTTCAAAAGCACATGTATTTTGTAGAAAGCAATGATTAGCTAGAGACATAAAATTCATATCAAAATTAGGATCTGAATGTGGAGTCTATTTTTTTTTCTTAAAATCCTTTTATAAAGGTGAGGTTAATAGCTGTGCTCAAATAAAACTTTACACTCTCCCTAGCATATTAGTCTTGGAAGTGAGGATTGCTCTTTTAATAAACATAAAAAAGAGATCAAATTTGAAAAGCACATTAATTTACACTATCTGCAGATTTTCAGTTTGGCTTTTGTTTTTTTCTGAACTTACAGCATGACTTTATTTCAGTCATAAAGATAAAAACAAATAAAAAAACTTTCTCCCCTTCTACCAGAGTATACCCCCATACTTGGCTACAAAATCTTAGGTTTCTAATTCTTCACTGTGCTCTGTGAGAGGTCTTGTGAAAAATCTTGGGGAATCTTTGGCTCAATTTGACCTAGAGCATGAGGGGAAAACCATAGAGTATTCAGGAAGGAATGCTTAAAATGCAGTCTTGAACAAGTATTTGCTGTTCTTGGCAGATCAAGCAGCAGCAAACTTAACATTTACTTTTCCTTTGAAAAAGAAAAGTCAGTATCAAAGTTATGTACTTGCATTTAGTTGGAATGTTAGAAACAGCTTGAACTTGACTTCAGAAGGTGAAATTGCCTGAAACCCTGAAATTGCTAAGAAAAAAAGCAAGGCCTTTCTCTGCTGTGTTTGTTTTGACTAACCTTCCAGACTTAATCATTCTACAACTTGAGGAACACTAAACTCTACAGGCAAAGGAATACCTCATAAGAACATTATGAAAAATGAGATATGCACAACACTAAGTAATTCTCCAGTGCTCAACTCACAGTGAAGAAAGTGCAATAGCAATTATTTTTTATTTTAAATGTGAAGGCAGTTTATTTGAACGTCTGGTTTCAGGGCATAAGATTGTTTCCCATGAAAAGGTCATAGCATATATGAGAAGGAGAAAAGTCCTGCTTGTAATCTCATTTATACAAGTACAAACAAAGAGTTGTGACTCCCTGGCTCTACTGCTGTAGCTGGAATAACGTGGATCTGAGAGCACAAACCACCTACTCACTGAGTTTTGATCAGTTTATGTTTTTCACTCTGAGTTGCACCTCGGGTGTGTGCGTGTGGCAGAGGAGGATCCATGAAGAGTTGATACTGAGCAAGTTCTTTAAGAATTCATGTAGACAATCAATATTTCTTACCTAACATTTATGTTTGCTATGTAAACAAAAACATCTCTTTCTTAATGACATTATTATCTATTAATTTGCCAGTGATAGGTAGTTTATATATAGTACAGTATAATATTTCTTAAGTAACTATTAACAACTTACTATGTTTGTTCTTCTAAGTTAATGTTGGTCAAAGTGGAAAATTATCTTCATAGCGGTAGTAAGGAGGTAGTTAAAAAGCAAGGTTTGGTCCAAAGTCCCTGATTTTCATATTTATGTCACAAATGAACAAAATTTCTGAGCTGTAAAAACTGGTTTTGGGGCAAAATACAGGCACAGAAAGAGAAAGAACTCTTTTTAACTACAAAGGAGATTTTTTCTCCCCATTGAAAAGGAGGCATATATTTCTTAATGATGAGAGGAAGAAAAAAGACTTTACTTCTTTAGTCTTCATTTTCAATAACTAACTTAGGAAGAGAAGGATACTGCAATTGAACAGGTGATTACGCAAAGTTGTGTTTGGAAATAAACCACAGTGTAGAGCTTTTTATTCATTTCAAGCAGTGAACATCATGTTGAGGCACAAGATGCAGATAAATTATCCCATCTAGTGTTCTCTGTCCTTAAATTCTTAATTTTTTTTTTTTTTAAATATATCTACGGAACATTCAGATGGTGTTTTGAGAGGATTATCTACTTAAAATTCATTATGTATTTCATTAGTACCAATAGGTTGTTCAGATCCCCTAATTACCTATTACAAATTTTGATTTTACCTATATAAATAATTTTGAATTACCAACAGTGAATTTAACTCTCAGTTTTACCACTCAATCAGACTCTTAAAATCCCTCTGTAACTACTTTATAGTCAATTTTTTTTTTTTTTGCTGATGTTGGCAAGTAACAATTTCTTCTCCAAACTAGTTTTGATTGAGAGTTTTCAGATAACACTGAAGTTCAATTTTCAGAGGAATTATTTTATTTATTTCACTGCCTTAAAGTAGCTAACTCTTAAATTTTGCTTGGGATCTCTTCTGCTTAAAATTTCTTCATTCTTTTGTTGTAATTTTGGAATTATTTTCTGGTTACAGAAATGTATCTTCTACATTAGAGTTATTGACACTTTTCTATGCCTAAGTGATAAAATTGACTTTAAATTTGTGTTGCAAGTAAGCAGATTAGAAACTTCTTATGAATTATTAGAGTTGGAATTATTAGAGTATGAAAGGTACAAAGGAGGAGACTTGCAGGACTTTTTTTTTTTTTCTCAGTGAGGTAAAGCAAGAAGTAGTAGAAGAATTGTTCTGTTTTCCTTAAATATGACACAAAGTAAAAAGAGGTCTTTCTGTGCAAACCTTCCAATATTTACTTGTGTATTTCAGAGCAATTTCTGGTCTGAAAGGTAAGATGGCAATGACACCCACATGTCACACAGGATGGATGGTTGTGCGATAAAGTTTACTTGTCTGTAAGACTGGAGCTCCCTACTCCTGGTCCAAAAAATATAAAATAGGACTCCTAAGAAGAGTTTGGTACCAGAAAGTGCACTACATAGAATAGGTGTAGAGACCTGATAAATTTTTAAGTAAGTACAGACAGCCCAAATATTGCACATTTTACACAGCACCAGATTTAATAACATTTTTTTCTCCCCTGTTTATTTTGAAAACAATGACTTCTGGATTTCCAGGCATCTTCTGCCTGACATTCCCCAAAAGTATATTAAAGCATTAGAAAATAATTTCTCACATATTTTTTTTTTTTTTTAATTTTGAATTTTTTTTTTTTTTTTTTTTTAATCACGCAGATCTTCAAATGTGCAAAACCCGGTCCCTGGCAATGAAGCCATTTTAATGATGTAGAAATTTGTGTAAGAACATCAGTGAATATTAGGTAAGATACTTAAATATGAATGTTTACTTTTAAAAAGAATTTGGATCAGAGGAAGTGTTTTCTGTGCTGTATGTAACAATTCATTCCACCGCAAAAAGGAGTGTATGCAAACTGAATCATCTTTCTCTGTTCTAAATCAGACCTGGGGAAGATGCCTTCTGCTACTAAACACATCAGTGCTCTTTGCACATAAATATGGTGTTTAGGAATGATGGGGAAGGAAGATGATTCTTTCTCTGCGCTTCATAAAGAGCTCCAAGGTCTTTGCTAAAACACGACAAGTGGTTGACAAGTACAGTTATATGTCAGAATGGATGCAGATTTTGTGGAAGTTTAGAGGAAATCAAGGATGATCTGCATGACTAAAAATGGTTGCAAAGTGCAGGACTAGATAGAAGACAGTTTTCTTTAGGGAAACACCAAAACCTGAAAACTGTAAACAACAGATGGTGGAAAAGACTGTCTTCAGCAGCTACTTGGGTTATGCTCAAATCAGCAGAAATATTCTTGTTGGCAAAGGGCAAGGTGGTTTGTGAGAATTTCTTGACTTATAATACCTCCAGAAAGGCCATTAAGCCACTTACGTGAGACAAACCAGCAAAAGGTCCAAGGAGACAGTCCAAGAGTAGGCCTTTTTTTAAAGAGCCTTTGAAAATTCATGTATTTTGAGAGCTGATGTCAGGTGTTGCAGAAAAATGCCAAGCCTTTAAAAATGGTAAACATCTAAGGAGACACAAGTGTACAAAGACTTTTAGAAAAGTGATTATAGGAATCTATACATGGTACATGTATATAAAATTCTCTAAACTCATTTATCATAGAATTATAGGATCACAGACTGGTTTGGGTTGAAAGGAACCTTAAAGATCCTCCAGTTCCATGCTCTGCCATGGGTAGGGACACCTTTCACTATCCCAGTTTTCTCCAGGACCCATCCAACCTGGCCTTGGACACTTCCAGGAATGGAGCAGCCACAGCTTCCCTGATCAACCTGTGCCACTGACTTATGAAAATATCTGGTTTGTGATCACATTTTCATTATGCTATTGTTGCAAAATCAAAATTTTCTCCCTAGTTATACCTTCTGTGTTTATTTTTTCTCTTAGCATCACAGAAGTCACAAACAAGACTCTTGTTCAACAAAAGTGGTTCAAGTATTCTTGAGATAAGACTACAGAGTAACACGTGACATAACCTCTGAAAACAAATATATTTACATGCATGTCTCTCAAAATCCCATCCTTATTTTAGGAGAGAGGAAGAGAAGTAATTTTACTGGAAGATGTACTTAGAAAAAGAGTATGACACTGGGTTTAGAAATATAGTCTTCCTATAAATGAGTATAATTCAGAAAGTATCTATTCTGAATAAATTCTGTTTGGAAATAATCTCCAGGCCTTTAACTAACCATCTTTGATTACGTTATATCATGCCAACTGACATTTTTTAGTATGAAGATCTATGATTGGTTTTAAATAATTTTTCATCCTCAAAACATATATTGATATTAATATAATAAAGAATAAAGGTATTGAACTAAAACTAAATCTATCAGTTTTAAAGAAACACAAATATACAGTAAACATTTAAATATAGATATATAAAAATATAAATATCAATAGGCTATGGAAGGAGCTCCCTACAGGAAGTAGATATAGAAAGGCAGAAGGTAGATGACAATTTCTACCAACAAGGCCAACATCATCATGGGTGTCTGTTACAGACCGCCCTACCAGGATGACGAAGGGGATGAATTATTCTACAA
>JAYRBT010000093.1:10501605-10514473 GCA_036023395.1 Myiotriccus ornatus
TCACCATCCCTGGAGGTTTTTAAACAGAGACTGGACGTGGCCCTTAGTGCCATGATATAGTAATTGGAGTTGGATCATGTGGGAGACAACAGGATCAGGGGTTGGACTCGATGATCTTGGAGGTCTTTCCAACCCAATCTATTCTATGATTCTATGATAATGCCCTTTTGATAGCAGAAGATAGCTGCATGTCTGCTAGAAAAACCATTTCCTTCATTAAGAATTTCCCAAATACATAGAAAATAAAAGGGTAAGAAAAAAAGGTTTCTACCCATGGTGCACAGGTGGGAAAATAAGTATTTATGTGATTTGGTCAGGACCCCCCAAAAAAGCTGTTGCCAGGAGTCCCTCCTTTTGTCTTCACCGCTTGGCCATTGCTCCAAAGACACTTCAGTTCCTTCTTTTTGCCCACTTATACATAAAACACCCAATAAATTCCTTTCTGCACTTTCGTACACTAATGATCAAACAACATCTCAGCTGTTTTGGAATTGAGAGAGATTCAATATATTCTAATTTGCTGGGATATAATCATATAAAATACAATGACCACTGAGAATGAGTTTTAAATTAGTTATAAACAAATTGAAATAATTTAGAACCATTAAGAATAACTGCATCTGGCAAAGTTTTGCTGCAGTAGCTCCATCACATGATTTCTGATTTAGCCCTTTCTGACTGACGTATTCTATTTTCTTAGCATAAAACCTTGGGTGGGGGACTATGATTTTAATTGAGTACATAATTAAAATTAAAACATCACATGAGGTTGTTTAGAGTCAAGGAAGGTACGATGTGCATTTTATCCAGTGTTGCAATAAAAGTCTATATTGAGAAAAAGAACCAAATCATTATTTCACAAGTGGGTAAGTGTTGGAAAACTTCTTTTACAGTCTGAAATAAGGAACCACACTGGGTTTTGGTTTTTTTCTCCCCTGTAGTTCGGTCTGACGTCATTCCTGTGTCATCTCATCACTAGTCCAGGGCTTGGATCAGTGTCACTCCAGTGAATACCTCTACAGTTATTTCTACGTGCAAGGGCAGAGGATAACTTCCTGTGCTTTAAGAGAAAGGAAACCCAGTGAAACTCGTCATTAATTTGAAGCAGATCTTCCACCAGCATTTCTGCACTGTGATATATTGTCAATTTGTCCAAGATCCTGTTGTTTCTATAGTCCTTGGTGTATAGCTACAGAATTGTATTGTAATCCTTTTGAGATGTTTGGTCCTCAAAAAGTCTCACACCTTTTACCTTTGTATTTAGAAACTGCAAATGGATATTTGAAATATTTGAAAGCCTTTTTTTTTTTTTTTTTAATTCAGTTATGAATTAATTCTAATAAATAAATAGCTCTGGTGCACCAGTGGCATTTTGCTTTACCTTCTGCCTCATTGTCTTCCTAAAGTATGTACAGATTTGCACTATGGCATGATTTGTCATGTCTTACTGCTTAATTAACCTTTCGTGTGGTGGCATTTCCCAGATTGCCTGCAGAGTTATTTCAGACAAATGCATCTGTGTAGATAGGCAATGTCAAATATAGCGGCTTTCTAGTTAAAACATTGTTATTTGCTACCACTGGGGACATTATTCTTTTGAATAGAGGCTGTTGAGCCTCTAAGATCCAAACTTTTCTGGTAGCTGACTTTAAACCCCAGCTTAAAGTACTCAAAATCAATGCAAGACTTGTTTTGCTTGATGTGGAGAAATTTTGAAGCATTAAACCAGATACAGCCTGAGAAAAACTGCTTTCAGTGCTTGCTTGTCTGTTTCGTACTTGCTAAGTGCTTCCTTTCTTATTTGATGTAGCTATGGTTATTCTGCACTATGCAATTTTGAAGCTGCTTTAAAGACGGAGAATATAGAGTTTCCTTTCTTAGTCTTGAAGTGATTACTAGAAAAGATTTCTTTTAAAAAAATAATGTAAATTTGAAAAATTTCTTAGTCCTCCCTTGTGAGAAAAGGTTACTTACTAAAACAGAATTGATTGAAAGCCATGTTAACTAGGATGTTATATTTGAATCCCAAATTTTCTTTAAGGACAGAAAAGCAAAAGTTAACAACATTTTTAAAAGGGTTCCTTTTCTCTTTATTTTTTTTTTTTTTTTGTGAACTATGTTGGATATGTTTTCAGTTACTGTGCTCTTAATAACCTCCAAGTTCTTTTAGCCTTTGCCTGTATTTTTGATTGCTGCCATTATTCCTAAAATTTGCATTTATTACCTGTATTATAGTCTTCAGTGAAAAGAAAATAATTTTTCATGTTTTTCTTCTGAACCCTAAATTTCTTGAAAAACAGAGTGCAAAATGCATGAGGATTAAAAAAGAAGGACAATGGATAGATGCAAAGAAAAATATAAAGCATTTTTCCCTTTTGTAACTTTTGGTCCAGCAGATGATCAGAAATATAGATATTGAAAATATCCTGGAAACACATTCAAGCAATAATAAATTCATTTAAGTACTTCAATGGACTGTTTAGATAGAACTAGCAACTGTTAAACACACTTAAAATAAAAGCTGGTGGATGTAAGCAGTGGAAAACACGAATCAATGTTTCACAGCTTAAAGCAGGTGAAGGTTGACATATTTCTAACACCTAATGCTTAGAATTAAAAAAAGAAAAAGTTCAGAGACATTTTCAGCAAAACACGAAATGATTATAAAATCTCTACAAAAATTGTATTTACTAGAGATGTAGGAAAGAGTTAATGAAAGAGAAGCGGTTCTGCTTAAAATAAAGTGAGAATCATACAGTTAATAACTTCTGATGGAAAGCAGTTCTGGGAAATAAAGTGAATGTATGGGAGGCAAGTAATAAGGATTTAGTAAAAGATAAACCATTAAATCTTCATAGTGTGAAGATACTAAGTGCCAGGTTAAAGACAGTTAGGATTATTTATTTCAGTAGATGTAAAAAGAGGAGGAACGTTCCTAAAATTGTAATGCTTAATTTACAAACTTGAAGGTCCCTAATTTTAAAGAGAATATTATCCTACTCAAAATTGTTATATTCTTATACATGTATCTGAAAATCTTTGCAAAGCTTCTATTTCAAATGTGTTTTTTCCTCTTTTTTCTTTTCAAATGAATATGGTAGCAATAAAAATATATATGTTAATCTGTACTTAGATTTTATTAATAAATCTTCTTGGACACATGAGGCAAAGGCATCTATTACTACAAATTAACATGTACTATTATCGATTGCTTGCTTAATTGCTTATTACTATATAATTGCTTACAATTATCACTGTAGAACACCCACTGAAGTAAAGGAACGTATATTCTAATTAATGGAATCACCAGTAACAGTATACTGGATTCATCCAGTGAATCTTCTCAGTTCTTTACAGCAAACAATATGAAAGCATAAAAAGTCACCCTATAAAACTAGAACTGGATCAAACCCAAGCTACCCTAAGGAAACATCTGTACGTATTGTCAGTTTGCCAGAACTTTCCATCCAAATTCTACAATCAGTCAGGTGAAGACAAAAAGAGAGTGCTGGAAGTTGGTGGGGGCGAGGCTGGACATGGCCCAGGCCAGAACCCCCCCTGCCCTGGGCTGATCCCAATTTCTGCCCCTCTGCCCCTTCAGGTGAGACCCCAACTGCAGAGCTGTCTCCAGCCTGGGGGCCCAGCACAGCAAGGACATGGAGCTGCTGGAGCGAGTCCAGAGGAGATAGCAAGGTCACTAGAGGGATGGAGCAGCTGTGCCGTGAGGAAAAGCTGAAAGAATTGGGATTGTTCAGCCTGGAGAGGAGAAGCCTCTGGGGTGACCTAATTGTGGCCTTCGAGGACCTGAAGGGGCTACAAGGAATGTAGAGAAAGACTATTTACAAGGGCCTGGAGTGACAGGACAAGGGAGAATGGCTTCAAGCTGACAGAGAGAAGGGTTAGATCGGATATTAGAGAGAAATTCTTGCCTGTGAGGCTGGTGAGGCCCTGGCACAGGTTGCCCAAAGAAGCTGTGGCTTTCCCAACCCTGGAAGTGTCCAAGGCCAGCTTGGACAGGGCTTGGAGACACCCAGACAGGCTAGTGGAAGGTGTCCCTGCCCAGGGCAGAGGGTGGAACTAGATGGGCTTTAAAATCCTTTCCAACCCAAACCATTCTATGACCCTATGATTTTATAAGTAGCTTCTTCTGACTTTGTAGCAGCCCATCTCTAAAGTGGTTGTCATGTTCAACCCTTACTAGTTACTCTTAGGTATAACCAGATGCATTAAAAAAGCTTTTCTAATACTTTGTACACAAAAAATCTTGAAGTTTTGGTAGAACTGGGAAAAGAGATGGAAGATGAAGGAGTTTGTTTAGCTTGCCCATTTTTCCTGTTCGAAAAATTAGGAAAGAGAAAGGCATAAGGATCTCTGTTGGGGTGAGCGGTGAGCACGCGAGCCCCTGATGAAAGACATAGAGGTGAAGGATTTTGACTTAGACATTTTGAGGCCATTTCCCTGGGGAAAAGCAGGGGCTGTGGAGGACTTGAAAAGTTGCCAGAGCTGACCAGTAAGGAAAGAATGTAAATAAGGAATGAACATCCAATTATATGTGAAGGCTGCTAATAAATTATAGATAGAGAACTAAGAATAGAATGGCATGTAAAGTTCTGTTAACAGTGTGTGTGCAGTATGTGTGAGAACAAGAAGTATTATACTGGACGAAGCAATAAAAGCTGTCAGCCATCATCAATAAAGGTGCCCAAATTTATTTTTTATGACCGTCCTCAACTACAGATCTCTATGTATTTCTGAGATGTTTAGGTGCAGTCTCCTACCATGGAAAGGTCTCTTTTACCTCTTTTTTTCTAAGAGTAATACATACTAATATTGAAATTGCAACAATTCTTTTCACATAATGCAACTGTACTTCCACAGCAGAATTTTCTGAGAAACTCTTAAACTTTTTTTTTCTTAATTTACTTTTCAGAAGACATAACATGGATGTCTTTTAATAGAGAAGTAAATTGTTTTAGTTCTAGAGTCGTTATAGATTTAAGTGGTGCAACTTATCATTGTCGTAACTATCTTATTTCTTACTCTATCTTTACCTGTGTAGTTAATTGTACATTTGTCTCGATATCCCCTGTGACTAGGCAGGGCAGGTAATATATATATGCAAGTGAGTTGAGCTGTTGTTTTCTCTTGGCTACAAAGGAGCCTTCACCAATATGTCTGGACTTTGATGAGAGGGATCTGTTGTTAAATATACATGGAAAATTAAATATTATTAAAATGTATATTTAAAATATTTCTCTAAAACACCATTTAAGATTTTTCAGCATGGAAGTATTTGTTCTCTAAGGCTGGATCTACGCACCTTGATGGGCTAGTGGGCATAGAAAGCTGAGCTGTGTTGTGGTTTCTACTCTTTTGTGATTAACTCTTTTTGATTAACCTCTACTATAAAATGTTAGGTTTCTTTTCTTAAAACCTGCAGATACATTCCTCTCAATAGACGGTTTCCTGAAAAATGAGTTTTTAAGAAATTTTGCAGCTATGCTTGCCCACATGGACACTTGCACATGGAGTAAACTGCACTCTGCTAATTTTTGCTCTGTGAAGTCAATAGGTTCTGTCACTCAAGATGCTTTATCAACTAAAAGAGCTTGGTGAAAACAGGTTGGAGCTGAGTCAAACTTTGGCTGTTGTACTGATGAAGACCCACAGCTTGTTCTTTTCCCCCTGTTTATTTGCTGGTAGAATCAGTCATGTCAGTAACTTGACCCAAATGTGGAACTCCTGGTTTCTTTCTTGACTCTCTCCCTTTAAGCTGTTCTGTGATGGTCCATATATTCAATAGCACAGAGGTGTTCTGCTGTGCACTGCAGATTGGATTCAAGTTAAAGCATAGCTTTGTGGCAATGGATTTACCACATGTAGGATGGAAGAAGTCCTGTCAAAGATGGACTGGTGAAGGAAAAGAAGAAAACAGCCCCAATGTTATAGAAACAGAAGTTTTTAATGTTGTTTAAACATATCTTAAAACAGCTTTTTTGTATTTCTGCAAAGTCACTGTGTCTCCTTCCAGAAACCCCCTGCAAAGAACTCTTACCTCCTATGCAGGAATGTCCTGGGAAGATACCCTGAGGTCTTCCCACTGGCATTTGTTAACCCTTTTCGGTTGTCTATTAACTCTTTACTTGATTGTTTTTTCTGTAAGACCCTGAGCCTGTAACTGGTTCTTTTTTAACCCCCCTAAAAGTCTTATAAACCCCCATCCCCACAATAAACTCCTCTACAGTGGTCTGTGTGAGCTTCCTTATGGGTTCACAGGGCCACGTGCTGGGGGGCAGGGGGAAGAGCATTCACCTCCAGAGAATGGCCTAACACCCAGGACCTGGAGGTTCCTCCTCCAACCCATCCGTTGTATAGCCTCATGCATATTTATTTAGGATTTGCATATAAAACTGATGTGTTCAATATAACTAGATAATACAGGAGTGGCAAAAATAGACAGAAAAAGGAAAGTATGATGAAAAATAAGAGAAATTAATTCACAGCTTTGCTTTTTTCCTGCTAAGGATTGGGCTAATGGGGATGCCCTGGCCATTGGCATCAGTAGATGGCACTGGACGGAGGATCAATGCATCCAAATTCTCTCTTCATCCTCTCACATTACCTTTTCTCTATGCTGCAGCAAAATCTCTTGAAAAAACTTTCACTTAACAAAAGTCTTCATGTCCTCACCTCCCATCACATGTTAGAAATTGTGTAGGACCACGTAAATCATCAAATAGGTTTGAAAGCTGCAGTGGTTGCAGCAAATGCTTTTGAGACCATTTCAAGGGAAGGAAACAGGCTAAATTTTCAACGTGGGAAGATGAGGAACTTTGAATATAAATGTGATCCCACACGTGATTTTCAGTCTATTCCCCAGCCCTTAAACTATTTCAGTGGCTTAATAGCATTTCTCTGCAATTTACCCAAGAAAGGCTGAAGACCTATTTCATTAACTTTAACTACAAGTCAAAAATAAATTGGGATCTAAGACTCATTTTATTGTTGCTGTTCTTTTATTTATCTCTCATGATATATAGATTTGTGCTTACTGTGATTGTGTTATAAATTACTTTTGCAAGATAGCCATGTCTCAGTTTTTATGTTCAGTAACATGTCTTATTTCACTATTTCACTTTCTCTACCGTCTGTGGAGGAAAGGAAAGCACTATTTAGGCCATCCTCATGTTCAAGTTGATGCTTTGTAATTTTAAACAGGCTCCCAAGTCTTGTTTACTCCCTTTTTACAATAATGTTGCTGTAATGTTCTGATATGTAGATTATATGGATTTATGTCTTGTTTCTTACTGCTGTTGACTCTCAAAATGCTTAGAGCATCTTGAAAGTTTGTAATAGAGTTCCACATCCTGACTTTTTTTTTTCCCTGGCATATATGCGTACTCCCTATCCCCCAATTAAACTGTTATTTTTATAAGGATTTTAAAAAAAATTCTGTTTTATTTCATGTTTCTTCCCTGATTTCATTGGATATTGAGATTTTTCTGCAGGCATCATATAGAGAAGTATCATATAATCAATATCAAACATAGGACAGGTGTAAAATCTTCTGTTTCCAAAGCTATGGAAAAGAATGAGATTAAAAAATATTTCTGTGCTTAGACTTTGCCAAATGTGTTTGATGATTTATTAGCACAATGACTTTTTTCCTAAGTGCCTACTAACAGAATGGACTCAAGAAGTTTAGTGCTTTGTGCAAGGAGGATTTCTATAGCATATATAAAGCAAATATGAAATTATTGATTCTTACTGAGAACAGGGTTGCAGTAGGTTATTTTTCAGAACACTCTTTCTTTATGTATCCTGGTATCTTGCTGGGAAAACCCACTTTATGTTTCAGAGTTGAACCATTATGCTTGCATATAATTTCCATATAAAAGTATCTCATTCCAGCTGAGCTGGAGTTCCACAGCAAAGTCTTCATTACTTAGAACCATGTCTTAAACAAATTCGCATACCAGTTATTTTTTTTCTCAACAATTTCTTTCAGAAAAAAAAAATTAGCCTTGAAGTCTTACAGAAATTGTTTTCTGGCTTTCTGACTTACACAAACCCTTTTTGGGTCTCTCAGGTGTGTTAGTTTCAGTTAGAATTTAGATGGGATGGAAGAATTATGGATGACAGTAGGTGGAGTTTCCATGCACATGAAACTGAGAAAATCCATTCCTAGGGCCAAGCTGCAGCAAATGAAATCTTATTTTTGGGTTTTATTGGGTGATTGCAGTCATCAAAAGGGAGGTTCTACTGAAATATTCAGCTCATTCTCCTCTCTGGGCATCAGTTGACCAATACATGAAATGAGACAATAAGAAAGTGCCTTAGTAATTTTTATAAAATACTAAAGAGTTTTGTGTTTGGGTAAAATACACTGAAATTACAAGATTGAATCTATTTTATGTATTTTGATTTACCAATTATTCCAGAACTTTCATAAAGGTTTAAAATTAAAGAGCTGTATTTTCAAAATGTCCAGTTGAAAATTATTTTTTAACTGATAATGTGTTTCTAAAATCTCAGTTGTTTCTTCTTGATCCCACCTGTGCCGTTACTCACTCTTCTGAATTTCTTTGAAATAAATCAGAATAGTAGAACAAGTTTAATTCGAAAGGTAAAAATGGAACATATGGAATCCTCCATTATTTGGTTATATGCTGCTATATATGGCCTGTTCACCTAGGAAAGGTGATGTCTCTTCTTATGGGGAAGGTGATCTTCAGGGTTCCTGCCAGTCTACATCATTCTATGATTCTTTTTTCCTAATGATCAGTAACTATGATTTTAACATAATCTCTGCAATGTAATGTAAGGACTGCACTTTGCAATTGTGATTTATGATTAACTGGACAAGAAATGTCAAAATGTCCACATCCTGAGAATACTGAAAATCATGTTAATTTATGAACTAGCAGAGATGGTGACAGACTTTTAAGTGTATTGTAAAAATTTGCAGATATCTTGCATATTCATTTCACTGCTGCTTAGATGAATTGTGTAACAGCATATTTAATAACAGCAAAATAAATCAAATGAGCTTGAAAGCATTTGTTTGGGACATGTACCACAAGGACTGCTGAAAGCAGAAAAAACCCTAAGAAACAGGCAAACCTCTAGTTTATGCACAGTTCAGTGTTATCTAAACACTGTTATCTAAACAGATCTGAAAGATTTATAAGTTTTATTTGCCTATTTGCTTGAGAAATAACACAAAGACCTTCCTGATTTGCAAAAACTTCACTCCTGCTGGCTGCTAATTAGTTGTATAGCACCAAAGATGATTCATTAGTTCACAACTGTCTAACATATTGGAAAATACTATATAAAAAACCTGGGTTTACTCTCATAATATGGCTGAACATGGCTTCTTTTCAAGTTTGAAGCTTCTGACAAATCAGCATATTTAAACCATTTAGCCTGAGCAAGTATACTAGTTTATCAGGTGAAGAAGGTATATTACACTTATTTTTCTTTTGAACTTGCCCATCAAAGAGCCTTGCACACTCTTTAGTCTGTGTTGAGGGAATGTATAGTGTTTGCCTGTATAAATCAGCAGCAGGGTACAGAGCTGTCATATTTTCACAGTGCCAAAAGCTGAAAATTACCAAGCTGTGTGCATGAAATCTCTGCAGTTGATATTAGAAAAGCACTGAAAGGAGAGAGAGGGAAATTCTGTTACTGAATTAATTTTCTCTACTGTAAAGAGAAGACAAAAGATGAAAGAATAAAAGACACCTACATAACTGTTTCTCTTACGACAGAAGAAAGGCCAGATGATCTTTGAGGAAATTTGCATCCACATATTAATAAACAATTTTTTAATTCTAATTAAAAAAAAGTCACTATTGCAGTTGTTGATACATGAAAGAAGAAATTTTTTGTTAATTTTCATGCTAGATAATAAAGTTAATCCTCTCCTCAAGCTGCAAAGTTTGTTGCGTACCTCACTAGTTGTGCCAGTTCTCTTGGACTTCCTCACCAAAAGTCCAAGTCTCATCTGAAGTACCCAAGTAGATTTTATTAACATCTTGTGTAACTTATTTCCATGATACAAGCGCCAGGCAAGAGCTCTAAGATAATTTGATTATTGAAATCCTAGTCCCATTTAGTTGGAAAAATGATTTGGCTGGTGTGAGTTTTGTTTTTTACATGTAAAAGATGGATTTATTCCATGATATCTCCACAAAAGAAAATATCTCTTTACTACCCATCCTACTCTCCTATATTTTAATGGCAAAATAGTTAGGACAACCATATTCCCATTATGTCCTCTGTTGGCTCTTCTGATGAGATTTATATGACTGTAGAGTCCATCACTGATAACATAATAATAGGGTCTTCATTCCTAAATCACACTTGCTATTTGCAATATAAATCATACTCTGGCTGTATTCTAGTCACATACACCTGGCAGAAAACTGAGAGTAGAGGAAAGCTAAAAATAACCCTTGGCAAAACCTGAACGGATTTGTGTCTTACTATTCAAATCATGGCTCAGTAAAGTATCCACAGATAAGAGTCAGCACTAATATGCAGCAAGGAATGCTTGTCCTCTGTTACAGGACAGCATTTGTAAGTAATCATATGAACATCACAGATGTGGGAATTGTCAGGGCGGAGTAAGAATCAGAAACAAATCTTGAATAGTAATGCTGATTCCATTGGCCCAGTACATAAACAAATGGAATAATAAGTCCAGCTTTCATGTTTGCTGATTTAGACGTAAATCTGGAAAGTAAACTATGAGCAATTTGTGGACAAGGGTGCCATAGAGGAGCACTGGGGCATTCAGTTTTATTCTTTTCAACAAACATATTCCAAAACAGATAATGGAAATAAGTAAATGAAACTATGCAACCTGGCTGAAGGTCAATAAAAAAGTCAGCACCTTAACCTTGACTGTATCCAGGTAGGTTTAACCCACATAGTCACTTCCTACTGCACTCCTAAAACTGTAACCAAAGATTGGACAGAGTTATTCATGAGGAAAGTTAAACATAGAAGGCTAATTTTCTAATTAAAACGTACTAAAAGCAGAGCCAAAAGGTGATTTTAATTAAGTGGCTGAGGCTTTGATCATATGAATTTGTGAGCTGGACAGGATTTGAGATGAAATACTGTTGTGAGAAGGCACTGGATTGTTCAGCGTCGTCTTTGCACTAACCATGTCTAATATTCCCTTCATTTGGGAGAATAAGGACAGCAGTGACAGAGAAGAAGTCCCTAAACCTCCTTGGAACTCTAAGAAATAAAAATAGAGTAACACATATCATCACTCAACATACCAAGAACTGCAAAGCTTTCAATTTATGATGTGACATTTCTGTGCTGTTCTTAGGACTATATTTACTGTCACTGTATTACCAATTAAAGAAATAAATTGATGGACAGATCTCCTAAAATGTTTCATGAAATTCTTGTCTGAATTTGAGGCATTACTTGAGTATTTTTTTCACTGCTCAATTTTTATGTTTATATGTCAATTGGCAGGTAATAAAAAGAAATTTGCAGTTATAGTTAAAAGTCTGTCTTTCCATCCACTTGTAGTTAAACATTCATATTTCCAGTCCCCAAAACCTGAAAGTATTTGCATGAAGGGTTTTATAGAACTTCTTTTGGTATATACTGGGAAGCCTAAAAATATCCTTCTCAGATTTTTGATGATTACAAAGTCTCAAAGATTTACTGAGGTCTAGTCCTTGTCTCCTAAAAGTACATCTGTGAATTTTTTCATTCTCTCATTTTCTGTTGTGAGAGATGAATGTTTTCATTCATAAAATATCTTTCTAAGATTTATACAGCTACTCTAGCAATTTAATCTTGTCCTAGTATATGAATCTGTCATTATTGTCCTTTATAAACAGACCTTAACTTGGTTAGAATAAATTTGGACATTAGTTCTGATATTTATCTTTTTCCAGCACATTATTATATTTTTTTGCAGGGAAGAGAAATTATATTGGCATATGTTTTTGACATTATACGTAACAGAAAAAATATATAAAAATACAGTAGCTTTGTATGAAGATATGTTGCATCATATGTTCTCACCAGTAAGATTGTCTTTCAAACAATAGAATCACCCCATGGCATATACAAGTCCTAGTAATGAGAAGTCTTGAAATATTTTCCAAATTTTCTCTAAAAGACAAATGAAGAAAAGGAAATGGTTTAAAAATATATAGTTAAGTGAAAGAAAAACAAACCCTCAAACAAGTTTTAGAATGTATGCAATCCAATCCAGTGCAAGGACAGAAATCAAAACCAGATGCGCTTGTTAAAACACGCCTGTGAGATGACCCTAAGTATTAGCATTTACTTGGCTTATAAATTATAATTGTCAATAAAACAGGCAAGCCTCTCATATTTCAGGATTCGGAATCAAAAAAAAATACAAAATAACTGCAAACTGACCTGTTGTTACACTCTGGATTAAGCTATAAGCTACCCAGAGTGGTTACTTTTTTATTTAAGACTTTTTAAAAGCTTTTTGGTTTGTTATAACCTCTAATTAGCATTGAGAGAAAGAGTGACACACTCTTTTCTAAGAGAAATTATTTTTAATTTAGCAAGAAAAATAAGATATTTTGGTAAAAGGTTTCTACCCATTCCACAGGAAACACCCAATAAAAACAATCAATATATTAGCTTTTGTAAAACTCAATTAATTGGTTTTAAGTTATCCACAGGAGAAAGAAAAAAATAAAAGAGAACACATTAAAAGGAATAAAGAAAGAAGAAAGAGAGAAGGAGAGAGAAAAAGAAGATGAGAACAGTTACCGACAAGATTTGATGAATTACATGGTGCTGGTTGGAGAGGGAGAAGAGAGAGACAGGGAGAACACATGGACTCTCT
>JAYRBT010000093.1:10516101-10528467 GCA_036023395.1 Myiotriccus ornatus
AGCTGTTTGCCAGAGATTCGATCTCTGGTAAACAGGCCCCTCTAGGCTCACTTGGAAAAGCCTGCAAATGGATGGACGCTCTTTGCCCATTCGGATCAGGATGAAAGGCAAGCCTGAAAGCTGCCAGTGTATATACAGAATTTGGTTTTCTTGTTTCTTTTGTTTTGTTTGGATTTTTTTGTTTTAGTTAGTTGATTGGTTGGTTGATTTTTCGGTATTTTTTTTAGAGATGAAGGAAAAGACATTTAAAAGTAAGTGAATAAAATATTTGATGATACTTACAGCTCAAGTAGATCAGATTAGCAAAGATTCCATTTAACGAATTCAAATGAAATTCTGTGACTTTTCTGATATTGTTTGGGAATTTGAGCCTCTGATTTTACCTACTTCGCACTTGAGGTAGTTTGAAAAAAAAGAAATATCAAAGAATCAATCAGAGGTATTTGATCTCCTCCTTTGATCCATCCATCCCGCTTGTTTTTGTTTTTAACAGTAATTTTGTGAAGTGGAATCAACCACTCGAAAACTTTCCTTGGAAACCATTTTTTTTTTTCCAGTGGCTGCATGCTAGTTGCTGTGTGTGGACTATTATTGTAGAAAATGACAAAACAGAGTAATCACAGTTAATAGTTTCTCTTGCTGCATAGCTGATGTACACAGTGGATACTCAAAGCAGAATTAAGAAGCCCTCTGAACTAAGGGTCTGGTTGAACATAAGTGGGTATCGAAAGACAGTGTGAAAATACCAATAGACAGTGTAAAAGTGATATATTTGTGCTGTTCAGTTCTGTTGCATTTTAGAAATTCTAGTGTGAAGAATTCTCCATCTCTATCCTGAAGAAAGAGTGGCAAATATGTACCACTGGATGATTAAAGCACATGAATTTTTACAGTGAGAAACAAGTGAGGGTAACATTTAAAACTGGAGGCTAAGCAAAAAACATAAAAAATGCTTAAGGGAACATTTACAAAAGCATAAGGTTTCACTGACACTGCTCCTCACTCAAAAGAAGGAAATTACTTATTTTATTACTATCCTATCCACTTATAAAATAAAGAAAAAATGACATATTCAAGCTGTATCCCAAAATGGAATGGGCTGTGCCACACTGAGCAAAGGAAACAGGTTTATAAAAGATCCAAATACCCAAGTCTTTCTTATCTGAGGAAGACAACTAAAATATCAGAATTATTTGCTAAAATATATATATTTTTTTTTTTAGTCTTGCGAACTGCTTTCTAGTTACACTTCATTTAACTAATACTCTCATTTCTCTTTGAAGCCAGTGTTTAATCTCTTCACCATAGAGGGTACAGGTTAGAGTTTTAGAATAAGTCTTTGAAAGTAAATATATGTTGTGAGACATTTAACAGCTTTCAAGTCCAGACTCTTAGAAGTGGAACTGTTTAAAGTGCTTTTCTTCACTATTAGCATTGTATTATGACTGTGGCCAGAGGGAAACTTCTTAACTGTATTCATCAGTTGTACTGCCTGGAAAACCTAATGGTTTTCTCTATCCATGAAAAATGAACAATGTATTATGATTGCCTTTTAGGACTGAGGAAACGCCACATAGGGAGATAAAAAGGCTGTGTGAGTCTAGAATCAAGAAACCCTTCAAAATGTAGCTCCAGAATAATTAAGTCCTCTTTAAATGAAGGCAAGTATTAGCATAATGAAATTTTAAAAAACAAGGCAAGATTTGGTAAAATATTCTTTACTGAATGGCAAACTACTGCAAAATGGAACAGGGTTACTATTTTGGCTTGCAGATATTGCTCATTTTTACTTTCTGATGTTTATGGTCCAATTAATTATAAATCTGTAAAAGAAACAGGTTGGAATATTGAGAATTACACTTTGTTTGTTGAGGAATTCGTGCAACAGCAGTTTAGCACAAATATATTCACAGGTTTATTTTAAATAGTGTCAAAGAGTAAATGACAAGAAAATGGGAAAAAATCACTGGACCTACTGCTACATTATTTAATGAAATCTTGAAATGAAGAGATTACTTCTTGTTATCTGCAATAGTAGTTAAAGTAATTTCTTCTGTTTTCTGTTCTGAGGCGTCAGTTAACCAACCCAGCAATTACACCTGCATGAAAACACAGGTATGAGCAAAACAGCTTGGACAAATTACCACAGATCAGACTTCTGAATCGTAGCCAGTATAGTATTCAGAATAGTCAGATCCTTGGAAGGGCTGTTTGTAGAAACTGAGATGAAAAAATAATTATTCACTTTATCTCTGTGGTTTATGAAGCTGTCTATGGAGTTAATTTAAATATGACACTATTTGAATATATGGTTTATTTTTACAAGTTTCTAGCAAAAATTTTTCACTTTGAATTTTAACTAAACTGAGACAGTCACAAAAAAAGCATAAGTTTTGAATAATTTGCTGTTTAAAAACTGAAGACAATTCAGTGTCATTAAAACAATCCTTTTCAAATTTGAAAACAATAAGGTACTCTTTATTGCCTGTAGGCATTTATAAGGCAAGGTTATTTAGTCTGTGCATTTACACCAATGTAATTTAACAGATGAAAACTGCTTTCTTCCAATTCTTACATTATAACACTTATCATGCTCTGAATTGCCAGGATTGGAGAAACTTAGAGCACAGGGTGGAAAGACATATATTTCTTGTTATTTTGGTCTGTGAAAGATACCCAGAAAAGGAAGAAACAGTGCCATTGTATTAGATCATTATCATCTGAACAACAAAGATTTAACTCTGAATTATGAGTGGAGTGAAGCTATACCTGGGAAACAATAACAATTTTACACACATGACACAGCTTTGTCATTTAAAGTGAGCACCAGTTCTCCCAGGGAAACTCTAGACAATCCCTGCAGTGTTTTCATGATGCAAACAGAAAACCACATTGACGTAGCAAAGGAGAAGTTTTCAGATGATTCATAGAGATTCTGTACTTACATGTATGAACCTCTACTTCTTAAGGACGTCACCACTTGGATATAATTTAGGTTAAATATGCACTGAGGAGGCAAAAGAAAAATAATTGCATTTGTCATTAACCTCTGAAATGCAGCATTTAAGAAATTGCACACAGCAGAGGTAATATAACACTTCTGAAATCCTTACCCTATCCTAGAGCAGCACCTTAGTGTGGCAATGTTTGCCTGGCTGACACATCAGGAAAAACGGATTTTGTTGTCCAAGGTGGAGTCTTGCACTTTATAAATTTAAACTGGACAGGTGTTGTAGAAGGAGGTCCACAAAACCATGAAAAGATAGTTTAGCATAGCTCTTGGAAGATAAAAAAGGAAGAAAAAAAAGGCAGTTCAAACCATTGTTAAGGATTTGTGGATGGTAAGGCTGTTGCTCTACTTCAAATACCTACATGACGTGGATTTGCGAAAATATACAGATATGGAAAAATAGCTTTAAAGCACCATACACTAACCATGCTTAAGTTTTGATGGACATTATTTATTTTTCTGAGTGTCATGTCCATCTCTACTCCTTGTTATGCAATGTGATTACACTAGCAACAATGACTTCATTTGAAATTAATTTGGGTGTTATAGAATCAACCATAAGAGTTCTATTGCAATGCAATTTAATGTAACACTAAAAGAGCTATAGTCACTTAATACAGAGGGTCTCCAGAGACGTCCAATGATCTGGGCAGTGATAGGAGGTGTTTTGCTGCAAAATTGTATCCTCAGTGCTCTAAACTTTCCCTCGGGATGGGAAATCTTCCCTTCATGGATAGGAAGGGAAGGATCAGTTAGAGAGGGCTGGTGGTTGTGTTTGTCCCAGTTTTTAGAATGAAGGTTATAACCAAGAATAAGAGACCTTGTTTGCCAGTTTTCTCTCTTCTCAAGAGATGAGCAAGATAATAAGGTCATCGGGACAGGCTTTGAAAGTGTCAGGCAGAGAAATAAATGAAAAGTTGTTCACACAGTGAAAAAAGGAAAACCCTTTTACAAAGAATGGCCCTGTTCAGAAAGGGATGTCTGTGGTAAGCAGAAATTAAATTCATGAAAGAAATTTGTGCATACCAAATGCTTTCTTCTAGTTTAAACACATTTGTACTATAACACCTTTCTTAATTTTCCCAAAGAAAATCTTTTTTTTCCTTCAGAAGTGTTCAGTTGAAATAATTTTATTTCTAATTTGTTTCCTTTTTGATCTGCTTGACGTTAAAAAAATATCTAAGTGAAAACTTATTTCGAAAGAGGAGTCTCAAAAAGAGAGGCACTATTAAAATGTTTCTGTAGAAAAGATTTAATATTGGCTCCATTTCATTTCCTAAATGTCCGAGACTTAAATTCTCTTGAAATCATGTAGGATCACAAAGTAGTCTTCAAGTTTGTAGAATAGTGTGTTCTGATGGGACAAAGTTCTCCTGCAGTTTCTTTGACCAGCTCCAGCTACTGCAAGTTTGGGTGGGTGAATTTTTGAAATTATGGGTGAATTATAATTCATCTTGACTGTTAGAATCCTGTTAATTACTAATAAGCAATAGTGGTATTTACATTACAGAACTCCATGAATGTTTACTTATATGGTAATAACATGATAAAAAAAATTGACCAAGCAAGCAATCTTAAGAAACAGTGTGGAAAGTTCAGCAATTTTCTTCTGCAGTTAAGATAATAATTTTTTTTTTCTTCCAGAACAGGAGTTAGTGGCATTGGATAATATTTGTTATTTGTAGTAGATGGCATGTCAAAGTAAATGCTATTATTTTAATTTACATAGTTACTCATAGATTGTTAATTTAATAGAATTAAACCACTTCACAATGAAACTGTTAATAATTATGTCTACTAAGGGACCATTAGTGGAATATAATTTGTTTACATTCTTAGTATATTTGGCCTATTATTATGAGGAGTTCACTCAAGTTCTTTACTTCTTTATCTTTAACCTCTGATCAGTCGAAATTCTAGTAAGCACTGCTAATGCTTACTGTAAGGCTCTGAGCATTCTTATGGAGTACGAAATTTCCAGAAACCAGAACTGAGTTGGCTACTTAAATTATTTACATCTGTATTTCATCTTTTCTTATTTTTATCTAGGCTCATAAGTGCTAACTAAAAACTTATAATTTCTAAACTTCAGAAATGTTGGTAGATTACAAAGTTAACCCAGGAATAGCAGTTATCTTCCTGGGCTGCACACGATCCTTGAAAACTATGCATGTCTCATTTCAGTAAAAAAACCTTTTTCCTTCTTGCTTAACATAATTTTAGCATATTTAACATTTCCATTCCCTTTACAGTACATTCAGTTCTGAAGTCAGCAGGTCCCAACAGCTACAAGGGAAAAAATCAGATCTCATAGCATTAAGATTTCAAATATCATATTGAAATTGGCTTGTTTAAAAATAAATGCTTAAATAAAAGTGAGGGATTCAGTGTATATGGGTAGTTGGCAAATTACATGAGTTAAAAATTCCTTGTTTACAGGATGGCCATCTTCAGACAGATATTTGTACCTGCACCAGCTCTGAAGCTAACCCACTTTTTTGGGATTTTCTACTTTTTCTCTGTGTATTACTAGTTCTTTTCTTGAATTTCAGTCTGTATGAGTTTACCTGTTGTTGTTGGGGATGATGACTTTTTGTTCTTTGGGTTTGCTTTGGGTTTTGTTTGTTTTGGTTTATATATTCTTTTCTTTAAAGGTATTCTTACAACACGAGCAGACCTGCTTGATGGAGGAGGTTGACCTGGAAGAATATTGTCTCCTGGAGCCACGCACTTGCATTCCTGATGAGAAACTGAGGCTCTAAATCCCTGCTGATGTTACTTTTAGAATCATTATCAGCTAGTCCTGCTAAAATGTTTCATTCCATTCCTGCTTTCTACTTTTGGTTATGCAAATCCAGTCAGGCTGTGCCCCTCCTCGCGAAATTAAGCATGGTCCTATGCGTCTTCACCCAAATTTGCAATAAACCTGGGATCTTGTGATTCTCGCTGTAACCATGGCAAGCTGCCTCAGCAGAAGGTCAGCAATTCATTAGCAACATGGAAACACATAGATGGCTGCTGACAATTTGAAGGAAATGGAGTCTCTGTGTAATTTTAAACTTTATAACCGTGTCAACTTTTTCTCTTGTCACCTCGAAAATGATATCTCGTGTTCAGCAGTTGTTGATTACTATCCTCTGTTCTCAAGTGCTGTGACAATGCTGCAAAATACCTTGTCTTTTTCCAGCGCTTATAGCTGGTTCCTTCTCCTTAAAGTTTTCCAATTTGTGTGCCACAACTAGTAATGCAGTTGAGACTATTCAATATTTTTGGACAAGCAACCAAAGAAAATACCTGTTTAACCAGAATAGCAACTACTTCTATTCTTTCTAACTCTATCATCTTCCCATCTGTGTATTCACTGCTTTGCATATCTGTTTTTGAAATCAAACACATAAGATAGCCATTCAACACTCTAAATGGTTTTGCAGACTATTTGCTGCTAAATAAACCAGGTTAAGGTCTGGTTTCTGGCGTAAGACCAATAGGCTCAGCATGGTGGAGCATGGATGAAAAGTGATCAAATGCCAAAGTTGCTCCTTCTCTACCTGTGTTATTTATTGGTATAGAAATACGAATAGAACAAGATCAATTTGGCCAGCTGCAGATGTCTATATTGTAAACATCTGAACCTAGTTGAGTCTTTAGTAAAATAAAATTCTAAAGCTGAGAATTGATCAAATGAATGAGGTAATTTTTCTCCATTGGTTATGGAAGGAGACACAGTTTTAGATAAACACTTCTAAATTTTAGCTTCTAAATTTAGAGTAATCTGAGTCAGTACATTTCTTTTTCTTTCAAATACATCTATTTAAATACATTCTTTTCAAAATGAAAGTGGAATGTATGATTTTTTGAGGTCTCAAATATCAATTTAACTGTACTAAATGGGATATTTCATTTCAACTCAGAAACCAAGCTTTTGTTTTTGATATACTAAGGCCTACCATTCTTCTGGCTTGATGATTCTATCTGTAGTTATTAAAACTCCAAGGGTGCAGAAACCTTTTTGTGTTGCTGTGTTACCATTTAATCACTGAGAAACAAATATTGCTAAAACAGTGATTCTGCTTACATTTATTACCACCCTATAAGTCCTTTAAAATTACTGTTCAAAAACCAAAATTAGCTGAAATAAAGCCTTGAATTCATACGTGATTAAAAGAAAAGTGTAAAGAAAGAAATGTAAAGTTTCGTATCCTAGTTTTGTATGGTTGTCTTTCTTTACTCTTAGACAGTCCTCCTCAACCACACTCAAGTCACTCAAGTCTTAGGTGAATCCTCAGACAGATAAAAGGAAGATTTATTAAATGGCATCAGTGATCAGAGATGTTTTTCTGGTTTCTATTTGTCTCTTCTGGCAGGTATGCAGCTTTCTAACAGAGCGGATCACTGCAGTTTATTCTCTCATGTGACATCTTTTTTGTGTTTGTTTGTTTGTTTTTTGTTCTGTTTTGTATAAGTTGTTCATATTCAAAAGGAATAAAAAGATGTGGCAGTGAAATGAGAAGATGTACAAGAGATCATGATCATCCATTGAAGCACCCCATCTCTCAGTATGCATCACCAAGAGGGATATTACTATCTTATTAATGCTGTGAAAGCCCTTTTCTCTTTTCTGTCATAAAAATATGTTTGGAAAGAAAGGGGTCCTAGTCATGAGTCTTTTTCCAGCTGCAGTAATAGCCTATTTGGGAGCAGACTTCATCAAAGCACTTCTGTGTGTATGGTACTTTCCCCAGTAGCCTCATGCCCGCCAAGCACCATTTCATCAGAGCAGAACACTTGGATCAACAGGATCATTATTTTGGACAGAGACAGAGTAAAGCTACAGGTAAAAAGAGAAAACACATTTTGACAAATATCAGTAGCACTTGTAATCCCCAGACACTGTGCCCTGAGCAAAGGATTGATGATCACATGGCAATAAAGTAGTTTCCAGTCAGTGACAGCATCCTACCTTTCAGCATTTTCTTTCAGTCTTTAATTCCCCCTGGACAGATTACTGGCACTTAGGAAAAACCATGTATGTTTTAATGCAGATGTATGTCATTTAAGCAAGAAACCATGAGACTAACTGACAAGGTTATTTTTCACCATCTCCATGCTCCAAACAGCTTTTAGTGCCCATCTACACGTTTTAAATTTCTACTCAAATTAATCTCTGAAGGGGACAGGCTTAGTAGGTCTTTAGTGGCACTACACTTGTTACAGAAATCTGAAAGCTTGTAACACTATGTTAATTGTTTTATTTCTGCAGAAATTATTGTTGCACTCCCACACAGCAAGGCATTTAAAACAAATAGTGGTTTTATTATTTTAATGGTTCGCCATATAGAGTAAGAAGGAAATTGCAGGGAAAAAGCCCTACAAACAGACAAACACGCTAAGATGTCTACTTATTTTTAAAAGAAATATATCTAGACAGTATTTTTTAGCTCTAAGGAGGGACATTTTGGATTAATAAAATCAGTGTATTAATTTTGGCAGAATAAAATAATTAAATGGATATTACATTTTGTTCTGTTGATTGACAGAGAGCTTATGTCTTATTTTATTGACTGCACAGATAATTAGAAGTATGCTCAGAATCAATACAAAGCAAGTGTGCAAACCTACCTTTTATCAGATTTTTTATTCCTCGCTTTTATCAGATTGTTGATTTTAACATCAGTAACTTGCGCTCTACCAATACAAGATGTGAGGTTGTTACCCTATCATTTTAATCTGAAAGGATTTTGAAGTTATGATCTGTGGTTGACTGAGCAATCAGTTGAAAAAAAAATAAAAATCAAGTTTGAAAAGAGTTATTTGTCTTTGAACTAGCTTCAACAGGATGCTAACAAAAAAATTAATGCAAAGAATATATAGGTGGTGACTGCAATTGAGGAGTGGCTGCTTCTAGCAGTCATTGTACTAATGCAGACTGACCTACACTGAATACATGAGTTCATGCCAGCTGGAAGGAAATATAATGTTGCACCTTTTGTGCCATACGAGAATTTCCACCATGTCAAAGCCCCACGGACCAGTTGTTCCCTGGCACTGCAGGGGAGAGTTATTGATTTATACACAGCTTGTTATGATGGAGGTGTCAGTTAAACAGCAAAAGGACTTCTGTTCTTTGCAATTTATCCTTGTGCTTTTTACCACATGGCAATGAAGAAAAACAACTGTATCAGCTCGGTGGGAGCTGGACGGAAGAACAAAATCCTGCCTGATGATAAATCGTGTCAAAATAAAAAAGGGGGTAAAATCTTCACATGTGTATTGTGGTTAAGCTTCTTCATTAAATCTTCCCTGTAGAGACTAGATGTTTTGGTGAATTTCTACACTGGCTTACAGTGCCAAGTAAAGTAGGTTTAAACACTTCAGAGAGGTCAGGTGTAAACATCTTCAAGGGCATCTGTGAGAAAGGGTAGCTCTACATACCTGTGCCAAATTCCATTCAGTCAGTGGGAGCCCTTTCTACCTCTTAAAAGGGGAGAAATCTGGGAGGTCTCAGACTTGAGCACGGAAAAAATTACTTCCTTTTCTTACAGCAGAAGGTGGGAGAAAAAGGGAAAGCCCTGTTTTCTTCTTTTCTGTTGCATTCAGAAATGATGGAAATAGTTGACAGTCATGAAGCTTCTGTAAAGCCAGAACCTTTTCTCTGACAATTAAATCTTTTTACAGAATGTCTTTGGTGAGAAAGACATAACAAAGAAGAAAATGCTTTCACACTCTACTGAGATGGAAGCATTCAAACATGTAATTTAGTCCTTAAAACCTAGGGAAGGTTGAGAATAGTTCAACATGAAGCTTTTCTTTTTTTTCTGCTCAGATTCACTGCCTACATATTTTTGCACATGGGTTCATTCTTAACACAAATACTTTGCCCTATTCAAAAATTAGGAACACCATTCAACTCTAATTACAAAGGAAAATATAGGAGTTTTTAACATATATTCTAATGTATTATTTAACGCCTTTTTTATAGAAAATATATGGGGTTTTGCATAACAAGAAGGTGAATTTATCAAATTGTGGTTTTTCCTCTATAATTTGCTAAGCTGTAGCAGTTTTAATTATGCTTACTGTAATAAATGTCTTGATCTGGATTTCATTTTTAATAGAGTCAACACTTAGCTTAATTAAGTTCTCCTCATTCCAGATGCATGGGGAATTTAAGAAAAAATTTATTTATATCATGGGTTTAAGTAATTTAAGTTTTTTTACTGTATTTTACGTGTCCCCTGTATGCATTAATGTGCATCCTAACACCATTGTTAAACAACAGATTAGCAAATACATAGATAAGCACCCAGTGGTTTTCCAGTCTTCTTCAAATAGTTGTAAGAAACCAGTATGGCAAATATGGCCTTTCCACATGGTTGGTAGATATGACAAATCAAGCAGAAATCAGTTTCAAAACAGCCTAAACTACCTTTGACACCTTGATGATTGTGGGATCAGGAAGAAGTCTCTAAGTAATTTTTTACTATCTGTAGCTCTTTTTTTTTTTCACTAGCACCTTTAATCTGGGAAGAAGTAAAACAAAACTCCTTTCAGATCCAGCCCTTGACAGGTGGAACAATTCCTGTCCATGTGCCAGTAACACCAGAGCAATATTTCCAAAACCGTCTGTAAATCCACCATGTTTTTATGACTTGCTGTTTTTGACAATCTTCTGCTACCTACTTTCCTTCTGCTCAGTCATCTCCTTTCTCCACCTTTTTCTCTTAAAGAAACTTCTTCCCCACAATGCTTCATTCTAATGAACCATTTCTGTCCAGGTTTCCAGATGACAAAATTTTCTCATCTTCATCACAGTCATATCTTATGTACAATATTATTAACTTCTCTCTTCTCATTAATGGTTCTCTGCCACATCTGAATGTCTATGTTTAAGCTAAAATAATATCCAGGTTTTAAAAATACCTAACTCATACTATAAGACAGTCTTGTAATAACACCAAGAGTTACATAAAAATAAAAATATTTTTTTCCCACTCACTGTTCCTTAAATCCTTAATGCTTCTGATTCATTCAAATATTTTCAGCAATGCAAGGAAGACTAATTTTGGAGTGTAATACAGGTGTTTTAATTCCTTTATTACTTAATGCCTTAGCCCCAAAGTCAGTGTTATTGAGATCCAACACTAACTCCTCCTCATCAAAAATTTAAGCCGTGTCTCAAGCACAACCTGAAACACAGGGCACAGAGGGTCAGTGAAGCAGAAGGTACAGTAAACTGAACTGCTATGCTGACTCCAAGGAAAATAAAGGTTTGGAAATGTGGCAAAAATTACTAATTTATGCTTAAAATATTTAGTATTCACTCTAGAGATGTAAGATTGACTAGGGAGAAATATGTTCTGTGAGGTCCATTCTGCTTAGGTTGAGACCTGTTTCATCCCTCTAACTTGCAGTGAAAATATGCACAGAGAAGAAATACAGATAAAAAAACTCCAACACATTGGTGTTCCTGATCCGCCAAATACTCTTGGGTTTTAGGTGGTGGCACCTTCCCCTAGAGCAGCCCTTTGTGAAGCATCTGGTGCAGCGACTGTGACCTTGCTGGTGACGGTGGTTGAGAAAGCTGTGATGTCACAAAGGGCTCCACCCTGGCTCTGAAGCGGCCCAGGAAATGAAGAGGCAAAAAAGGAGGGAAGGAAGGAGGGGGAGAAACAAACAAAAACCCCCAAAAAACCACAAACCCACAAACAAATAAAAAAAAGCAAGAAAAAGAGAAAAACAAAAGAAAAAGAAAAAGAAAAAAGGAAAAAATAAATAAAAAGAGAAAAAGAAAAAAAGAAAAGGAAAAAGAAGTAAAGAAAGGAAAAAGGAAAAAAGAAAGAAAAATAAGAAAAAGAAAAATAAAGAGGAAAAAGTACAAAAAGAAAAATAATAAAAAAAAGAAAAAGGAAAAGAAAAAAATAAAAATAATAAAAAAAGAAAAAAAAGAAATAAAAGAAAAAAGAAAAGGGGGTGAGAGAAAAAAGAGAAGTTATACTCACAAAAAATCTGTTCCTGAGAGAAAATGTAGTTGTTAAATAATGAAGAAATTTTACCATAAATGTGCCAGTTCCTACTTATGCTGTATATATTAACTACACAGTCTAATTTAGTAACAATAAGGTTTATGAGAAATATCCAGCCACAGAACTGCAACTCTTTCCTGTCTTCCAAAACATTGCATTTGCAGTACTTAAAGTGTTATTTTTCCAATAGAACTGGGTCTGAGTAAAATACATTTATCAAAACTGGTAGCTATTTGGTTTAAAAAATCCTACCAAGTAATGTTGCTGTGATGTATTGATTTTCTCCTCAGTGGTTAATGAGGGCATGTAGAACAGTAGAGCCTGGGCTTACGA
>JAYRBT010000093.1:10528567-10539847 GCA_036023395.1 Myiotriccus ornatus
CCCAGGGCTGGAGGCAGCTCTGCAGGTGGGGTCTCACCTGAGGGGGCAGAGGGGCAGAATCCCCCCCTGCCCTGCTGTACATGCTGTGGGATCAGCCCAGGGCATGGGGGGTTTCTGTGCTGGGCCATGTCCAGCCTCTTTCCCACCTCAAGTCCTTCTCCCCTCGGCTGCTCCGTCTGCTCATCCCCAGCCTGGACTGATCCCAGGGGTTGCCCCGATCCAGGTACAGCACCAGCCCTTGGCCTTGTTGAACCTCACAAGATTCCCAGGGGCCACTTCTGGAGCTTGTCCAGGTCCCTCTGGATGTCCCTGTCCTTCAGGTGTGTCACTGCACCCTCAGTTTGGTGTCACCTGCAAACCTGCTGAGGGAGCCCTCAATCCCTTCATCTGTGTCATTAGTGGAGATGTTAAATCATGCTGGTACCAATACAAACTTCTGAGAGACACCGCTGGTCACTGGTGTCCATTGGAACTCTGTGGCCATCCAACCTCTTTCTTATCCATCTAGCAGTCCACTCATTCAATCCATCCATTTACAATTTAGAGGGAAGGGGAATGTTATGGGGGACTGTGTCAAAGGCTTTACAGAAATCCATATAAATGACTTCTGTAGCCCTTCCTTGTCCACTTATAGAGTCATTACAAATAAATATGTTAAGATGATTCATTGATCAAAACAATCTATTTCTTAGGAATTTCTTCCTATTACATGTAAGTGTTCAATGTCTGTTCATTTCTTTCTAAAAACAACCCTGCAATCTGTTTTCACTTATAAACTCTACTCATTTATAAACACAAAGGGAACAGATCCCAGTATGACAATAAATTAGGAGCTATTGTTTCCCTATAGTATTTGTCATTTGTATTAAGCACAGCAGACTTTTTTTTTCCCCCAGCCTTTTGGTTTCTCCGCATTTTTGCATGCTGACAGGGAGAAGAGATGTAAGAGCAGATGTCACTGTGCTACCCCCTGCCTACAGAGCAGACTGAATATTTTGTTATCACCATTTGCAGGCTATAGTGTGCAGACATTTACTCTGAAATTTACATAGCAACACTGCAATGTGTGCTTTGTGAGAGATATTAGTGGGTGGAAATGTTCTTAAATAAATCTTGATATTTTTCCCTGTATGCATTATCGATATGACATTTTATTAAAATAAATGTAAGATAAGAATTGGTGTATTTTCCATATAGTCACAAAACACACTTATATAACTGATGCTTAGGTACCATCCGCACTTTTATTGCAGTACTGAACATTTTCCTTGCCTCACTACAACTGTCTTCTCTTTCCAATTCAAGTATTTATTCCTTAAAAAGCAACAAATTAAATTCTTGACCAATTGAGGCTAATATGAAATGTAAGATATCTGTAATAGAAACTAAAATGATAATTAGCTGCTACCAAAGATCATTCCCTCACTGGTTGTGATATGGCTGCTTTGGAAGGCCTCAAGTGTGAAGCGTAAGTGTGAGAAACTCCATTTAATCTTCCTAAGTGGAGTAGTCCTGCTGCAATGTGTACATTACATGTATTATTGACAGTAGAGGAGGCTGCTTCAAAATTTCTTACAAAATTTATGTAATTGCACAAGTGTCGAGTCACTGAATAGCTACATCTCTTAACTCTCAAGGAGACTCCTCAAAAATGTGTAAGAAGGGGATCAAATACTCTCTGATTCTATCATTCTTCTGTCTTCTGGTATCAGATATTTCTTGTAATAGTTAAAATTAGTTTTCTAAAAACATTCATTTATTACTGTAAATGTAATGTAAACCTTATATTCTAATGACTTCTTAATGCTAAGTTAAAAATTTGAACAGAAAAATAAAACAAACAAACAACAAACTTGACCAACAGAATAGAGAAACCCAGAAACCCTTTCAATATTTTCTACTTCTCTGTTATTAGGCAGTTAAATAAGTTAAATATTTGTACTCCCTGACACAAAGTGACACCAATAAATAAAATTATGAACCCTGCTACTGATAGACAGGCCTGGAACTGTTGCTGGAAGGAAATCTAGACATAAATTCAAATCTGTTTCCTAATACTTTGGTTTTGTCTTACTTTCTATCTCCTGTTTTCAAACTGAATTCTACAACAGCACATTTAAATTATTTATTTATCAAGATACTCATCATTAGCATAAAATCTTGTTACAGTTATTATTACAAGTCAAACTGAATTTCCTGTTTCCATTGAAAATTTTCATTCACCACTTTATTAAAGAAGAATTTATAGAATTGATGGAAATTTTAATGCATCTTGTAAATTCTAATTATAATTTAGCTTGCAAATGCATTTTGAAATAAGTCACTATAGAAGCACACTTCCAATACTGCTAAGACTTAACAGCAGATCTTGAAATTAAGGTGATTTGAAAATGCATTTTTGATGCTTTTTATTAATTGACTATGGAATTAGCCATTAGTATCATGGTTATATTCAAGTTTATGTATCCATAAATGTTTACATTTCCTACTAGAGATTCCACACATGGGGAAGTATAGACTTGTCTGTAGAAATTTAGAAGCTGTAAGGTATAAATATAAACCTTTTTTATTATGCTTTGCTCTATTTAATCCTTCTGTCTCTCTTACCAATTGCCATCCTTCAGGTTTCAAAGGTGTTTATAGATTTCTTTTCCTTTGCCAACCACACTTCATTCTGCACTTATATTACAAAAAACAATCACAATGGAGCATATGATCATAATGCATCTATTTATCTATTTTTTAATTATTTAAACAAGCATCTTTTTTTTTTCTTTGTTTACAGGTTGTCTATCCTACTTGAAAATGTCTTTCCTAAATGTCTGAGCAGCTAGCTTTTTTTTTTTTTTACTTATTCAAAATGTCTTAAATCTCTTTAATGTGTGTAAAAGGGTACTCAGTAGCCAGACTGCAGATACTCCTCTCTTCCTTCTGATTGTCCATGTTTATCTGTTCTGTCTTTTGTTAGCATTTAAATAGGGTAAATGAAGACCTCATTTCACAGAACACTCACAGTGAGAGTGAAGAAATACGCAGAGATTGAAAACACAGCACATTCTAACCTGGGCTGACACTGCCTGATATTTCCAGACACCTGTGGGTTTCCCTTCTGTTAAAACAGAAGTGCAGGTTTGTTTTTTTTTTCAAGTGTAACAGGATGCATCTCTTTAAGAGGTTTTATCCTTTTGCCACTAATGGCAACAGGATTAATTTTTCATTATTTTCATCTTGACAAGTAAATGTCACTATGCCTGGCAGAACCACTTCTGCAGAGAGGACACCATCTGCTTTTCCTGGGCATTCTCTGCAGAGCTGCAGAGGTATAAAGAGGATATGAGTCTAATTTATTATTTCTGTCAATGAAAACTTGCATGCTTTTCTGAGGGCAGAATTTAGGCTCCATTTATTTCCAAAGTAAAGTCATTCTAAGGAGATAAGTATCTCATAAACAGGCAACGGAAGGAAGTGGGCAAAAAAACCCAAAGAAGGCAACACAAGTACTGTAGGAGATGACCACTGCGAAGAGGAGTTGTACCTACAGTGGAAGGAAGAATTTCTTAATGGAAAAGGCACAGAATCTGCATTTGATTAATGGATTGTTATACAGAGACTTTTGGGCTTGGACCTGCTGTCAGGTTGAAGCCCCTATTTTAGGCTGTTACACTTGCTACAATGGTCCCTAGTTCCCTGGAGCTACTTTGTGTGTATCCATTGGGCATTTCATATATTGCTATTATCTGTCCTAGCCAATCTCTATTCTCCTCAGTTATGTCACTTTTTACCCTTCTCCCCCACGCCTAGGCATTTTCCCTCTCCCTACCAAATGTCCAGGTTTTGCATATCACTCAGTTTTTTAGAATCCTTTATAAACCCGTCCATTTTGTTAATAAAGCAGATCAGCCTCGAACATTGCTACAAAAGATCTGCAGTCCTGTTCAAGAACCCCACTGGTCTCGTGTCTTTTATCCTGAACTGCGTCACAGTACTACCTTTGGTATTGTAAAAATCCAATACAAATTTCTGCAAAACATGAAGACTATAAATATGATTGAGCTCTGAGTATGGACTACTCAGTTGGAAGGCAAGATGGTCTTTCCAGTAGGTTGTACAATGCAAATAGCAAGACATTTTCACAACAGCAGACCGAAAAGGATATTTTGATCACATTTCTCAAATAATAACAAAGGTCCTGATGTAATCATGTTGCTGAGAAAGGGCTAAATTATATCTTAAGGCCAGAAGCTAACTCCCATAATGTTCAAACCCAATGATCTTACAAAACTGCAAAATGCCATTATTGTAAATACTCCTTTGGTAGAAATAGAAATATTTTTACTTTTTGATTGTATCTGAATCTAATAAAAACAGCAGCTTGCTTCCATGTCACTGCAGCCTCACAATTTCTTTTCTTCCTTTGGGAGTAAAGGGAAGTTTCTCTGAAGTAAAAATAATTTTTATTGAATCGAACTCTGTGACAGAAGAAGGTAGACAATAAAAGCAAATATTGAAATTAAAAATACAAATTAGAAAAGTTTCTTAGTTTCTTTGTTTTTCCAAATTGTTTTCATAATGATATTTTCCTCACCTTCTGAATGGTGTTTCTCTGAACAAAGCCACATGTCTGAGTGATAGGTATGAAGCTGCTGTTTTGGGAATTTTAGAGAGCAAGAGCAAAGTTAGGGGTTTTGTGATTATATTCTCCTAATAGTTAAATGAGATTACGTTATGCAAAAGTAACAGGGTCTGGTTGTTAGGTTTTTAGAAAAGAGGAGTCTGAGGAGTCAAAACACTACTGCAAGACCTGTACAAATGTTTAATGCTGGATAGTGCAGTGCCACTGAGATGTCTTTCACACAGTTGTCCAAGATAAAAGTTGCTTAGTGCTTTATGAGCTAGAGCTTGTAAAATTATTCTGAGATGAGGAAAGGATTTCCAAATACGTTAGCAATGCCAATCTTTCAATACTGAAGGCCTTGGTGGTTTAAAGATGCTGTTGTGGTAATCTATTGATTGACTGAAGACACCACTATATTAATCCACACACAAACTTAGAAGTTACCACAGCAATCTTAGAGCTTACATGGGTAACTGTGAAAAAAATGCTGAGAGAAAATAGGGGTGACAAGGTGGGATTTATCAGCTCGTGCTTGGATAACTATATTAACACTCATATATATCTACTACAGTCAGTGGAAAGAAAAGTGGCATTTATAGAGCACAATCCATTTTGTCCTAAAATAGGTGTTTAAAATAGGTTAAATAAATTGTGCTTGTTTCTCTCAGGCAATTGTAGAAGACAGCCAGATAACTACCTCAGATCTAAGTGTCTGTATTACAGATGTCTGACATTAAAGTGAGACAAAGAGGTTTTTTACAAAGTCACAGAGAATACTAAAGTCCCAGCCAGGACTCTACACCTCCTCCATCACCCAAAGCAATAGAAAAAGTGCTTTTTCCATTTAAAGGTCTTTAATACTTTTGACTAAAATGTGAATAATTTCTGTACTTTTCCTTTGTTTGACTAGGCTGACTGGCTTATTTAGGCTGACTAAATTCTGCATACCTGGATAGATATTTCCAAGGTCCTGTAGTGATGACCTCTGTGGTAATGGAGGAATTTTTCTGGTTGCACTCTGCAACCTTCACCCTTATTCTCACATAATCATCACCATAAGCTATAGCTGGAATAAGGCAACAGAAAAATAAGGTTAGCTGTTTTTCAGTGTGCTGTCTCCTTGTAGAGACTGTCTCTTCACTATTTTGCTGCTATTTTTCACTTTTCTTGAGAGCATAGATTGATTCATGATCTATTATGTCACTTAACATAGGCTGATCTTGTATTTTAATTCAAATCCTGTGATTGTTCTGGTCCTCAGAACTGAATAGTTTAAAGTCACTGGGAGTAGTTCATTCCACCTAAAGAAAGATGGAAATGAAAAAAGGAGGGAAATTTAATATATTAGCATAATAAATAATGTCATAATAAATAACATATAAAAGTTGATTACTTTTTACACAGTTTATGAATTTTTTAATTCTTTAAAAACTGTTCTACATTTCTAGGCTCCAAGTGGATTACTATGGAGAAGGCCTTATACTTAAGGGACATACAGAGAATGGCAAGATCTGATGTGTCTCTTCAGAACCTATACTGGTAGTCAGACAGAAGATTCCCTTTTCCATGTTATTTTCAGAAACAGTTTTACTGTTTTCTTTCAGGAAGAGCTATTTTGAATTCAGTGAGTTGGTTACACAGGTAAGTAGGAATATACTTTAATATGCTCATATGTAATTCAGTCATGGAGAACACGTAGGCAGAGATAAAGTTATTGAAATGAGACCGCATTTAGTTTCCAATGAGGACCCTACCTCTGTACAGAAACCTACTGTTCTGTCAAGGCTCTATATGAAAACATGAAAAGAAAATCTTGAGGTTTTATTTAAAAACACGTAAAATGTCACAGTATGCCCTCGATCCAAGCTATTTGTGGCACTAGGATTGTCATAGAATGGTTGAGGTTGGAAGGCCACTGCTCCAAGCCCTCTGCTTGAACAGGGTCACCCTGTCCAGACAGCTTTTGAATATCTCCAGGGATGGATATACTCCACAGTTTAACTATCTGACATCAATCAACTTAGAACATTTTGTGAGTATCTACCTTGGGGACCTGAGAACAACTCTGAACTCCTAGGTGTGATAGTCCTCTGTATGGTAGTTTGAAAGCAAAGACCAAAATTAGAGACCACAAACAGCAATCACACACTGTCCTTTCCTGAGTCCTCTGAATTAACTGACTGACTTATGATGAAAATATTATATGTGGAGAAGTAATATAGTGTATAATTATTTTACTCCAGTTAATAGCTGTCTTGTCAGAATTTTAAGAAAGTGCTACACCAACTTATTCATGAAAAAGCTCTAAGGAGGTGATGTTAATAGTTCCAGGGAAAATTTTTGAATATAAAATGCTATGAATATTGTAAATAAATAATAGTAAAATTTTATTTGATGGTAGTTTTGATGATGTTTCTTATTTTAAGGCCTTACTTTATTAAAGCTTCACGATACTTTCACCCTTGAAGAATCTGGCACAAATGTATAAATAGTTTCTTGGTCCTCTGTTCAGAAAGGACGCCGGTTTCACTGTAGGCAGCATGATCTTCTTTCCTTGAGCAAACCTGTATTTGTTCTCAGTTACCAAACATACAAAATGAATGTCGCAGAGGTCTTTAATCTTTCATCTCTTTTGGCTAATTAGTGGTCAGCCTCTTCAGTTACTAGCAGACAGATATCTACACTTAAAATAGTGCAGAAGTTGGGAGCAATACCTCTCATAACATCAACTTTGGTCTTTGTTAATTGGCTACTGGGTCTGCAAGTTTTTCTTGAACTCATAAGTTCCTTCTCCATGTCACTAGCAGAGTCATTACTGTGAACTACAATAGACAAGTTTGCTGTATTGGAGAATATTCTATCCTGTTCATGTTCTATAGTGGGCAGGCTGATAACTGGCACAATATTTATTTTCTTACTTTTCTGGATCTCTCTCTTCAACTAATTTCCATACTTGGTATACTAACACAGAGCACTAATAACCTTTTATATCCTCCCCTTACTCTTCTTTTTCCCTTTGGACCAAAATAAGTCAAATATTGCTTCGTACAATCTTTGTGGATCAAAAGCTTGATCGCTATTCACTTGGAGTGAATAAGTTTATTTCTATATATGCATCTGGAGGTATTTGTAGCAGCATACTTTACAAGTATGGAGTCTGTGCCATGTGACATCAGTGAGCAGACCTGAATTTTCTACTAAGAGCTTAAATGAAGACACTGACTTTTCATACCAGAGGTGACAATATATTTTATAAATATAGTGGTAGGCAATGCAGTCTTTGTGAAAATGATTATAATATGTGAAATTCTACATAGAGGAAAAAAAATACTCACCCAATTTATAGAAAAGTAATTTGAAATAGACTGTGAATTTGTTGATGATAAATTTGTTAATTTTTTTTAACATCTAGATGGTGTTTTAGTCCTATATCCATCAAATCCCATGGATTCACCCAGAATGGAAAAAGCAATTTGAGTTTCTCTCTAGATGAAGATCTAGTCCAGGATTTAAAAACCTCTTTCTGGTCTAGACCAAAACTCTGAAACAAAATTTAAACTAAACTGAAATTTAAAGATTTATACAAAGGAGGTTCCAACTTTTTTCTTCTCTCCATCAGTGTGTACTATTTTTAAGGCTAAAATTTCAAAATGCTAAAACAACCAGAAGACATTTGTCAATATCCATAAGAATTATAGTTTGCAATAAATTTATCAAAAAGAACATTTTTCGGTTACTCATCTTTCCCTAATTTATATAAAAGCACATGATTGTGTGGAGATGGAATTACAAAAATAAAATTGAAGAGGTAAGGGAGAATCATTCCTAGTACGAAAATACAAGGAAAGATCAGGCGTAGCAGAAATAATCAAAGTGATTATTTTTGATCTGTTATGAACGACACTTATGCAGTTTTAATAAACTCAAACAGTTGCAAAGATGCATAAAGAACTATCTGGAAACTAATACAAAAGTCACCCTAGCACTACTTTGGAGAGTATTTTAGGCTGTCCTTGCTAAACCTCTTGTACTTGAACTTGGTAACAACTAACTGCTAGGAAATGACACAAAAACATTTTCCAAAGAAGCTGCCTTAGAGGATGGAGTTGTGATCTTGTTTAAATCTATGGAAAAATGTCTTTTGTCTACAGGAAGGCCAAGATTCAGACTTGATGTTTTAAATATGTCCATCCTGATTTAGTGCTAAAGGGTAAATGGACTGCTAGCAGGAGGCCTGATCACAGAGTCATAAATATTTAAGTAGTCCATTCCAGTTCTCATCAAAGGGAAAAAGTTTTGACACAGAAGGACAAAACTAGACAGTAATGAAAGTCCTTCTGTTTCTAAGGTTCCAAGAGAGCTTTTTTTCCCAAAAGACCCAGGAAGTATAACTCAAAAATGTATGTTAAAACTAGTAACAATTTCGGCAAGCAGAGCTCCTAAACTGACTAATTTTCTTAATTATTTATAATACTCATGAATGATAACTTCTGGCACCATTAGCACAAACCTACAACCTTATAGGCAATACTATTTTAAATTAAATGAATAAAATAGATTTCTAGATACATAAGTGTCAAAACTGTACGTTGTGAACAGGAATTGTGCTAAAAACTAAATTATAGAAATCAACATGAAATTAAATTTCCATGTAATTTTCAGAGCATGGCAAAAATACAAATATGGAAAGAAAATTTTAAAAACATGTGGTATAACAATATAATCCTTGCAGTGTGCGAAAAATAAAATTCACCTTTTGTACATGGCTATATACTTATTGTATATGAAATTATACTTTTTTCACCTCGTGAGAAAAAATAAATTAGAAACTGAAGTTTACGTGATATGAATACATAGAAAATTTTCCTGTGCTCAGCATTTCCTTGATACAACACATTTGTGCTTTTCTGATTTAAACACTATACCCAATATTTTATTTTGACTGATTGTCATAATTTGGGATAAAATAAGGAATTCAGTTAATCCCAAACACCAATTTTGGGAGGGATTTATTTCTATGATTTAATGATGCATGTATGGAAAAGTGCTGTTTGTCTATTTGAATTTGGATTAAGAGATCAAGGCTGACTGGCAGTTATAGAAAAATTGACTTATAAAGGCAATGTTTCCCTACATTTGTTCCATTTGCTCCCTGAAGTTGTTGATATAAAGACCGTACCCCTAGACTGATGATGCAGCACCTGTGCAATGGGGATGATCCCTCAACAACCCTTTGGGGGACTGTCCTCACTCAGGAATATAATTGGCTTGGCAATGTAGCTGCCTCTTCCTTTTTCCTACAACAACCAATTTCTTCAGATTCGATTCCAGTTCCTGACAATCTTGTTGATTTTGAACAAATTATTCTGGTCATTCTGGGCTGTTTCATCATAATCAAAGTGAGCAAAGAAATTTATTTTGTGCATGCAGCTGGAAGGCAGACCTTGTGTTTGCAGCATGGAGAGACTCTTGGCTTTTCCCTGATATGAATCTGAAAGATACCCCATGGTTTTGTAATTTAGATATTTAATAAAATAATTTAATCATCCACTGCTATTGCTATAATGAAAAAAAACCTCAAATTATTTTTGAAATTAATTTTTAGAAAAAGTGCAAAGGGTTTTGTCTTTTTCCTAGTTGTCAGCTTTAGATTTTATTGTAACTGAGGTGGAAGTTGTTTTCTAATGTCAAAAGCACCTTTACTGTGTGACTTAAATTATTATTTGGTTTAAAACTGATAGGTCTTTACCTCTGCACAGAATATAATTTTAAATAATATTTTAAATAACATCTGGCTTATACTTAAATTTTAGTCTTTGTAAACAGTGTTGCATTGCTTCCACTTTTCAGCTGAAGTGTTCCATATTATTCTTGATATGTATATAACACATATATATGTGTATTATACATATACACACATTTGTATACACATGTATATAAATATCCACACTCTCACATTTTACACATATATATAAAGGCTACACATTTTCTTCTGTGTCAGGTCATCCATGAAGTTTGGGGTCTGGAGAGGAATGATCCAAAGAAAATATTTATATAGCTTTCAGTCAATAAAGGCAAAGAGCAAAAAGTCGAAAGGGATCTGATATAAACAGGATACTTTCTTTAATAACTGACACATCTGGTTTACTGCATTTATAAATAACATATAAGCATACAAGTGTGTAAATATATATATGAAGTCATTGCAAATGTCTCTTTATATAATAGTTTTTTAGTCCTTTCTGTATAAAAACTCACTCATGTGTAAGTGGAATTCATAAGAAGTAATCCAGGGTATAATAAATATTTTTGAAATACATTCAGTGGTATCTATCATAACTTCCCTCACTTTTTTTTTTTTTCTTTTTTTTAAGAACAGATGTTCTTTCATTAACATATAAGGAGAAATGTTTTCAAGAATGAACCCACTCACTGCACATTTCAATAGGGTTTTATAACATCTGTTTTTAACTGTGTAAGAACTGGTAACAAAGGAACAAGCTGAGAGTGGCCTACTACAGAGCAGTTCTGCGAAGAAGGACCTGGGGATCCGGGTGTGTGACAAGTTGACCATTAGCTGGCAGTGCCCTGGTGTGGGGGAGCCCAGCTGGCCCTGGGCTCTCTGTAAGCTAGGATACTGAAGATGGAACTTTACACCTGGCAGA
>JAYRBT010000093.1:10547760-10561962 GCA_036023395.1 Myiotriccus ornatus
TGACCTTGTTCCAGCCTCAGCAGCAAGCCCAAACTCCTCCCTCCGTTTCCCAGGAGATGAGATTCTGAGCAATTAACTGGAAAGTCACTTCTTTTGTGACCCTTAAGTGCCTACTTCACAGTCCTGCACACAGTGGGCAGGGGGAAGGGAAAAAGTCCTGCCTAGTTTCCAAGAACCAGCAAAACCATGACACTGTGGTACTCGTATTGGCTCGGAAACCACACTAGTTTTCAGGTAGACGTTCTTCTGCAATAGCGGGTATTAATCTGTTCAAAAGAATTCTTGCAAGGATTTTACCAGCAATGAAGAGCAGAGTAATACCTCTGTAATTTGAACAGTCTGATTTATCTCCTTTCTTCTTCTACAAGGTGATGATGACTGTGTCACGAAGGCCTGAAGGCAGTTCACCTCATTCCCAACACTGCACCATGAACTCATGAAACTTAGCATGGAGCGCTTGGCCACCATGCTTCCAGAATTCAGGTGGGATTCCGTCAACCCCAGCTGCCTTGCCAGTTTTCACCTGCTGTATGGTCTTAAGAGTTTCTCCCCTAGGAGGGACAATATCCTGTTCAGTTTTCACTGGTTGTTGTGAAATGTACTCCATTGCTGAGTCTTGAACTACACGGCTGGTACTGAGGTGAGTCTGAAAGTGTTCAGACCATCGATTCAAAATGGAAACTTTATCTGTGAGAAGCATTTGACTATCTGTGTTTAGTAAAGGGCTTTGAACCTGGTGTGCAGGACCGTATGCTGTTTTCAGAGCCTCATGGAATCCCCTGTAGTCACTCGTTTCTGTGCATAATTGAATTTTTTCTGATAGACTGATCCACCACTTGTTCTGGATGTCACAAAGTTTCTGTTGGAGCTTGCTACCTGCAAGACGAAAGGCTGCTTTTCTTACACAGCAAGATGGCTGAGCAAGTTGTGCTTGGTGAGTAGTTCTCTTCTTTTTCAACATTTCCTGGATCTCTTGATTGTTTTCATCGAATCTTGTTTTTCTTGAAGGAGAACCCTCAGGATTCTTCAGAGGATTGCAGTTACCAGAGTGCTTCGGGAGAGGGATCTATGGAATGATCTGCGAGCCTGGATTGAAGATTTACCTGGAAACTGGCCTGGATTGAAGATTTACCTGGAAACTGTCTCTCACCAAAGCTGTTTAAAGATTGTTAACTTGGAGTCTTCTCCTTGGAATACCGCCCCTTTTAGGTTGAAGCTTAGAGTGGAGGCTAAGTTTACAAGGCACAAGTTGATGATCTGTTTGACACTCTGCACTCGGCATCACTTGGGTATTACAAGCATCGCGAATATCTCTCTGTCACACCAAGGTATTATCAATGAGGTGCCAGTGCTTGGATCTAGGATGCATCAAGGTGAAGCAAATAATAGTGTAAAAAAATTACAAAGGCTGTGCAAAAGTGACCTGCTAAATGTTGTTTCTGGCCATCTTGTGCACAAGGTAATTGCACTGTCCAGTGGGTTCTGAGAGCTGTTTGATGCTGTTACAGGTTTCTTTTTCCTGGTATTTTGCTTCTGAGGTGGGACTACACTGTTTGCTGTGTTTATGATGCCACCTTGGTGCCTCTGGGTCTCATCCTTAGAAGAAACCATATTAGGAATGTCAAGGAGTCAATAATTCGAAGTGATGGTCACCATTTTCTCTTTCAAAGCTGACTATTTTGTCAAATATACTTGTCTGGCCACCCTTTTCTTACTCTCCTATTCAAGGCACAATGGCAAACACTTTTTAGATACTTCTAGAATAAAGGTAGAATTGCAAAAGGTTAAAAAACAAGGGCATCAGTCTATACTCCTATTGATTTTTTATGAAAGTGCCGAAGAAATACTACTAAAGTATTGTCTATATTTGCTACCATACTCTTTCAGGACATTACACCAAATAATTTCATAAGCACACAAAACTTTACAGTACATTTCATGCTGAATATTTTTCTTCTTGTTCCTCTCCATCCCCACCACCTGCTGTATAATTTAGAAATTAGGAGAGCAAAATTTGGCACTGATTTTTAATCACCCATCCTAAGTCATCCAGAATAAATGTCTTACAATAAAATGTAATAAAATTATTAAAATTACCGAGTCTCTTCAGATACATAATTTTATTTGTGCAGTTTTTCATCCTTGGTTAATTTTTGGGGCAGTAATATTGCACCTTCAAAAGCTCTGAGATATAAAACAATTATTTGTTTTTCCCAAACTGACTTTTCCTTTTTTTTTTACTGTGACTGTGTAAAGCTATTTACAGAGCAAATTAAAATGAGAAGGGCATAGTCTGTGATACAGAGACTAGAGCATAGAAAGAAAGTCTGACTTGGAAAAAAAAAAAGCTTTTGTGCTTGTGTTTCCCTATAAAACTCTCTTTATCTCCACCCATGAGTTTTCCAGCTTTTACCCTTCCAATTCTTTCCCAGATCCATCCCAGTGGTGGGGAAATGAGTGTGGGGCCTGGTGGTTGTTGGGCTGGACCACAGACAGTGGTACCTATAACACAGAAGATGCATAGAACTTGCTTAGTGAAGTGTCAAACAGCTACAAAGTTTGACAAAGGACAAAATTGAATTAAATGGTTACTCTGCATTACCATCACCTGGTTGCCACTGCTTTTAATGATATCTGACTCCACCTTATACTCATTAATTAATTACTCCAAAGGACATTTTCAGGCTCAGTGTAGTGAGCTTCTTGCTATTTATGTTCTAATTTTTTTACAACAAAGTGATTTCTCTTTCAGAAACTTATCATAGGCAAGGAACTGGACCTGAGTATGCATCCTGCAGCTGTATGGTGACAGTTTTTGCTGTAGTTACACATCCCTGTAGGCAGCAAAATCAGTCTGGGGCAATAATGTACTGGCACAGATACTTTGATTAGCAGATTCATGGCTCTCAGTTTTAACTGAAAAGTTTTCAAATATCCTGATCTGGATATCCACAATTCTCTTGAGATCACCATGGAAAGCACAGGCAAAGGAGCTTGACCACTGTGATACACCTTCAGCTTTTGCTCAGTATGTTCTGGGGAATATGATAAATGTGTGCCATGTTCCTGCAAAGGAAGAAACAGTGCCTTAACTGATATCTGGTTTGCTATTTTCTTTTCTTTTGCCCACTTTTCCCCTCCTGGTTTTGTGTGGTTTTCCATTTCAAACTTAAGCATGGTGTGTAGGACAAGATGAAATGCCCGCATGTTGCAGGAGAGGTTTAGGTTGGATGCAAGGACAAATTACTTCCCTAAAAGGGTGGTCAGGTAACGGAACAGGCTGCCCAGGATGCCCAGGGAAGTGGTCGAATTGCCATCCCCAAAGGCATTCAAAACCCATGTGGATATGGCACTTGGGGTCATGGTTTAGAGGATAACATGGTTCAGAGGTTTAGAATGGTGATGGATTAACTGTCGGACACAGTGATCTTGAAGGTCTTTTCCAGTGTTAATAATTTTGTGATTCTTTGCTTCCACATAACTCTTACAGGATCTCAGGTTTGTTATTTTATGGATTACTTATCAAAGTGGTATGATGGAAAAGCACGTTTCCTCTGCTTCATTTTATCATTTCCTCACAGTTAACCCAGGCTTTACAGACAGTGCTGAATTAATTATTCCATGTCTGTCTTGGAAGATAAGGAGTTCGCTACTTAGTAACTCATGACATTATTTAAAGACAAGGAGAGTGTACAGGTCAGGCAGAGTTTGAATTGAAGGCTCATTTCTCTGTAATGGACTTAACTGCACAGCAAAATTATCAATAAGGTTAAGTTGAGACTTTAAATCACAGGATGTGTGGTGACTTCAAATAAACCCTGATATCCCACACTCCTAACAGATGTAAAATCCTTCAAAGGAGCAGTCAAACATTTGTAGCTATGAGATACTAGACCAATGATGTCTAGTTATGCAAACAGAAATGAGGAAAACTATGCCAAACCCAAGAGTTTTAGGCCATTTAAACTGTTTTGTGACAGTTTTAAACCTCTAACAGTTTCTGAAACTTGGGGTTTTTATACAGCTGCATAGTAGCTATCTTCTAGCTTCCCTTGTAAGTTTTCATATACTTCTGAAGTAAAGAGAAGGACTCTGGGGAGGTCTAAAGACAGCAAGTTGGTATTCACTGTATTATGTGTTGGAGAGTAGCAGAAGATCATGAAGCTATTAACAGATATTCTGGATCAGTTATTATTTTCTATATTATTCTTCATATTAGTCTATATTCTTTCAAGAAACCTAAATTTTAGACTCAGCTGCAATGAGCAATGACATGGGAAAGTATTACAGACAAATTTCAAGTTGTTTCATTAAAAATGTGCACATTTCCCTTGCCTTGAAACTTGAGTTCAGTCAGAAAATAATTTACTGTTTCATGGAAAAATGGCACACAGTGAGATCTTTAAATTGCTCCAAGAAAAAAAAAGGAGGGGATGGGCAGGCAGGAAGGAAAGAACAAAAAGGGGGGAGTATTCTAAAAGAACTTCTTTTTCCTTGATGTGGCCTCATTTTTACTAGTATTGCTTAGAGATTGGTGCCTTGTGTTTTCAAAAAATCATTTAGTGTTTGCTTTTCCCTGTGATTTTTTTCAAAGCTTATTGAAGCATGTTGTCAGCTTTCTAACACAATTTTAAGGAATGGCTCACATGAACTTCAAATTTTAATCTGGTAGGATAGGCTTGCAGAAGTCACACTTTTATTCAGGGTATTCTTAATTAAGAGGAAATAAATTCTCTGCTCTGAGAATCAAAGTTAAAGGACTGAGGTCTCATTTGAGAAACATTATAATGAAGAAACAATTCTGCTTATTAAGGAGAAAATAATCTAAGGATGGAAGAACAGTCATTCCGCAATAGGCTCAGTGCTCATAATGAAGTCCTGAGTTCTTTACTCTTTTTTTTTTTTCTCTAATTCACTGCACAAGCATGGCAGTTTCAATGTAAAGCTCTTAGTTTTCTATTACATCTCTAAAGCAGCCAAGACTATTGACAGAAACCTGGACAACTCCCCACCTTGTAGTTCTCCTGGACACAGTTTTGTCATTCCCAAGCCCAGTGCATACTTGGAAAACCTGAGTTTCATCTCTTAGAGATACAAGTTCTGGGACTACATATTATTGTGTGGGGTAAAATATCCTTTCTGTTGCTGTATAATTAATTAGACTTTGAAAGAAAAGCTATGCTGATTGATTGACAAAACTGTATTTTCCATGCCATATGGAAATGCATAATACAGAGGCTGGATACAGAAAAAAGTGGGTTTAGATTTCTTTTTGTTGTATGTTTCATTCTACCCTGAAATCTGACACCCTGGCCCTGGAAAAGAGATGCCTCAAAAATCATGTCTAGAATCAGGGCAGAGTGATAAGAGCTGTGTTCTGTGGTCAAGCATGTACCAGTACCTGAGTAAGGTTGTGCCCTATACAGTTCATATTTACAATATTTATTTATATTTATATAATATAATGTACATTATATAAACAATATTATTTATATTGGGGCAGTATAAAAAATATTTCCCTGTTAGACTGAAGCACTGGTGTTCATGTGTTCTCTGAGGTCACATACATAAACACCTCATTCTGCAGGATGTGCTGCTGCACTTCACTGCTGTGTAAATTTGGACTTTATATGAAAATAATCAGTGTTTGACTTGTACCTCTTCTCAGGAATCTGACCTCTTAATTTGTCTCTGGCTGTAACACACTTCTTCAGAGAGAATAGATTTTACTGATAGAGAAATATTGATTTCTACTTGTCCTAATGTATAATCTTGTTTGCAAAAGAAGTGACACTGTTTTACATTACTGTGCTGCCTGTCCCAATTTCTGCATTAGATTCCTCAGTTCTTCCACAAGTTGGCATTTGAATTTTTGAGGGGAAGAGGAAGCAAAGATCAAGTTGTTAAAGGAGCACAAACAACAAATTCTCTGTCTGCAGCACTACCATCTTACTTTCCCTCTGTAATTCAATAAAAGTGAGTACTTTTGGTCTGAAAACTGAGACAAATTTGATGTATTAGACTCCATAACTTCATGATGACTCTGCTTCTTACTGCAGACCAATTCTTCTGTGATTTGTGGCTGCAGTTTCTTGGAGATAGTTTTGATAAGTGTTTTTACTCCTTTTCCTCTTCACTATACACTAAACCTAAGAAGGGGAAATTGTTCTTAGCAGGTCTGAAGAGTTACGTATATGTATGTACGTGTGTGTGTGCGTGTGTGTGCATGTGTGTGTTTGTGTGTGTGTATCTCAAATCTCCTTGTATTGTTCTTGAGAGCAACATGTTTCGCTAACAGGGTCAAATAACAGTTAGAAAATATACTTATTTAATTACACATTGAGCTGTCAAAAGTCATCAGTTTTTTTCACATCTTTACATCAGTTATGCAGCATATTTATTTTTTTAATATTCCTCACTGGTTGCTACAATAATGTGGTATTGCAATCCATTTAGTTTACTTGCTATTTATTTGAGGTGATCTGGGTTATATCACTGCAATTCTTCCCTCATTCTTTCTAATCTGATTCATGTAAGATTAACTAATTATCTACAAAAAGTCTATTCAAGTTAGTGAAGCAGTCTAAAGTCATTCAACAGCTTAAACTGCAGGAAAAACTCATTATAGGTATAGCCATTGTCATTCATTGTACGAGAAAACACAGATATTGAAAAATGTACCACAATCTTCTATTTTAAAATTAAAATAGCTTCTAAAGATCTTTATCTGTCACCATCCCATTTGCAATTATTAAAAAAAAAAAAATTATCTCTGAGAAGGTCATTGAAAGAGAATATTAAGGAACTGACTCAGAAAGTTTATAAAAATGAATTTGTAGTCCCCTCTATTTCCACAGCAAACTCAAATTTGAGATAACTGCTGTCAGTAATGGAAGTCAAATACTCTCTGCAGTCCATGCTGCAAACCCAAACATCCACAGCTGTACTGTTCATGGAAAAAAGTCAGACAGAAATAGCAAAAAAAGGAACAACATTTGACCATTCATGTCATCCAAGAATAATTGCAAATCTTAAAGTACTGTTTTTATGGTTGCAGATTGCTTCTTTCTGTGTCCTAATGTGTTTCTATCCTCATTTCAGTAGTGGACTCTTACGTATCTTCATTTTTTTCCCTCAAAATTAGTCTGAAAATTCAGTCTTAGAAGAATTTATCTTAGAAGATTTTGCCATTTTGGGAATTTAATTATTAATATGTAGAGTTATGAACCCTGCAGCCTCTCTGACCTCACACTCGAGATGTGTCTGCACATACAACATCTTAGGCTTTCATTGAGCTAACTTGTCTAATGGATCAGGAATATCCAAATTATTAACTTTGTCCGTGTCACTTAAACTTACTTAGTGAAAGGAAAGATTATTGCAGAAGGCCTTTATTTGGTAAGCAAAATTATTCAAAGAAGTAATAAACAAAGAATGTAACTTTCTAAATATTTAGTCTGACTAACCATGACTTACCTTTGTAAACATAAAACTTTCTCCTGCTGGAATGTACATTTCTAGAAGTGATTAATCAATTGTGTTGTTAAAAAAATACAAGGAGCCTAAGTATAATTATTAGGGCCACATTTGTAAAGTACATATTCTAAAATCCAGTGAATTTCTGTTACCTTTGTCTATCTGCTATTATTAATATTTTGTCCTCTCTTAAAACTACATCAGAGAATATATGAAGAATAACAACTCAAGAATAAAACTTTTTCAATGAAATTATAAAAGTGTAAAATTTCTATAAGCAGTTGTCTGGGCTTGATGGCCTCTTCTTTCTTATAATAGTGTAATATATATGAAAAAAAACACATTTATTCTTTCCAGGCTATAGTTTACTTGAGTTTGTTCTATTTGTTATTTGAAGTTTTCTGATGATCTTCAATTTATGAAGAAATGTTTCCTTCACAGGCCTTTAAGAACTGAAATAATTCAGTTGCTTAATTGTCTGTGTGAGTCTTGTGTTGTTTTTGCTTGTTTGTTTATTTGTTTTTGTAACAAAAATCGTGAAAGAAAAATGTTGAGCTGTTTTCTAAAAAAGCTGACTTGTTTGTGAAGCAATTAATTGGGGTAGGTAAGTTCTCTCTGGCATTATCTGCAAGCTTTAAGCAAAAGACAAAATTAAAACCACCAGAGTTTCAAGGAAAATTTGCAACTAATATTTTTCAACAAATCACTAATACCACATGACCTTAAGCACTCTTATTCTATATAACGACCTGAGGCTTAAAAAAACCCCAAACTATGAAAATTGCAGAGAAACTTTGGTGTGTACAGCTACTACCTCAACTTATGTTTACAAAGACATTCACAGTGTTTTGAAAAAAAGAAAAAAGCTCCCACAAGCTAGCATTTTGAGGGATGTAAAGATCTATAAAAGAATTAAACTGAATATATTCCTGTGTTGAATGCCTTGCTGAGATAAATTAATGGGGACATTGAAACAATGTTGTATCTTGGGATTTAACTCTATTCATCTGAGCTGCACAGTAACCTTTTCTTAAAAAAAAATGAAACGAAGGAAGAATGAGAGAAATCCCTTTAGAAGACTTTGCTAGTGCTGATTTTATTCACAGTGTGGTCAGCTCCTTTGTAGCACCAGAAAAAAGCCAAGCCAAAGTTGTTTAGCACTTTAGAAAAATAAAATTCTTGTTTTTCACAGCTGCTGGGTTTTTTTATACAGCACTCTGCCTAAAAACTCTGTTGAGGTCTGTGCAGACAGTTTTCAGTCATTTCAGATCCCTTCAGTCAGTTTTTTAACTCACTTTCTGAACAGCCTGAAGAATGGCCTTTGTTTTCAACAGCAAAAATTATTTTAGTTATTTCACCTTGAAAGTGTGAATTTTATTTGTTTCTTACAACAGATTATTTCTTCTACCTTAAGAACTTGAAGGGCTTTTCATTCATATGATTTTTTTTTATTAACAAAAATATAGACTATATGCTATTGTTGTCATCTGACAGTCATCAAGAAGTGGAGTTCTTTTTTATGAGTACTAATCAGGGGAGTGTCTAAGAACATATGTGGTATACTTTAAATCCCTATCAAAGGCAAGTTAAAAAATCAAGTTATGCTCATGCATGAATGTGACCTTGGTTTCCACCCTGAAGATGGATGAATTTAAACGGCCCTTTCATGGCACAGTTACTGTGAAAATGGCATAATTAATTAATTTGGAATGGCTTAATTGAAGTGACTGATCACAGAGAAAGTCAGATCAGAGCTGCATTTTGGCCATAATCTACAGTACTGTGGTTGAGAAGGTATAAATTTTTTCTGATTGGCTTTTTTTTGTTTTTAGGATGAATTTTCAAAGAACATATTTACAGAAATAACCTCTTACCCACCCTGACGGTACCCACTGGACCATCATTTCTTTCTTCAGAGTGAGTAAAGTTCACCAAGGCTGGAGGTCATTCAGCTGCCCAAAATTACAGGGTGGTGGGTGGAAATATGCATTTGACCATCCAAACCTTGAGGGCAAAAATAAACATCCATTTTCAGAGTGAGACTGAAGCGTCATATGAATATGAGCCCAGCCTCATGATCACAGTATATTTTAGGAAGGAATTCTTCATGAATCCCAGCACTCTGAGTACCTAGAGATCCCATAGCTACATTTTGAACTGTCCTTTCTGTCTTTTTTTGCGCCTCTAACAGGATATTTCAGAAGGCTGAGAACAAAGAAAATAGTGTCCAGCACAGGAACTTCTGGACCTCTCCAAACAAGACAAAATCCAAGAGACAAAAATGGTAGGTTAAACACTGTCCCATCAAACCTGGATTTGCCAGAATCTGTGTTGGATGGCAACTGGAATTATGGTTTTGGAGAGTAAATTTTAGAGGTAGGCACCTAGAGTTTTGAAGTTTGGTTGGAATATGGGTCTTTGCCTATAGAAACTTATACATGTTAAATATATTAACAATTATTCTCTTCTGGAAAAAAAATAATCAGCCTCAAATAAAATCCTTTTATATTAGATCCATTATATTATACAGGTTTCCAATAAAATTCCAACACAGTTCACAGAAAGGTCTCTCTGAAGAAGGACAATACTATGACTTATGCTCAGTAGATTCACTTGACTGATCTGAATGTTCTAAGGCAGTCCTTTTATTTGAGTAATCTGGTCCTTTCTTTGTTTATAAGCTGATAATAAAATCCTGACCTATGGGAGCTACACAGTATTTGCTAGTATTGGCTGTGTGTGCAAAAAAATGCAGTCTTGTTTTCATACGTTGATTTATTCTACTGATTCCATTGCAGATTAAACAGCCAGTAAAGCAACTACTGTGAAACAACAACATCATGAAGGTTCACCATGAAAGTTTGAATAGTAAATGGCTTGGTACGTCTACAACAAAATATATATAATAAACTACCTTCTGTCCTGTTGACTTACAGGAAAGCAAAACTCTGATTTAATTGCTGCGGGCAACAGGACAGAACTTGTCTTCATATATTTCTGTTGCCAGGCACATGGCCAACACTACACAGTGGGCTATACATGGCCTGAAACCATGCCTGAGATTTTTGGTTGTTGACTGAATAAGGAGGGCAGATGAAAGATGTGTTCAGAAAAGAGGTTGTTTTGTGGAAGGAAAGGAATCAAGTTAGAGATTTCTTTGTGTACAAGCCTCGTCCCCAGGCTGGGGCTTGTTTCGCTCACCTATACCATCTGTGATATAGATTTAGACACGGAGTTGGTCATCAATATTCTCTTTGTAGTCCACAGAGAAAAATAAACATTTTTAAAACAGAATCTGAATTATTTTAAATTCCTACATAGTGGTAACAATTCTTCTTCAATATCAATACCAGAATCTAGTTAAGTAGATTTGAACATTTTATATTAGGCTGAAGGCCTGTGTTATCTGATCTCATTTTACATTTGAGAAATTTTACCCAGTTCCTTCTCTCCCAAGAGTCATAATTTGTGACTGAGTGAAATAGAACATGCATAAGGCTGTGTGACTGGTACAGCTTTCATCTTATAGACGTAAGGTTACATTATTGAAATTCAACACTGAATACTCTGAGTTTGAGGATTGATTACAGCTGCATCAAATAGATAATGTGGTTTCATATTGTCCATATTTCGAAACAATGATACAACCACTGACTATGTATATGGCATGAGGTGGGTGTTACGTCTATATGACTGTTTTACGAGTTTAAGTCTGTTGTATTTTTTTGCATACCTCTAAAAAAAACCCACCTTGATTTATCATTTTAAATGAATAACAAACCAAAAATCAATCATTTGTACCACAGTAATGTGAAAAACAGGGAAAATGAAGATTTACTATTTGATTCCCTGGTTTGCTCCATTAGTAAAATGAATGTGTCTAACACATCTTGTATCCTTGACTTTGACATCAGTCTTGCAAACATCTTTTCTACTTCTCTGCTCTGGAGACAGGCTGTGAGAGCTGGCAGTGATTGGCCAGGGAGAAGAGAAGGCTCCAGGAAGACCTTGGAGCATTCTTTCAGTAACAAGGGTCTACAGGAAAGAGGGACTCTATCAGAGAGTGTAGTTATAGAGAGAGGGTTAGCAGGCTTAAACTGAAAGAGAGGTGATTTATATTAGATATTAGGAAGAAATTTTTTTACTGTGAGGGTGATGAGGCCCTGGCACAGTTTGTCCAGAGAAGCTGTGGCTGCCCCATTCTTGTAAGTGTTCAAGGCCAGGTTGGATGTGGTTTGGAGCAACCTGGGATACTGGAAGGTCCCTTCCAAACCAAACCATTCTATGATTCTCTGTGCACAGGAATGAAACTTGGAGGAAGGAGAAAATGGGTGCATTAAAAGTTGAGATGTTTGTCTTCCCAGGTAGGCATCATGATTGCAAGCACTGTTTTGTGCTGTTTAAATGCCTGTTATCTCAAACCATGAGTTTTCTTCCTTCCACCATTTGAAGGTCTCCCCACTTCCAGTGGGGATGACTGGTAGGACTCAGATGCTGAACAGTGTTGAACCTCAACAGAAGCTCGGAGTCCTCTGCACCAGGAGACTGTACGAATCCCCCAGTGCTCTTCTTAGAACGATACATACAGAATGGTACCTTTAACCTTCAAAGGGCATCTGTGCACTCTCAGGGTAAAGAATATACTTACAGGTTTTTCTGGGTCAGTGTGAGGATGACGATTAGCATAAAATTGTATAGTGTTTGCATGAATGAACCCTAATCTTAGCGCAGGATTTAATCTTCAGACTTTTCCCAATCAAAAAGCAGGGTTTTCTAACATCATTCAGTTATGACTGAAAAACCTTTATTAAACTTGACAACAAGATTATTACATTTACTTTTAACCTAGTCCACTCCCAAATGTTTCACATTTTCCTAGTAGCAAGTGGCTTTTCCTACAATTTTTATAAAAACATTTATTTACTTCATAACTTGAACATAGAACATACTGTTTTACGCATTATCCTTTATCATTTAACAACCTCTGTGTTGCCACACACTAATAATTACTTTCTCTGGCCTGCCAGATAAAATATAATATGGACACTGCATTTCATTACATCAGAGGAGAAAAAACATCTTGATTTTGAGTTAAGCATTTACCAGTAGAGATTCAAGTTAGTTCATCATGCTACATCTCTACTCCACAAATTTTTCAGGTTCATTTGGCAAATTCTTATTTTCTGACATAAACTATTTGTGTACTTTACAACATTAAGCTTTTCTTTTATGATGCATTTCAATTTACAATATTTCCTATGGAGAACAAAGTAGAAACACTGACTTCATTCAGAGTACGAGTAAAATCAATTCTTTTATAAAAACAGTAATATCTGAATGTTAGCAGTATGTAAATTCACAAAAGATAAATGTGGTGAAAGATGATACCTTACAGTAACCAAAAAACCACTAAAGAAAAAAATTAATTTGTAGCATACATCCTATTTGATCATATATTGATTCAGTATAAAGACTACTCTGCAGCTGATAGAGCAAATATATACACTGTCAAAAGCATACACATTGCATTTCATGGTTACCCAAAATACAGACTATTATTTCTGTTATCTAGAATAGAACTCATTTAGCAGTTGATACAGAATTTTTTATGAGATTATTAGAGATTTAGAATGTATGTACAGTAGGAGACATAATGAAGTTAGAAACTAATAAAAAAAGTAATATAACTTTTGTGATTTATGCATTAAATTATAAAAAATCCAAATGTGCAGAAACAGAGGTTAAGCCTTGATGTCATTGACCACCTTCCCTGCTTTCAACAAAAATTCTTAAATGCAGTCCTATGGATTTCTTTATTATTTCATATTTACCTTTAGCAAAAACTTAAGAGTAGGTAGACCTGAACATTCGAATTAATTTGTTTAAGAGCAATTTCCTTAAATTTTTGTTTTACTAGTCAAAAGGCTTGGTTTAGAATGCATACCTTAGACTGGCAACTGCACTATTATTTGCCATCTTTTGTGGCACTGAAATTTAATGTCCTAAGTAATAGTATTTTAATAACTACCAGAACTTCCCAACTGCTGAACCTTGTTTTGTGAGCCCACATCCAAACCATCTGGACTACAAACCAGTACATAATGTAATGCAGGGAAATAACAATTTTTTTTAGTAGGGTAATAGGGTTGTGGGTCAGAGTTTGAACTGCTAGACCTCCAGGATATGAATATTTCTTTCTAGTGCTCTATTATTTGAATGCTACTCACTCAAGTAGCCTAAATGCAATAGGTCAGTGCGATATATCCTAGGAATTCACAGTTATACACCACTTTGTAGGCAGCTATAAAAACTATAGGTTGATTTCATGATTTTGTAAATACATTCCAGCAAAACACTTTTAATATCTCATGGCACAACTTAGTGGAAGGAGTGGCTGAGGGAAGACCAGAAATATAATTAAGTCAACTTTTAGTTTACTTTTAATCATAGCATATTTTGTGTTGGATGGGACCTTTAACTGCCATCTAGTCCAACTCCCGGCAACAAGCAGGGATGTCTTTAAGTAAGCCCAGTTGCTCAGAGCACTGTCCAACCTGGCCTTGAATATGTCCAGGGATTGGGCATCCACCACATCTCTGAGTAGTCTGTGGCAGTGTTTCAACACCCTCATAAGATGCTTTTTTGTTGTCGTCCGGTCGGGGCGGGAGGACGACACGGTGATCAGGGATACCAGCCCCCTTTATTACAACAGTGCTTCTACTTATA
>JAYRBT010000093.1:10575127-10591915 GCA_036023395.1 Myiotriccus ornatus
TAGTTCTTAAGTAGTTTTTATTTTGCTAGTAATAAATGTTCATGTTATTTTCCTAAATCCAGTCTCTTTTGTCTGCACAAACCTTCTCTCAACTTAAAGTAATTGTGTGGGGGGTGTGAAAGCAAATTAACCCAGAGCAAAACCACGACACAGTCTTAAACAAATACCTTCCCCCCCCCCCCTTGCTCTCTTCCAAGTTCTCCCTCCTACTCCCAGCAGTGCAGGGGAATGGGGAAGAGGGTTTGCAATCAGTTTGAGTTCACCCCTCAGACAGCAGTTCTTCCCAGTCCGCTGTCACAGGGGTTACTCCTCCATTGTGTGCAGGGGGGTGTTTCCACCCTGATGGTCCTCTATGGGCTGCAGGAGGACAATCTGCTCCACCATAGTCTTCACCACGGGCTACAGGAGGTCACTCCCCCAAGGGGGTGCAGTCCTTAGTGGGCTGAGTTGTACAGCAGTAAGTCTCCCACTGGGGCCACAAGTCCTAGCCAGGAAAAACACTCCAGCATGGGTTTTCCTCTCCACTGGCTACGGGTCTCCTGTAGGACATTGCTCCATCCTCAGATCTCTCACAGGGACACAGCCTCCTTCATGCAACCAGTTTCAGCGTGGGCTTTTCCATAAGCTGCAAGGAAGGGGAAATCTCCACACCCCAATGGTCTTCCACCAGTGGCAGGAGCCTTGGATCTCAGTCTTTCCCTTGATGGAGAGGAAGAGGGAGGCCCCTGGGGCCCCTCCCTTCCCCCCCCTTCTGCTCTGACCTTGGAGCCTGCTTCTTATCCCATGTTCTCCTCCACTCTTCTCCAGGGTGGAATTTCTTTTGCAACACTGCCTTCTCTTCCTCTGTTCTTAAATATGTTATCACAGAAGCGCATTTTCACTGGCTCAGCCTTGGCCAGAAGCAAGAAATTCTCCTAGTGCTGACTATCACTGGCTTTCCATAGGACAGTGAAAGCTTCTAGTAGCTTCTGGCAGAAATCACTTTATAGCCCCCTCCAGCTACTAAAACCCATGCCAGTGTGGTTATTATTAACCTTTCAATCAGTCTCCACTCAGATGCATATTCTTATCAATAATGAATGAAATTATAGGTTTAAAGAGTCAAAATATCTAGCAGACTAATACTGAACATTTGAGGAAAATCTGCAATACTTTTTAGACTTTGGGTTTATAAGTTTCTTTTGCAGCAATTACTAAGGAGAGTTTTTATATTACATCAGACATTATGCACATCTTTGTGTGAATGACTGTCAGTTAAGGCAAAGTTCTTAAGATGAAGAAATTTGTGCTCCGAAGTTCTCCAGAGGGTCTGCTGGTTTATTTTCTGAGAACCTGTTTTTTTGGGGAAAAAATACCATTGTATCTCATGCTTCAGAATTTTAGGCAAGGTGAAACTGCTTACCAAAAATAAAATGAAATTGAGGATCTGTTGTACAGCATTTCCAAATTCTAGTGCCTCTTCCATTTCCTAAGTAATTTAGAAATGCCTTTTGTTGAGTATGATGTACACATATTTATGGGTATTGATGTCCAGCAACTCTTTCCAAGCTCCCACAGGTTGGATCTCACTTGGAGTCCCAGCTCCAGTGCAAACTGTATTCCATTCTCATGCCCGAGATTCTGCATCTGGGAAAATGGCTGCCTCACTCGAGCCAAGAGAGGGTCATTGCAGATAATTGGAGAATTTCAGCTTGAGGGCAAACATGAAGTCAATATAATCTCTCCATAAATTCACAACAGTATCTAAACCAATTCAAGAGCTGTAGTAGAAATATATTCCCAAAGTTGTCACACTATTTTATGAGCTCTCCATCTTTTTCTTTAGGAAGTCAAGGGAAAAATGGAGACACATTTTGTTTCTATAATAACCCTATTCCAAAGAATAATTATATGACCCATTTAGAATTAATCTTGGCATAAATACATTTCTTAAATCTTCAAGGAGCCTGCTGAAATCAGGTGATTCAGCATCAGATCCCAAATTCCCCAAAATAATGATGTATGTACACTTAAAGGAGAACAATGCTAGAATAACAAAACAAAATTAATATACATTAGATATATTAAATGGTGACAATTTAAGGGAGATGTGATTTGCAATTCAGTATTTGTGCATGAGCAGTGAGAAGCAGGTATGTGTTAGCAGGATGTATTGAACCAAAAGACAGTTAAAGTGTGTTGGGGAAAAAGTGTTTTGAAGTAGAGTAGAAATAAATAAGGAATTACTGATATGGTATTTCTTAAGGAAAACAAAAAAAGAAATAGGGGTGGCAAAAAGAGGTGAAACCTAATATGTTGGTACTAATATTTATTGGGCTATGCCTGTGAGCAGAAGTTAATGAACTAGGAAAAAACTCAGTATTTTAGTGCTGTGAGACAACTGCAAGCTCCCTAAGCAGATGGGTCATCAATACAGAGATTAAAGTCTTGGAAAAATCTAGCAGTTTTCAAAGGAACACCTCTTAGTTTTCAAGAGTTGAAAAAAGTCCTGCAGTAATTGATCCAAACAGCTTTGGGGTGCAATATCTTTAAGTAGTAAAACAGGGACAAGAAATTATGCAAAGATGCAGCTAGGATAGCATGTTTGCTCATTATTTTGTTCTAATCAATGCAGTGGGAGTCCAAAAAAGTACATTTCAAAACAATGTTGGACATTACTATTTCAGGGTTTCACAGTCATGTGCTGCCATCTGTTTCACAGGCAGCAGGAGGGAGTATTCATGCAGGACAACCCTTTATGCCTACTTAATTCCCACACTCCAACCCTGCTGTTTTGCATTACTTTCAATTTATTATACATCATGTTTAAAATTCAGGTACTGTAGATGTCTCTGGTAAAGGACTTCATCATGTTCATGTTGAATCGATGATTAATTAATTTACTTAATTTACTTGCTTGATTTTAAATAGTAGAGCTTTGAATAAAGATTGTCTCCTGCATGGACATTTATGTGACTTTAACATTTGATCTCTGACTACTTTATTTAATAAAAATCTGCCCTTCAGATGAAATGCTGAGTTGTTAGAAAGATAACAGTTGCTGTTAAAATTATATCCAGTGCATTTCATTAGCACTGCTGTTAGCTAGACACTTTGAAATAAATTAACACTGTCCTGTATCTGAGAAAGAAATTCACTGATTTTTCCAAGGTTAATTTGTAGAATGAATTAAGGGACAGGTGAAGCTCACTTTGATTGTCAGTATTTGGACTGTGTATTTTATATATGTCTTTGGTTTGACAGTGAAGAGGATGGCCAGGAATTTGATAGAAGTCTAGTGAGTAAAAGCAAAAATATTTTAGTAAACTGAACTGTAAAACACTCTCTGTAAAAACATAGGGTTTGAAAAATCTCTCAAAACTTAGAGTTCAATCACTTACCATGCTTTTAATCTACCATAAAAATGTTTGCTTCTGTTCTTGGATACGGGGGAATTTTCCACCAGTCTTCCTTAAAAAAAATGCTGTTTTGTTGGGAACAATTAATTAATTCCAAGCTTAAAAACCATCATCAATGTATTTTCCTTTGTCCTTGTGCAAATGTTGGGTCAAATATTGCTATGGAGTATAACTAGAACTTCTCTTACATTATGCCTTCTGAGGTACCTGTATGGAGGTCTGATTTTATGTCTATTTTACAATCCAGGACAAATAAGTAACCTTTTTTATCACCCATCTCCTGTGTTCTGTGATAGGAAGAAATTTTTTACAGAGAGGGTAATCAGACCAGGGAAGTGGTGGATTTTCCATCCCTGAAGGTTTTTAAGGTGAGACACTGGTGGATGTGGCACTTAGTGCCATAATCTATAACCACGGTGGTCTTGGATCAAGGGTTGGACTTGGTGATCTCAGAGGTCCTTTCCAACCTGGATGATTCTATGATTCTATGATTCTATGTCTCTAATTCCCTTGGGCATCCTAGAAACTTTTTTTGCACCCATTAGAGTTTGACCTTGTTATTCTCAAACCTCCAATCAAGATGAATGTTCAAGAGGCTCTTTCCTATGTCATATACAAGTTATGAACAAACATTACCATTTTTTGGCCTCAAGTTTTGCAGTATATATTCTTTTTATGAGACTCCCATTAAATTTATTTTTCTTAATAGATTTAATTCTGTATGCAATTTCAGTTTTCAAAAGCACGGAGTAATTCCCATGTTCCAGTATGTGATGAGTTTCTCATGGACTTCAACAACCATGCAAAATTCCCATTGCAAGCTATTGATTTTGGTGACAAGAGGACTTACATAAATTAACAAAATGATCATAAGTCAATAAAATGAACAGAAAGAAAGTGCCAAGCGTAAGAAATTTAGATTAAAATCCCAACCTTGAAATGAAACAAAATTGTAGTGCAATATCAAATAGAGCAGTTAATTTCTCACAATTTCCTGAAACTTTTTTTTTTTTTTTTGGTGCAAGCTTCATTTAGATTGTAGCTGTCTTGGTTCAGGAGTTAAGAAAAAGGTAAAGAAAACTTCAGAGCAGGTTTATTTCTTTACAGATCTTTTCCTTGGTGAGAGTTTCCAAGGTTCCTGGATATTGATTTAGATAGTAATACTCTATCCATATACTTAAAAAAAAAAATAAAGAATTGGTACAGTAGGTACTTAAACATACAATTAAACTCTCCCTGAGTGGATAAAAGTGTCCATAAAATTTATCTCCAGTTGAAATATGTTCCAGAATTTTTTCACTGTTTTATTTAAGGAGTTTATTTAGGTTGTTCAGTGGTGGTTTGTTTTGTTTTGTTTTGTTGATTTGGTTTGTTTTTTTTTTTTTTTTTAACCAGAGTAATTAATGACAATGTTGTTAAATTTTAAGGGAGACATTCAAACTTAATGTATTCTCTGGACTACAGTCTTCATAGTCTCACAGAATCTAACTTGATATTTGAAAAACTGGCCTTAGATTTGCATAAGAGCTTTAGTTCATGAAGGACTTCCAAAGACCTCAGTGTAAATCCAGCACCCAGGGATTTCTAAATAGATGGTGTATATTTAGAAATCATTTGACACTTTTTCTTTCAGCAGATTTATAGCAGCCCCTTCAGTTATTTTGGATGGAAACTGTCAGACTTTGCCCACTTTAATTCTTCCTCTTATTGCAGAACTCTTATCAAGCTTAAAATAAAAATATCTGTTTTCATTTCAAAGTGTTCGTTATGTCTTTTTGTAAAATAAGAGGAAAACTCATTAGCTCAGTATTATGGGATACATTTTTTATAACGACTATTGTTTACCAGAGTTCCTAGAAAGAGATATAATTTCTAATAATCAAACATTAGTTTTGAAGACTAAATGTGTGTTTAGCTTTGCTTTTGGGATTTTTTTTTAAGTCCTTAACTTGCACCACTCTAAAGACTAAAAAAAAATGTGCCATTCATTACTGATTTTACATGCAAGGATAGGAGGAAACGTTTGGTTGTGATGCACCTCTTGAAGAGCCAGTTTTTCATGTTTCAGATAAGAGATTTATCAACACTAAACTAAGGACCATTAATAATAAATATTTACCAAACTATGCAATTAGGATTTTTATTTTCTAGTTTCTACATGTCACAGTAATCGCAGACTTTGAATTATGAAGAGGTGGTTCAAGAAGCACTGAGGACTATATCCAAAATACTCATCCAAAATTATTGTATTTATGCTCTGCTATCATTGGACAGCGATAGGTTTGGGAATAATGTTGGTGTTGTTTCATTGCCTGTTATTTTCTGATTCCCTTTTAGAGGGAGTGTCTCTAAACACTGAGTAGTGGTTTGTAGATAATACTACACACAAAATATGTAGCCATGGTATACATAAAATTCCCCAATTCTAGGAATTCTTTGAGAGGTGCTAAATACAAGGAGGTACTACAAGACTATAAGCCTATTGCATTCTGGGTTTTGATCAAATTATATTTTAATTAGTCCTAAAATGTACCTTATCACTAATTCCTTCATAATAACTGAATAATCCATTTTTAAATTTGAGTATTTCCTACTCAGAAAATCAAAACCTCACTTTTTGCCCAGATGCTCCAAAGGATTTAGGTAAACTTCTTCTTTCAAAAGATTTCTGATGTTCATAGTTTCAGAATATCTCTTCTTTTTTTTTTTTTTTTTTTTTTTTAAGATCCTTCCATGTTTCATTATCAGAGAGCAGTCACATCTGGTGGAAACTAGGCCAGCAGGAATGCAGTTGTCCTTTTTTCTGGAATGAACTTCCTGTATCTTTTTGGAACGTGGTCTGGAGCTGTATTTCTGCAAAACATCACAAGTAAAGACTCTTATTGGATTATGAAAAGCACGTGCCATTGACCTAATGTTCTTATTCTAATTAAGGTATTAAGGGCAACAGTTCCAGGGTTTGGCCAATATTGAGTACTTTCAAAGATCCCTTTGAAATACACAACTAAACTATGTAGGATTATTCTACATTATTCTATTATTAGATTACTGTTTTTCCTATATAATGCAAAGACTTCTGCAGTTATTTAGTAAATAATAGCCTCAGATATGTGAATTTAAAATGCTCCTATATCACTTTGCTGACGTCATCTTATAGCAAAAGACCCCCTGCATTTAATAATACCTGTTCGAAAAAGTGACACTATTAATTAACACCATGGAGAAGAACATGATGGTAAGTGTATTAAGGCTGTCAAATACTGTGGTCAGAAAGCAGCTCAGAATCCACTAAATGAAGAAAATTATAATGTTGCTTCATCACAGTTATGGACTATATCCAAGAATATAATTAATAAGATATGTTAGGAAAAAAAGGTTTAATAATGGAATTATCTGTGCTCCCATGGAAGAATTCCCTAATTAAGAAGGCAGCAGATAGGAACCATGCAAAGCATAGTGTTTTCTTGTTTTTACTTTTTTAAAAAATAAACAAGATTAATTATACTATAATTGTAACTTAATTGCTCATTTCATTTTTCCAAGGACATTTTTAATTATATTACTCCATTTATTCATGCAAATAAAGAGACAATATTTTGAAGATTTACCTCAGATTATTTATATATATATATTTCTAAAGAAGCCACCAATGAAGCTAACGAATTTGTAGTCACAGAGATAGAAAGAGTCAAATCTTTTGATTTACCAAGCATAAAAAAAGAGTTGGTAGAATTCACAATAAAAATGCCCCCATTTTTACAGAGCTGCTTCAGCATTTGTGTCTTATAAATAAACGATTACCAAACTTTAGCACACATTTCTCAAAAGCTCAGAGAAACTAGAACAACAGCACTAGTTGTGTGTCCCAGTTTAAATGAGACATGGATCTTTTGCTGAGGATGAGTTATGAGAAAAGATCCAAACTCCTCCCTCTAAGCAATCATAAATCTGAAATTAAGAGGCTCTGATTGAGGGAAAACAAATTATGGAGAAGGGAAAAATAACAGCCCTTTATTATTATTATTATTATTATTATTAATATTAATATGTGTTTATTAGCAGAAACAACAAAAAGAAACAAGTAAAACAACCAAACAATGCTCCTATACCCACAGATAATCCCCTTCAAGAACAAACCTATAAATAGGAAAAGGGAAAAGTGAACAGTTGAATTTTCTGCCCTTTGGTGCAATTCCAACCACAGGCAACAGGAGGCACCGTTGGGTCACTGGATGGAGATGCAGAGTTTGTAATGTCCTGTGCCAGTCGCTGTGGGATCACTGGTTGCTGCCACAAGGGGGAAAGGAACCAGACAACTCTCACTTACTCTGGTTGGTCAATCTCCTCTGCACAGTCCTCTTTCTCTTCCCCTGAAGTGCACTAGGACCACTGCAAGGGAAAAAAGAAAAAAATTGGAACAGGAAACAAAAAATAGGGAAAAAAAAAAACCCAGAAAAACAGCTCCTCTCCAACAAGAAAAAAAACCCAGGCAGCATCCACAACTGGCAAGCAGGTCCTGAGTCACAGGAACCACCAGCTTCCACTCCTGACCTGTGCTCCAGCCACCCCCAGCACACGAAGTCCTCCCCCCCCGTTGCCCAGGAGATGACAGAAAAAAGTAAACAATAGCCCTTCATCTGCCCCGTTTCCTAGGAGACTAATTTTTTGGCCATTAGCCAGTGAGCTAGTTCTTTTTTGTCTTTTAAATGCTCACCTGATAGCTCTGCAGCAGTGGGCAGGGGGGAAGGGAAAAAATTCCTGCCAGGCTTCCAAGAACTAGCTAACCCATGACATTGTGCAATCATAATTTCTTCTAGAGAATTGTTGATATTCTTTGGGAAAAGTAACTTTATGTCAAAAATTCTGGTGTTGAGCAGTTTTGTGCAGGAGGGGTTTTTTTGATGGTGTGAAAACACATTTGAAAGAGAAGTCTGTTGTTTCCTCCCAGTATGACAAAAAGGTAAATCAAACCTAAATGACCACACAATAGCTCAGACTCATGAGCAGCAGATGGCAGTAGTTTATTTATTATTTTTATACTGTGTTACAGTGGATCTATGCTTCTGTATATCATTTCTAGAAATTGGAGAGAATATGTGCATATTAATTATGAGTGTTTTAAGTTCTTTTTCATTGTTTACCTCTACAATGTGCACTCCATCTCCTATTCCTGCCACAGGAATTTCTCAATCTGAAAATATAGGGAAGGTGATCACTAATAATGTTGTTATGTTGTCAGAGCCAACTTGATGATCTCTATTTGTTGCCACTTTTTTAAGACAGTTATCTGAACTTGTTTTTTCCTGCTTTGAAGTTAGAGAGGTAATGGAAATATCCTTATTCTAGGACCCCAGCATGCCATGTGGAGCATGCAATGGATCAGGGACATTGTTAGAGATACTTTTAATATAATCATAGAATTCCAGAATTGTTTGGGACCTTAAAGATCATCCAGTTCCACCCTCTGCAAGGGACAGGATACCTTCCACTGTCCCAGGTTGCTCCAGCCCTGTCCAACCTGGCCTTGGACACTTCCAGGGATGGGGCAACCACAGCTTCTCTGGGCAATCTGTGCCAGGGCCTCACCAGCCTCACAGCCAAGAATTTCTTCCTGATATCCCATCTAACCCTGCTCTGTGTCATGAGATGACAAACTTCAAACTCTCAGTTTGAAGCCATTCCCCCTTGTCCTGTCATTCCAGGCCCTTGTAAATAGTCTCTCCCATGTTCCTTCTTTTCTCCAGGCTGAACAATCCTAACTCTCCCAGCTTTTCCTCACAGCAGAGCTGCTCCATACCTCTGATTATCTTGGTGCCTCCTCTGGACTCGCTCCAGCAGCTCCATGTCCTTGCTGTGCTGGGCCCCCAGGGCTGGAGGCAGCTCTGCAGGTGGGGCTCACCTGAGGGGGCAGAGGGGTAGAATCCACCCCTGCCCTGCTGCCCCTTCTATGGGATCAGCCCAGGGTATGAGGGGTTTTTGGCCCACATAATGGGCAGTAAAGCATCTATAAATAATAGTAGTGTTTAATATATGAGGGAGTGTAGTTACTCCTGATAATCGGTTTTTCATCTACATGTGCAGTTATTGGTATAAAGGCATTATGTCATACAAAAGTCTGATTTTATCTTGAATGTTCAGTAACTTACTTTACAGATTCCAATTTTATTTAGTAATACAGTTTAATACTTAACGACAAGGTCTTGAACAGACTGTACTACATGACAATCTCTTTCATTTTAAACAGGTAAGTTAGATATAGGGGATTGATATTACTCAAGTTCATTATCTGTGAAAAGAAGATTTCAAGTCCCTGATTCAGCTTAACAACCCACATTCAAACTGATTTGCCTCACTGAGTTCAGTAGTCACAAAAGAAGATTGTCACAAGGTGGGACTACTGCCAACACTGTGTCAGATTTGTCTAATCCAGTCTTGAGAATCCCCAACTACTGACAATATAAATGAACTGAAATATAAACATTTAGTAGCACATATTCATCTGTACGTTTTTTAATATGATGTCAAATTATGTTAGTTTATAAAATTGACTAGTCAATGAAAACCTATTTGCTGAGGCAACATTTGATTTAAATGTGAGCATATCCTTAAATTTTTAACTAGTATGGACACAGCAAAACAATCAAACCCAACAAACAATTTTTACTTTATCATATCTAATATTGAAATGGTTATTTGTTTACTCTATGTCCTTGGAATTAACAGTAGAGTTAAGGAACATCTTAATGTCCTGAGTGTCATGAGGTTTTAAGTTCATAGAAATCAGGGCTTTCTCATGACTAGAAATAACTTATGAATATCATATAACAAATAACAAATAATATATGAATATCATAAGTAAATCCTATTATTCATAACATGTCTGCAAGTTGAAATATATTGATTCAGTAAGTCCATATACTTATTTTTGATTTTTGAATATTTTGAAAACAGCACTCCATGCTTACATTAGATCTGGTTTCTCACAAAAACAACTACTTTTTGATCTCACTGATCTAGTTCAAAGTGGTTGGTGTTAGAATACCTTGCTATGCAAATTTCTTTTTTCTCTTAGTATGTGCAAAACACAACCACCTCACTCGACCCCACTCCCCTTAGATGCAGTGTAAATGATCTGTAACTACTCATAGGTCTGTAAATAAAATAAAATTTCCAGAAATTATAAAGTTATTTCTTGAAAATTAATTCTGACTGACTTTCAATTACACATCAGCCATATTTACACAGTTTTCCATAGATATCCAACGTAATTCTGTTTTACTAAGCATAAATGTTCATAAAAGGATTTCTTTAAAAGTATAAATATTTAAACCCTTAAGACAATTTTGAAGCTTGCAGTTTGCAGTGTTTTGCATTAACTTTTGTATTGAGATAACCAAGTTTCAAAAAAGAGTCCATATTAAATCATGAAATAACCAAACACAACTTGAAAACTGTGGTCAGACTAGCCACATATTCTATCCTTCCTTCTCTGGGGATGCTGACTTCTGATTTGTGTTCAGGTGCCCACATCCCCCTGGCTTGGCAGACTCTTATATTGGAGTTAGGTACCTATATATATCTGAGGAGACTATCGTCATCCCCTTACAAGACAGGGTTGTCATCGACTCAAATAATCCTCATAAATAGTTCATTCAGGTTTCACCAGCCTATTCCTCCCTCTCTTCTAGCGAGCAGAGTTTTCTCTCCAAGTATTCTGAACTACTGCCCAAAGGTGGCATATAATTGTTAATCACACAGGATTTTACTAATGCAGGAATAGGTCACAGCCAGTGTGTGGTTTAAATGTCCTGATGATATAAGTGCCACTGGCACTCACTCAGGACATCATAGATGTGAATTTTTTACACCTACTGGTCTTCTAATTTTAGAGTCACCATGTCCCTCCCTCCTAGGACTGACACCCAGAACCCCACACTCACTGTTTCTTGTAATTCTTCCACTAAAGTGCTTTTCAGTCTCACTGACCTACTACTGTGTGTCTGCTGCTCATATTCCTGGGCATCCAGAATTATTTTCCTTATGTTCATTATCATGTTATTATACTTGTTTGTTAAATGCTTAGAAACCTTGAAATTTGTCCAAAGTTAAAAATGAATGTAAACGTTTTATATTTTTATTCATAGTATTATTGAAAGGTAAAAAATATTTGAGAACTACTTATGATTCAAGTCTATTATTTTATTATTAATTTTAGGATTTCAATACTGAAGGTCCCTTCAGCTTAACTGTCTAAAATTTAAGCTCGTGATTTCAACATGCCTTGCTTAGAGAATGAATATCTTGTGGTGATGTTTAGATTTTTTTAAAAAGAAAATTTTAAAAAGCCAAAAACCCACTAACCAAACCTAAACCACATTATTTAGTGCAAGTGATCCTCCTTGTCTATTTACTAACAGTAAATGTATATGGCATGTTAACATTTTTATTCACTTACAAGATGTAGAGATGTCTGTAAGAAAGCATAGTAGTAAAGCTCAGATCATAATACCTGTTAGTAATTGAGATCTAAGGTAAAAGTTGTGACAGTGATGGGGAGCAGATGACACAAGGTTAATGAAGTGAGGTTACTGGAACTGTGTTGCAGCAAGTATCCTACAAACACAGGGTTAGTGGTGGCCCACAGTTGCAAGAAGATGGAGAGGTCCACAAAGCCTGGGACACCTCCAAGGTCAAAGAGAAAAAAAAACATTAGCAACTGAAATGAGAAAGTCATTAATATGGTGGAGGAGAGCAATTTCCTTGTGAAGGCCACGGAAAAATCCCAATTAAAGTCAGTCAAGGGTATTATTGTGTGCAAAATTATTTCTGCGGTGGTAAAAAGCTACTTCCTCAAGCCCTTTTTGTCCCCTGAGAACACAAAAATTAAAGAGTTATTTTGTTTATTTTTTTATAAAATAGATTGTATTCAAGGTGAAATGGTGTTTCTAAAGGAGTTGCAGTTATGTTAACATTTCTTTCACTGTTTTTTTCTTAGGTTTATTGTACTTATGGCATTAAAATAGTCAAAATGCAAATGCAGATAGAACTTGGAATATGTTGAGAAGACAGTAGAATAAAGAACAGCCATTAGCAACAGTAATTGTAAGGAAAAAAATCTGAAAACACACTAAAAAAAATTTGCAGCTTCATAAAACTGGCTCATGACCAAGTCAAGTGAGTCATGACAAAGGTGCAAATGAGACGCGACTGATTGCAAAGATTACAACATATAGAAATTTTGGGAATAGATCAAAAATTCTTTTGGTAATAGTTCAAATTTGAAGAATGTTCCAACAACAGAACAGGTTCTGCTGAGCTGAAGTACCCTGTGTGTACAAAACAGGAGGGAAAAAAGGAACTGATGAGGCAGTGTTAGAAGGAAATGTAAAGTGTAAGAGAGACGAGTGCTTGGGGAATATGTGCATCCAGGTATTTCTCAAAGGTCAAAATGACTGTATTTAATCATGTACTACAGTGTTATTATGTAGGAAGTGATTAAAAGAACAAAGTCTGCAGAGCTGTGAGGTGGTTATCTAGGGAAAGGGAGAGATTAGAAGGTGTTACTGGGGGATTATAAATACCTAATAATACCAGAGTTTTCTGTGATATTAGAGTTTACTGTAATTAATACAACAGAATTAAAAATATAAAACAAAAAAAAAGATATGTGACAAAATAAATAAAATTTCTGACTCTTTGTGTATGAAGAGCTCACAAAAATAAATCCAAAGGTAAATATTTTTACCTATTTTACCTCAGTAATATTTCTGGCAAACTTGTTTACCCTTTGGCTGTTTCCTTGTCTCATATTGTATGGATCCATGTTCCTCCCAATTTAATTGTGATTTTATTAGGATTTTAAATATACATTTAAACTGCTACAACAGTTCATGCAGTTGGTGAACCATCATAGTCATTGTTCTCTTGAGAAAAATACTCAAATTGCCAAACCTGATGAATATCACGGGAAAGCTAAAGTTTGAATTTCTGACTGAAACCTTTTCTTCTATCAAAATTTTTTTTTTCAGGTTTTGTTTTTGTGATTGCCTACCACCAGGTTCAGTCTGAAGCAGTTTCATTTGCCCTTGTACATATATTTCTTCAAATGGTATTATACCACGAGGTAATAAAATGTCTTATACTGTTGGATGCATTTAATAATGTCAAATAATGACATCTAGAAGCACCTGATGTTCTCTCTGATACCACTGGTAACCTTTGCTAGAACTCTTGCTATTTGTGCCATGCCAATAGACTGATTGCCAGGTATGTGCTGGACAGGTCAAAAGAAAATGTAAACAGAATGAAAAATCCTAAATGTGAAGTTTCTAATTAAAGTATTATACACAAGAAGGGTCTTAATATGAAACATTTTGATACATACATTCATATATTCATATATAAGTATACAACAAATTTCTTCATCTTATATATTAATATTTTACTTATGTGGACATTTAAACCCAATGAATTGATATATTTTTCAATTATATTTAAAAATGTAATAATATAATAACTGGATATATAAGCTTTCCTCTTATGGTAAAAATGTAAACAGAATAGAAGGGAAATAAACATGACTGAACCATCAGCAAAGAGAGTTGAATTGTCTTATCTAGTCCTACTGACGGGTTAGAATTAAATGTCTTCAGGAGGATACACTAAACAGAAGTGTTTCTGTGGAAGAGTTCTAAACAAATGGCAGGAATGATAAAAAATAAGACAAAATTGTTAGTACTGACTGTTAACAACATTCAGGTTAGGACTTTTCACTCACTTGTGTATTTGTAGAATATATGGCGCCTTTCAAAATACTTTTTTTTTTTTGTTGGGTATTTTTTCTTCTTTTAAACTGTTCCATTTAATTGTCTGCTTTGAAGACACAGAACCTAAGGAATAGCTCAAGATGCCATTCTATTAGAGATTTGTATATACATTTAAACAAAAGAGGGAATGGACTTTGCAATAATTTCAGCACAATAATTTCCAGTTGAACATTTTTCTATACCTGAATCATATTCTAGAGAATAGGATATGTACGTTAAAAAAATTCTTTTAGCCCTCATGGCCTCTCCATGACAGAAGACATTACATTGTATTACATTTTTTTCCACATTAATAGTGATACATTTTTTGAAGAAGAAGAAGATCAAAAAATATTCTATATCATCAACTTTTTATGGATTTATTTATTTTCTTGATACTTCTCCATAGTATTGATACACCATATTGTCTTTAGTCTTTCCAGCACCCTCTAGAACAGTGAGTTGAAAGGCGATACAGTTTTCCATATTAACTGAAATAATCAATGCCAGAGGTGTGAACAACCTCAGGATTTCTCTAACTATTTAAGTCAATAAATCATCTTCCTCCTCCTTATTCTTGTTTTCTGTGAGTTTTTGTGTTGCTTTGCTCTGCAAAAAAAACCCCTCCCAAATCCACAAATGACTGCACACAGCAGTTAATCAGAAAAATGTAAATTCATTACTGGTGGATACGGTAGTCAAAAAGTAGTGGTACTTTTAAGATTAGAAATTGGGCTGAGTGTCTTTTAAATATAGAATTCTCTATGTGGATCACGACATTTCCCTGTTTTTACATTCCCCATTGCTTTGCTTGTAATATGGATACCAGTTATTGATTTCACATTTGCACTCAATCAAATAATTGAAACCAGGTATTTCCATAAAAAAAGTTAAGGAAGTTTGTTTCTCACTGGCCTAAGTGACTTTTTTTTTCTCTTTAATAGCAAAGAAATAGCAATGAATTATTTTATTAACATTATAAGCCCTAAAATTCTCAGCCACATTTTTCATCAAATAGAGAACAATCCAATCGCATTTATCACACATCTGGACAGAAAGAATTTTGCAGTGTTATTACTGTAGTAGAAGTAAGAGTATAAATAATTATCTTCTAGAGATGAATGGGAATAATGATGAACATGCAGATTACAATGATATTGGAAAGTAAAAGGAAAGCATTTTTATTAAAAAAAATTAAAGAATAAATTAAAAAATCATCATTTGGTAATAATTGTCATATATTCTAGAAATCATTAGTAATATAGCAATGTACTTTTAAAAAGCTTTTTGGTTACCTAAATAGAGATCATATTTATATCATTTTACAGGAAATTGATACATTTATTTTAAGCTTACAGTGGTTTGCTTTAAGGGGTTAGTGTCACTTTCAAATCATGTTTACCATTTGCTCTATTTCTGTTCCCTAAAAATTCCATCATTTCTTTTGGATGTAGCTATGGACAGAAAAAGATTATTGAATGTCAGTAACTGAGATGAAATAAATCACTCCTGGATATTACAGGGTAGGACACCTTTCCTCCTTTCCAGTGTCTCCTGTATCAGAAAGCCCATTAACAGCAAAGTCTAGAAGGGCATAACCAAATAAAAAACAGATGCTACAACACTTAATCATATTATCCAAATGGCACTATTGATCTGGTGAAATGTCATTTTTTCTCCCTCAGAGTTGGCCAATGCTTTTTGTTCAGTACTGCAAAATTCTGCCAAAAAGGAGCAAAATCATTCAGGCAACTCATACTTATGTCCATGCCTGCAGTATAGACACCTGAGGAAAAGTTTCAAAAAGAGAAAATATTTTTAAAAATTGTCATTTCTTAGTGGTTTGTGGTTAACTGAAGCAATTTGTCTGACATGCTACTGATTCACTGGGCATAAAAAGAAGTTTATGTGTTTGGAGGAACACTGATTCCTAAACCAGTCTCTCCTAGGCAGAGTAGGGATGACATTTATCAAGTTCCTTTGGGCCTCACCCAGATAATATTTGAATATTTCCAAGGATCATAGTTTCACAGCCTCTCTGGCAAACTACTGCAATATTTAATCCCACTCAGAGTGAAAAAGTTTTTTCTTTTATCTCATTTCAAACATTGCAACCTGTGCCTGTTTTCACTGCCACCAAGGTCTGTCTATCACTGCTTTTTGAAATAACATACTTTGATTTTGAATTAATATTATGAAACTCTTGTTAAATTCATTTTGAGTAAGCAAAATCCCTAATAGTCAGGAGTTTGTATAGAATAATAACTTTCTGAATCTTACGATTTTCTTTGAAAAGAGGAGGGGAAATATGAGTGAGAATCTCTAGTTCCCTCCTGCTTGTGTGTTGGAATCCACACACTCAGGTGATTAATATATGCTAAAAAAGGTAAAAGAGAGGTAAAAGTGCCTGAGACAAGAAGAGTATCAAAACAAGAAAGTGAACCCAGCTGATTGCAAACTGGAAAAAAAAAAAAACCGCAAAACTGATTGAATAAACACAGCTTTTGCTACCCAATTAAGATTTTGTAGCAGAAATATGTCCTAGTTCTCTAGAGAGCAAATCCTCAAGATTGTACATTCATTGT
>JAYRBT010000093.1:10612118-10634114 GCA_036023395.1 Myiotriccus ornatus
TCACCTAAAAAATCCAATGCGCAGGCTGGAAGGTGTAAAGACCTTCCCCGGTTCTTCGTTCGCGAAGACTGGCCATAATATATATTATATTATCCTACTCTACAAATTAAAGGCTAGCATGACCAGAAAGGTGTTGCAGACAGTAACAGATTAAAAAAAATTATAATTTTAAATATTCTCACAATCACTTGTTATTGATAAATCAAATCTTTAAGAACATGATGCAAATGAAAAGTTTCCTTATTTTTTCCTCCAAATGTAATTGCTAAATATTACTATAAGTAATTTTCTTTGGAAAATATATAGGAGGACATTAAAATTTTTTAAATATATATTGTATTATATGAATTAAAGACTAGCATGATCAGAAAGATGCTGCAGACAATAATGTAGGCATATAGACATGCAGCAGGTTTTTAATTTCATCCACAAACTTCTCCAGTGTTCTGAGAGCTACAGAATCATCCTGAGTAAAGGGGATATGAGGGTTCCTATGCCTGTTTAATGTTGTTCTCATTCTCTTCACTCTGTGACTGAGTCACCATGGAGAAACTTGTGTAAAAAGATTGACCTACTTCTGGAAAAGAAAAAAAAAACCAACAACCCACATAAAATGACACAGGAGGTTATGCTTTCCACTACTGGAATTCTCTGGACTCCAAAAGGATAGGGTTTGGGATAACAGGAGTTTGAAGAGAAAGATGGTGGTCAGACAGAAAAACTAACAGGGTCCATAATTTAGGGCTCCCATGGAAAACTCATTAGGCATTTAAAAAAATTCAGAAACTTGACTGCAAAGTTCCCCAACTAATATTCTTTATATCTGATGGACAGGCTAGTGTGGCCATGTAACTCTATATAGAGGTGAGCCTTTTTTCCTTCTATTTTTTTTTTTTTTTTTTTTAAGAATTTACCATGATTATCACATCTAAACCATCATTAAAACAGGACAAACATGGCTTAGTAGGCTACTGCCCTGCACACTAGTTACTGAAAACATGTCATCTGTCTGTTTATAATTCTAAAAGTTTGTTGTTAGCAGTAAACTCTCTGAGACTTTCCTACTTTTGTTAGTAGTCAACAAAAGAATTCACTGTATCATGTGTAGGGTGGGGAAACGTGGAATCGGGAGAGAGCAGAACACACTCCCATGAGTTGTGGTGACAAAATAAGTCCATTGATATTACTTGTTAACACCAATCTGTTCATTCAATGTGAGAGGAAAAGAAAATTCTCACCTTTAGCTTTTTTTTGATGTCTGACACCTGAAGATGTGAATGTCCCATACTTTCTTTTCTCTATCTGCACTTGAAGCTACACAAGATACTTGTGTTCCTAATAATCAGTCAGCAGTTTCATAGTCACGGTCAAGAACAATGAAGATTAAATTTATATTGTGAGTTTTGGCCTGGAAAAATTAGTTAAAAACAAAGAGTACCAAGTGGTAGAAAGCCTGTTGAGGGCACAGTGAGTGACTTGGGTATTTTATTACAGGATCAGCTCATGGAAGAGAAGAACCAGTGCAAGGACATTTTGAGAGTCAGTGCTAAGAAACCTGCAATGTGAGGGTACAAGGATAAGAATCCATTCAACTTGGACTGACTCTGAAAATTGTTCATCAGGAAGATTTCCAGCTGGATTGAAGCATGTGTTATTCACGCATGTAAATAATCACATATTCCTAATACGTAATTTAATATTCTAGTTGTACAACTGAGTACAAAAAATTAAAAGAACCTGCAGACACTTGATAAAAATAGTGACTTTAGAAAATGGTAAATGCATAAATCTGTTACTGAGTCAGTATAGGTCATTTGCTGAAATGCATACAAAGCGATATATGAATGATCCATAAAATAATTTTAACAACACTTCTTTTTGAACTTCTATTTGAACCTTTTTTTTCCCAAGTCCATAGGAATTTTTTAAGAAGCTCTGATAAAATCTTCATGGCATTAACTAACCAAAGAATAACTATTGCTAGTATCTGGACCTGGAAATGCAGTTAGTGATTACTGTTTTCATAACATTTTAAGATATTTGAATTACTTGTTACTGCACATGAGAAGTATTTTTTCTTAATAAACCATCAGTGGAAGACACTACAAGTGACAAGATCTGCAAGCAAATTCCATAAAGATTAAGAATTTAAATTCAAATTATTTCTCTTCAAGTGCACAGAACACACATGTGACAGCTCTCCATATTGTCCTGTCACCCACAGTGCAGAATACTTAATACCCAAAGGTACAGACACTTATTTGAATTATTTTGGAGTTTTATTTAAATTAGTTGCTCCTGTACAGCTTATCTTACTGGCTCTGAAATATGAGTAAACACTTGTATCTAGAAATCCTCATTCAGTTTTCTGAGACATTTTCAAGGATTTTTCGCTGTGACAGCGCAAAAAGTTTTGTGTTGAATGAAACTGGCTTTTCAAACGTTTTCAACATGAGCACTTAGACCTGCTTATAAAAAACAGCCCTGTAAATGATGAAGTGTTCTAAAGGCTACAGTGACAGTGGCATGAGCAATAAAGTGAGTAGATGACTGACTCCAAAAGTCCTTCACAAATTCCAGTGCATGATTTTTTGGAGAAGTGCACTCTGGAATGAGTGTTTTTTAGATTGCTAATCTCTGAAATAGCCTGGTCCACCTCTAGTGATGTTGCTGGCATGCTCAGCTGTGCATACCTTTTGCTTCAAGGAGATAAGAAGAATGATGTTTGGATTTGTAGTTCTTGTTTCCAGGTTAATCAGTCAAAGTGAATGTACTGGATTCCTGACAAAATTTGCAATTGCACACAGTGTTCATACTGGACTCTGTTTAGTCATTACAATGATATGTATTCATTGAGTTTGAGCTCTGTCAGACCACAAAAGGATCACCACTTTTCTAACTTCTGAAGTATTTTTCGGTTTGTGTCAAGTGTTCTATTATGAGAAAAAAACAGTTCCAAACATACTTTAGTATTTCCCTTTTGCTTACCTATACTCAAAATGAGTGATATTTCTAAGAAGATTATCTAACCAGGAAAAAATATCATATTGTAAATTGTCTGTTGAAGGAGGTCTAATCCAGACTTTATTATTTTTTTATGTAATATTTTTTCAATGTGGAATCTGATTCTGTGTGTACCCTTCATGAGACACAGAAGAAAATTAAAACTGGATAACTTAAATTACCATAATAAATTCACATTATATTTAATGACAAGGCAATCTATTACTGAAGAAGAAAAGTGGCAGCAGAGGGTTAAGGCAAAAATTATATCCTGCTGTTAATCAAGCCTTTTCTAAAAACCTAAAAGAGTTAATGAAAAGGTGAAAAAATAATTAAAGACTGAGTTTTATAACACTTTTCTTGTTCTGTTAAGGACAATAATCAAATCCATGTATACCTTCAGATTTGAGTTGCTAATGTAAATTTTTGCTTAAATTCCTGATAGAAACATGTCAGCTCAACTCAATAAAACATCAAGAAAGGAATTCAAAGTGGTTTTAATTCATCAGTCTGTGTAATGACTTTGTAATACTAAACTGGGATATGACGCTTTTGGGACAGAAGAATTTGCAGCATCAGCCAGTCAAAGGTTCTAACTCTGCAATTTCAATGCAAAATTTATCACTTTTGGCACTGATGTCAACCATACGTCAATGCCTGCTCATGCGATGGGGACTATTTGAATTCAGCCTATTAATTCAAGGCCATAGAGAAAGTATATCTAGCTTTAATCCTAAGCTGTTTAAAGTTATAGGCAGTGTAGTAGATGGATAACAAGTAGTTGGAGATGTATTATCTATTATCTGTTTACAAGGGTTACTGATGACTTTGTAACCTACAGGAGGTAAAGACATCATTTTTCATCATTGAAAATGTACAGTGGACAAAAACAGGCCAGTCAGAAAATAATAAAGGTCACATGCACAAGAATCTACCACCTTCCCACCACTCCCTAAATGAAGCAAAGACTATCCAACAGCCCTCAGTGGTCCTCCAGCATAATGTATCTTCCTATCACATCTCTCCTTATGAGCAAAGAAACCTTCACAGAGGGCATGAGATACTGTGAAGTATATCTAGATATCTGAAGAAGGAAAGTCTTTGTTACAGAACCACAGTACAGAATCAGAGAACTATAGAAGTATCCCCAAATCTCATCCTGCTTTGTTCAGGTCTTTCCTGAACTTGTTGTCCCAAAATTGGACACCTGTTCCCTCTCAGGGGCTCTCCCTGCACAGAGCTGGACTTTTCATTTGTCTCTGTTGACTGTGGTATGACTCCTGCTGGCTTTTTCATCCAGCCTGTCTTGGCCTTTCTGAGGGCTGTCCCTGCTCTCTAGGTTTAATATTGTCTGCAGACATAATGGAACTTATGATTCAAACATTTTCTCCAAGTCATTGATGAAGATGTTCCTCAGGGATTTCACTTATCTGTTTCCAGGCAGTGCAACCCTTTAACAACCACCCTCAGAATCTGATCATTCAGAGGAACTTTTGACCAAGTTAAGATCTTTTATATGAGAATACATATAAAAATACAACATAGAATCAAGGTAAATTTAAAGCTGTTGGTCCTCTCATAGTTCAAAATGTCAATATCCTCTCTTTAGACTGGGTTCTCTTTGCTATGCTCAATTTCACTTGGATGAAATAAAAGTGGTAGTCTATGGTTTATAAAATACTGCTTTAAATTCTGTGTATTATTCACTCAGTTTCCATTTTGTCTTGATTCACTGCCAGATGCTGCTATTGTTTTACAAACCACTGCTGTAAAACTAATTCAGTAAATTACTTCCACAAACATCCATAAATGCACGAGAAGTGTTTTCAATGTCTCATCTATATTATTCCTTCAAAGTGCACTTAAAGTTCCATAAATTCCTGACACTTTGCACAACCCAGTTGTGTTCTCCGTATTAATTTTACAGGCAGCTTAAACTCGGGCTGTATCCAGGTTAATACAGATCTGAGAGAGTTTGTGACAGATATTGTCATCATGTTTCCAGGACCCAAACATATGCATTATTTATTCACTTCCACAAAAAGGGAAACTAAAGTATCTAGAGGTTGCAGAGGGTTTTTTGTGTTCCCATACCCCAGTTTTGAAGATGTGGTTTTGTTGTGGTCCTGATCAGTTGCCCTCATCTTGGGAAAGTGGAGACATGGTAAAGACACATCTAGTGATGATGTGCTTTAGTGTGGCAAAGAAGCAGAAATTTCTGATAGCAAATTTTCTTTGTAAAAGGAAGATGGAAGGAAACAGAGCAATTTCATATAAGAGTTCATACTGAGGACAGCCTAATACATTATTTCTCTCAGGACACCATAAGGATGTTTTTCTCCAATATTGCTCAATGATTTCTCTAAAGATATAGATGACAGTATACATAATGTTGTGTATGAATAACAAATGTAAATATTACTGCAAACAGTGTCTCATCAGAGAAGATGACTGACCTTTTTCTTTCTGGTGAGAAAAATCACATGTTTACATTCTATTAGGATTTGACTATTAATCAATAGATTTTTAAAGATTTTGTTTAATTACATGAGAAATTGTTTTAAAGTTAACTTTTCTGTCCCCTGTATCTACTCTATATTTTTCTTTTCCTCTTTAATTACGTTTTTTTAACAAATCTTGTATCCTTCTGTTTTATAATTTTCATGAGAAATTAAAATCTTTGTTAGGGCAAATAAGGATCTGAAAAGTGCTATTTAAAACAACAGATTGACTCTCTAAGAATAGCCATTAACTTCAAAGACTGAAAACTTTCATACAAATAGAAAGTGTGATTTTTTTCTTTCATGGGACGAGTAAATTTTCTTTTCTGGAACATGAATGAAGTTATTAGAAGCAGCAAAAGCTATTTTATCATTGCTATCAGAAGGCAAAGGATTAATTGCTGTCACTGTTCATACTATGGTACCTTGTGGGGTACAAATTACATTTCTGTAACCTCAGCACCTTAATCAAAACCAACATGATCAGACCTCATATTAATCTGCTGCAGCCAGCACCAGTCTTTCTATTCCAAATAAATGCAAGGTTAGCAGTATGGTCTTCTGAAAGCAGGGAGCAACCTTATCAGGAAAATGCACATGGCAAGATGCAGAAGCAATGACAATGTGAAAAATCAAGTTAACATCCAGTAAGAAGGCATGCACATTGCACTGCTCTTGCTTTTTTGTCAGTTTGTTCCATGCTGAATCAAAACAGGGATTTGTATGTGTCTCAAGTGACCAAAACCTCCTGGCAATTTGTCTGCAGAATTTCTGAACTTCTATTAAATATACCATAAAGATACCAAACATACACACACACACACACACACACATACACACACACATACAAAGAAGAAGAAAAGAAAATAAAAAAGCAAAGCAATGTGAATGGTAGAATGATGTGTCTGTTCATGCTCCAGTCGGACAGTCACACTTTCCACCGCTTTTGAGGAAAGCAAGGCTAGTTCACTTAGCATGAGTCATGCAGCTGAACTTTGGCTTATATCTCTAGCCTAACCAAAGTGTTCATTTATGAAGATTTATCTACCAGGTTACCGAGGAAAGTTGTCTTAAAACACTCAGCCTATATGTTTTCTAAACACAAAACTGCTGGAAATGTTCTTTAAAAAGTGAATTTTGAACATGAAAAGAAGAGCACTGTCCTTCCAATCACATTAACTTTTAAACTATTGGAAAATATTAGGAAAAATAGTGACCTGATTTACAAGCAGGCAAACAATGCAAGGCAAAATAGTTTAATGGCTTGAGAGGTCAATTAATCACAAACTCTGTGGAAATGTGATGAAGGACACACTTGAAAGCTGTGCAAGGTGAAGCCACTTAATACAAGACTTCAATTACCCTCTTGTTGATAAAATCTTTGGTCAAATTTTTAAGTCTACCTACCAGAACCTGAGCATCTTGGTTTACACTTCTGTGCTTATACTATCTTTCATATATATCTGTGAGATGTCATGAGACTTAGATCTGTTATCTATATATTATTACACTATATAATAACAAGTTAAGCTTTAGACACTTAGTGTCCTACTAAGTGAGTATCTGCAGCAGTTTCAGGCAAACGTCAGTTTCACAGCTCTCTTCTATGGGAAAATAAGAGTATGTTAGATAGCCTGATGAGAATAGAATAATTGCAGTACAAGCAAACAAGATAATTTTGAAAAGGAAGATTATATTGTTTCTGTTCATAAGGAACCCAGCAGATCACCTCTTTTGATAGAACATTGAAGCTGCACAAATATATGTATAAATAAAAAAGTGAATTTTAACCAAAAAAATTCAATAACTATATAGAATAAAACATACATTAGTTGTAATATAATCTAGCTGTGGAAGAACCAACAGATGTACATTTTTTTTTTTAATTTTTAATTCTTGAATAGGTGTTATTTGCATCAAGTTACAGAAATTTATCCAAGGAGAAATTCAACAGGACTGGGTTCAGAATTCAGCACTCAGAAGTTCTTGGGTAGCCCAACAGAGATCATACCCCTATGAGGTTGTTAACAAGGACATGCAGTTGTCAAGGCAAGTTTCGCAAGATGAAAGTACCACTGAGTTCAGGCAGGAGTAGTCCAGGAAATAGAAAAATTGAGCTCACCTCAAGATAATGACTTATTCTCACCTCTCTCAAATATACAGGGAAATAGGACATACTATTAATTTTTGGTGGCATGTTTCCACTTACTAATGTTCCTGGAGCAACAAATCAGCAACTTTAATCTTCAGCATTATGAAACTTCTTGTTATTTATTTTCTTCACCTGAGTTCAATCCAACTGCATGGTCCAATGCCCATGTCAAACTAAAAAGCTTCAGGGAAAGCCACACAGTCATGGAGTGCTGAGGAGGCAATTTTTATTTCAGCACAGGCTGGACAAAAAGACCCTGATTTCTTTTTCTTTCTCCCCAGTGCTCAGCAAAGCCTTGTGACATATGCATTCCAAGATGTACAAGCTTCAGAGAAGCCCAGGCCACTCATTTAATGAAAGCTGACTGTGCACGTATTGGCTCCATAACCTTTCTGATCTACTTTTATGAAGCAATTGATGTTAAAACATGAATTTGAAGCAATATGTGCTGCTGCTCTTGTTGTTTCCCTGTTTAAAAATTAACAGGAGCTCATAAATTTATAACCATTAAGAGACAGGCTGCTACTGAAATGTAATCGAAGGTTTAAATTTGCAATGAAAAGCTTCCATCTTGCAGGTACAGAAGAGAAGGAGATTCTGCTGTGTTGGGTTTTTATTCAGCAGTCACAGATGGGTTAGGTCAGGGATGCTGTTATGTGATATTGCAGATTTTCCAAAGCAAGAATATATAACAGCTTCTCAAGGTTCAAAAAAATGCTTTCTTCTATGTACAACCCCTCATCTTTAAATTTTGCTGGTCCGTGTTCTTCTGTATGCTCTACTTTATACTGTAGTACTGCAGTTATGAAACAAGGAGACAATGTGCTTATGTCATGGGAATTGTAGTTTTAGCCTTGAACTATAAATCTTGTAAGGTAGAGATTTAAAATGTCTTTCAAAGAAAGCCTTTAAAATTCTTATTTTAATCTAACAGTTCCATTCAAATATTCCTTGCTGAATAATAACCACTCTGTTCCTGCTCACAAGTTTCCTTGAAGAGAAAGGCAGCCATGTTAGAGAATGCAGAATGACCCAAAGGCTACTTTGATTCTTCTTCTTGCTTTTTTTGCAAGGTAAGCACAAACATAAACCTGAACAAAATAAATTAAGTAATGATATGTCACAATATCATGTTTCCATCATGTGGTTTTGTGTATATGTGAGAAAAAAATGTGCTATATGAAATAGTCTATTTTGACTTCAGCTACCACCTATAATATCATATTAATGCTTGTGAGACGCTGAGCTTTAAAATCCACGTTTATATCAATATCCATTCTATTTTTATGATGTCTCAGGAACCAAAATTGCATTCCTTAGGAGGAATTTGACATTAATTATGCTGACTGCTTTGTGTGCATTCTGCTGTGAGGTGTAGTCCCTACCTGAGCAGAAGTAACTGCCTGACCGTAAGGTACCAGTCTGTGGTGTGGAAGAGCGAGTTCAGCTAACACATTAAAGTAGCATAAAAGTTGCCAGTTGTATTTACTGTTACCATTTAGAAATTATTCTATCCAGGTTTTTGAATGCTAACCAGTACTTTTTTTACGTGAAATTGTCATACAACGTTTTAAGACAAAACTAGTTATATGTTATTGGTGCTTTATTGAAAAAAAAAAAAGAAAAAAAACTGAATATGCCAAAATGATAAAGGACATTAATATTTCCTCTTGTAAGCCTTTGAATTGTGCTGAGCATTTTTCATTTCCTTGTTTATTTGTTTGTGGTTTTTGGTTTTTGTTTGTTTGTTTTTTTGTTTGTTTGTTTTTGGTTTTTTTTTAAATTTATTCGTATTTGCCTCTTTGGGTGTTTTTCTAACTATTTTTTTAAGATTTGCATGTGTGTTGGGTTTTTTTTTAAATTTTTTAAATTTCATTTGAGATTGGAGATAGAAACAGGGGAAACAACCACTTAATGCCTTTGATCAAATCCTGCTTTGAAAGGGAACCCTGGATTAATAGGTTTTTGAATGTTCTTCTAAATTAAAAACATCTGTAATGATCCTCCAAGGACAAACAAGGCGCTCTGGTTCACTGAGTAGGTAATGAAATTGCTGAGTAACCCTCCTTATCAGTGTGAAAAAGTTTGCTGGTGCAGCAGGACAGGCTGTCTCAATGTACTGGCAAACCATTGTTGGCTTATCACTGTAATTTCCCATACGTGTTCATAAAAACCCTCTTTGTAATATTTATATCCACTTTTTAAAAGCAGACTTATTAGAATCTGTCACTTTTCCTTTTGTTAATGAATTCTCATACACGGCTTGACATTACTGTGAATATAAATGGTTTTAACAAGCGTGTTTTTTCAAATCTTAGCTGTAAGAGGTATCTACGTAGAATATCTCCTCCTTTAAGATTTGTTTGATAAAATTAAGTCTGGGTTCAGAATGAATGTGATTAATCTACCACACTGCACTTGCTGCCCCTCTAGATCAGTACAATCATTTTTATGCTCTCCAACATGAACAATTTCAAATCAGATCAGGATGTTACCTTCTTATGAAATTTTTTGTGAACTGAAGACAAATATTTTAAAAGATAGATAATCTCTCTTAAGAACCATTTAAATATTTTAAACAGCTTTTCACTGTTTAACCTGATCAAAGCTAGAAACGAAGAGCTATAGTTGTGGCAGACAGCTTTTGTTTCTTCATAAACTGTTTAACAAGGAAGATCTTTGGATGAGAACATTGTAGCCTGTTATTCTTAAAGAGCAGTTTAGGAAAAGAAAAAGATGGTATTTTGAGCTATCTGATCTGGATTTCTGAATCTTTTGAGAACCTGTCATTTCTGTCCCTTAAGAAGAAAAAGTGCACAGATCTCAGACTTCATGCATGCAAAGCTGAAATGGTCTTAACAGGACACATTTTTATTGTGGGAATAGAATCTGTAAATTAGGAGTTGTTCTATTGCACACCAAATCAACTCTAGTTCCAACACATTGTTGATTTTCTCTTGAAGGGCTACAGAAATAGACCCTCACTGTTCTGGGCTCTGCACCAATATGGTGTTTGATTTTGTCCTCAAAGCTGAGTCACAGTGTTGTTAAATTTTGTGGACATAACGGGGGGACTCATAAACATTGGGGTGATAGTGTAAACAATAAGAAAATGCAAGATCTAGGCACTGAGGAAATACTTCTGCTATCAACCTCTGGTTTTAGTGTGACAGAAAAAACACATGAATGTTTATAACCATATTATTACTTTTTTTTTCTCTAGTTGATGGAGGTCTGAAAAATGGGGTTTCCTTTCCTTTTTTATTTCTTTTGGAAACTTGATGCTCAAATAAAGTGGCAAAATTTGGAAATTTAGTTTGAATATGCACAATTTGCTGAGTCTAGATCCTCACTTAAAAACATTTGTTCTGTCAGACTCCTTGGTTGCAGAACTATAATGAAGTTGCAAAAGACTGGTTTGCAAAACTTGCTGTATAGTCCAGATTAAATATATAGACACTACAATAGCACATGTGGAATTACCATAAATGCATTGAGGAAACAAATTAAAGAAGTTCACCAGGTAAGTCAGAATATGTAAGTATAACATGGGGAAACTAGGTATTACTATTAATCAAGACACACTGATGAGTATAAGCAAAGTAAGTTGTCAATTGGCATATCTGCTTTGAGATGCTATTCTGTCATGTCATTGAAGTTACTTCAGTTTACATCAGACAAGAATATTCTTTCTCTGTATGTTTCATAATGTTCCTAGATAAACTTATTTCATTTCATACTAGCTTGAATAAACAAAAAAAAATTCAAATATAAAAAAGTGAAAAAAAAGATACTGAAAATTTAGGTCATGTCCTTGGGCTACAGAGTAAATAATATAAAATTAAGCATTCTGTATATCATTCAAGAAAGTGGATGTCTAATTATGGTAAACCTTCTGCCAGAAAAACATGTGAAAAAGATTTTGTAAAGAAATGAAAGTATAATTCATTTATTTATTACCTTTGTTCTCTCACCTGCATTTGACTTGTCCATGCAGATATCAACTTACTGAATTAAAGAGAAAAAATAATTGAAGGATCACATCCTTAAACTAAGAAGAAACAGTAAGACTAGTCTAGATATAAGCCAGGTAAAAAAAAATAAATCAAACCAAATCAAAATAGCACACCTAACTTTGCACATAATTTAAGAAGCTTATAACAATATTTGAGTAGACTGAGGCCCACTGGTGATGATGGAATCTGTCACACCCCTTATGTTAACAGTACAAATACAGATTTTTTATTTTATTTTATTTTAGTGTAGATGTTTCTTACCACTTGAATCGATTGCTGCTTTACTGTAGGTATAGATATGTAATAACACCACAGAGCATGGGCTGACTATATGCCTCGTTAATCTGAAGATTCAGTAGGTGATGCCAACCACATGTGGAAAGGCAAAATCAGAAAAGCCTCAATACAAGATGAGGTACAACTAGAAGAGGACATAAGAAGTGAGATGATGTCCTTCTCAGAGTACATGAGTAGCATGAGGAAGACTGAAGTCTGATAGTCAATAAAAAACAACACAGACAGCCCAAAGGCTGAAGTGTTGACATCCTTTGATCACTGGTTCTGTTGAAGCTGTACACATATGTGTGTTTGATTTCCATATATATGTATATACACATATATATTGTATCTACAAATATATATAAAATGCCTATAACTTATACAGATTTATATATAGATCAGGACAATTATCATACTGCTGGAAGCATTGAGAATACTGACAAATCAGCTCTGTTTCAAAAATCAGAGCAGCATTCTGCAGGATTGACATTCATTAATAACACATAGTAGTTGGCTCTACATCACTGTCAGGCATTCTCATGGCTTAGGCAAATAAAACTTTTAAGATGCTTATGATAAACTTTTTTAATGTATACAGTGATATGGAGCTGAGGAATATAGTGATTACTGGTGCTGAAATTCCCTGATGGTTTCAGTGGCCAAGGTGCAGGTGATGTAGCCTTGACTGGAATGGGCAACCTAGTTTAAAGCCAAGCAAGTATGACTTGTACCTTTTTTGGTTTACAACTAATTAATAAATACAACAAACTGTTGATGTGGCTACAGTTATTGCTAACAAGATCAGCTAATAATGAGGCTAATGCAATTAGTATAAGGTAATAGACAGTCTGCAGTACAAAATACCAGACAAGATACTAGTTAAAAGAATCTCTCTGTTGGAAGGGTGTGGTTACAGTTTATTGGAAATGCTGACTCATGTCAGGCCATTTAAGACTCATGCAGGGAGACAGGAAATTGTATATAACTTGATTATAGCAAGACTTTTGACTCAGTTGAGAAAGTATATTTTCATGCTCAAAAATAGCCATATAATTATGTGAATTTCTAATTATATGATAATAGAAGTCTAGTGTTACAGAAATGATGTAAAAGTGATTAGAAAATCATATTTATAATAACCATAAATGCTTTATTTTCCACAGCAAAGTGTATATCAAGTATGACTGTGCAAAGATCAGCAATATTTCATTAATTACAGGGGCGATAGAAGGAACAACGTTCACTTTTGAATTAGTAGCTTAATCAATCTGAGATAGATTAAAAGGACCCCAGAGAATGGATTGGAGTTCAAAGTTGATTAAAAATAGACAAAATTCAATATATTTTTTACTCAAAAAAGACAAAACCTGATAATATATTCAATGACTACCTGAGTATGACCCAGCAAAAGCATAAAGTTACGAACAAGCAGTTGTCTTATGGTTTGGGGAGTATAGTAGCCTACAAGATCAATGAAGTAATTATTCCATTCAGCGCTGGCAAAGTCTCTGGTGTTCTGTGTCCTTTCAGATGCCAGACCTTGTGGTTTTGGCTGTATAAGCCTGGATATCCCTCCTTGAAGAGCCCTTCATTATTCTTTGATCAGCAAAAATTCAAAGCCCTTCTCCAGCCACAGATTTTTTCCCATGTTTTTTTAGTCATGTAGTTGAGTGGACTAATTTGCCATGTTCAGTCAAGTTGACAGACATCTATTAGTGGTTATTATTTGGTAACACTGACTAGTACATTCATGTGACATTGGACGATTCATTAACAGGGATAACTCCTGCTGCTCTGTTTTGCCTCATGAGCTTATGTAGATATAAATACAAACTAGCTTCTTTTGAGATTGATAGCAGTGTGTTTTAACTCTAAATTCAGAAGAGTTCTATTTTTCTGTTGTCTTTTGGGTATGTTTTCCTTTTCCTTCTGAATATATTGCTGTGCATCTACACAAGTTTCAAGTCTAGATGAATAATTGCATTAATTACTGCATGGCCGAATACTACTGCAGACACTGTTATAACATTTGCAAGGCCTTGCAATGCTTTCCTTCAATAAAGCAGTCATTAATTCATTCTAATTTCATTAAAGCTTGTACAACTTCACTTGAGATTTATCAAGATAACATGACATTGTATGCCTCTAAAATTTCTATCAGCTACAATGTGCAAGAAATTGAAATAAATAAGGTATCTAATGTCTTATGTGCATTTGAATCCAGTCAAATAAGATCAGCTGTAGCTGAATGGGGGAGTAATGATTGTATGAGAAGGGAAAGAAAATAAAGAAATAATGGGGCACTGATGGTGAAGAAAAAATTGTCCTTGTCTAGTACAAGTTCATATATCTGACGTGTTTAGAAGTTTGGGTGCAAAGGGAAAGATATGTTGTACTTAATAGCACTACAGCTTTCTATAATTGCTGATTTTTATGATATTTGGAGGCATGTGACATGTAATCAGAAAAACATAATCTCATAATCTACATTTTCTCTCCTGTAGTGTTATTCACAGTTTGTATAATATAAAATTAGCCTCCAATAAAAAGTGGGAAGCATGATTTTCTGTTAGAAAGAAAATTCTGTTTCCATGGCTTTTGTGAAGACAGAATTACCACAAACCTTGCAAACTTTTTCTAAGTTTATAAATTTAAAATCTTCTTTAAATCACATGAATTTTCCCGTTTTTGCATTCACATCTATGTAGAATGAGTCCCTGTTTTTGCTTCTTTGAGGAAATCCATAATAAATCCAAAATCTTAACTATGTGACACCATTATATACTCTCTCTGTGTAGGAGTAACTTGCCCAGGTGCAAGTGAGCTGCTACCTCTAAGTCAGTTCCATACTCAGTCAATTTCTGCATTTATTTGGCAGCTTTTCCAGGACTGTTTTTACCCAATTATTTTGTAACTTACTTTCTGTCAGCCTTATAATATAAGTATTAGCTCTTGATGAACAGGGAGAATAATCAGTATGTGTTCAAAGAAATCCTAATTAATTTAGGCATCATTTGCAGTACACAAAACAGCCAAGTGATGAAATTTATCAGTTGGAACATGCAATAAATTATTGGAAATGATTGGTTACATAACTCATTTAGTGAATCATGAATATGTACAAAAATCGAATGTGTTGCTGCCTGGGCTGAGTACTTGCATCTGTGTAACTTAGGCTGGTCTGCTGTAAATGATTTTTAGTATTCTGGCTTAAGATGTTGAGAGTATGAGTGGATACTTCAGCAGTGCTTATTGTATTTTAAAAGGCAGTTAAAAGCTGCCTACATTAAAGTTTCTAATTGGAGGCATTGGCTTTAAAATAATTGCTACTTGAAATTTTTTTATCATATACTTAGGGTTTGAAGGTTCCGTTTTTCACTTTTCAATTCATTCATTTAATGCAGGAAAAAAGAGATCTGTGGTTCAGTCAATCTGCTGTGATGTTGGTGGACTTGAGACATGTAAGTTTAAATTTTCAAAGGCAGGAGTAGTTTAATGTCTGACAGCCTTTTTGATTTTCTTCCACTTTTTTCAACCCATAACCTGTGGTTACTTATTACATTCTGTCAGAGTAGGAGGGCATTTATCTAAGTCCATTATTTACAGATTTTTTTTCAGCAGACCTGAAACTCAGAGGTCTTCTGCTGTTACTCAGGGTGTGAAGGAAGTATTTCCCCACTCCCCTCTGCTCTACACTGCAGTTCATCCATGTGATGGAAGGAGGAAACGTATCTCTGCCTCAAATTTAACCACGTTCAAAATCAGGATAAATAATTTAGCATGAGGATTTTCAACATGCACCCCACCAGCATACTTTCCAGCTTTTCCATCTGCCAAAACAGCAGTAAAACAAAGCCATAACGTGAGTGGAAAGGAAAAGTGAAAATAAAAAAATCTGAAAGTTAAAGATTAAACTCCATCTGAATTAGGACTGGTGTCCAGGAGGCATCTTCTCCACTGTTTTGGTAGAGAACTTTCCCATACATATTGATGCTCTCTGAATTACCTGTTTTCTTATACTACATTGTCTTAATGTATTTTTGTAGCTGCTCAGGTGCAAGACATTAAATATCTTTAGCAGGACCCTCTTCTAATCTATGATACAACTTAAAAAACCCAAGAAGACAGGAAATTGTTCATTCTAAGAAACTCATGCAGGAATGAATAATGTAAAGAATTGCAGTATAACATAAATATAGATCATATTTTACCATATACTTATTCGAAAGTTATTCCAGTGTGTAAAGCTAATATCAGTAAAACAGCATCACAGATAAAGAAACCCAAAACTGAAGCAAGGCTTTCCCTTGCTATCACTAGAACAAGAAAAATATAAAAGGTGGTCTAAATACTGATACAATCTGCTCCTAAAAATACCTCGAATAGTACACTTCAAAGTGTTTCACATATAACTTACATTTCTAAATCCTAACCAAAATTAATACTTACAGAGTAAATATGCATTTCACTGACATGCGGGATAAAAGGCTGGAAACAAGAGGACTTTCTGATGTCAGGACTTTATTCTACTGCTATCTATTAATGCTGCCAGAAAGTTCCATCATTAATCATAGAATTCTTTCATCTTTAGTATAGACACTGTCCAATGGATCTCATGACAGCTTAATGAAAAATTCCTCTTTACGTATTTAGATGAAAAATTGGATGTCTTTTTTTTCTCATACTGTTTCTTTTTGTGGTGTCTTCCTGTAAGATGCAATGCCATAAATTATACTGGTCCTATGTAACCATCAGCCCAATAATTTGCCTTATCTGCATGATCCATAATTTATATGAGGCTCCCTGACATCAGAGAGACCACATTTTGAAGTAATCCGAAACACCACTCACTTCATCACTCAAAATTTGAGAACAACTTTTGTTTTCCCAGGTTACTGGGACAACCAGGTCTAATTGGCACTGAAATGAATCACAGCTCTCAGAAGCTCTGTCCTGTGAGATTGACAGTGGTCAGTGTGAGCATTTGAAAGTTTGCCTCAGTGACAGAAAACAACCGTATTGTAGTTGATAACAGCTTTTTCTTCTAGGTGACACATTAGCTTAACTTTCACAAATAACTTCTTTACTCTATACTGTACTCCCAAAATATCACAGCTATATTTTATATTACCATGCAACTGGCCAGTAAAAGATACTTTTAGAGTCCTTTTTTCTTTTTTTTTCATAAACCTAGCAAGTGTATTCCCACAGAGTTATTTAACTTGGTTCTTTTGATATGCGATGTGCCAAAACTGTCTCTTTTGAAGCTTGGAAATTTACATCAAAGCATTTGTTCTTCTTTGTCAATTCTATAATGCTTAAACATTGCAACTTTATTGTCACTGGTGACATTGAACACTATAAAATGGAGATAAAAATACACTAGATTTGTTCTTTTATAGATTTAGACAAACATCCTACTAATTTAAGGTGATGCTGTTCCTCACAGAGCATTCATTCCACAGCAGCCCCATTACCTTATGTGGCTACATATGATTAATTTAGGAGGAGCAATAACCTGTATCTGTCTTTCCAAAACATTTAGATCCTGAGAAATGGAGGTTCCATGGATATCACACAGCTAAAGCTATGTCCCATGCAATGAGAATTTGCTTTTGACTTTGACTTTAAGTTTCCTCTGTCTTGCAAACAAATTTTCAATTTCTTTTCAGCACATTTTAGAAGAAAAAAGAAACCAACCTACCAACCAAAAAAAGCCAACACCTACCAATCCTGCCCAAAGCCACAAGAAAACCCAAAAAACCCAATCAGAAAAAAACCCCAAACTAATAAACAAAATAACAACCCATCCATACAAAGAGGACTATTCCTTCTCAGAAATAAATAAAGTGACAATTTAGATTCATATATGATACATTCCTTTGTGTGTTTGAACCTGTTGTTACCTGGGTCCATCATATTTAAAACAAGGCAACTATACTGAACATAATTTATAGAGATGCTGAGTATGTGGTTGCCCTGGCAACAGACATAAAAGTTCAGAAAAAACTTCCTCTCCACCCCTATTTTTCCATTACTTCTCATGATCACCAAAATTATATGTTTCTAAGGTTTAACTAACTGACATGTTGTAAATCAGGTACATTAAAGCAATATTCTTTAGGAATGTTGGATGTCTTGCCATCGATTCAAATAAAATAGAGTATGTGAAAATAAGACATCTGACAAAACCGATGATTGAGTGTCAGGGATGCAAATGTAATTGCAGGTTTGTGCCTTTCTTTAGGGAAAAGTATCTTTGTCTGACAGTTACACGGAGAATGATTTACAGCATTATCCATATTAAAATATTAAAAATAGTATTCCTGGAATAGAAGCTTGGCTTCTAAATTAAAAACATCTTCTTGGACTAATATCTATTAGTTACTTGGTGAAGTCAAGAACTTTCAAGGTCGACCTTTCAGTCAATTTTATAGGATCAGCTTCTCCTAATTTTTTAATACAGTCTTGTACTGCATTTTAAACATGGTAATTTAAAACTCACTAGTCTAATGAAAAGGCTAAATGTTTATGCTGCTTCAGGAGAATCATTTCACAGTACATTAACAGTGTTTATATTGGAATCAACTGGAGCACTGCATCTGACAGGTCATGGAAACATGCAAATTGATGGGTGCATAGTCTAAAGGCATAACAAATTTCAGGTTCTTTGGCCTGTCCAACTCTGAAATCAAACTGGCCAAATAGTCCTGACTGTGTGTCCTTGCTTTTATGAAACAGAAAAAAATGTTCCACGTGATAGGCAATTTATTTTCCAGAGTATTCTCACTGTGACTTCCATACTTCCTGCACTATCAGGCCAAAAGGACACTAAACCCACTGGAAGAAATGGATAATTATCTCTTAAAAATAGCTGGTTAACTCACTAAGTTTCCTAACAAAGGAAAATCCTCACCTTGGTGTTTGTTACTGTTTGTTCTGAAACATGAAACATGATGTTCTACGTAAGGGAAAAATATTACAAACAGTGAAAATGTGCTAAAGACAAGGACATTAATGAATACATTGATGAATTGTTCCTATGACTAAAAATTAATTAATCATAAATTTGAAAATAATTACAAACAGGTTCACTAAGAAGAGCTATTGAAAACTATTTGTCTCAGGACAAAGAACCAACACAACCCAGGAATATGCTCTAGTCCCAGGTTATAGGCTTTCTCAATCCTCATCAAGGGTCTATCACTCTGAATGATATTTAGATTTTTCTGGAGGTGGAAGACAGAGAGAATAATAGTGACTATGCTGCCGCTCAGCAATTGTTTTACTCTTATTCTGTGCAGGAGGAGTGGCATTTAAAGGGGAAAGATTGCTGCAAATACATTACAGAACAAATTCTGTCCTGGGCATATTCTTAAAACACATTAAAATCTTATTCAGAGACTTGTTCTAAATAGACAAAAGGGAATAAACTCAGTGGAAAGAATAAGCCAATCCTATTTTTATCCAAAATGTTCAGAATTCATCCTTGGAAGGATTAAATTTCTAATCCGCCCAAGTCAGGTTGACTGCAAAATAGAGGAAGTATATTATTTATTTTATGAAGTTCAAGTATATCAGCTGGAAACAAGAGACAAAGGAAGATATCCATATGTTTTAACTGACAACTGAGATCCAATAATATGAAATTATTCTAAAAATGCAAATGAATCATCAGAAGCTTCCAACTGAAAAATATAATCAATTTGTGCAAAGCAGTGGTGAATTTTCCTGTGAATTGCTTTGGAGCTATAGGAGAAAATGATTTCTGGAGTGATTAAACAAGGGAGACAACTTTTTAAGCAAAAATATAATGTTAATCCAAGAAGCAATGTATTGAAATGGGTTTTTGGTCCAGGAATTAGAGGCACTTTTGTAAGGATGAGACAAATTAAGCCCTGGAGAAACTTCTGAGAGTGACTAATCTGGAGATGCTGAGGGTAAGAAGAACAGTGACTTGAAAATTTTCAGGGAAAAAATTATCAGCCTATGAAAAAGATTGCATTGTAGCTGTTGTAATTGTAAACTATGATTGCTACCAGGTATTTCCCCAGTTTCCTACAGCCAAATGGAAAAGTTACTTAAAATACCTTGTGACCTAATGCTTTCTGCCAGATAATTTCACTTCAAGCTGTATTATGTTTTACTGAATTCAGTGAGTAATTTCTGTTGATTTTTTCCCCCTTTGCTTGGTGCTTCAATTTCAATTTGCATTTGCATTTTAATGATTTAAGTATTTGCAGAGGGAGTTGAATACATCCAGAAGGCCCACACTGAGAAACAAATTGAAAGGTTTTAAAGATAGTAAAAATGTTCACTGTTGCCCTCCTCTCTATGGAAACTTTTATCACTTAACTCCTTATCACGAGTTTCACTGCTAATTAGTTTATACATTTGTAAACCTAAGTGTCCTCACTGAGGTATTAAGTTCACAGGTTTTTTACTGATATCAACTTAAGTGGAAGGTATTGATCGTCTTAAAGGACTGAAGTCATGATGGTGAGTCCTGTTGTTGAATGTCAACTGAATCATCCTACAAACAAAAAATTGGTCTTAAAGAGGACAATAAGCACTTTTAAATTTTTTGTTTGGTTTTTTTTATCCTTTGAGTTAATGCCTTGTGTTTTCCCCATGTATTTCCATTTGATGTGGTCCTCACCATAAAAGGCAGTAAACTATGCAGTTAAGTATTTAATAAAATTAATGTACTTTATCAAAGCATCAGAAATTCACTATAAGTGAAATTCTTCATGAAAAGAGAATCAAACCAAATGAAAATGACTGAGTAAGTTGCTGCGTGGATGTTAAAACTCCAACTAAAATCCATTGCTGCATAGACTCTGAAGAAATATTTCTAAGAAAGTATGAGATGCTAGACAGAGACGGGTCCTGGGAACGTCACAGGTGAAATAAGAAAGCAAATTAAAGTTTTTATTGTAAATGAGAAGCAGCAGTCGATGTTAATAAGCCGTAATGAACTACAAGGAGGGGGAAATGAAAAGTATCTGTGCTGGTGAGAACAGATACTCTGAAAGAGTAACATGGTTAGACTATTGTAAAGAACAGGGCAGAGATAATGTGGTGAGAATTTACAAAGCGAAAAACAAATTAAATATGTGATCTTTGGACAAAGCAAATATGTTCCTACATGAACCTTGAGGAGCTTTGTTTAGGCAGTTTTCTTACATATTGGCAAAAGTAAAAAACAAAATCGAATCTATCTCATTCTTTTGATTCCATGGTTTAAAGGGAGTAGATATGTGAGATGTTCAGGTAGTTTGTTACCTATCACACAGCAATTCCCTGAGATACTGTTGAGCAGGAAAGGATTGACAATCCTTCAGTGCTTATGATTTTTTTTTTTCAAAAAATGCTGTCAGAATACATTGGTGTCAAAATAGAACTTGTGAACAAAACATCACCATAGGTGATGAAAGGAATAAAATAGAAAAAAAACATAAACACCACTAAAATAACTTTCATTTTGCTTTAAGCACATCAAACACAAATCTGAAATCTTTTTTTGAGTTCCTCTTTCCCAGTCTTCTCCCATAGGATCTTAGTCCTAATTCCTTTAGGAATAGCTGTGTTGCTGGTGTTCTAAACACATTCAGTTTGCATGATGATGAAAAAACTAAATAAAGCTCATGGATTGGATAGGAAGTATAAGCAGTGGAAAAAAAAAATCAGTCATGAACATGAATATATAAAATGTACATCTGACTGATATTCACACTGAGATTCCTTTAAACTGTGCTACCTCAACTACACTTACATTCCAACAAGGAATGGCAAGGAAAACCTCCATTCCTTATTGGACTTGGCGGGGAACATAGTTAACAGGGATGAGGAGAAGGCTGAGGTACACCTACTTTGCCTCAGTATTCATCAGTAGGAGAGGTGGCCCTCAGGACAATTGGCCTCTGGAGCTGGTAGACAAGGACAGGAAGCTGAATAGCCCCCCTGTGTTCCAGGAGGAAATAGTCAGTGACTTACTGAGCCACCTGGATCCACACAAGTCCATGGGACCAGATGGGATCCATCC
>JAYRBT010000093.1:10637721-10648857 GCA_036023395.1 Myiotriccus ornatus
AAACAGAACAATAATCAAGAAAAGAAACAAACCTAAATGGTTCAATTTGTGCCCTTTGGTGCAATTCTAACCACAGGCAACAGGGGGTGCTGTTGGATCACTGGAGATGCAGAGCTTGTAGTGTCCTGTGCCAGTCACCAGGGGGCGCTGTTGGGTAACTGGAAATGCAGAGCCTGCAGTTCTTTATGCTGGCTAGCAGGGGGCGCTGTGGAATCACTGGTCATTGCCACGTGGGGTGACACCCTCTGGGGTGTGTTGGAGAAACCAAAAATGGGTTTCCCTCCCCCCTACACACACTGGGAAAGGGGAGAGAGAGAAGGGAGAGAAACAACAACAAAAAAGTCCTCTCCAGTGGGAAAAAACTGACTCTGGCTGGCTGAGTCATGTGGTTTAGTTTTCTTTCTCCCTTTGATGCGCACAAGAACCACTGCTAAGAAAGAAACAAATGGGAAAGGGAAAGGGGGAAAAAAGCCCTCCCCAAACAGTTCCTCCTTGATGAAAATCCAAGCAGAATCCACAGCTGGCAGCCAAGCTGAGAACAAAAAGCACTCTGAGCTCTCCTCCAACCTAGTTCCTGCTTCAGCAGCCAGCCAGAACTCCTTCCCCCCATTTCCCAGGAGACAAGAGGGTGAAAAAAAAGTAAGAAGGAACTCCTCACCTCCATTTCCCAGGAGATGAGATTCTGAGGCCCATTAACTAAAAGGCAGCTTCTTTTGTGTTGCTTAACTGCTCACTTAACAGCCCTCCATGCAGTGGGCAGGGGGAAGGGGAAAATTCCTGCTTAGTTCTCCTAAGAACCAGCAAAACCATGACAATGTCTTTGCTAAATTTTTTTAAAACTATGTGCCTTTTCTTTCAGATGAACAAGGAGGTTGGTCCTGACACTGTTCTGCACAATAGCCCAATAGATGTATCTTCAACACATATTATTATTTCAGTACTGCAGGTATTTATTTCATATATTTTATTATGTGCTGCAGTGTGTATTCATGGTCATTTAATTTTCTACCCACATTTTCTTTATTTTCATGATCCTTCATGATCAGTTGTTACTGTAGTTATGTGCTTAACTTTCCTTACTTTTTCTTTTATTATTTTTCTTTTAGTATAAAGGATTTATAAGCGCATTTATAGACCCACTTTTCACCTGTCTGAGCAGCTTACCCTTATAGCCAACAGTAAATGTCAGAATATATGGAAAATTCCAAGGCAGGTGACATCTTAAAACAGCGGAGGACTATTAATGCAGGTAGTTTAGTCTGTCAGATCCAAAGAGCTGTGTCTGCCCGGGAGGGCTCTCATGGGTTAAGGACAGATAAATGGCACAGACATACAGTGAAGAGAGTTATGGAGATCAAGACTTCTACTCATCTTTTACTCTGCAAGTCACTGCATTATGAGCATGTTGCAGGGCTACAGAGCATGAGATAATTGTACTACATAGAATGTGTACGTGCAGGTCAACATCTGTGGTGGAGTGCTTAGAGTTTATTCTGGCAGAATTACATCTTTTTTTTTTTTTTTTTTTTTAAGCAGGGTTTATTACTGAATGGGGATGAAGACAGGGAAATACACAAATTGATTTTATGTTGTATTTCTCCCTCAGATATGCTTTTGCACAATATATATAGGCTGCCCTTTAAGAGGTTATAAAAAAACTCGTGTTCTGTTAATAGAAAATAAATTAAGTGACTGCAAGTATCCCCAGGTCTCTTCAGGTGCTATACTTTAATGTAGAGCTGAAAAATAAAGCTTTTTATACTATGTTCATAAGCTACCACTACAGAACTTTCTGGAATACTTTCCCTTTCCCACTCCTCTATGTCCTACTTCACTACATGTTCGTTGTTATAAATTACTTGTGTGTGAAATCCCACACTTATGCACAGTAGTCACTGGCACAGTTTTAGTCAGCTTTCCTCTGTCTGCTCATCTTTTATGTAAACATGTAGAATAGTAGATTTCACATTTGACTGCTTACAGATGTTGCCTAATCAGAGTAAATGAAGTTATTCTTATATCATATTGCTATGCAAAGGGTTGGCAGTTCACAGTCCCTTGTCTCAAACTTCCACCCAGAGCTTGATCTGCATCTCAACCTGCATTTTGCACTTGCAAACCCAGCTGCCTGCACATGATCTGTTCCTCAACACTAAAATATTGATATGTGCACAGTGATCTATATTCATTTTGGTACCCTAAAAATCTCTATTCAAAAAGAACATCATAGGTATTACTATATTTTCTTTTTCTGTTTTTGTTTGTTTGGCTGGAGGTTTTTTGTTTGTTTGTTTGTTTTTCTAGTCTGTGAAAACCACAGCAGCTAAAATCTTCTTCAGTTAGGATTCCCAGTACATCCCTCCTTGTGTTCATCCCTAGGTATCTCCTGATCTGATGGCTTTTTGATGTTTCAATTCCAGTCCCTAAGGAGTTCTCTTATTTCTAATTAATTTGTGCTAACTCATTTTATCTCTATCACTCCACCTTCTCCCACACATTTGCTCCTTTTCATTGCATTTTCCTGCTCCTGAAAATCCATTTATATCCCTAAGGAAAAAAGAAATCATTTTCCTTTCATTTATATTATTGCAAATGCCTTTTTCAGTATACAGAATTGCTAACCTTGGTCAATAAAACCACTGCCTCCCAGCTATAAGGTTTATAAAAGCTGTTTGAGAGACACAGACATCCTCTGGGTCAGATGCAGCTGTATTTTTCTATATCAACCACCTGGGGTGTGGGGTAGTTCATTTTTGATTCTTATTTTTTGTTTCTATTTTTATTTTCCTTGTTTTGTTTTGTTCTTAAAAATTCTCGAGGTTGCTAAGCCACGTTCTCAAATGGAGCAAACTATCTTATTTTCATTTATCTCAGAGAACTATGTTGATTTATGCAGTATCTGGTCTAATTCCTGTCTTTAGCAGACCAAATGTTCTTGCAACATGAACCTGAGCTTTGCTATAGCTGAGGAATTCATGGATGACTAAAATTAGCTTGAAAGCTGCTTATGGTTAGTGTAACATTCTAAGTAATTGTGCCATATCCTATATTAAGAGTCTGCTACAGTTAATGTCGAAAATAGGAAAATCATTGTAAGCCATTGATGATGGTGTTGATCAGAGCTACATAAATATCATTACATTTGGATGTAAAGTGATGGAATAAGTGAGGGATAATTAACATGAATTACTGAATTATATGTCTTTATTGGATCCATATTCCTAATTATCAAATTGAGCTTTTGACAGCTGAGCTGACTAAAAAAGTATGTCTTTGCTGAAATAAGTTTCCTTTAATTTTGTCTGATTCTGAGGGAAAAATACGGTAAATCAAGAGGAGTTCAGTTCGCTTGTTTGTTTATGTATTTTTAATTAATTTATTTATTGTCTCTATTCCAGAGTTGGGGAAAAAAAAAGAAAGAGTTCTCCAAAGAGATCTAGAAGGTACATGACGTTCAGTCTGAAACTATGGTATTTATTCCTAAATGCTAGCTAATTTGGGGTTCTATTCAAGAAGTTGTCTTGTAAGAGAGCACAGAGCATTAGCGAGGAAGCAGAGAAAAGACACATTTGCAATAAGATATTTGCAATGTTGCATAAAAACCAGATGCACATAATCTTGTCTGAGGTTTTCTGGATACTATTTTATTAAAAGTTGTCAGTGTCACTTTCTCATAATTTCTTTTAATTTTGTTTCTTAAATAAAATCCTTTACCTTTATAATTTCTTTACTGCTATGCCGGGAAATGCAAAAGACTGAAAAGTTGAAGTTTCTGGGTACAGGCAGTGTTATAAAGTAGGAAAAAAAAAATCAAATTTGAAAGGCATTCTTTAGTACAGTAAACATTTTCCTTCTGGTTAAAATGTAATTGTTTTTCATAGAATGGTTTGTTTTGGAAGGCATCTTAAAAGTGATCTTGTTCCACAACCTGCCATAGGCAGTGACACCTTCCACTAGACCAGGTTGCTCCAACCTGGCCTTGGACACTTCAAGGGATGGGGTAGTCTCAGCTTCTCCAAGCAACCTGTGCCAGGGCCTCACCACCCTCAGAGGGAAGGATTTTCCTTATGTCTAATCTAAATTTACTCTCTGTCAGTGTGAAGCCTTCCCCCTTGTCCTGTCCCTCCAGGCCCTTGTAAATAGCCTCTCTCCGTTTTTACTTGGCGCCTTTACCAGTAGAATACAACATTTGTTAAAGTCCTTAAAATATTGTTAAAATATTGCAAAAAAAAGGTGTTCTTTCTGGGTGAATCACCTGCACAGAAAAAGAAAATTACGTCTAAGTTAGGCAATTTTCCTACAGTCTTCTGATGGATTAGTAACAGAATTCTACTGTGCCTCAAAGTATTACTGTGTAAAGTGAGGATTGCTGCATTTACTCATTTTAGATAAACAATATCTTTTGCATTATTTCATAGATAAGAACTGTATGGAATTGTTCCCCCACTGGCAGGGTAGTGTTGACATCGACACTAAACCGTATCACAGGATAGAGTGCATTAGAAGCATCTAACTTCCCTGTTACTAGCAAGGAGACATCTGGTTCATGACTTTTAGCACAGCATGACTTTGAGTGTAGCAACAGCATCCTAAATCAAGCACATCAAAAGCTCACACTTGGAGACCAAAAACCCATTTGCATCATTAATTTCTAATTGTGTGTTAAACCCCAAATGAATTGTATTTGCAAAATGATAAATACATTCAAATCAGCACCAGTCTAAAAAGAAACATCCAATTTGGAGAAATCAGGATTCCTATCTTAGACATTGAAGTAATGTCTTGCGCAGACTGTACACCAAAAAAACAGACTCTACATCAGTAAATTATATTGTTTGAAACAATATTCATTGTTCTCCAACACAGCATTTTGATATGTCTTCCTCTCCAACAGCTCTGAGAAAGCTCAGTGGGTACTGATGGTCTAAACAATCTCTCTCCAAAAGCCTGATACTGTTCCTGTGAAAATATTCTTGAAGCATTTCCACAGAGACTCTGAGATAAAGTGATTCTAAAAAGATAAGATTTCTAATGCATTACCCAGTAGTTTCAACTTTAATTTCCTGAATAGATATCTCTCGCATGAGATGTAAAGCTACAGTGGGCTGCTGCTGGAATATTTTTTCTGATTGCTTTATGAGTGATGACTAGTAGCCCATTAAGGAGCCTCACAATTTAGATGACAAGGAAAGAAGGGAAAAAACTACATCTGGACCTTTCAGTGTGAGGCACCTTGTATTTGAATGAACCCCTTTCCAGTGTTAATATAAAATGCAACACGAAGAAAGCTCACCATAACCCTCAATAAGACACACCTCATGAACATTAAAGACAAAGTCTATCAAGTTAACTAATTACTATAAATTACTGATGTGGTGCTATTTATTGCATACAATTAAACAACTCTTACTTTATCCTGTAAATGACTGTTACGTGTTTGCCCTGATGGCTCATTGATTTACAGCCCACGCAGATTTATGTTGTGTTGCTCGCCTAAGCAAACAGTGCACAGAGCAAACAAGAGTTTCAGAAACAGACACAGAAATCATAACACATCTTGTTTTTCCTTGCTCCAGGTCTAACTTTTTTTCCTGTTATAAAGGATGTTTAAAAGTGAAAAGTATTATCATAGGCACAGATAAGGAGGGAGGAAAAAAACTTTAAAAAAAGGAGAAAAGACGGTTTCCCTTCAGTCAAGTTTGTGACTTCAATATCCAGAAAATGTGAATTGTGTCTAGATTTTGTCAGACTAGATGAGGTTTGGAGCAACCTGGTGTGTTTGGAATTGTTCCTGACCACTGCCGGGGGTTGGACAAGATGACCTTGAAAGGTCCCTTCCAACACAAACCTCTTTATTAGTCAGTGATTGTAAGTGTTTAAGGACACTTGGAAAGAGGTTAAGGACTTGGAAGAAAGTTGGAGAAACTTTACCTAGTTGAAGACATCCAACCATGGCAGGGTTGCAGGACTAGATGACATATAAATTGGTTTTGATTCCAGTCCAAACCATTCCATGATTCTATGATTCTATGAAGAGTGGGAGATGCCCCATCCTTGGAAACCACCAAAGTCAAGTTGGACAGGGCCTTGAGCAGCCTGGTCTAGTTGGAGACGTCCCTGACTATGGCAGAGATTTGAACTAGACAACCTTCAAGGGTCCCTTCCAGCCCAATTCATTTCAGGATTCCATGATTTTCTGATCCAGCAAGAGCCCATTCCACAGCCCCAAACACTTATTCTTCATCTCTACCCAGTGGTGCTGAGGGCAGCACCCAGATGGATGGGATGAGTCTGAGAGGATCTCCAGATTTCACATGAGTGGATCTTCTCCAACACTTCAGGAGAGCTTCAGCATGGCCTGGGGGCACTGGGACAGCCATGTGTCAGTGACAGGTCCCAGCTCGCACAGTGTTCTCAGGTAGACCTCTTCTGTTATGTCTTTTCAGGGAGTGGACAGAGATCCCGAATGGTTCTTCTGTGCAAAAGACCCCTGTGACAGGCCACTGAAAGGAGTCTGTCGCTATCTTCTTGACTTTATTCAGGCACTGGAGCAGGCCAAGTGGCAGCAGCTAAGACTCAGAGCTCCAGAGAAGAAGGAGAGGGAGAACTAGTGGAGAAATACCTTGCTGAAACTGTAGTGAAAAAGACTGTGGAAGTCAAGTCCACTCTCGACCTTCCAACCTCTGGCTGTATTATCAACATCAACGTCTGAGGTCAGAGTGCTCGTGTGGGCAGAGCCAAGGGCAGGGAAATGAATCTCAGAGCTACAGAGGAGGAGAAGGAAAAGAAGGAGGAGCAGATCTGGTGGAAAAGAGCCTCGCTGAAATCCCAGAGATGAAGATGGTAGAATCCAAGCCCATCTGTTCGCAGGGACCCTTGATCTTCCACAATCTCTTGTATTATTGGTATCAAGTTTTGAGGCCAATCTTCTCAAGGTGTTCTGATGGCCAAGACCAGGACTAAGAGCACCAAAACGAGTAAGACTGTGGTCTGGCAACTTCTGGATAGTAGTAGAACCACTTGTGACTTCATGGAGCTCTAACGGCAACCTCCTTGAGGAGTCTGTCAATAAACATCTCTGGTTTGGTATAAATGATGAGTGCTCCATCAGCTGGAGAGCCCTTGGCTGGAGTGATTGGGAAACAGATTAATAAAGTCAAGAGGATGGTGCCAGACTCTTTTCAGTAGTGACAAGAGACAGGACGAGGAGCAATGGCCATGAACTAAACCACAACAAGTTCCACCTCAACATGAGGAAGAACTTCTTTCCATGGAGGTGGCAGAGCCTGGAACAGCTTCTCAGAGAGGGTGTGGAGTCTCCCGGTCTGCAGACATTTCAAACTCACCAGGACACATTCCTGTGTCGTCTGCTCTAGGTGACCCTGCCTGGGCAGGGGAGTTGGATTACGTGATCTCCATAGGTCCTTTCCAACCCTAACTAGTCTGTAATTTTGTGATTGTGTAAATCACTGAATCATAGAATTGTTTATCTTGGAAACGACCTCCAAGATCATTGAGTCCGGTGTTATCCCAGTAGTGCCAGACCCCCACTAAACCATGTGCCCAGATGCCACACCTCTAATGCTTTCAAATCTCTCCAAGGCCACCACTGCCCTGAGCAGCCAGTTCTAACTCTTATAATAAAGTCTTTAAAGTCCACTGAGTGCAAATCATTAGATAAAAACACATTCTCTTTTATCCTCCTCCTCCAGCACAAATAACACATTTTTTACATGTCTTGTCATCATCCAGGGGCAAGTGGCTGCTTGGACAATGCTAATTTATGCAGAAACATCCGTAAGATGAATGGTGTTTGCATTGAACTTTATATAGTTCTGTGATCAGGCACCATCTCCTGTCAGGCTTTTTAAAAAATTATTCAGACTGTGGAATCCTACATAGAGTACATTTGGTAGTGGATTTGTCTTTTTTTAATTTGTCATTATCATCATCATCATCATCATCATCATTGAATGATGTGAATAACCAGCAATGGAGACCACAATCTAAACTAAAGGAGCGGAGATTTAGACTCAATATAAGGAAGATATTACACAGAATGAAAGTGGTGAGGCCCTGGCACAGGTTGCCCAGAGAACCTGTGGCTACCCCATCCCTTGAAATGTCCAAGGCCAGGTTGGATGGGGCTTGTAGCCACTTGGAGTAGTGGAAGGTGTCCCTGCCCATGGCAGGGTGGTGGAACAAGATGGTCTTTAAGGTCCTTTCCAACCCAAACCACTCTAGGATTCAGTGATTCTACAACCTGAATAGACTGCCCATCAGAACAAGAATACGTGCGTCCTTTTTAGGATACATTCAGTGTTTACGAGGGATGAGAAAGTACCCCTTTAAAAAAATTATAGTTCTATGTCATTGCTTTAGTGCTTTTACACAATAGGAAAAGTAAATTGAACTTTCTTTCAACATTCCTACCAGCAAAATGACTCCTCATATTTTACTATGGTTACCAGGGGAAATGTTGGCTAGCATATTCCTTCTTAAAATGTTCATTTTCCTTGCACTGCAATGCCCCTGGCCTTGGCATATTTCTTGTGAGCTTCTGGAAAGTTCTCTGTGCTTGGCAGAAGTCAAAAATTTATGATGTGCCTCTAAGCAGCACTAAGGCAAACAGCAAAAGCTGTTATCCTTAGTGCATTTTTTGCAAGGCTGTCTGTTAAAATGTGCATGTGATCTAGAATTCCTCTTTGTGTTTCAACATTTTGATTTTTTACCCTCTGCCCCCGGCCCCCTCCCACCCCCCCCCAAAAAAAAAAGGAGAGAAAAAAGAAACAGCAGCAGTAAAAGTCCTCAGGCCAGCATGGTATTCAGAAGCTGAAAAATTCCATAAATCACAGATCAAATGTTTCTTATCTAAGAGACATTTTAAAATAAGTAGAGAAACAAGGGTGAATTACCCTTGGCCTGGTTAAGCCAGGATGTGATGTGTAGCATAAACCTGGACTTCCATTATTATGCTGATTTTGGGTAAGATCAGGACCTATGTCTCCGAAGCTATGACAGCCTTGGTTCTGAGGTTAATATATACAGCTGAGTTTGCTGTCACAAGTACACAGTGCAGGTAAACTCCCAAGGGATGTCTGCTAAATAATTCTGCATATGAGTTTGCAAGGGTGACTTCTTTGGGAACAGCACTATTGCAAATGCATTTGTCAGTGACAGAAAGTTTGCATCTTGGAAACAACACAATGCTTCTTGCTTACTCATTTTATCATGTTGGCTGTTCATGAGGGTTTTTTTTTGAGGTGGGATTTTAAAGATCGGGTTTCCTGGTGCTAAAATGAAGTGGTCCCTGCCACACACAGGAAAAGACTGAAGATCACATTCCTTATCTTAGTTTATTACAGCTAAAAATGTTGTAGTTTTTTTTCTGTCCACAGGAAAATTCTCCATAATACCAGTTGAAATGTTTGCCTCCCAAAGAGTTTTGATATATCAAGCTACCATAGTTTTAACAGTTTATTGCAAGGTGGATGAGCAATCTGGTCTAGCAGAAGGAGTTCCTGCCCATAGCAGGGGGTTGAGACGAGGTGAGCTTTAAGATCCCTTCCAACTCAAACCATTCCATGATTCTATGATTCTATGAAATGTGTGTATTTTTAAACCTGACCAGACTTACCTCATTAATGCTGAAAGCTTTTTCTTAAGAGAAATATTTTCAATTATTGAGGGGGTGATGATATTATCAAAAAAAGAAAACAAAACCAAAAGTCACCAAACAGATTATTTCAAATCTGGAGCCCAGTTAATTGAAAGGAATTGAAAACCTCCCGTTTAATTTAGTAGGGTTTTGCTCAGACTATTAAATTTATTTTTTTTTCCTTACACAGAACCAAGTCCAAATTTTTTCTGGAGGCTTGAAATGCTAAATAGATTGTTCCAGCACTTAATGCAGTTCAATGACTGCCTAAATTATTTTTTAATGCTTCAGTATGGCTCTGAAAATAGGCTGGCTGATTTATCAGTAAATGCACCTTTGTTGACAGCTGTTGTCCTTTATGCACTACTATTTTTTATAATGGTTTTCCTCCTTCTAGATGATTATATGTCACAGTACCCTAGCTTTGGTAGCATATGTCCTGATATAAAATAAACTATGTTCTGGGCAAATACATGATTTTCCAGTGACTAATTCTGACCTGCACAGCTGGCATCAGTGACCATGCCTGTCTTGGTAACTAGGACATGAAAAGTACCTCAACAAATATGGCAGTATATATTTGTTTTTCAAAAAAAAAATGGAAAAGGCACAATTCTTAGAGCATATATTAAGCAAAACACAGGCTGTTTTCCAAAATTCTTGCTAGGAAAATTTTTATAGGAATCTGATGCAAGAGCAGCATACTGATTTGTGAGTCACCTGGTTTTGCTTGCTTGTTTTTGAAAAATTCCTTTTCAGAATCTTCTATAATCCTCCCGTTTCCTTTTTTCCCTGCCTTGCTTTTGTAATCATTCTGGTGAACAGCAGCTAGAGTTTGATTTCTAATGAGATCGTTTGTCATGACTTATAGCTTGTTTTCTCTTAAGACAGAACCTCTCATATTGACTCATGCTCGGTATTATTTGATTGTTCAGATAGCTGTACTGAATTCCACTGAACTACTGAAGGACTAGAGCATGCTTCTACTCAATAAAAATGTCAAGATGGCAGAAACCATCCCTATTTTACTTCCCATACCTTTTGTGAAATGTTACAAAGTCTAGATGTGAGAAGGAAGCAAGAATCCATTTAGAGAATTTTTTTGTACATCCTTGATATCTGAGTTAATTCCCATCTTTTCCAATATTCAATACCATGAGACTAGGTGCTCACATCAAAAAATTTGCCCACAGATACTTCCTGCCTGTGGCCTTCTTGTATCATCTCAATCTAGCAAACATCTCCATCTAATACCTGGTTGTGCTTCTTACCCCTCTTCACAGCAGAATCCTGGAAGTTAGAATTTATTTTGTGCCTATATTTAACTGTTGTCACTGAAGAGACAATGTCATACTTATCTGTGTTTTAGCTGGAGCAGGTATTAAGTTGCAGATGTTTATTTTATTTTACTGTTTTGTTTTTCTTTTTCAACCATTGCCATCTAATGTCAGCATAATATAACGAATAAAAGGTTACTT
>JAYRBT010000093.1:10657795-10668272 GCA_036023395.1 Myiotriccus ornatus
ATTTATTTCCTTTCTCTTGAATGAAGACGTGCTGCAGCCCTGCTAGTTGTGCGGATGGGGTGGCCTCTTGCAGGACTGCGGAGGTTCCGGGAGACTGGCAGCTCTCCTCCTTGGGGCACGCCGAGGCGTCCTGCGGAAAGGGTCCTGCCCGCCGCTGGGAGTGGAGGGGCTGTGGCTGCCACCTTGGGTAGAGGGACCTGCGGCTGCTGCCTGCTCCAGCTCCTCCTGCTCTGCAGGGACGGGAACAGGCGGGTGGGGGCTGTGGAGCAGAGCTTCCGATGTGCTGAGTCGGTCCTCTACGTTGGAGCCTACAGGGCTGCTGCCAGGGGTTAGGTGGAGGGCGGGAATACACCCTTGATGGATGCTGAGGATGGCCACAGCGCTGTCCTCCTCCACTCTGCCAGGTTCCACCGCCTCATCCCCCAGCTCCTCCTGCTCCTCCGGCTCTTCCTCCTCCAGCTCCTCCTCCTCTGCCACCGCCTCCTCCTCCGGCTCTTCCTGATCTGCAGGGATGGGAGCAGACGGTTGGGGGCTGTCGAGGACAGCTTGCGTTGTGCCGGAGCTTGTAGAGCTTCTGGCAGGGGTTGTATGGGGGACCGGAGTACCGCGCTGAGTGCTGCTGACGGTGGCCACAGAGCTGCTGTCCTCCTCTGGGACTGCAGGAAAGTGCAGCAGCCTGTGAGCCTCCTCACTGCACTGGTCCACAATGATGCTGATGGTGCCACGGATCAGAGGTTCTGTATGTTCCTCGAGGAAGTCCTGCAGCACCTGGACCAAGACATTCGCAACTGGACCACAGATGGACACGGCATGCAGGATGATGCTCTCTGCAATCCTCGCCATCCACCACCGGGTGCCATATATTGCCTCCAGCTCCTGGCGCAGCCAGGGCACCACAGGATCAAGGAGATGCTCATCTCTTCGGAAAAGTTCTGCCCACACCCTAGGCAGGAGGCCACCTACGGGCTCAGTTCCTGCACCACCTGGCTCAGCTGCTGGCAATATCCCCCGTGGAGAACGTGAAGGGGATGCTGCAAAGTGATAGGGGTTGTTTCTAACCAGCTGCCCAAGAGTTATTCCTGCCCAGCTGCTGGCATCTTCGGGGGCTGTGAAGACACAGTCTATATAGCTATCTGTCTGCACAGAAAACCTGACAGACTCTATCAGTTCTCTGCAGAGTGGACACACTATTTGCATCTCTGCCCAACGCATAATACAGCCCAGGCAGAACTGGTGGAGACAGGGCATTACATAAGCAAGGTCATCTCGAGTATCACGGCAGATGGGGCAGTTCCACTCTGTCTCTGTGGCCTTGTCTGTGCCTTCCTGAAGTTTGGGGTGAGATGAGAATGAGAAGATGCTCCCCATCACTGGTGCTGGTACTACCAAAAGGTGTCACACGCTGCAAAATGGAGATGCCGTGGTCACAAGCTGTCCTGGGGAGCATAGGAAGAAATGCCCAGGCCGCTTGAGAAGGATACCCTTCCCGTTCTCAAGGCCTTCGCATCTGTCCTACAGCCTCCCCAAGGGTACCTTTCTGTGCCCAGCTCACTTCTCAAGGTACCTGGCTGCTTGAGCCAAGCAGGGCTATGAAAACACTACTAGTGCCTCCAGGATGGGCACTGAGAGCTGCCCGTGGCAGCAATCAGCTGTGGGAAAAGCCTGGCTCAACACTCCAGACCTCATGGACACGTTCAGCAGGAGTCCAGGCATAAGCCAGAGTAGGCCAGGATCTGTCAGCACCCTAATTTAAGCAGTAAGGGACAAAACATGACAATTTAACCTGGTGATGTCGCAGTCCACTGCCAGTGACATCAGCCTCCACCACCTTGTGACATCACAATAGGATGTCCACCCCTACAGTACTCAGACCAACACAGCATGTCAGAGGTTGCCCTCCACAGGGGTCCTGGTATCACCCAGAGAGGTCCCCAGCCCCTAGACTTTCCCCAGCACTGCAAGAGGCTGTCACATCAGGGTCATTATAGCAGTACCTTTTCATGCGGGATGAAGCCAGGACCCTGGAAGAGGTTCTGAAAAAGCACCCCAGTGATACTTATAGAGGAGTCACAAGTGGAAGATTGGCTCTCTACAATTTCTGCTTAACAGCAAAGGGGCTTTGGTCCTAGCAGTTAACGTCTCTGGTGGTAGGAGCGTGACTGCCAGGGTGGCTTCTGAATGGTCAGACAGGAAAGTTTCCTTAATGGAATTAGAGTTCAGTTTAAACAGAAAGGGGGGTGAGAGGGAAAGGACTATGCATTAAGGTAAAAATAAGGATTATAAAAGGAGAGACGGAAGAAATGGAAACACAGAGCAAATTATGGATATTTTTTAAAACTTTGGAAACTGTTTTCAGACACATTCAGTTTGTATGTTGGGTGATCCTTTTGTTGGAGAGGAGGAAAAAATGAGTAAAAGCTGTTGAAGAAGGAAAAGTTCTAACATTTAGCATCTCATCTTTTTGTTTCTGATATTTCTTCAAAATAAATACACAGATAACTCTGAACACAGGCAATGTTAGTGTATGGGATACACTGGAAAAGCTGTAGCTTTGCAACCTATTTTAGCAAGCAGTGAACACCATCACTAAAGAGGCAGTTACTGTGTGCTGTGTCCTCCTGGCCATTGACCCTGTACTGGCTTCACTGATCAGGTGGGCTGCTGTGATCCTCTGAGGTCACTCTGCTAGAGACATCTGAGCTGTCTATAGATGTGAATCAGCCCACAAGCCCTGGATGGTGAGAATGTGTTCCCAGAGGAGGAAAGTAAGGTCACCTGGCCAACATCACAGAGGCAGGATGCAGAATGGGAGCAAGCATACAGTTCAGAAGGTCTCACTATTCCCCCAGGGAAAGCAAAGTGCAGGAAAATAGAGAGAGAGTAACACACTCCAAAGCCCAGCTACACAGTGATGCCAGCTGACTTCATGCTCTCTGCTAGCCCTCTAAGAAACAGCATCTTGGAGTGCAAAGGCTGTCATGCTTAGCCCAAACTCCAGTACCAATGTTCCACTTGAGAAGCTCACAGTCATGCTGGAGCAGATCAAGTATTTTCACTAGTGCTCTTTCTGATGGAAAATGTAGTTTCCTCATAAATCACACAGAATCATCAAGGTTGGAAGAGACCATAAAGATCATCTAGCTCAACTGTCAATGTAGCATCATTATAATCACCCCTAACCCATATCCCTAAGTGCCACATCCAGAAGGGGTGGGAGAGGGGAATGAGAGTCAACCTGTTTTGTGTCTAAACAATGGGCTCCTTGTCAAAGTTAAGGTGACTATAGAAGAGTTCCCTGACCTGTGATCTGGTGACTTTGTTCAGCCTGATGAAAATTTATAGTGAAGATCATGGCCCCTACCCATGGTTTGGGAAACATGCCCCTCCCTCCATCCACTTAATTAAAAAAATTACACAGAGGAAAATTAAACAAGAAAAACTTTGTTGTACAGCTGTTTCCCTGTGCTATGTGAAGTTTTCCTCCCTCTCAACCCTCCTTTTCTAGGAGAAGGTTGTAAAGAGAAATGGATGATGCATGTGGCACAGTCTATTCCAGGAGAGCCACAGTGGCTAAAAGCTTTCCATGTCCTGCATCAGTGACTTCCAGGACCAGCTCCTGAGCCCACTGGCACTGAGGCTTCTGGTGGCTGTATTTCATGGAGGTAATTCAGGCTGACTCCTGTGTGCCCTGACCACCCCCACAAGCCCATCAGCACAGACAGTCACGGTGGGCTGTGTTTGTGCAGCTGCTCCCCTGGGCTTCTGTCTGCATCCCTGCTTTTCTGTTCTCCCTTTAGGGGCCTGGTCAATAACACAGACTGTTTTCCCTGGACGTGACCATGGTGGCTGAAGACACTTGTGCACCCCAGCCCCAGGCTGTGACAACCTTTTTCCTGCTCATACCTGTGGATCTGTCTGTGGGTGCTGGTGGCTCCTCCACACCAGCCACCTTCTCCCCGAAGATGTCATCAAAGTTTTCCATCACAAACTTCTCCAGCGCTGTCACCTGCACACGTCAAAGTCTTGGTCTCAGCCCAGGTGCCTGAAAGCATGTCAAGGATGACTCCCAAGCATTGCCTCTGCATAGAAGGAGGTGGCTATCGGGCAGCTCTTCCAGGCAGCTACTCCACCAGCATTTGCTGGAGAGAGGGGGCTGCCAAGGCCCTCTGGGCATTCGGCTCAGATGGGCTGGGCAGGCTGCACCTGGCTGCTCAAAGCTGCTTTACCTTCTCAGTCACTACCAGCATGGCCTCAAGCAGGAGTAGGTCTTCTTTGGGTGGGCTCAGGAAGTTTGGCCCCAGGCAGATGGCCAGGCTGCTGGAGGTCATTCTGCTGGTGGACACGTGCTGGACAATACGTTGGAGCACTGCAAGCTGCTGCTTGAGGAGGAGGAGGTTTTCTGCAGGCAACTTCTTTTCCACCCTGAAGGAACAGCAAGACAATGTTCATCGAGCAAATGTTGCACACAACCGCTCCTAAAACTGGCACAAGGGAAGGGACAACAAGCAGCTGCGTTGTACAGTTTTCTAGGTGCTCTCAAGACAGCAGTCAGGGCTCCTGTGCTTGAGGAAGGAAGCATGTCATTGCCTTCCAGCTCCTGATATCACACAAGCCCACACAAAGGAAGGCTCCCCATCCATTCCCTCAAAATCTGACCCCAACCCTGCAACAGCAAGCTGTCCAAAACTACAGTGTTTTAAGGAGACCACCCCCTTTCGGCAAGTCCCAGGCTTCTCCCAGTCCCTGCACAAAAGGCAAGCTGCTGCCCATGCTCACACTTGCAGGTCACAGATCTTCTCCTCCCTGCTTGCCATCTGCATTGCTGCTATCCAGTCCTCACAGAGGCCCCTGATGAGGAGGTTCAAGGGAGTGCTTCAGAGGAAGCCCTGCAATGCCAGGGTATCCTTGTGAGCCTTTGAAGATTTCAGCCTAGCCAGGAACTCTTCCAGCTGCAGATCAGAATCACTCACCTTGAGGATGACAGCCAACAGCAGTGAAGGCTGGCTTCCCATACCGACATCCTCACCGTGGTCCAGGGCCTCCCACAGGTCCTGAAGGGCCTTGCGCTGCCAGCTTTCTGGAATATGTCTTCTGTGGTCAGTCCTGCCTGGTGCAGGACAGCTAGCAAACTCCTGCAGGAGATGCGAGGGGGCAGTGACTTTTCTGATGAGCTGTCTTCCAACACAAGTGGTTGGGTCAGAGCTCTGCCCCAGAGCAGTGCTGCCAGAAGAACAGGCTGATGATGAAGGGCTGTCCCTCTGCAGCAGGTCTGCAAGCCATGCCCCAGCCTGGGAGTGGACAGGGCTGCATCACCCATGATGTCTTGTCACACTGCTTAGCCATCAGCCCAACACCAAACTTCCCAGCACACCTTAGACAGGGACATTCCAAACCACACAGTGCAGACAGTGATGATATTTCTATTTTTTTCCTACCTTTTCCCCCTGCAATTGTGACCATCATTTACAAACTCAGGATGGAGACAGGTAAGACAAGAATCCTTAAAACCCTAGACAAAAGGGGAAAGAAATAATTTTTTCTTGGTTTTGCTTCTTCATGGTTACTGTCCTTTGCCAGCAGCAACTAAGAGTAAGCCCATCAAATGGTTCCACCAGCATGTGGCCTACAATTACTTGCACCCTGAGAGCCCCGTGATGGGTGCTAGCAAATATAACAAGGGTAGGACAACCACCAGCAGCTGGCCTAGAATTAGCACTGATGTCTCCCTGCTTGTTCAACCTGATTTCACAATTACTGTAAGAGGACAAGTAGCCCTGAACATCATCTAAGTTTCCTTGTCTGTGTTCCTTGTGATTCAATGATGTCAGACCTTCCCCTCATGGCATAGTTATCCCAAAGTCCCTAAATTTTCCCCATGTTGTTCTTGAAGTCCTTCTTATTCTGTGCACAAAACACAGTACCTAAACTTTCCAGCAAAAGCATTAGATTTTGGATCTAAAAAGACTTAACCCAGTGTGTTCTTTATGGAGATACACTGAGTTCAGCTTTGAAACAGCTCTGCTTTCCAATCAGCAAGAGAAAATAAAAACTGAAAATTAAGGAAACATGAAACCCTGCAAAGTTTGCTTAGACTCTTGATTCAAAAATATTGGAATGACGTCTCAGGCGAAATTCCAGTCTTTTATGTATCTCCAATGCAGTAATAGCACAGGATCCAGGAGGTGCTGCCATTGTCGAAAAAGTTCTGCCCAGACCTCAGGCAGGAGGACACCCATGGTCTCTATCCGCTGTGGAGAAGATGGAGAGGACACCACAGCATGACGATGGGGGCTGTTCTCACCCAGGCAGAAGAGAGCTCTCCCTGCCTGGCTGCTGGTGTCTGGCAACTCTCTGGGGAAGCTGATGGCAAAGTGTACATAGGCCTGTTTACCCCGCTCAGGAAACCTGACAGGCAGTCCATGCTGACTGGTCCCACCATGCTCCTGCTCAAGGGAGACCTTAGCAAGGTGATCAAGGCCACATGATTCAGGTGGCTGAGGGAGAGCAGCATGGAAATCAAGAAGCTGAAAACAAGAAATGGTATTTCCCTTTTTTTAATTATTTCTGGCACTGTGCACCTGCAGAGGAGAATATTCCATGGTGACATCACTCAGTGGTGGAGGATGACCTAAGCAGCAGATGGGGGGCATGGATTCATCACTGGGGGATGGATTGTGACATCACATCTCTGATTATATCTGCCTCTGGCAGAGTCTGAGCCAATCTGGTTCTAACCTTGACTCCTGCTGAGTAAGAGTGCAAGGTTTGGAGGATCTAGTCAGACTTCTTCCAGTGTGTTGGGAGCTGCCTTTGGCAGCTCTTTTTGCCCGGCGCAGAGCCATCAGTAGTGTTTTCCCAGTCCTGCTTGGTTCAGGCAGCCTGGCATCATAGGCAGCAGTGAAGGTCAGCTACCCGCAGTAGCTGTAAAGCGAAAACACCCCCCTGGTGTAGGGCAGGTGATTGGGTTTGGGGAACCAGGAGGGTGTCCTTCTTGAGAGAGCTGGGCATTTCTTTTTCCCCTCCCTGGGACAGTCAGCAGGGCTGTCACACGGTCACACAGTTCTCTCTTACTCTCTGTGATGCCAATGGCAGGGAGCATCTCCTGGTCCTCAGCTCTCCCCAGTGCACTGCAGAGCATAGAAATGGCCATGGAGACAGACTGGAGCTGCCCCATCTGCCGGGACACTCGGAGGAGCAGGGCTTCTGCTCTGCCCTGTCGCCACCAGTTCTGCCTAAGCTGCATCCTACAGTGGGCACAGAGAAATCCATCATGCCCGCTTTGCAGAACACCAATAGACACTGTCAGGTTTTCTGAGCAGGGCAGATGGGACTCTCTACTGTTCGTCATCATGCGTCCTGGCATGTCACCACAGGCTAGCAGCCAGGAAAGAAGAGCTTCTAGGGAGTCACCAGAGACTCCCTTGGTGGGAAAAAGTGGCCCCCCGTGCCCTGTGGCATCCCCTTCATCTTCTCCACAGGGGACACTGTCCCCACCTGAGCAGGGGGCTGCAGGGCCGGAGCCCGTGGGTGGCATCCTGCCCGAGGTGTGGGCAGAACTTTTCCAACGACAACAGCATCTTCTGGACCCTGTGCTGCCCTGGCTACGCCGGAGGCTTGAGGAAATTTACTGCAACTGGTGGTTGCCAATACAGGTTGCTGAGAGCAGAATCCTGTCTGATCTCTGTGTCTATGGTCTGCATGAGGAGACCTTGATCCTGAGGCTGCAGAACCACCTCAGAGGACGTGCAGCACCACTGGTTCATGACCTTATCAATGTTATTGTGAGCTGGTGCAGCGAGAAGGCTCAGAGGCTCCTGCACTCCCACTGATGGAGAGGAAACAGGTAGGAAACAGTACCAGCTCCAGCAGCTCCGGCTCTAGGTCCAACAGCTCTCATGAGGGGATTTCTGCCAGTGTCACCACAGGCTCTAACGTGGAGGAGGAAGCTCGGTATACCAGAAGCTGCCCTCCATGAGAGTCACAGCTTGCCCCCATCTGTACCTATCCCTGCAGAGCAAGACTAGCCCCAGGAGCAGCAGGGGCAGGCAGAGGCAAGTCCTTCTTCCCAGGACTGCAGCCACAGCCCTCTACTCCCGGCCAGGGCATGGATGGCTTGGCCACAGGGCCCTGGTGTACCTGAAAGAGGAGGGCCCCCTGCCCCCAGGTTCCTCAGGATCCTCTGCATCCCAGCAGGAGGCCAAGGCAGGGACCTGCCTGAGCACTGCAGACCCTTTAGATGAAGTGGTGAAACTCAGGGCCATTGTCCATGGCACCATCAGGAAGCTGCCTCACTTTCCCAGGTCTGGCTTCCAGACGGTGCCTGGTGAGGTCCCCGATGGGGGAGTGCCCCAGCACCAGGGGTCTGAGTAAATGTATAAATGTCTAAGTCTCTCAGTAACTGAGAGAGTTTGATATACTGAAACGCAAGCCCACTTGAAAATTTAGTCCCAGATAGAATCTATCTTGTTAAAAGATAGTTTGGACCAAAAATCAAAAAACTGTAAGGAGAAAATAGGGTTTGGATGTAGTCCTCAGTTCTTGCAACTTTAGTTACTAATTAGAATTAGCACAGACTGTGTGCTTGGACAGAATCAACTTCAAATAACATATTAATAATATTTTAATACATAAAATTAATCAGCATTCTAATTAATTAGTTAAATAAATTAAATATTTCTTTATCATTTTAGCTGTAATTTTTATTATATATAATTTGTATACATATAGTATATAATTATAAATTTATAATTTGCCATTGTAAGTTATAATTATATTATAATTAATGAATATAATAAAAATTACTTTAACAAATATTTATTTTATCATTTAATAAATATTATTAATCTATTATAATATGGTATTTATATATTAATATATAATAATATATTCCTGTATTAGTAACAAGTGACAATGTGCCCCATACCCACTCTAATACAGTGGCTGATCATCTTGTTATATTACGGTAATTATTGAACAGCAAGGAGTCCACTGAGGTGGAAGAACGGGCAAGGATGAATAGTTTTTGAATCTTTTTTCCCTCCTCTCAGAGTGTTCATGCATCTTTCCTTCCCTTCTCCTGCTCTGTGAACTGCACATCTATGGATGATTTTTTTTTTATTTTGAAACAGATGGGACCTATGTTTCAAAGTGTGACTTCTGATCATGATCTCTCTGAAGTCAGACCCCAGAGGCCCCCCGACACCTGATCTTAATTTTGAGGAATCCATCCACAACGTGGATCTACTCTGGAGCTGTTCGTGCCAGAAGTATGTAATATTTTGGAGAGGTGTTTCAGAAGTTAAGTGTCTCCAAGTCTCAGTTTAGCCATCTGTCAGTCTCTGATGACCTAAAGTTCTCAAAGTGAGCTGGCTCTGCTTTCCTGGTTCTTTGCTGCACAGTGGAGTTTTGGAAAATCTTGTGAGCTTCAATTCTGGCTGGATTTTCTTGTCAAGAAAGATCAAGTTTCTCACAGGCTCACTTAACAAAGATGGAGCTATTCCAGACCATCTCACAATGAAACTAGCCATGAGAGTACTGCACATGTATGTGGAAAAGTAATTTTCCTAAGCGATTACTTTCCTTATCTAGTCTTACAGGAAAATTAGCCTGCTGAGAAGCAATTGCTGTAACTAAACTGAAAGCCTGCTAGACAACATTCATTCTGAAATATAGATTTAATAAAGTCATATATGAAACCAAACATCAATATTACCAGAGAGTCTTTATAATACTATTCTACATATTTTCTGTTGGTGGGAGAAATTTCTTTGGTCGTTTTTCAGTCCCTCAGTTACAAAGAAAGTAAAGCACAACTGAATGCTTTCAGCTGGTGCAGTGAAACCCAGTGTGCCCGCTCTGCAGAAGCTGATTTTGTCTTCTCATCTTCTCACATATCAAGCCTGAATTTCTTTATTGACCTTGAAGGAACCCTAGAAACTCTCATTCTAAGATGGTTCAGATAAAGTGGGCTTGAATGCCTAACTGTGAGGATGTTTCCAGAAATACAGGAAATACAGGACTCTTGAGAGTGGGGAGAAGAAGCCGGAGCAGTAGCCATTGTCTTTTTGGACTTCCCTTAAATGGAATCTGATTTCCTTTTATGACAAAGTAACCCACCTAGTTTCTCAGGGGAAGCCAGTAGACGTAATATTTTTGGATTTCAGATACTGTCACTTGTAGTGTCCTTCTGGACAAAATGTCCAGCACACAGATGGATAAATACATCATGGGGTGGGTGAGCAATTGGCTCACAGGTGATAGTAATAGCTTACAGGGGTAATAGTGAAGGGGGTGACATCTGGCAAGTGGTCACTAGTGGAGTTCTGCAGGGCTCCGTCCTCGTGCTCTTCAACATCTTTGTAAATGACTTGGATGCAGGACTGAAATGGATGCTAAGCAAGTTTGTAGGTGATACAAAACTGAGGGGAGTTGTTGACTGCCTTGAAAGCAGGGAGGCCCTGCAGAAAGACCTCACCCC